>JACGAQ010000030.1:0-735852 GCA_014119065.1 Orius insidiosus | reverse complement strand
CTTATAAAATTTTAAAATTCTATCAATCCCCATTCACCTGCAGAACCAAACTACCTATTGTACCCGCTTCGGCAAAACTTTGGCTATTAACAATCAACGGGGAATACGCCTTGATGACCGACGCAGAAAGATTGCTTTCTGTAAGGAAACGTCAAGTCGTGTGACCCTCTGTGAGCCGCATCATTTGCCTACCGGCTGCAAGAAATCGCGCATTGTTCGGTACAATATTTATAGGTAGCCATATTGAAGTCCCCTCCTGTAAGCCCAAATTTCTTTAATATTACCCACCCGGTATTTTTTAAATTAGTTAAGATAACGCTTGGGTCTTCGTCATTCCAAATAAGGGCCTCTGTCAATGACGTCCATGTGTAGGAGAGATTTAAAAACGCAGACCTGGAAATGCGGGTTAGTAGAACCACCCAGATTGTGTCCTCCAGAACGGTTTTAGATCTCTTCTTCCCAATTCATTCCATTCAAAGGTGGAGCTTAAATTCAGGCTAGGGGAACTTGCTGCGAATGTT
Source organism: Orius insidiosus (assembly GCA_014119065.1). NCBI lineage: Eukaryota > Metazoa > Arthropoda > Insecta > Hemiptera > Anthocoridae > Orius > Orius insidiosus. The sequence continues at coordinate 735,331 of JACGAQ010000030.1, read as the reverse complement.
TCGTTACCATCCAAGTTGATCTTCGAGACGTCCCACAGCTGTCCAAGGATTTGTACGTTGGAAGCGAGGACCTTGAGCGTTTCCAGGAAATGGCAGCTGACCTGGATCAACTTCTCGGAGAAACGAATGAGACGGGGGCCTGGTCCACTTCATGGTTCTCAGTGGGCGACCTGGGGATCAACCTAACCACATCCGTCATCCTGGTGGTTTCTCATCCTGATGCTTCGCGCAAAAAGAACCACCGTCGTGGTTGCCCCGCCCTTGCAGAGCCATTAAATTATCGTCTTGAGAAGCCTTCAGTTAAGTCAACATCTTCTTCTACTCAAGCCTTCACGACATCGTCTCTGCCATGAATTTAAGCTCCCCCTATTCAAGTCCTAAGGTCCTCAACATAGTAGTAAAATAGTAGATACGGTCTGAATTAACCAAAACAATGTAGTTTTATTTTTATTTGTCATGATATTTGTAGGATAAATTGTTGTATTCGTAGATCATAATTGTTGTATTCGTAGATCATATGGGAATTATAGGTTAAGTTTACCTTTGTGTTAAAATTTTTTTTTCATAATTTTTATATCGTTGGTTGTTGTATTATAGTTTCTTATGTTTTTTGATACTTATTGGTACTTTGTATTGTCTCTGTATAATTTATGGCGGTTTTGAGGGTTATTGATTCCATAGTCCGAAGGTCAAAGCGCTTATACCTGACCTAACCTACTCTTTGTCTTTCAGCGTTACCGCCGAGGGCGGCGGTCATTTTATCTGGGGGAGAATGTAACGGTGGGACTACGGGAATTTTAGTAAGTTAAATTTTATTTGAAATTCCTGTAGTCAAACACCACATATGGCACATGTGGCAGGGCTGAGAGCTGAGGATCCCATAACCCCCTGTGGCGTGTGAATTGGACAGTAAAGACCTTTGTTCCAAATAATAAATCTAAGTCCACACGTCACACGTGCTCCTTAAGAGCATAATAAATTGTCATTGACAAATCATGACGTGGAGGGGCGAGGATCCTCGAACAATGCTCAAAGCCAAGAACTGCCCAAAAATCGTGGTCAGTTGGTGTGCGTCGTTCTCCTCGCAGATATCGGACAAGGTACGCTATTTCCCTTAAAATATCTAGCCCTCCCTCAAAACCCTCCGAATATAACAATAATAAGAGATCTAGTTAAGTTGTTCACAGTGTTTTATTAGTAACCCTGTTAAAACGTTCTAAGACCCAAAAGTCTAGTTTTTTCTAAAACGTTACACAGCCCTGTTTTATTATTCATGGATATATTTTAGAAAAACAAAACAACGATGAGAAGCTTTTCAAATATATCACTTTTTCAGAAGTCGCTTCTTCATTTTTTTAATTAAAAATATTTTTGGGGCCACCGTATAAAATTACGCTATTTTTTTCCTCGATATCATCTCGTTTACGGGCTGTAACTTTCAAAAATTGGATTTTTTAGTAGTTTTATTTTGAGAAAAAAAAAAGAAGAAAAATTTAATAAAACGGACGAAAATCGTTTTGGCAGGTGAACCGGTTAAAGAACCCGTACGCTCTTATCGGATAATAGCATCTTTAATTTCACCGCTTGATTTTATAATTTTTTTCTCTAAAAACTAAAACTTTCATATGCTTTCGTCGAAATTTTATCAAAATGTAGGGAGGGGGGGGGGCTTTTGGCTCGCGCAAGCGCGATTCTATGCTGGCTCGAGCCCGTTGCACCTCTGCTCACACAAGCAGGCTGCTCCTTTGGCTCGCCTTAACCGGATGCTCCCCTGGCTCGCCTTAGTAGGATGCTTCTCTAGCTCGCCTTAGCAGGCTGCTCCTCTGGCTCGCCATAGCAGGCTGCTCCTCTGGCTCGCCAAAGCAGGTTTATCCTCTGGCTCTCCGAGTGCCATTTCTCCTCTGGCTCCGAGTGCCATTTCTCCTCTGGCTCTCCGAGTGCCATTTCTCCTCTGGGTCTCCGAGAGCCATTTCTCCTCTGGCTCGCCTTAGCAGGCTGTTCCTCTGGCTTGCCATAGCAGGTTTATCCTCTGGCTCTCCGAGTGCCATTTCTCCTCTGGCTCTCCGAGTGCCATTTCTCCTCTGGCTCTCCGAGTGCCATTTCTCCTCTGGGTCTCCGAGAGCCATTTCTCCTCTGGCTCGCCTTAGCAGGCTGCTCCTCTGGCTCGCCAAAGCAGGTTTATCCTCTGGCTCTCCGAGTGCCATTTCTCGTCTGGCTCTCCGAGTGCCATTCTCCTCTGGCTCTCCGAGTGCCATTTCTCTGGGTCTCCGAGAGCCATTTCTCCTCTGGCTCGCCTTAGCAGCTGTTCCTCTGGCTTGCCATAGCAGGTTTATCCTCTGGCTCTCCGAGTGCCATTTCTCCTCTGGCTCTCCGAGTGCCATTTCCTCTGGCTCTCCGAGTGCCATTTCTCCTCTGGCTCTCCGAGTGCCATTTCTCCTCTGGCTCTCCGGTGCCATTTCTCCTCTGGCTCTCCGAGTGCCATTTCTCCTCTGGCTCTCCGAGTGCCATTTCTCCTCTGGCTTGCCTTAGCAGGCTGCTCCACTGCTTCACCATAGCAGGCTGCTCCTCTGGCTCGCCTTAGCAGGTTTATCTTCTGGCTCTCCGAGTGCCATTTCTCCTCTGGCTCGCCATAGCAGGCTGCTCCTCTGGCTCGCCAGAGCAGGTTTATCCTCTGGCTCTCCGAGTGCCATTTCTCCTCCGGCTCGCCATAGCAGGCTGACCCTCTGTCTCACCCTAGCAGGCTGCTCTCTGGCTCGTTTTAGCAGGCTGCTCCACTGGTTCGCCATAGCAGGCTGCTCCTCTGGCTCGCCGTAGTAGGATGCTTCTCTAGCTCGCCTTGGCAGGCTGCTCCTCTGGCTCGCCATAGCAGGCTGCTCCTCTTGCTCGCCATAGCAGGTTTATCCTCTGGCTCTCCGAGAGCCATTTCTCCTCTGGCTCGCCTTAGTAGGCTGCTCATCGGGCTCGCCATAGCAGGCTGCTCCTTTGGCTCGCCGTAGTAGGATGCTTCTCTAGCTCGCCTTGCAGGCTGCTCCTCTGGCTCGCCATAGCAGGTTTATCCTCTGGCTCTCCGAGTGCCATTTCTCCTCTGGCTCTCCGAGTGCCATTTCTCCTCTGGCTCTCCGAGTGCCATTTCTCCTCTGGCTCTCCGAGTGCCATTTCTCCTCTGGCTCTCGAGTGCCATTTCTCCTCTGGCTTGCCTTAGCAGGCTGCTCCACTGGTTCACATAGCAGGCTGCTCCTCTGGCTCGCCTTAGCAGTTTATCTTCTGGCTCTCCGAGTGCCATTTCTCCTCTGGCTCTCCGAGTGCCATTTCTCCTCTGGCTCGCCATAGCAGGCTGCTCCTCTGGCTCGCCAGAGCAGGTTTTCCTCTGGCTCTCCGAGTGCCATTTCTCCTCTGGCTCGCCATAGCAGGCTGACCCTCTGTCTCACCCTAGCAGGCTGCTCCTCTGGCTCGCCGTAGTAGGATGCTTCTCTAGCTCGCCTTGGCAGGCTGCTCCTCTGGCTCGCCATAGCAGGCTGCTCCTCTTGCTCGCCAGAGCAGGTTTATCCTCTGGCTCTCCGAGTGCCATTTCTCCTCTGGCTCGCCATAGCAGCTGACCCTCTGTCTCACCCTAGCAGCTGCTCCTCTGGCTCGTTTTAGCAGGCTGCTCCACTGGTTCGCCATAGCAGGCTGCTCCTCTGGCTCGCCGTAGTAGGATGCTTCTCTAGCTCGCCTTGGCAGGCTGCTCCACTGGCTCGCCATATCAGGCTGCTCCTCTGCTCGCCATAGCAGGTTTATCCTCTGGCTCTCCGAGTGCCATTTCTCCTCTGGCTCGCCTTAGTAGGCTGCTCCTCTGGCTCTCCCTAGCCCGTTGCTCCGCTGGCCGTTTCGTGGAAGATTGGGACGAAGTTGACGAGAGGCCTTTTTATAATCATAAAGAAGGCGATAAATAAGGACGGTAGCCGAGGCCATTAACAAGTGACCTTTTAGCCAAGTTATGAATGATCTTATGAAGAGGAGAATCTTCTTTAAGTCGTCCTCTCTAATTGCTATAATTTTTGCACTCTCCTTTTTCATAGTAAAAGTCGAACTCTCGAGTACATTTCAAGGCTCGGCCGAGCGTATAAAAAAAGGTCCGCCCGGTGTTTTGAGATTAAGTGCTTTGAGATCTCCGTCCGAGATGACGTCTGCCTTATCTTTTTTCTCAAAAGGCGAGAATGAGAGATAAAAAGGGGGAAAAGAATGAAAAGAGAGACGGAGAAAAGGTGCAAACGGAGACGTCTCATCTCCACACAATCCAACCGCGGGAAGGAAGTGAGCCCAGGAATCTGATAGAAACCCCTGGTTAAAATAAATAGGTGAGGATATCTTTTTCAAACATGGGAAATCTCGAAAACTAGGCTTCTTACAAAGTTCCGTATCGCTGTGAAAACCGAAATTTTTCAAATTTTCAAGAAAAACTTTTCATTATTAACTTCCTTAAAGAAGTTATTGTGATACCCTCCACGTCGGGTTTATGGAGAAGGGTCTTCCAGACCCCGGAGGGTCAAATCGAATATTCAACTTTACCGATCTCAACTTTGTCTGTGGTGCCGGCCGGCCGTAGTTTTTCCGGAACACTTTACGGCCACAGTTTTCAATCGATTTTCACCAAATTTTCACTCAAATTTCTTTAGTCAGTGAAGAAGAATGTAACGAGGGCGATTTTGAATTCGAAAAAATGGCGGTCAGTTTGAAATTTTAAAAAATTCGCTGCGGCCGAACCTTTGGTCCGATTTTCACCAAATTTTCACCAATTACTCCTTATATTTTTTACGAATTTTTAGTGTAAAAAAATTGTCACTTTTAATTATTTTTTTTTTTTAGTAGGGAGAAATTTCATACTTCTACCCATTACGAGAGGCACATCCCAAGGCCAAAGAGCCCATTTTTCTACCTGGACACTTAAAAAAATTTTCGAAAAAAAGGAGCTTACAAAATTTTTCCGAAAAAAAGCTTAAATTTTAAAGAGAAAACCCGGAAAATTAAAAGAAATAACTCGGAAAATTTTTTGAAAGAAAAAAAATCGGAAAATTTTTCAATAAAAAAGAACTCGGAAAATTTTTCATAATAAAACTTAGAAAATTTCTTGAAAAAACTTTAACAAATTTTCGAAAAAAAAAAAAAAAAAAAAACAAGAAACTTGGAAAATTTTTCAAAAAACTTCCCCCTCGTTATACTTTTGTTCCCTTATACTTCCCCCTCCGTTATACTTCCCCTCCCATATACTTCCACCTCCGTTGTACGTCCCCTCCGTTATACTTCCCCTCCTATATTGTTACTTCTCTTTAAGGAAGTTTTCATTGGAAGCTCTTCAAACCACTAATTTTTAATTCATCAATAAGAATTTATTAACACCCTCTGGAAAAAGGTACTTTTGTGGATAATTTCAAGCCATTTAACTGATTTTAAAATTATTTAATTATATTCAATCATCAATTGACGTCATTTTTAAAAAACAAAGAAATTAAAACCACGCAATTTTTCAAGATGAAACCATTTTCATGTCATGTTTTGACATTTCGCAATTTTATTCCAAGTTTTTCTGAAAATTACGTGTGAAGGCGACTTAATTCATATTTTACATTTTAAAAATCGCTTTAAATCTATCCCGAGTTTTTTTCCTAGACTATTATTAAGGCTTTATCATAATGAACATCTTAGAACCTTTATTATATTACCATAAGTAAATTAATTTCCGTTTTTCTCTCCTCTTTCTCATTTGAAGGGGAAAAAAAAAACTCTTTCGTGATGAGTTATTCTTAATTTCGCGATAATTAAGCGAGAAAAATTCATGGAAAAAAATGGGCGGATTGATCATAATTCAAAAAAGTTGTTTTTGAAAATGTTTAGGAGAGTTGTAAAACAATAAAAACGTTGTCTGACGAGCGGGGGTTTACATTTTTATGGGGCCTTTGGCCCTCTCGCCCGTGGTGAAAGTATATCATTTCTCCCTACTAAAAAAAATCTTAAATTTTGAAATTTTGATTTTTTTTAGGCCAAAATTTTTAAGAAATATAAGGTTTATTTGGTGAAAATTTGGTGCAAATCTTCTGAGAGGGAACAATATAGGAGGGGGAGTATAAGGGAGGGGAATAATATAGGAGGGGGAGTATAAAGGGAGGGGGATAATATAGGAGGGGGGAGTTTAAGGGAGGGGAACAATATAGAGGAGGGGAAGTATTAAGTGGTGAAAGTATATCATTTCTCCTACTAAAAAAATCTTAAATTTTGAAATTTTGATTTTTTTAGACCAAAAATTTTAAAGAAATATAAGGTTTATTTGGTGAAAATTTGGTGCAAATCTCCTTGAGAGGGAACAATATAGGAGGGGGAGTATAAGGGAGGGGAATAATATAGGAGGGGGAGTATAAAGGGAGGGGATAATATAGGAGGGGGAGTTTAAGGGAGGGGAACAATATAGAGGAGGGGAAGTATTAAGTGGTGAAAGTTTATCATTTCTCCCTACTAAAAAAATCTTAAATTTTGAAATTTTTGATTTTTTTTTAGACCAAAAATTTAAAGAAATATAAGGTTTATTTGGTGAAAATTTGGTGCAAATCTCCTTGAGAGGGAACATTATAGGAGGGGGGAGTATAAGGGAGGGGAATAATATAGGAGGGGGAGTGTAAGGGAGGGGAACAATATAGAGGGGGAGTACTTATACTCCCTTAGGAGGGTAAGTATATAGAGGGGGAGTATAACGGAGGGGGAAGTATTAAGAGGTGGAATAATAATAAATGTACGGAAAATTTTCATTTTTTTTCAATTTTTTGACGAAAAGTATAAAGGAAGAAATACTGGCTATTTGCACATAGGGATGTGCCTCTCGTAACGGCTGGAACTATGAAATTTCTCCCAACCAAAAACAAACAAAAAAAATGTTTTTTACACGAATAGTTCTAAAAAAAATATAAGGAGTATTTTGTAGCGTTAATTCTAACACTGGACAAGTCATTTTTCCGTTTTCAGGAGAGCCAAAATACGGATTAATGTGTAATTTGAATCAATGATTACCTGTTGGCTAAATCGTGAACTACGCGTTTTCTGTTGGTAATAGGGTTAAACTACCAACGGAATTCGATCTCCACAAAATTTACCATCAGAAGCAATGCCTAACTCAAATTGATAAAATATGCCTTATCCGGTGTTAGAACTAACGCCACAATTTAGACAAATTTTCAATTTTTTTTTTTTTTTTTTTTTTTTTTTTTTTTTTTTTTTTTTTTTTTTACGAAAATTTTTCAGTTTTCCAAAAAGTGTACGGAAAATTTACTTTTTTAAATTTTTTGACAAAAAAATTGTCTAAGTTTTTTAATTTAAAATATGTATTTTTTAGAAAATTTTTCTAAGTTTTTTTTTTTTAAAACTTTTTAAGTATCATGGGACAAATACTGGGCTCTTTGCACATAGGGATGTGCCTCTCGTAACGGGTGGAAGTATGAAATTTCTCCCTACTAAAAAACAAAACAAAACTTTCTTTTTACACGAATAATTCTTAAAAAATATGAGGATTATTTGTGAAAACTTCCCCTCCCTTATACTTCCCCTCCGTTATACTTCCTCTCCATTGTACTTCCTCCTCCATTATACTCCCCTTCCTTTTACTTGCCCCTCCGCTATACTTCCCTCTCCGTTATAATCCCCCCTCCGTTATACTTTCCCTCTGGTATACTTTTCCCTTCGTTATATTTCCTCCTCTGTATACCTTCCCTCCTCTATTATACTTCCCCTCCCTTATACTTCCTCCTCTAATATACTTCCCCCCTTATACTTCCTGCTCTAATATACTTCCCCTCCCTTATACTTCCTCCCTATTATACTTCCCCTCCCTTATACTTCCTCCTCTATTATACTTCCCCTCCGTTATACTTCCCTCCGTTATACTTCCCCCTCCTATATTGTTACTTCTCTTTAAGTAAGTTTTGGTTGGAAGCTAATACGAATAATTCTTAAAAAATACTCTTATAAGGAGTATTTGTGAAAACTTCCCCTCCCATATACTTTCCCTTCCGTTATACTTCCCTTCCATTGTACTTCCTCCTCCGTTATACCCCTCCCTTTTACTTGCCACCCCCCTACTATACTTCCTCTCCGTTATTATTCCCTCTCCGTTATACTTCCCTCCGTTATACTTTGCCTTGGTTATACTTCCTCCTCTATTATAATTCCCTCCCTTATACTTTCCCCTCCTATATTGTTTATTCTCTTTAAGGAAGTTTTCGTAGGAAGCTAATACGAATAATTCTTAAAAAATATAAGGAGTATTTGTGAAAACTTTCCCTCCCATATACTTCCCCTTCCGTTATACTTCCCTCCGTTATACTTCCCCTCTGTTATACTTCCCCTCCGTTATACTTACCCCTCCTATATTGTTCCTTTTCTTTAAGGAAGTTTCGTTGGGAGCTCTTCTAACTAGTACTTTTCTTCGAGGTTACATAACGAACTTCTGGCACCATCGACAGAATAAAATGAAAACTATTTTTAAACGCGATATTCGGAAATAAACTCAGACAAACGTGTTACCAGTATCGTTCGTTTTGACAAGGAAGGGTTGACTTTCGTTAACGACCCGTGAAACTGTTCGCTTTGATGTGTGACACCGATCCGGCCGATTAGTACATCTCACGGCTTCCCCAACGGTAATTAGAAGGCGGAAAACACTTTTTTTTTCAAAAGACCCACCATACGAAATGAATAATTAACACCTGTAATTTTTTCTCGACGTAAATGAGACAAATCATTTCGATTTCCCGTCACAAATCACCGGTGGTAAAATGTTTTTAATTTATCAAAAAGCAGAGGTCCAAAAAGTGCGATTTGAGAGAAGGCGATGGTGAATTTGGAGTAGAAAATGGATGAGGCGTCGCCCATGTCGAAATAGTCGAAGTAAGGCCAGTAGAGGAGAAAAACATTGGAGTCAGCGGTGACTTTTCCACATCTGAAACTTCCGACTGCATGCCCTTGGACGGTTCCGTTGCAGATTAAAATAGTTCCTGCGTCTCCGCAAGGTTCTCCGACGTACTCCTGTATATCAGCGGTGATGCAGACTTCATATTTGCTTTTGTTCGTCGGACATTCCATCAGCGGTACGACATCTGTCACCAATAAATCTTCAGTTTGATCCACAGGATACGCCAGAATCGGCGTCGTCCATCCTAAAGCTACGCATTCTTCTCCGCTTTTCAGAAAATCTTCATATCTTCTTCTCATCTCCTTCATTTCTCTGGGAAAACTAGCAACCTTGGTATCAAACAGACATTGATCGAAAGCCTCTTTTAAAATAACAACTCCGATATTATTAGCGTAGTGGTCATACTCCAATTTTTTGAATCCGATATGAAGTTGGACTTCTTTGATTTTTCTTATTTGGCCTGAACGAGCCGGGTTGTCGTCCGGGGGCATTTTCAACGTGCCCGAAACCGCGTGAAATTCGTCGACGTCGATCGTCGAACCGTCGTCGTAGACGAGACAACTTCCCGCCGTTAAAAACTTCGAGTATGAAATGAGCGTCCCGCCGCAGATGTACTCACCTACTAACCCGACAACAAAGGGAAACTCGTGATTTTTCGCCTTTCTTCGTATGTTAGAAAAAACCAAGTCAAAGTATAACAATAAAACGAAAATTCTCATCATTCATGATCATTTAAAACTAAAAATTTGGAGAAAAAAATCACATGAATTCTTTCTAGATTCCTTAAGACAGTGGGTGATTTTTAAGAGCGCATGCGCCAACGATGCAATGGTTTGGAATTGTAGTGTGGCGTTCAGCGCGTGCGCGAGAAAGCAGAGCAACGGGCTAAGGTGAGCCAGAGGAGCGACGGGCTAGGGTGAGCTAGAGGAGCAACGGGCTAGGGTGAGCTATAGCAAGCAGCCTGCTAGGGTGAGCTAGAGGAGCAACGGTCTAGGGTGAGCTATAGCAAGCAGCCTGCTAGGGTGAGCCAGAGAAGCAACGGGCCAGGGTGAGCTATAGCGAGCAGCCTGCTAGGGTGAGCCAGAGGAGCAACGGTCTAGGGTGAGCTATAGCAAGCAGCCTGCTAGGGTGAGCCAGAGCTATTTTGAAACTCTTCTTACTTGAAGCTGATTTGAAACTCCGGGAGTATGCGCAGAAGGTCTGTCAAATCTGAAGTCATCTACCGTCAAATTTGTGCAAATCCTTCTGCGTATGCTCCAGAGGTTTCAAACCAGTTTCAAACAGCAAGCAGCCTGCTAGGGTGAGCCAGAGGAGCAACGGGCTAGGGTGAGCTATAGCCAAGCAGCCTGCTAGGGTGAGCCATTGGAGCAACGGGCTAGGGTGAGCCAGAGGATTCGTTCGAACTCCCACAAAATCGTTAGAAATCGTCATTCCTTCAGTAACCTCGCACGACTCTTAAAACTCTTTCGCACATTTCTTCCAGCAGAATCACACAATATCGGGGGGAAAAACCACCTCTTTTAAAACATTAAAAAAAGAAAAAAAAACTTTAGCAACGTATATTTTCTAACCGGGTGACTTCAGGTGGGTGATTACAAAGCTATTATCTTTCATCATACACAATCAGAAGCGCGATCTTAAACTATGAATAAACTCAGAAGGCGGGAGGAGTGTGGGACTTAAAAAAAAAAAGGTCTTGTTGATTGTTGGTGTTTGTAACTTAATTTTTTTACCGACCGTTACCTTGTAAAATGAATAATTAAACATTTTTTGGGGTAAAGACCGTTCATAATAGACCTAATTTCGGACTTTACAGATCATAAATTTTTTTTCGTTTTTTTTTAGTACCTAATAAGTGTCACAAACGTATAATAAACCGTTCCAACCGCAGTTTGAAACTGATTTGAAACTCCGGGAGCATGCGCAGAAGGTCTGTCAAATCTGAAGTCATCTACCGTCAAATTAGGCGTGCAAATCCTTCTGCGTATGCTCCAGAAGTTTCAAACCAGTTTCCAACAGGAATGGATCCTACTGCTGCATCAAACAGTAATGGATCTGCTGCAGCTGCCTCGATGCTTTTTCGACCAGTAATGGTTCTTCTGCTGCTTAGTCGATGCATTTTCGACCAGGAATGGATCTCCTACTGCTGCATCAAACAGTAATGGATCTGCTGCAGCTGCCTCGATGCTTTATCGACCAGTAATGGTTCTTCTGCTGCTTAGTCGATGCATTTTCGACCAGGAATGAATCTCCTACTGCTGCATCAAACAGTAATGGATCTGCTGCAGCTGCCTCGATGCTTTTCGACCAGTAATGGTTCTTCTGCTGCTTAGTCGATGCATTTTCGACCAGGAATGAATCTCCTACTGCTGCATCAAACAGTAATGGATCTGCTGCAGCTGCCTCGATGCTTTTCGACCAGTAATGGTTCTTCTGCTGCTTTGTCGATGCATTTTCGACCAAGAATGGATCTCCTACTGCTGCATCAAACAGTAATGGATCTGCTGCAGCTGCCTCGATGCTTTTTCGACTAGTAATGGTTCTTCTGCTGCTTAGTCGATGCATTTTCGACCAGGAATGGATCTCCTACTGCTGCATCAAACAGTAATGGATCTGCTGCAGCTGCCTCGATGCTTTTTCGACCAGTAATGGTTCTTCTGCTGCTTAGTCCATGCATTTTCGACCAGGAATGGATCTCCTACTGCTGCATCAAACAGTAATGGATCTGCTGCAGCAGCCTCGTTGCTTTTTCGACTAGTAATGGTTCTGCTGCTGCAACTGCGGTTGGAACAAAGAAGAAACTTTGGCAATTAGAAAGAATTCTATTTCCAAGCATTTTTGTGTCTAAACATCGCAACTGTTATCCGGGAGGGCGATTAAAGTGAAAACTATAGGAATTGGTGAAATTTCAGCATATGGCAGTAAAAAAAAATCTTTTGTGAAATAAGAAAAGATGTCGCTGAGGAAGGAAGTTCCCTAAAGGGACGTGGAAGGTAGCAATTACGTTTAGGTTTTTAGACATTCGGCAGCGAAGGGGTTGGACCGCGGAGGTTATAATTAATAAAAAGATGCACGCTTCAGATATAATAGAATGTGGGCCGCAGAGTCTATTGTCTTGCGTGATCCCCCTCCTACTTTCGACTTATCTGAACTCAATTAAACGTAATTAAACTTAATAATTATGCAGTTTTCACAGAAGCGCGTATTATCAGATGCTTGGATTTTTCGTCAACGAACCGTGTCTTTTGGATACTCTTCTTTTCTAAGGTCCGAAATTGTTTAAAAGAGACGACTTGAACAAGTTTGATAACAAGATTGGTACTCCTGATTAAACCAGGCTTCGCCTAGGGGTAATTTCAAAGTCATTAAGGTCTTAACATGAACATAGTTTTTTACTTCAATTTCTCAAGGAAACAGGAAACACTATCTAACGTCCCATATTTTACGATCATATAAATTTCTTCGATTCAAAAAGAACGAAAACTTCAGAAATAACAATCTAGGAGGGGTTAGTTTTAAGGAGGGGGAAGAATAAGGAGGGGAAGATTTAACAACTTTTTGTTTGATGTAGCAAAGGTACAACACTGGTCGAAAAATCATCGAGGTAGCTGCAGCAGATCAATTACTATTTGATGCAGCAGCAGAAGAACGCTTACTGGTCGAAAAAGCATCGAGGTAGCTGCAGCAGATCCATTACTGCTTGATGCAGCAGTAGGAGATCCTTTCCTGGTCGAAAATGCATCGACTAAGCGGCAGAAGAACCATTGCTGGTCGAAAAAGCTTCGAGGCAGCAGCAGAAGAACCCTTACTGGTCGAAAAAGCAGATGCTTTTCGAAAAGGCAGCAGCAGCAGATAGATGTAGCAGAGGGAGATCGATTCCTAGTCGAAAAAACATCTCGAAGATCCATTACTAGAAGATTCATCGGGGATGCAGAAGCAGAATATCCATTACTGGTGGATGTATCTGAAGGAGATATATTAATCGTCGATAAAGAAGCATAAGGAACATCACTAGTCGAAAAAGCATCGAGGTAGCTGCAGCAGATCAATTACTGTTTGATGCAGCAGTAGGAGATCCATTCCCGATCGAAAAAGCATCGAGACAGCAGAAGATCCATTAGTGGTCCGAAGACTTCATAAGTAACAATGTAGGAGGGGAAGTTTTAAGGAGGGGGAAGTATAAAGGAGGGGAAGATTTAAGACTTTTTTTAATACTGAGATATTTTTATTAAACAAAAAAAACCCATTTTTTTTCAACTTTTTTTTGGGGTTCACGTCCTCTTTTAATTGTCACAAGAAAAAAAACATCTTGATTTCTACCACGCAACTTTTTTTATTTTCTTATCTTTTTCCTTCTTTCCAAAAAAAAATTACCTCCACGAAAATAGAGGAAGCTAAGTGATTTCAACAAGTTTTTAAAAAGGAAAAAAAAGATGAATTATTTATTATTCAAATCTTTAAAATAGCATCTTCGTGTGTATTTTACCTCAAACTGCATATTCGATGGACATCTTTGGCGGAAAAAATTGCTTTTTTAAGGTCTTTCTTGTAAATAATTAATAAGCTTTGGGAAAAAATATCTTGATCTACAGAACTAGGAGTTATCAGAAGTGGAATATGAACTTTGCGGAAGGTACATTTCGGTTCGATACAGTAGTGGAAGATCCAGTACTGGTCGAAAAAGCATCATAGCAGCAGAAGATCCATTTCTGGTCGAAAAAGCTTCGAGGCATCAGAAGAAGATTCATTCCAGCTCGAAAAAGCATCGAGGTAGCAGCAGAAGATTCATTACTGGTCGAAAAAGCAGCGAGGTAGCAGCAGAAGATTCATTACTGGTCATTAATGTGAAATACCTTTCGCTTTTTTTCATTTTCTTCCGTCGTAATGTAATATTATGGGTGTTTATGGTGAACTTACGACGCTTGAGTTTTAATTTTTATTTGTACATGTTTCGGGCCAACATGCAGCCCCTCTTCAGCACTTTCTGTTCGGTCGACGTTAATCAACTCCTGGAGCATGCGCAGAAGGAAATTTGACTTCAGATGACTTCAAACTGACAGATGACTTGATTTGGTGATAAGATTAAAGATAATTTTATTTTTACTTTTATGAGTTGATTAACGTCGACCGAACAGAAAGTGCTGAAGAGGGGCTGCATGTTGGCCCGAAACATGTACAAATAAAAAATTAAAACTCAAGCGTCGTAAGTTCACCATAAACACCCATAATGAAATACCTTTGTTCCAACCGCAGTTTGAAACTGGTTTAAAACTTCTGGAGCATGCGCAGAAGGATACGCACGTCATATTTGACGTCAGATGACTTAAGTTTTGACGGACTAACGATTTGAACGACATCGACGTTGAAATTGCTTTTGAACCGTTTTACACGATGTAGCTAGTTTTGTAGATCTAGATGTTTTTTTTTCCCGCAGGTAATTATTTACAAGAAAGACATTTTCGACCAGTGGGATCGTTGCTGCTCGATGCTTTTTCGTTCAGGAATGGATCTCCTACTACTACATAAAGCAGTAATGGATTGCCTTCTGCTGCATCAAAAAGTAATGGATCTGCTGCAGCTGCCTCAAAGCTTTTCGACCAGTAATGGTTCTTCTGCAGCTGCTCGAATCCCCAATATTAGCTTTATTCCAGCCGCAGTTTGAAATTCCTGGAGCATGCGCAGAAGGAAATTTGACGTCAGATGACTTCAAACTGACAGATGACTTGATTGGTGATAAGATTAAAGAAATCGGTTTGATCATTTTTATTTTTACTTTTTATGAGAAGGACCCGAGACAGCGGTCCGGCGTGAAACATTGCATGTGATGGTGGGCCTCGGTAATAACACGGAGAGCACTTAGCATGAATGCTATCAGTAGCTCCGATCAACTCTCGGGCTTTTGTATTCATTATCATAGTGAGTGCCTCCTCCTGTACCGTTTCTTTTCTTTCCTTCACATAGGGACCTACTATTTTCATAGTCCTCTTTTAATTACTCAGATAATACAAACGGATTATTTTCGACTTCCGAGCCATTTCGAAAAGCGCTCTAGGATGCGGCGGAACTGGAAACACCCCTAAAAGAGATGTGAGAAAATTCATTTCCGAACGCATTTGTTGAACGTTTGAATTTACGAGCGTCTTATCCTTTTAATTGTTGCGCTTTTGTGCAACGGGAGAAACAGTTTTGTATAAAAACGTTATAAATTTCTTTTAATTGAGGATAAAGACGTGAATGGAGATGAATATGCAGGGACCTCACGTCGTGCTCGCTCGCGGGTCTAAGTAAACGTTCAAACGATTAGACACCTAGTTTTCTTAAACCTAAAAAATTACTATCTAATTTGCATTTAGGCTTCCGATTCTCCAGGCCGGAAGCCCCACATTTTTGCTCGTTTTCCCTCAGTTTTTAGGCCTGAGAACCCCAAATTTACTACATTTTTGCTCGTTTTTGAACAGTATTTTTCGTATTTTTGCTGCATTGAACAGTAATGGATTTCCTTCTGCTACATCAAACAGTAATGGATCGGCTGCAGCTGCCTCGATGCTTTTTCGAGCAGGAATGTATCTTCTGCTGCCCCGAAGCTTTTTCGACCAATAATGGATCTTCTGCTGCTACCACGATGCTTTTTCGAGCAGGAATGGATCTTATGCTGCTGCCCCGAAGCTTTTTCGACCAATAATGGATCTTCTGCTGCTACCACGATGCTTTTTCGAGCAGGAATGGATCTTATGCTGCTGCCTAGATGCTTTTTCGACCAGTAATGGATCTCTGCTGCTGCCTCGAAGCTTTTTCGACCAGAAATGGATCTCCTCCTGCTGCATTGAACAGTAATGGATTCCCTTCTGCTGCATCAAACAGTAATGATCTGCTGCAGCTGGACAGACAACGTTTGAGTCCAAAAGGTAGATGTAGCAATACAAACACAGAATGGTCACGAGAAACCGGAATTGAGTGGAAGAAAACAAACTGTCCGAAATAATTAATTTAAAGGGGCCATAAACATGTCAGGGGTCGGATCGATCTTGCATAAGATCTTCGAATGATGAGGACAAGGGAGTGGGTACAACGGGAACGGGTGGTTCCCAAAACGTTTCGAGAAGCGCAACGCGCGCCCCCCTTTGTTTTGTTTACAAAGTGAATGCCTTCCTAAGCTCTTGAGTATTGTTTCAGAAGTGTTGCCAACCAGAACGAAGGCGGTACATCTTCGTTTTCATCCTCGAAAGACTATAATTAGTCTTTATTCGAATTCGGTGGAGTCCCTTCTTCCTATCTCCTTTTATTTATTAAGGACCACCCGTCGAGCCATATGCAAACAACGAAATCCGACAAGATCCTAGATATTTCCACCAAAAAGCAAAATTTTATTCCAAAGAGCAAAGGAATGATCTCGGTTTTTAAAGCTCCCCTTGGTGGCGTAGCGAGATAGCATCAGCATCAGCATCAATAGCATAGCATCAGCATCAGGCTCATTACGTTCATTACATTTCCATTCGCACCCGATTTGGAATACGAAAAAAAATGATCGTTATCAATCCGTATAATGACCGGCTACTTGTACCGCTAAGACTGAACAATACGGCAGATCCAATCGTTTTCAACCGCCTGGCAGGCGGATTCGCTTAGGTGAAAAAAAATGTTAATTATGAAATTAAACGAATTAATCGTTTACGAAATAAAAGCCCGTTTGCGTGAAAAAGGATTATAAAAGTGTCGGCGAATCGGAATAATTCTCTTTCCTTCGGTATTTATCTTTGATATCTCATTAGAATGCTCATCTCCATGTTATGCTAATTTATGCTTCCGATTCACGTCTTTTGGATCCCTAGTAGACCCTATAATCGCTAAATTAAAATTTTGAACACCTAAAAGGTCTTCCGTTTTCGAAAATGAGCAGTTTTAACGCTGCTTCATTGACCAGAAATGGATCTTCTACTGCTGCCTCGAAGCTTTTTCGACCAGGAATGGATCTTCCGATGCTGCCTCGATGATTTTTCGACATGGAATGGATCTCCTACTGCTGCATTGAACAGTAATGGATTGCCTTCTGCTGCTTTAAACAGTAATGGATCGGCTGCAGCTGCAACGATGCTTTTTCGACCAAGAACGGATCTTCTGCAGCTGCCTCGATGCTTTTTCGACCAATAATGGATCTTCTGCAGCTGCCTCGATGCTTTTTCGACCAAGAATAGATCTTCTGCAGCTGCCTCGATGCTTTTTCGACCAAGAATGGATCTTCTGCTGCTGCCTCGATGCTTTTTCGACCTGCAATAGGCCTTCTCCTTCTACCTCAATACTTTTTCGACCTGTAATGGATCTGCTGCAGCTGCCTCGATGCTTTTCGACCAAGAATGGATCTTCTGCTGCTGCCTCGATGCTTTTTCAACCAAGAATGGATCTTCTGCTGCTGCCTCGATGCTTTTTCGACCTGCAATAGGCCTTCTCCTTCTACCTCAATACTTTTTCGACCTGTAATGGATCTGCTGCAGCTGCCTCGATGCTTTTTCGACCAAGAATGGATCTTCTGCTGCTGCCTCGATGCTTTTTCAACCAAGAATGGATCTTCTGCTGCTGCCTCGATGCTTTTTCGACCTGCAATAGGCCTTCTCCTTCTACCTCAATACTTTTTCGACCTGTAATGGATGTGCTGCAGCTGCCTCGATGCTTTTTTGACCAAGAATGGATCTTCTGCTGCTGCCTCGATGCTTTTTCGACCTGCAATGGGCATTCTCCTGCTACCTCAATGCTTTTTCGACCTGTAATGGATCCTTCTCCTACTACCTCGATGGATCAGGAATGGATCAGCTACTGCTGCATCAGTGACTTACCTTCTGCTTCTTTATCGACGATTGATGCTGCTTCTTTTCGACTAGAAATGGATCTTCTGCTACTACCTCGATGGTTTTTCGTCCAGAAATTGATCTTCTGCTGCTGCCTCGAAGCTTTTTCGACCAGGAATGGATCTCCTACTGCTGCATTGAGCAGTAATGGATTGCCTTCTGCTGCTTCAAACAGTAATGGATCTGCTGTAGCTGCCTCCATGCTTTTCGACCAAGAAGGAATCTTCTGCAGCTGCCTCGATGCTTTTTCGACCTGCAATGGGCCTTCTCCTTCTACCTCAATACTTTTTCGACCTGTAATGGTTCGACCAAGAATGGATCTTCTGCTGCTGCCTCGATGTTTTTTCGACCTGCAATGGCATTCTCCTGCTACCTCAATGCTTTTTCGACCTGTAATGGATCCTTCTGCTGCTGCCTCGAAGCTATATCGACCAATAATGGATCTTCTGCTACTACCTCGATGGATCAGGCATGGATCAAATACTGCTGCATCAGTGACTTACCTTCTGCTTCTTTATCGACAATTGATGCTGCTTCTTTTCGACTAAAAATGGATCTTCTGCTGCTATCTCGATGGTTTTTCGACCAGAAATAGATTTTCTGCTGCTGCCACAATGCTTTTTGACCAGGAATGGATCTTCTGCTGCTGCATCGAACAGTAATGGATTGCCTTCTGCTGCATCAAACAGTAATGGATCGGCTGCAGTTGCCTCGATGCTTAGTCAACCAGGAATGGATCTTCTGCTGCTGCCTCGAAGCTTTTTCGACCAGAAATGGGCCTTCTGCTGCTACCTCAACGCTTTTTCGACCTGTAATGTATCCTTCTGCTGCTACCCCGAAGCTTTTTCGACCAGTAATAGATCTTCTGCTACTACCTCGATGGATCTGGAATGGATCAGCTACTGCTGCATCAGCGACGTACCTTCTGCTTCTTTATCGACGATTGATGCTGCTTGTTTTTGACTAGAAATGGATCTTCTGATGCTACCTCGATGGTTTTTCGTCCAGAAATAGATCTTCTGCAGCTGCCTCCATACTTTTCGACCAGAAATTCTTCTGCGCATGCTCCAGTAGTTTCAAACTGCGGTTGGAACAAAGCTTGCGGCTTCTACTTGGAGAATCGTGTAAAACTCCTAGTTTACTTTAAAAATAGAGCGGTTCAAAAGAATTTTCACGTGTTCGGCATTTTCGGGTGCCTTTAAGAAGATTAGAAGTTCGACGGCCTCGAAAGGGACTTTCCCACCGCGTGAAAGGGCAGAATATAACGTGAAGGAAAAATAAAAAAAGGTGCATTACAAATGGCCCACTTAAGAACAATTACATGTCAAGATGTGGATCACAAACTTTGTAAACTATTGTAACCGCAGATGCATTTTTCCCCGCGAGTCCTTTTGTTTCCGAGAGTTAATAAAAATGTAAAAAATCGCATCCATTAATATGCAAATGAAAAAGCCTTTGTTGGTTTATTCCGAGCGCCAGAACGGGAGGAAACGTGTCAAACGTGGCGTTATTTCTTTTTATTATCATAATTATATAGAATCGGTTTATTTGAGGATTTTCAGTGGTCACCTTTCTAGCCACTTTTTAATATTCATAACTGTTAATTGTAGAGTGGAAAAATTTTTTTTTTAACGTGCTCTAATGACATGATTCTTCTTGTGTTAAATTACGTTTAATTATCCTCTTCCTTATAAACGTCAGCCGGTGTCATTGTCAACAGCTAGTCTCGAGGAAGGATGGAATCATTACCAAAACCTTTGAGTGTATAATTTTATAGAAAGCTCACTTATTGAAATGAAAATTGACGAATTAGTACTTATAGGAATCTCTAGATCGCTTTTCCGTCGATGGATTTGAAAAATGATCCTAAAAACTATCACAGAATAGCAAAAAGATCCTGAAAACTATCACAGAATACCAAAAAGATCCTAACACCTATCCCGGAATAGCAAAAAAGATACTAAAAACTATCACAGAATAGCAAAAAAGATCCTGAAAACTATCACAGAATAGCAAAAAAGATCCTAAAAGCTATCACAGATAAGCGAACTAAGACAGAATAGCACAAAAGATCCTAAACGCTATCACAGAATAGCAAAAAAGATCCTAAAAGCTATCACGGATTAGCGAACTATAACAGAATAGCAAAAAAATCCTAAAACCTATCCCAGAATAGCAAAAAGATCCTAAAACCTATCCCGGAATAGCAAAAAAGATCCTAAAAGCTAACACAGAATAGCAAAAAAGATCCTAAAAGCTATCACGGATTAGCGAACTATAACAGAATAGCAAAAAATCCTAAAACCTATCCCAGAATAGCAAAAAAGATCCTAAAACCTATCCCGGAATAGCAAAAAAGATCCAAAAAGCTTTCACAGATTAGCGAACTATCACAGAATAGCAAAAATATCCTAAAAGCTATCACGGATTAGCGAACTATAACAGAATAGCAAAAAAAATCCTAAAACCTATCCCAGAATAGCAAAAAGATCCTAAACCTATCCCGGAATAGCAAAATGATCCAAAAAGCTTTCACAGATTAGCGAACTATCACAGAATAGCAAAAAGATTTTAAAAGCTATCACAGAATACCAAAAAAAGATCCTAAAATCTATCACTGAATAGCAAAAGTGATCATAAAAGCTATCACAGAATAGCAAATACGCAAAAAAGATCCTAAAAGCTGTCACAGAATGGCAAAAAAGATCCTAAAAGTATTCACATAATAGCAAAAAAGATCCTTGAAGCTATCACAGAATAGCAAAAAATATCCTAAAAGCTATCACAGAATAGCAAAAAGGATCCTAAAAGCTATCACAGATTAGCGAACTATCACAGAATAGCAAAAAAGATCCTAAAACCTATCCTGGAATAGCAAAAAAGATCCTAAAAACTATCACAGAATAGCAAAAATGATCTTAAAAGCTATCACAGAATGGCAAACTATCATAGAAAAGCCAAAAAGATCCTGAAAGCTAGATAGACGGACAGAAGACAACGATATACAAAACTTAAGACCACTAATTTCCAACGAATTTGAATTAGACTTTTTTTTTTTTGTAGGATCAACGGTATTCAAGCTACAATGATGTGCTGCATGTGCTGATCTGCTGCAGCTGTCTTGATGCTTTTTCGACCTGAGTCTCCTGCTACATTTTTCCTTTATACTTCAACCGCTGCTTTATTCTTCCCTTATACTTCCTCCTCCTATATTGTTCCCTTCCCGTATACTTTCCCCTCCAATATTGTTCCTTTTCTTTATACTTCCCCCTCTTTAATATTCTCCCTCAATAATACTTCCCCCCTTAATACTTCCATCTCATTAATACATCCCCCTTTTTAATACTTCCCCCTCCATTATACCTCCCCTCCCTTATACTTCCCCCTCCTATATTCTTCCTATAGACTTCACCTCCTATATTGTTCCTTTCCCTTATACTTCCCCCTCTTATAGTGTTCATTTCCCTTATACTTCCCTCTCTTATAGTGTTCATTTCCCTTATACTTCCCCCTCTTATAGTGATCATTTCCCTTATACTTCCCCCTCATATATTGTTCCCCTCCTTTATACTTCCCCTCCTATATGGTTCCTTCTCTTCATGAACGTTTTGTTGGCAGCTCATGAGACTTTCACCATGGGCGAAAGGGGCATCCCCCGACAGACCGTCCTTTGTAGCATGAAAATCCGTCATTTTTGGATCACATACGGAATATCCGTTGGTAAGAAATTCTAGAGGAAACTAAAGGAAAAAAAAAAGGTTTCCTCCTTATCAACTAATTGATGTTATGACCGGTAGAAGCTATCGCGTTTAAACACTGGTTTTGAGAAGGGCCTTTTGCCTTCTCGGCTTTTCACTTTCGTGACGTAATTAGCGGTCTCGATGATGAAACATGGAAGCCCCGAGCCGGTGGTTAAGTTTAAACTTTTTGTGTTTACTCAGGGATCCATCGCGTGCCTCCTCCTCACCGCACCTGCCCACAAACAACTTAGTAGATAATAACAAATAATAACTACCGACGCGTTTTATAAAAAAAAAGGAGGAAAAAAAACAATTTTATCGTCTTTTCAGACTGAAAAATGAGGATAAACATTGTTTTAAAAAAAAGTAAAAGTTAACGGTTATCAAAGAATCGTAAAAATGATGACTAAATCGCAGAAAAGGATTTCTTAGAGATTCTGTGATAGCTTTTAGGATCTTTTTGCTATTCTGTGATAGCTTTTAGGATTTTTTTTAATATTCTGTGATAGCTTTAGGATCTTTTTTGCTATTCTGTGATGGCTTTTAGGATCTATTTTGCGTTTTTGCTATTCTGTGATAGCTTTAGGATCTTTTTTGCAATTCTGTAATAGTTTTTAGGATGGTTTGGAAGTTAAATTCCAAATAAATATTCTTCCTCAAAATCCGTGGATAAATTGGTTAGGCCACTCCTCTGGAGTTGGCCCTGATGGGGCGCCACGGCAATATGGCGAGAGCCCCCGCCTGGGTCCTCCCCTCCCCTTAATGGCCCATATAGGTATAACAAAAAAGAAGAAGAATGGATTAAAAAATGAGGAAGAAGGCCTCTTGCTCATCGGTAAAACCTATTCTTCTTTCTTCTTTTTTTTAAAAAAAAAGAAAAAAGATAGTTTTTAGGATCTTTTTTGATATTCTGTGATAGTTTGCTATTCTTTGATAGCTTTTAGGATCTTCTTTGCTATTCTGTGATAGCTTTTAGGATCTTTTTTGGTATTATGTGATAGCTTTTAGGATCTTTTTTGGTATTATGTGATAGCTTTTAGGATCTTTTTTCCTATTCTGTGATAGCTTTTAGGATCTTTTTTGCTATTATGTGATAGCTTTTAGGATCAAATTATCCATTTTGCTATAGAGCTTTATATAAGTTGACGTCTTGCATTTCGCTACAAAAGACCAAGTCAGACGATTAATATAAAAATGTCCCTGTAAATAGAGCAGTGTCCTTTTCGCATTTTCTCCCCAAGCAAAAGGTTTTTAAAAAAATTACTCTTTTAATGAAACCTGTCCAGAAGGAAAATTTATAACCTTTTTTATTATTAAATTATTTAAATAAAAGGTCACATTTTACACCACGATCGCTGATAAAGCTCAATTTTTTTTTTTTTTCCAAACCAATTTAAAAGAAACAAAATCCGGTAGATATGCAAACATAAAGTTAAAAAAACAATAAAATATATTTAATTACTTAATCGTACTATAAAAGTAATAAATTTAGTCTTATCTTTCGTATAAAAAGAATATAATAAAACCATAAAAACAGAACCATTTAATTCGACATTAACCTCCCACTGATAAAAATAACAAAAAATTAGATGCATATCTTCACTTTTAAAATTATAGTACATTAAACTCTTTTTTTATAACTATAATTTTTTATCTTTTATATCTAGTGCAGAAAGTTAAGCGATTTTAATGCGTATGAGGAGTGTATCTGATAAAAGAATTGAATAATAAAAAAAAAGGGGGGTAGATTTTAGATTTCCATCTTTTTTCTTCTTTTTTTATCCAGATATCTAGAATTAGAGAGATTTTAAATTGTTGGGTATGGTTCCCACACTTTATTACCATTTTACACGTATGGAGGTAATGAAATGTAAATGTATACATGACAAAAAATGTTTATTTGATTTAAAAACATAATATTAGGTTGATTTTATTTCAAAAATAATCTGAAAGTCATGTAGAATTGTCTTTATATCGTAAAATCATTAAAAAATAGCAGAAAAGGATTTTTTAGAGATTCTGAGATAGTTTTTAGGATCTCTTTTGCTATTCTGGGATAGATTTTAGGATCTTTTTTGCTATTTTGTGATAGTTTTATTTTAGGATCTTTTTTGCTATTATGTGATAGCTTTAGGATCTTTTTTTGCTTTTGTGATAGTTTTTAGGATCTTTGGCTATTCTGTGATAGCTTTTAAGATCATTTTTGCTACTCTTTGATAGCTTTAAGGATATTTTTTGCTATTCTGGGATAGTTTTTAGGATCTTTTTTGCTATTCTGTGATAGCTTTTAGGATCATTTTGCTATTCTGTGATAGCTTTTATGATCTTTTTTGCTATTTTGTGATAGTTTTTAGGATCTTTTTATGCTATCCTACGATAGTTTTCTATTCTTTGATAGCTTTTAGGATATTTTTTGCTATTCTGGGATAGCTTTTAGGATCTCTTTTTGCTATTCTATGACAGCTTTTAGGATCTTTATTGCTATTCTGTGATAGTTTTTAGGATCTTTTTTAGCTTTTAGGATCTTTTTGCTATTCTGTGATAGCTTTTAGGATCTTTTTTGCTATTTTGTGATGTTTTTAGGATCTTTTTTGCTATTGTGATAGTTTGCTATTCTGTGATAGCTTTTAGGATCTTTTTGCTATTCCAAGATAGGTTTTAGGATCTTTTTTTTCTATTCTGTGATAGTTCGCTAATCTTTGATAGCTTTTAGGGTCTTTTTTGCTATTCTGTGATACCTTTTAGGATCTTTTTTGCTATTTTGATAGTTTTTAGGATCATTTTTGCAATTCTTTAATAGTTTTTCAGGATATTTTTAGCTGTTTGTGATATTTTGCTATTCTGGGATAGCTTTTAGGATCTCTTTTGCTATTCTTTGACAGCTTGTAGGATCTTTATTGCTATTCTGTGATAGTTTTTAGGATCTTTTTGCTTTTCGGGATAGCTTTTAGGATCATTTTTGCTATTTTTTAATAGTTTTCAGGATCTTTTTAGCGATTTTGTGATAGTTTGCTATTCTGTGATAGCTTTAAGGATCATTTTTGATGACCGGGATCATTTCATGCTGATACAAACAGGAAAATGTAAATGTAAAGGTGAAAATCCATTACTGTTCATTGCAGCATTAGGAGATCCATTACTGGTCGAAACTTCGAGGTAGCTGCAGAAGATCCACTTGAGGTCGAAAAGAAGCAGCATCAATCGTCCATAAAGAAGCAGGATCAATTGTCCATAAAGAAGCAGCATCAATCGTCCATAAATAAGCAGCATCAATCGTCCATAAAGAAGCAGCATCAATCGCCCATAAAGAAGCAGCATTAATTGTCCATAAAGAAGCAGCATCAATCGTCCATAAAGAAGCAGCACCAATCGTCCATAAAGAAGCAGCATCAATCGTCCATAAAGAAGCAGCATCAATCGTCCATAAAGAGCAGCATCAATCGTCCATAAAGAAGCAGCATCAATCGTCCTAAGAAGCAGCATCAATCGTCCATAAAGAAGCAGAAGATACATCACTGGTTTATGCAGCAGTACCTGATCCATTCCTGATCCATCGAGGTAGCAGCAGAAGATCCATTATTGATCGAAAAAGCTTCCAGGCAATAGCAGAAGAACGATCACTGGTCGAAAAAGCGTCGGGGCAGCTTCAGAAAGACCATTAATGGAAAAACCTTCTTGGCAGCTGCAGAAAAACCATTACTGGTCGAAAAACCTTCTTGGCAGCTGCAGAAAGACCATTAATGGTCGAAAAACCTTCTGGCAGCTGCAGAAAAACCATTACTGGTCGAAAAATCATCGAGGCAGCTGCAGAAGATCCTAGTAGAGCTATGGAAAAGTTTTAAGGCGGTGGAAGTATACGTACGGCCAGCCGGAACCACCAAAAAGGTGAATCAATCATCCATCTTCGAGACCCTTCCCAAAAACCGGCTTTGAGAGTAATACAACATTTTAAGGAAATAATACAATAAAATTATTAAAGTTGAGTAATCATTGTTAACTCCGAGACTATTTTAAAAGGTGGAAATAACGTTATTCACTATTCCCGACATACGATCTTGGCCTAGATAACATTGTCTTCTTCCTCTTTAATTCAAGCAAAACCAGAGGTTCCGTCCGTGCATGATATTTGTCCTGAATTAATGAATAATTTAGAAAAATTATATAAATTATATTTCAACGGAAATCTAGTATAAATAATGGCACTACGGCTGCAGGAGATGCTGGAGTAGGAGATCCATTCCTGGTAAAAAGCTTCGAGGCAGCAGCAAAGAACCATTACTGTTCGAAAAAGCTTTGAGGCAGCTGCAGAAGAGCCTTACTGGTCGAAAAAGCATCGAGCCAGCAGCAGAAGAACCATTACTGGTCGAAAAAGCTTCGAGGCAGCAGCAGAAGAACCATTACTGGTCGAAAAACCATCGAGGCAGCAGCAGAAGAACCATCACTGTTCGAAAAAGCTTCGATGCAGCTGCAGAAGAACCATCTCTGTTCGATAAAGCTTCTAGGCAGCAGAAGGACCATCACTATTCACAAAAGCTTCGAGGCAGCAGCAGTAGATCTTAGTAGAGTAAATATTCAAGTAAATTCAAATATTCAGCTATGAGCAAATTTCAAAGAAAAAAAAAACTGTACACAATGGTTACTATTCTTTTGAGAGGATTTTTAGAATATTGAAATATAAGAAAGAGGAAAACGTTAAAAAATGAATTTAAAATAAACTAATTACATTTTAATTGACATATTAGGACTTAATACCATACAATTTAAAGAACCAAAAGGCAACTTTCAGATGCCGGGGATGTAGTCAGTAAGAATAGTAATTACAGATAAAAAAAGGTTAAAAAGCCCTAAATAATAGTTTGTTCCTCGTTATTATCTTAATAAAAGTAAAAACAATGTAAGATTTTGTAACATGAATTTTTCGGCGTAAAGAAGCCGAACATAATTTGTATCCTTTTAATTATTCATAATTTGTTTGAATGTAAAAAAAATAAACCGACGGGAGGCGAAGGTCGATGGATAAGAAACGGAAGTCAAACGACCATTAGCGGTATCCGTTCGTTTTATGTGGAATTATTCAATTTATATGCTTTTAATTATTATTTATCATTTTTATTGAAATTTTTATAGCGAAACTTCTTTTTATTTCTAGTTCTTTCAGAAAAAAAAGTTATATTGTATTACCCTCGATGTTTTATGGAAAGGGTACAAACCAGCTACAGAAGGTTTTGGCAAATTTTTAGCGCACTCTCAAAGACTTTTAGCGTATTTGCTATATTTTTTTAGCAAATTTTAAAGCACTCTCAATAATATTTAGCAAATTTTTAGCGCACTCATAAAGATTTTAGAAATTTTTAGCACATTCTAAAAGGTTTTAACGTATTTAGACAGGTTCTAGTTGTTAACACTCTCAACGGTTTTGAGCTTCTGCTGCAGCCTCGATGGTTTTTCGACTAGGAGAATTCCTTCTTCAGCATCAAACAGTACCGGATCTTCTGCAGCGACCTCGAAGCTTCTTCGACCAGCAATGGGTCTGCTTCTGCTGCCTCGATGCTTTTTCGACCAGTAATGGATCTTCTGCTTCCTTCTGGAAGCTTTTCGACCAGTAATAGATCTTCTGCTGCTACCTTGAAGCTTTTTTGACCAGTAATAGATCTTCTGCTGCTGCCTCGAAGCTTTATCGACTAGTAATAGATCTTCTGCTGCTTCCTCAAAGCTTTTTCGACCAGTAATGGATCTGCTGCAGCTGCCTCGATGCTTTTTCGACTATGAATAGATCTTCTGCAGCAATATTTAGCAAATTTTTAGCGCACTCTCAAAGGTTTTAGTGTATTTAGAAAGGTACTTAGCTAGTTGTTAACACTCTCAACGGTTTTGAGCTTCTGCTTCTCTTTTTTCGACCAGCAATGGGACTGCTGATATTTCGGTACTCTTTCGACCATTAATGGAGCCTTCTGCTGCTTCCTCGAAGCTTTTTCGACCAGTACCGATCTGCTGCAGCTGCCTCGATGCTTTTTCGACTAGGAATAGATCTTCTGCTGCAATATTTAGCAAATTTTTAGCGCATTCTCAAAGATTTTAGAACATTTTTAACACAGTCTCAAAGGTTTTAGCGTATTTAGACAGGTTCTAGTTGTTAAAACTCTCAACGGTTTTGAGCTTCTGCTGCAGCCTCGATGCTTTTTCGACTAGGAATGGATTTCCTTCTTCAGCATCAAAAGTACCGGATCTTCTGCAGCGACCTCGAAGCTTCTTCGACCAGCATTGGGTCTGCTTCTGCTGCCTCGATGCTTTTTCGACCAGTAATGGATCTTCTGCTTCCTTCTGGAAGCTTTTTCGACCAGCAAGGAATCTTCTGCTGCTGCCTCGATGCTTTTTCGACCAGTAATGGATCTGCTGCAGCTGCCTCGATGCTTTTTCGACCAGTAATAGATCTTCTGCTGCTACCTCGAAGCTTTATCGACTAGTAATAGATCTTCTGCTGCTTCCTCGAAGCTTTTTCGACCAGTACCGGATCTGCTGCTGCAGCTGCCTCGATGCTTTTTCGACTATAGATCTTCTGCATATTTAGCAAATTTTTAGCGCGATCTCAAAGATTTAGCGTATTTAGAAAGGTTCTAGTTGTTAACACTCTCAACGGTGAAGAGCTTCTGCTGCCTCGAAGCTTTGTCGACCAGTATTAGATCTACAGCTGCATTGAACAGTAATGGATTGCCTCCTGCTGCATTAAAATGGATCTTCTACTGCTACTGCGTTGCTTTTTCGACCAGGAATAGATCTTCTGCGGCTGCCTCGATGCTTTTTGATCAGGATCAGCTACTGCTGCATTACCAGTGATGTACCTTCTGCTTCTTTATCGACAATTAATTGATCTCCTGCAGATACATCAACAAGTAATGGATTTTCTACTTCTCCATCACCGATAAATCTTCAAGTATAAGGGGGTAAAGTATTTTTTAGAAGGGGAAGTATAAGGGGGTAAAGTATTTTTAAGAAGGGGAAGTATAAAGGGGTAAAGTATATTTTAGAAGGGAAGTATAAGGGTGAAGTATTTTTTAGAAGAGGAAGTATAAGTGGGTAAATTATATTTTAAAAGGGGAGCTAGCCCCGCGCTTCCTTAAAACGAAGGAACAATATAGGAGGGGGAGCTTTTAAGGAGGGGGAAGTTTATCCTATTTTTCCCGAACTTTCAGAAGTGTTGCTGGGTTTTTAGTTATAGTGTAGTTTGTCTAAGTTTTTTGTGGAGCAGGGGGGCCAACGTAATGATAAAAAATGAGAAATAACCATCTGAAATGATTAATATATTTTTAGACATGCTTATATGAAAATTATTTGGCATATGATGAGGTCCATTCTTTGGCGGTGTTGATCGCTTTTGCTTCATCGGCTTTCCAGAGTTCGGCGACGTCGTTGGCGAGCGGGTCGTCCGGATTCGGAGCGCTCAGAAGCGCCTGGATGGATAAAAGTACGGTACGAATCTGCAATGCCGGACTCCATTTGTCCTTCAGTATGTCGAGACAGATCCGTCCGAGTTTGTCGATGTTCGGATGGAAGATTTTCGTGACGAATCTTACTTTGGGCGATGCCATCGGGTACTCTTCGGGAAGGAAGAGTTCCAGTTTGAACGTACCTCCTTCAAATGGAGAATCCACTGGTCCGGCGATGTTCACGTGGAAATATCGCGCGTTCGACTCATCAGGGACGACGTCGATTCCAGGCACCGGCTCGTCCAGAAGCGTCTTCGTCTCCTTCACGATACGTTTCGTCAAATGCATCTTTTATTTTCAAACTAAATACATATGATCTCATTAAATAACTCACAGATTTTCATCGCACAGCAAATTTTTGCAAAAACTAATTGAAGTTACGTCGAGGGTAGCTCTGGAACAGCTCTAATAAGGCTATTAATTAAAAGGCAATTTATCCAATTACCAAGGGTGTGCAAATCTTGATAAATCCTTGTTTATTGTCCTAAGGATGCATATTACATGTTCAGGAAACTTCCAGAATACGGGATGAATTAGTCAAAACGTTTCCTTCTCGTCACAATTTATAACGAACAACTTTGCATAATTCGAACGCGCATAGGAAATTATTCAGATTTTTATAAAAGGGGGAAAAATCTGCTCATACAGACCGATTTTATGGTCTAAAACTGGTGAAAATAGGATGGTTAAAGAAAAAAGTGGTCCGGACGGCGCCACAGACAAACTCAAGATCCTACTGGGTCCGTCTGACCCCTTCCTGAAAACCATCTGTCGATCTCAATATTTTTTTTGTTCTAAAATCCTTAGCTGGAGAATATCCTATGTTTGATGCAGCAGAAGGAGATCGATTCCTAGTCGAAAAACTAGAAGATTTATCGGTGATGGAGAAGAAGAAAATCCATTCCTGGTCGATGAATCTGCAGGAGATAAATTAATCGTCGATAAAGAAGCAGAAGGCACCGCACTAGTAGGTGCAGAAGTAGCAGATCCATTCCTTCCCCTTCTAAAAAAATTCTTCTCACCCCCTTATACTTCCCCTTCTAAAAAATTCTTCTCACCCACCTTCTAAAAGTATTTACCCCTTAAAAAGTACTTCACCCCCTTGTACTTCCCCTTCTAAAAAAATACTTTACCCTCTTATACTTCCCCTTCTAAAAAAATACTTCTCACCCCCTTATACTTCCCCTTCTAAAAAGTACTTTACCCGCTATACTTCCATTCTAAAAAATACTTCTCACCCCTTATACTTCCCCTTCTAAAAAGTACTTCACCCCCTTGTACTTCCCCTTCTAAAAAAATACTTTACCCTCTTGTACTTCCCATTCTAAAAAATACTTCTCACCCCCTTATAATTCCCCTTCTAAAAAGTATTTCACCCCTTATACTTCCCATTCTAAAAAATACTAAAAAATACTTCTCACCCCTTATACTTCCCCTTCTAAAAAGTATTTCACCCCTTATACTTCCCATTCTAAAAAATACTTCACCCCCTTACACTTCCCCTTCTAAAAAACTTCTCACCCCCTTATACTTCCCTTCTAAAAAAATTCTTCTCACCCCCTTATACTTCCCCTTCTAAAAAAATTCTTCTCACCCCCTTATACTTCACCTTCTAAAAGTATTTTACCCCTTATACTTCCCCTTCTAAAAAATACTTCTCACCCCCTTATACTTCCCCTTCTAAAAAAAATACTTCTCACCCCCTTATACTTCCCCATCTAAAAAGTACTTTACCCGCTTTTTCTTCCCATTCTAAAAAATACTTCTCACCCCTTATACTTCCCCTTCTAAAAAGTACTTCACCCCCTTGTACTTCCCCTTCTAAAAAAATACTTTACCCTCTGTACTTCCCATTCTAAAAAATACTTCTCACCCCCTTATAATTCCCCTTCTAAAAAGTATTTCACCCCTTATACTTTTCATTCTAAAAAATACTTCACCCCCTTACACTTCCTCTTCTAAAAAGTACTTCACCCCCTTATACTTCCCCTTCTAAAAAAAATACTTTACCCTCTTGTACTTCCCATTCTAAAAAATACTTCTTACCCCCTTATACTTCCCCTTCTAAAAAGTATTTCACCCCTTATACTTCCCATTCTAAAAAATACTTCACCCTCTTATACTTCCCCTTCTAAAAAATACTTCACCCCCTTATACTTCTTCTTCTAAAAAATACTTCACCCCTTCTTACCCCTTAAAAATACTTTACCCAGATATACTTCCCTTCTTTTACTTCCCTCTCCTTTATACTTCCCCTCCTTAATACTTCCCCCTCCTATATTGTTCCCTCTCTTTTAGGAAGTTCCCGTTGGGGCTAGCTCCAGACTAGTCTTTTTTCAATTAGATATTGGATTGTTAACAAGAGTAAATCATAAACGAAATTTGCTTGAGGGCGACAGGCATGAATCACGTTTTAAAATCACTTTTTTTGTTAGTTTTTTTTTCTCTCTCATCTCGTATCCTTTTGTTTATTCAAACCAAATCTATAACTCATAACGCCAATTAAGGTTTAAAATGAAATACCATTTCTTATTTTAAGGATGTCATCGTAGATTGTGAACGTGAGCCCTTTCCTTTTGATTTAGTGCCCAAGATTACGTTTTTTTAAAGGAGATAAACTCTTCGAGTTGACCCCGAAGGGTATCATCCGACCTCGACTTTTTAGATATTAAGGGACTTATCGACACCTTTTTTTTATGCTTGAAATTTGTTTAAATTAAAATGTAAAGATAAGAGTACGAGTAAAGATTTCTCCTCGGTTTTTTGTAAGAAAACCCCCGTTTTTTCAGAATGTACAGGAAATTTTCTCGGATTTTGGATAGGAAAACTACATTTTTGCCGGATTTTCAGAAGTTTTCCTCGGTTTTTTTGAAGAACTGGATTTATATAAATTTTTTTTGTAGTTCAACCCCTCCTTGGAAGTTCCCCCTCCTTGGAAGTTCCCCCTCCTTGGAAGTTCCCCCTCCTTGGAAGTTCCCCCTCCTATATTGTTTCTCTTTGACTAAGTTCCCGTTCGGGACCAGCTCCAGACTAGTTCTTTTGAGGGGTTTTGGGCCACGTTTTCTTCGAAATTCAGATTTTGAAACATCCGTTTTATCGGCGTTTTTAGGTGTTTAACATCTTTTCAACTGTTTTTGGGTAGTTTTCCTCTATTTTCGGGAGAAAAGAGAGAGAAAACAAATTCAAACTATTTTTCTCGGTATTTTGAAGGAAAATACTGGATTTAGAGGAAATTTTTTGGACAAAGAAACCCCTCCTTTTTACATCCCCCTCCTTGGAACTTCCCCCTCCTACATTGTTCTTCTCTTTAACTGAGTTGCCGGCGGGACCAGCTCCAGACTAGTTCAAACTCCAGACTAGTTTGGGCCACGTTTTTCTTCAAAATTCTGATTTTAAAACATCCGTCTTTTTAGGCGCGTTTTTAGGCGTTTAACATTTTTTTAACGGGTTTGGGTAGTTTTCCTTTATTTTCGGGAGAAAGAGACAGAAAAATTCAAGCAAAACTTCAAGCAATTTTTCTCGGTATTTTGAAAAAAACCCAATTTTTTTCGGATTTTCAGAAGTTTTTCTCGGTTTTTTGATAAAAAATACAGAATTTACAGGATTTTTTTTGACAAAGAACCCCTCCTTTGCACTTCCCCCTCCTTGTAACTCCCCCTCACATTGTTTCCTTCTTTTTAACTAAGTTCCCGTCGGGACCAGCTCAGACTAGTTCTTTTTAGGGCTTTTGGGCTGCGTTTTCTTCGAAATTCTGTTTTAGAAACATCGTTTTATCGTCGTTTTTAGGCGTTTAACATCTTTTTGACGGGTTTTGGGTAGTTTTTTCCTTTATTTTCGGGAGAAAAGAGAGAGAAAAAAATTCAAGGAATTTTTCTCGGTATTTTGAAGGGAAATCTCATTTTTGGCGGATTTTCAGAAGTTTTTTTCTCGGTTTTTTGATAAAAATACAGAATTTACGGGAAATTTTTTTGACAAAGAAACCCTCCTTTGCACTTCCCCCTCCTTGTAACTCCCCCTCCTACATTGTTTCCTTCTTTTTAACTAAGTTCCCGTCGGGACCAGCTCCAGACTAGTTCTTTTCAGGCTTTTGGGCCACCTTTTCTTCGAAATTATGATTTAGAAACATCCGTTTTTTCGGGTTTTTAGGCGTTTAACATCTTTTTAACAGGTTTTGGGTATTTTTCCTCTATTTTCGGGAGAAAAGAGAGAAAAAAATTCAAGCAATTTTTCTCGGTATTTTGAAGGGAAAATCTCATTTTTGTCAGATTTTCAGAAGTTTATCTCGGTTTTTTGAAGAAAAATACTGAATTTTCAGGAAATTTTTTTGACAAAGAAACCCCTCATTTTCACTTCCCCCTCCTTGGAACTCCCCCTCCTACATCGGTTCCTTCTCTCTAACTAAGTTCCCGTCGGGACCAGCTCCAGACTAGTTCCTTTTAGGGCCTTTGGGCCACGTTTTCTTCGAAATTATGATTCGCAAACATCCGTTTTATCGGGTTTTTAGGCGTTTAACATGTTTTGGGAAGTTTTCCACCATTTTGGCGGGAGAAGAAAAATAAAAAATTAATTTTAAAAATATTTTTATTTCAATCGCGTGATCCTCAAATCGCTTAAGCTCATCCAATTACCTACATTTTTCCTCGACAACTCGTTAATTTTCTCAGCCTCGCTCGCCCGTAATTAAACCCCCTTTTTTAATAATAAAAAAATAATAAAATAACAAGTTTACACAACTGGAAAAACCTTACGGAGCGTAAAATTGTAATATGACCACTAAAAAAACATGGACCTATTAATTAAAAAAAAATTTTTTTTAAACAAATTATTAGGAAATTAAGCAAATTACACCTTGTCGAAAAACATTAAAGTTTAACTCTTGATAATTGGATAAATTTTTAAGACTATTTCTCTATTTTTCGCGATGAAATATTAATTTTAAGCGTTTTTTGCGTGTTTTCAAAAGTGATGATTTTTTAAAAAAAGATTTTTTCCCTCCATTACCGGTTTTTTTTTTTTTGGCTTCCCCTGTATACTCTGGGAAAAAGGTCATTACCAAAATTTTTAAGGATAAATAGTGGGATTAGCATACATAAAAGGGGGACCTTTTTTTTAGGCTTAGAAATTTGCATTTTTTTGTACTTTTAGCGTGAGCTTTTTTCACACTCGAGCCACCTTTGAGGAAATCCCTAAATAATAGAGTATGCAAATAGACGACCGTTCGTTTTGTGGGCATGAAGATTACGACTTTTTTTATATATGAAATCATTCGAGCAAGAATAATGAAGGAGGAAAAAAAGGAGGAGTATTGGTCATTGCGAGGCGTTTCTTTCAACCTAAAATATAAAAAAAGAAGTTAAAAACATATGAGGCGCTCCGGGTACGAAGGGCGAACTCAACAAAACGTAGTTTCGAGATATTCGCATTTCAAAGTTTTATGTTACGGGCGAACTCAACAAAAAAGTCATGCCCTGGAATGGGAAAAGGAGTGGGGGTTGTGGACTAGAATGTGGAGTTCGCCCTTCGTACCCGCTCGGATATCGCAGTTAGAGCTTTGCCGCATATCGGTTTTTACGTATTTTAAGGGGAAAAAAGGGCGAACTCAACATAAAATGATATGGGTGTATTCACCAAGAGGTCTAGAATCTGAAAATGAAAAAAAAAAAATTTGTCCGATGTTGAGTTCGTCCTTCGTACCCGGAGCACCTCATATATGTATACAGGGTGTCCGGAAACACATGGCAAGCGTCTGGGAGAGCGTTAAAAAGTGGTTTTACGAAAAAAAGTTAAATGTAAACCCCCCTTAATTTAAATCAAAGAATTTGATGGTGTAGTTTAAATCCGCCTGGATATACAGGGTGTCCCAGACACAACCTAACTTCGTTATTTCAAATGAGAACCCCTATTTTTTATTTCAGATTCGTAATCTACGCAAAATTTCAAGTAGATTTGAGTACTCATATGATGATTTTGGACAACTTTTAAAAAATGTCAAAATTTAGCGTTTTTTGCGCTAAAATCCGTTAAAATTGACCTAGGAGACTCGTTTTTTTTTAATTCCACTTATTTTTTCCCGAAGAATCCAACTGTCTCAAATTTGAGCATCTTCGCATTCTGCATCACGAGATTTCGTCGCTAATGGCCTTTTTTGCATAAAACATACATACTGCGATAAAAATCCCCTAAAAACCTTTAGATTGCTATACAAATTCTCTTGAAAACATCTCACCGCCCTAAAAATCTAATAAAACCTTTAGATTTCTCCCAATATTTGCTTGAAAACCATCATGCAACGCTAAAATATCGCTAAAAACCATCATACTAAGATAATACTCCACTAAACCTTTAGATTTCTCCCCAAATAGGCTTACAAACCATCATACTTTGCTAAACATCCATTAAAAATCTTAAAATTACTCTAAAAAAACCGCTAAAATCTTTTATTTCCCTAAAAGTTGGCTTAAAAACAGACATACTGTGCTAAAAATCCACTAAAAATCTTTAGATAGCACTACAAATCCGCTAAACTCTTTAGATTTCCTAAAAATTGACTTAAAAACCATCATACTGCACCAAAAACCTTTTGCTCAAAAATTTCAAAATTTTAAAATTGCTCAAAAATCCACTAAAATCTTTAGACTGCTCTAATAATGCGCAAAATGAAGTGCAGGAAAATAAAACAAACTTTTTGAAAAGCTGGCTTTCTTAAAATCCATCACTCTACGCTTAAAAATACGCTAAAAGCCATTACATATCTACATATCGTGATGCGCTAAAACTTCGCTAAAAACGCTCAGATTGCTATTAAAATCTGTTTACGTACCAACACATTGCGCTAAAAAAACGCTAAAAACCTTGAGGTTGCTTTATATATTCGCTAAAATCATCATACTGAGCTAATAATCCACTAAAAACCTTTAAATTATCTAAAATTTGCTTCGAATCCATCGTAATGCGCTAAAACTTCTCGAAAAACCCTCATATTGCTCTAAAAATTTGCTTATGTATTATCATATTGCGCTAAAAAAAACGCTAAAAACCTTGAGGTAGCTTTAAAAATTCGCTAAAATCATCATACTGAGCTAATAATCCACTAAAAACCTTTAAATTATCTAAAGATCCACTAAAACCTGTAGATTGCTCCCAATATTTGCTTAAAAACCATCATGCCACGCTAAAATATCTCTAAAAACGTTTAGATTGCTCTCAAAGTCCGCTAAAACCTGTAGATTCCCCTAAAAATGTGCTTACAAACAATCGTACTCCGCTAAAAATCCACTAAAAACCTTTAGACTGCTCTAAGAATACGCTAAAACCTTTAGATTTCTCCTATAAATTTGCTAACAAACCATCATACAGTATTAAAAATCCACTAAAAACCTTTAGATTGTTCTAAAAATCCACTAAAACCTTTAGATTTCTCTTATAAATTGCTTACAAACCATCTCACCGCCCTAAAAATCCACTAACACCTTTAGATTGCTCCCAATATTTGCTTAAAAACCATCATCCCACGCTAAAGCTCCCAATATTTGCTTAAAAACCATCATGCCAATCTAAAATATCGCTAAAAACCTTTAGATTGCTCTAAAAATCCTCAAAATATCGCGCTAAATAATCCCCAAAAACCGTTCTGTGAAGATAATCCTTCTAAGCTTCGCTGTACTGAAATCATCTCTTCAGAATAGTTTTTAGACACTCCTAACTTCACTAATCCTCCCGGAACTGTTGAAATGAAGAAAAATGCGAAAACTCCGTGTAAATAGAACGTTACCTAGCAGCCGGTAGAGACTTGAGGTCTGGGGAATCCTCGATCCTCTTTCCCAAGGGTTTTCCCAGCCTTTTGTTCACACTTTAATCTCAGATTAGGCCCAGGAAGCCTTGTAGAAGATTATAAAAATTTTATAGATATTTTAAAGAAAGAAAAAAAATGTTTTTTTCTGAAGCCTGAGGCGAAAGATTTCATTATGAATGAATCGGGGAAGGCCGGAAGGGAAGAGAAAAAAGAAGAAGGGAAAAAAAACTGGGTGGAGAGAAATGTCACGGTTTTAGCCATTTCTATTTGTCCCCGGGTTAGACAGTAGGTCCCCAAAGGGAGGGCGAGGATGAAACCGGGTGGCAATCAATCAGATCTCCCACTCCAGCAGAACGAACTCCGCCTTTTCCCCTGCCACCTCGACCAATCGGAACGCTCGAAAACACGTCCCGCCTTCCACCGAGGATAGTACCGGACTTCGCCGCAACGCCGCGCTCGCGAAGACCCTCCGACGCTACCCAGCATTGTGCTTCGGTACGTCTTGTCGGTACGATGCTTCTCGCTCCTCTCTAAAGTGTTTACATTTTTTTTTTCTATTTTATTTTTTATTTTTTTATCTTTGGTTTCTTTATTTATCTCGCGTTTTTTTGGTGACTTTTCAATTTTTTTGTGTGATTTTTTTTTCCGTATCTCGTGCCAGTGTTCAACTAAAATTTCATCTAAACTGGATCTTTTGTAAGTTACATTTTTTATTATACCATACAAATTTTATATCCATATTTAGGGCCACAAAAATTTGTAAAATCAAACAGCCACAAGTCTAGCGATTCAAATTAGGCCGCAACTAAAATTCCATAAAATAAAATTTATGGCCATTTTTTTTAAATAATAAATTTAATTATATTTAATTAAAATTTATTTTGAAAAATTTCCCCCATAGAAAAACTGCGCGCCTTTTAGTTTTGCCGGGTCCGGTAGCCTGTCGTGTTGGGATTTTGATTATAATTTTCAATTTGCCAAACTCTAAATTACAGGTTGCCATTTTTAATTTAAGAGTTCGGACGAACAATCACGTTAATTTATTGAGATTTAAAAAAAAATTCGGCCCTCCGATTATATTTTTTTGCTTTACGGTTATTAAAACTTTCAACAACTCATTTTATAGTGCGAACCCATAATTAAATTAGCGCTTTTAAAGATATCTTTTTATCGAAATAAAAATAGCAAGCTATGATTTTAGCGAAATTTTAGCGTATTCAAAGGATTTTAGCGAAGGTCCTGCGCGGCTTGAAGTTTTATAGCGAAAAAAGAAGTGTGTATAATCGGTTTTTCCCCAATTTTAGAGCAGTCTAAAGTTTTTAATCGTAGTAAAATCTGTTTTTAGCTCGATTTTAGAGCAGTCTAAAGGTTTTAATCGCAGTAAAATCGGTTTTTAGCTCGATTTTAGAGCAGTTTAAAGTTTTTAATCGCTGTAAAATCGGTTTTTAGCCCTATTTTAGAGCAGTCTAAAGGTTTTAATCGCAGTAAAATCGGTTTTTAGCAGAGTTGGCAAAATCGTACTTCCAGTACAAAGTACAAAGTACAAGTAAAGTAATTAAAAAAATATTGCAAGTACAAGTACAGTTCTTGTACTTGTACTTGCCATATTTTTTTTAAAAGTAGTTCATGTACTTGTACTTGCACAAGCACATCCAAGTCCATGTACTTGTACTTGTTCTGATAGTTATAAGAAAAGTACAATTACTTGTAATTGTACTTGAAATCTAAAACAAAAACAAGTACTTAATTGTACTTAGTACTTGTACTTAGTAAATATGGTGCAATGACATATCATCCCTTGTGTTGTCTTGTTTTGTCCCTTGAGTTATTTATTTTATGTTATTTTTCCCCGAACTGTACTTGTTGCACTTAAAGTACAAGTACCAATTACAAGTAAATGTACTTACAAGTTGAGAAAGACAAGTACAAGCCCAAGTACTTGAGATTGGTAGAGAACTGACGAATACAAGTACAAGTAGTTGTAATTGTTCTAAAATAAAATAATTACAAGTACTAGTACTTGTAATTGTACTTGACAATTACTTTAGTTGTACTTAAACGTTAAAAAACTCTCAATAAACTTCATCTTTCATTTATTGATGCTTCTTAAGTGATATTTTCTAAAAACTTAGAAGTACTTGAAGCAAGTACTTATGTACGAATGTACTTAAGTACTTCCAACTCTGGTTTTTAGCATGATTTTAGAGCCGTTTAAAGGTTGTAATAGCTGGAAAATCGGTTTTAGCTCGATTTTGAGCAGTCTAAAGTTTTTAATCGCAGTAAAATCAGTTTTTAGCATGATTTTAGAGCAGTCTAAAGGTTGTAATCGCAGGAAAATCGGTTTTTACAATAGCTCGATTTTAGAGCGTTCGAAAGGATTTTTAGGGCACTATAACCGGTTTTTACCTCAGTTTTAGAGCAGTCGATAGTTTTTAGACACTGTAATCGGTTTTTAGCCCAGTTTTAGAGCAGTTAAATGGTTTCGGTAGGAGTACAATCGGTTTTTATCTCTCTTTTAGAGCATTGTAAATTTTTTTATGACCAGTTTTCGCTATTAAAAGCTATCTGTAAACTAATTTTTGGAGATATATTTTTAGCGTATTTTAGCGCAGTACGATGATTTTAAAGACAATTTTTATAGCTATCTAAAGGTTTTAGCGTATTTTAGCGAAGTATGATGATTTTAAAGACAATTTTAGTGCGTCCTAAAGGTTTTTAAGCATTACTAGCTCGGTGTATGATGGTTTTTAGCGAATTTTTAGAGCAACCCCAAGGTTTTTAGCGGTTTTTTTTAGCGCAATGTGATGGTACATAAGCAAATTTTTGTAGCAATCTGAGGGTTTTTTAGCGAAGTTTTAGCGCATTACGATGGATTCCAAGCAGATTCTTAGAGAAATCTAAAGGTTTTAGCGGATTATTAGCTCAGTATGAT
This sequence comes from Orius insidiosus, assembly GCA_014119065.1. Lineage (NCBI taxonomy): Eukaryota > Metazoa > Arthropoda > Insecta > Hemiptera > Anthocoridae > Orius > Orius insidiosus. The sequence goes on along the minus strand of JACGAQ010000030.1, from coordinate 695,611 downwards.
GGTTTTTATTAACCTCAAGGTTTTTAGCGGTTTTTTTTAGCGCAATGTGATTTTAGAGAAATCTTAAGGTTCTAGCGGATTATTAGCTCAGTATGATAGTTTTTAGCAACTTCAAGGTTTTTAGCGGTTTTTTTTTTTAGCGCAATGAGAATGTACATAAGCAAATTTTTAGAGCAATATGAGGGGTTTTTAGCGAAGTTTTAGCGCATTACGATGGATTCCAAGCAAATTTTTAGAGAAATCAAAGGTTTTAGCGGATTATTAGCTCAGTATGATGGTTTTTAGTAACCTCAAGGTTTTTAGCGGTTTTTTTTAGCGCAATCTGAATGTACATAAGCAAATTTTTAGAGCAATCTGAGGGGTTTTTAGGGAAGTTTTAGCGCATCACGATGGATTCCAAACAAATTTTTAGAGAAATCTAAAGGTTTTCGCAGTTTATTAGCTCAGTATGATGGTTTTTAGTAACCTCAAGGTTTTTAGCGGTTTTTTTAGCGCGATGTGATGGTACATAAGCAAATTTTTAGAGCAATCTGAGGGTTTTTAGCGAAGTTTTAGCGCATCACGATGGATTCCAAGCAAATTTTTAGATAAATCTAAACGTTTTAGCGGATTACTAGCTCAGTATGATGGTTTTTAGTAACCTCAAGGTTTTTAGCGCTTTTTTAAGCCCAATGTGATGGCACATAAGCAAATTTTTAGAGCGATCTGAGGTTTTTAGCGAAGTTTTAGCGTTTTACAATGGATTCTACTCAAATTCTTAGAGAAATCTAAAGGTTTTAGCGGATTATTAGCTCAGTATGAAGGTTTTTAGCGAATTGTTACAGCATCCTCAAGGTTTTTAGCGGTTTTTAGCGCAATTTTATCAAATCTCATCGTACGTAAGCAAGTTTTAGAGCAATCTGAGGGTTTTTTTGCGAAGTTTTATCGCAGCCTGTGTGTTTTTAGGCTTATTTTTGGTCAGTTAATTTCAGGTTTTAATTTTCTCAGCGCATTTTATTTCCTTTCTCTTTTTAAAATAAAATATTCCCGACCCTCATAAAACATGCGAAATTCCGTGGAATTACAAGGATTCAAACGCGTGGATTGGAGGTCAAATTTTATTGTCGAAAACGAGTGAATGGGGTTTCCGTTTTTAGAAGGTTTTCCTTTTCCGACGCCGCTGGAGGCTTTCCAGGAAGACGTTTTTCCCCCAGAATAAAAGGAAAATACAAAATTTTCCAGACTTTTCTGTAAGTTTTCCAGAGATCCAAACGTTTTTCCCAAGTTGAAAATAAAAAGGAATTTCCAGGTGAAGATTTTTTTTTTTCTTTTTAAACATGTAAAGTAAACATTTAAAGTGTTTAAAATAAATAAAATGTAAACATGGGATGCAAATAAGTGTAATTTAAGATAAGCCTGTGTACAAATCCTTTAATTTTCTAGTCGCACATCCCGTCTTTAAGTTCTGAGATAAAAATTCAAATCTAATTGCTAATTTTAAAACTTTATAAGATAAATTTTCGTGGGAAAAACTTGAATATTTAGGTCAATTTTTTTACTCCACCCTCAATCTTTGTTATTTTGTGTTAAAATATATGTCGACACCCCGCATCCCACGTCTTGTTATACCTTTCTCGGCGGGAGTTAATTGTTGTCGAGTCCTATTGTTAATCTTGACATCTGCCCAGACAAAATATGAGGACAGGAAGGACAAAAAACACAAATAAACACGCAAAAAAAGAAGTTCTGGAAAATAAAAAAACTTCTTGAAATGCTGGCTTTCTTGAAAACCATCATGGCGCGCTAAAAATGCGCTAAAAACCGTTAGGTTGCTCTAAACTTTCGCTAAAAACTATCATAAAGTGCTAAAACTTCGCTAAAAACCATAAGATTGCTCTTTAAATTTTCTTAAAACCATCACATTGCGCTAAAAATACCGCTAAAACACCGCTAAAAACCTTTAGGTTGCTCTAAAAATTCGCTGAAATCAACATACTGAAATAATAATCCCCTAAAACCTTTGGATTTCTCTACACAAATAAACAGAACGCAAAAAGAAGTGCAGGAAAATAAAAAAACTTCTTGAAATGCTGGCTTTCTTAAAATCCATCATTACGCGCTAAAACCGTTAGGTTGCTCTAAACATTCGCTAAAATCCATCATACAGTGCTAAAAATCGCTAAAAACCATAAGATTGCTCTTTAAATTTTCTTATAACCATCACATTGCGCTAAAAAAAACCGCTAAAAACCTTTAGGTTGCTCTAACGTTCGCTAAAAACCATCATATAGTGCTAAAACTTCGCTAAAATCCATCAGGTTGCTCTTTAAATTTTCTTATAACCATCACATTGCGCTAAAAAACCGCTATAAACCTTTAGGTTGCTCTAAACGTTCGCTAAAAACCATCATACAGTGTTAAAACTTCGCTAAAAACCATCAGATTGCTCTTTAAATTTTGTTATAAACATCACATTGCGCTAACAAAAAAAACGCTAAAAACCTTTAGGTTGCTCTAAAAATTCGCTAAAATTAACATACTGAGATAATAATTCGCTAAAACCTTTAGATTTCTCTAAAAATTTTAGTTGAATCCATTGTAATGCGCTAAAAAATTTGCTATAATCTTTGTGCTATAAAAATTTTATTAAAAACTATCCTATTGCGCTAAAAATACTCAGATTTCTTCGAAAATTCGCTTTTATATTATCTCACTGCGCTAAAAAAAAAAAAACGCTAAAAACATTGAGGTTGCTCTAAATATTCGCTAAAAACCATTATACCGAGCTTATAATCCGCTAAAACCTTAAGACTTCTCTAAAAACTTGCTTAGAATCCATCGTACTGCGCAAAAACTTCGCTTAAAACCCTCAGATTGCTCTAAAAATTTGATTATGTACTATCACATTGCGCTAAAAAACCGCTAAAATCCTTGAGGTTTGCTCTAAAAATTCGCTAAAACCAGCATACTGAGGAAATATCCGCTAATACCCTTTAGATTTTTTTAATAATTTTGTTAGATTCCATCGTAATGTGCTAAAACTTCGCCAAAACCTCTCAGATTGCGCTAAATATTTGCTTGTATACGAACAAATTAAATTGCGCTAAAAACCTTGTGGTTGCTCTAAAAATTTTCTTATGTACCATCACTTTGCGCTGAAAAAACCTCAAGAAACCTTGAGGTTGCTCTATAATTCGCTAAAAACCATCATACTGAGCTAATTATTCGCTAAAACCTTTTTTCTCTAAGAGTTTGCTAAAAACCATGTGCTCCAAGAATTTGATTAAAAACTATCCTACTGCGCTAAAACGTCGCTAAAAACCCTCGGATTTTTTCCAAAAATTTGCGTTTATACCTTAATATTGCTCTAAATAAACCGCAATTCGCTAAAATCCTTCATACTGAGCTCATAATCCGCCAAAACCTTTAGTTCTCTAAAAATTTGCGTATGTACCATTGAATTGCGCTAGAAAATCCGCTAAATACCTTGAAGTTTCTCTATAATTCGCTAAAACCATCATACTGAGCTATTAATTCGCTAAAACCTTTAAATTTCTCTAAAAATTTGCGATAAATCCATCGTAACGCGCTAAAACTTCGCTAAAAACCTTCTGATTACTCTAAAAATTTTCGAAGAACCTTCATAATATAATAATACTCCGCTTCTAAACTATGTGGGCCTTTTTTTATATCAGCTTGGCTCTGGAGCTTTTTTTTCTCTAGATTAGAAAGCGAGAAATCTATAAATAAATGTTTATATTGATTATTAATTTGGGTGAAGGCCTTCAGGTTTCAGGATTAAAACATCCGAAATTTTTTTAACCAAAATTTAAAAATATAGCATTTTCTGCCTAAACTTTTAGAAATAAATAAAGTGCAAATTTTGAAAACTGTGAAAAATCAAGACGGTAATTAAAACTTCCTGTGTTTGTGGGGGCGTCTGAATAAATTCTCTTATGGGGACCTCCTCCGAGGTTTCTATTTGAATATCGGATTAATCTCTCATTGTAATTAAAAGCTTACATGTTGAACATTTTACATTGTAATTTGTACTCTTTTACATATTTTTGTAATTTTTTTTTTTTTTTTTAGGTGTGCGGTATGGACGAAGAGGCTCATGCAGGTTGACTAAAAGTCTCCAACACGAGCCCCATGGGAGTCTATGAGCTACACCCACTGAGCTCTCCAGGCATGCATTGGGTATGTAATAATTATATATATATATATATATACTTCAGAATTCTACATTGTCAAAAAAGTTTTTTTTTTTTTTTTTTTTTTTTTTTTTTTTTTTTTTCATTTGTATTTAGCTGTCAGTGTCCAAGTTAAGCACGAAAAACGTGGCGCCATATCGAGATGCATCGGTCACGTTTAACCACATCTATTAGCATTTTAGAACCCAAAAAAAAAAATAATAATGAACCCCCACATTTTAATTTTTTTTTTATACAAAATGCTTTTCCTGAAATTATCAAAAAACATAAGTAATTATAAACGATAATAATAAAATTTAGAATAAAAAGGCCAGACTGTTGATAACGATCGTTTATGTAAATTTTTCTCTTTTTTTTTTGTGAGTAGGCACCTCTTTTTTTTTTCAGATCAAAGATTAACGCTGTGGCCGTAAAAATAATATTATTTTTAAAATTTATTTTGTTAAATTTCATCAAATGGCACATTTACATATTGCAAATGGGAACTGGGGATTTGTCCGAATCACACGGCTAGGAAACAATGTTGAGAAAAACGGATATTTCGGTTTTTAGGTTCGCTAAAAAGTTTTTAAAATGTGCTAAATTTCTTCCTTTTAATCCTTTACACTGAGCTGTAAGTCTTAAAACCATCATACTCTGCTAAAACTCGGCTAAAAACCAATAAAATCGGCGGAAATCTTGAATATTGGGCTAAAAGTTCGCTAAAATCCTTTCGATATTCTTTCTTGGAATCCTTTAAACTGAGCTAAAAGTCTTAAAACTATCATACTCCGATAAAGCTGGGCTGAAAACCAATAAAACTTGCGAAAATCTTAAATATCGGGCTGAAAGTTCGCTAAAAATGCGCTAAAACCCTTTCGACATTCTTCCTTGTAATCCTTTAAATATGGCTGTAAGTCTTAAAACCATCGTACTCTGCTAAAGTTTGGTTGAAAACCAATAAAACCTGCGGAATCTTGAATTTTTGGGCTAAAAGCTCGCTAAAAATGAGCTAAAACTTTGCTAAAATTTTTTATAAAATCTTCCCTGTTAGCCTACCGGCCTAAAATTAAAGTTTGTGCTAAAAGCTCGCTAAAAATGCGCTAAAACGTCGCTAATATCGAAAGGCTAAAAGCCATCATACTCCGATAAAGCTGGACTGGAAACCAATAAAACTTGCGCAAATCTTGAATATTAGGCTAAAAGTTCGCTAAAATGCGCTAAAACGTCGCTAATATCGAAAGGCTAAAAGCCATCATACTCCGATAAAGCTGGACTGGAAACCAATAAAACTTGCGCAAATCTTGAATATTAGGCTAAAAGTTCGCTAAAAATGCGCTAAAACGTCGCCTATATCGAAAGGCTAAAAGCCATCATACTCCGATAAAGCTGGACTGAAAACCAATAAAACTTGCGTAAATCTTGAATATTAGGCTAAAAGTTCGCTAAAAATGCGCTAAAACGTCGCTAATATCGAAAGGCTAAAAGCCTTCATACTCCGATAAAGCTGGACTGGAAGCCAATAAAACTTGCGCAAATCTTGAATATTAGGCTAAAAGTTCGCTAAAAATACGCTAAAACGTCGCTAATATCCTGTCGATATTTATCCTTGTAATCCTTTAAACTGGGCTGTAAGTCTTAAATCCATCGTACTCTGCTAAAGCTTGGCTGAAAACCAATAAAACCTGCGGAATCTTGAATTTTGGGCTAAAAGCTCGCTAAAAATGAGCTAAAACTTCGCTAAAATTCTCTATAAAATGTTCCCTGAAAGCATTTATGAGCGGAAGTGATAAACCATCATATTCCTCTAAAGCTGAGCTAAAAACCAATAAAACCTTTGGAAATTTTGAATTTTTGTGCTAAAAGTTCGCTAAACTCATTTCAATATTCTTCCTTGTAATCCTTTAACTGAGCTGTTAGTCTTAAAACATATTGTACTCCGATAAAGCTGAGCTAAAAACCAATAAAACTGGCGAAAATCTTGAGTATTGGGCTAAAAGCTCGCTAAAAATGCGCTAAAACGTCGCTAAAATCCGTTATATTTTCTTCCTTGTAATCCTTTACACTGAGCTGTAAGTCTTAAAACCATGATACTCTGCTAAAACTAGGCTAAAAACCAATAAAATCGGCGGAAATCTAGAATATTGGGCTAAAAGTTCGCTAAAATGCGCTAAAAGTTTTCTAAAATCCATTTGATATTCTTCCTTGTAAGTAGGCCTTTTAACTGAGCTGTGTGGATAAAAACCATCTTACTCTGCTAAAGCTTGGCTGAAAACAATAAAACCTTTGTGCTAAAAGTTCGCTAAAATGAGCTAAAACTTCGCTAAAATCCTTTATAAAATCTTAACTGAGCTGAAGGGATAAAAACTTTCATACTTCTCTAAATCTGAGCTAAAACCAATAAAACCGGCCTAAAATGAGCTAAAAACTCGCTAAAACTTCGCTAAAATCCTTTATAAAATCTTAACTGAACTGAAGGGATAAAAACCTTCATACTCCTCTAAATCTGAGCTAAAAACCAATAAAACCGGCCTAAAATGAGCTAAAACTCGCTAAAAATTGCTATAACTTCGCTAAAATCCTGTATAAATCTCAACTGAGCTGAAGGGATAAAAACCATCATACTCCTCTAAATCTGAGCTAAAAACCAATAAAACCGGCCTAAAATGAGCTAAAAGCACGCTAAAAATTCGCTAAAATCCTTTATAAAATCTTAATTGAGCTGAAGGGATAAAAACCTTCATATCCTCTAAATCTGAGCTAAAAACCAATAAAACTGGCCTAAAATGAGCTAAAAACTCGCTAAAAAATTGCTATAACTTCGCTAACATCCTTTATAAAATCTTAACTGAGCTGAAGGGATAAAAACCATCATACTCCTCTAAATCTGAGCTAAAAAACCAATAAAACCGGCCTAAAATGAGCTAAAAACTCGCTAAAAATTTGCTATAACTTCGCTAAAATCCTTTATAAAATCTTAACTAAGCTGAAGGGATAAAAACTATCATACTTTTCTAAATCTGAGCTAAAACCCAATAAAACCGGCCAAACATGAGCTAAAAGCTCGCTAAAACTTCGCTAAAATCCTTTATAAAATCTTAACTGAACTGAAGGGATAAAAACCATCATACTCTTCTAAATCTGAGATAAAAACTAATAAAATCGGCCTAAAATGTGCTAAAAGCTGTCTAAAAATCCGCTAAAATCCTGTATATTATTGAAGCTTTTATGTCATATTCGAAAATGGGTTTAAAATTAGAAATAGTTTTGGGATGAATGATGACCGTGATGACCTCAAGTCTTTTAGCCGAAAAATCGATAATCGCCGGCACCTGCTGAGAGGGGACAGGCAAAAAAGACCTTTTGAAGTGTTAACACTTGTCATATTTACCTGCCTTTTTTTTACCTCACTCAGCGCCTTTTCTCCTTATTTCCCGTTACACTTTTGTCATGTTTTTTTCTTCTTTCTAGTCAGGAATTGTTGACATTCCCGATCATTTCGATAATCGGGCCATCGTGAAGTCGTGGCTTATTTTCTGTGACAAACTCCAAATCTTTTTTTTCTTCTTCATATTTTTTATGATTTGGCTCGTGATCCGTACGCGACACGATCTTGAGGTCGGAGTCTATTAGAGATAACTACCGGTCTTCAAAAAACGTTGAAGGATGAAAAAAAAACTGGGCCTTTACTTTCTTTTATTTTTTTTCTCTCTCTCTACTTTTAAAATCCTTTTATCCTTTTTTTTCTTTTTCTCTCTCTCTAAATCTCTGCATAACTCGAAAGGTCCTAAAATCCTTTTAATCGGTTTTCGAAATACGAAATACAACCGAGACGTTTTACATAAATTTACATTTTTCAATATCCCAACAACTTTTTATTTCATTAATTTTTTCTCTTGTATAGAAAAACTCGTGGGTTTTCAGTTAAAAAAAATCTAAGGCTAAAAATGAATGAAAATGGCGGAAAATATAACCTCATACATCACAGATAACAATGGCGTATCTTCAGTGACGTCACACGTATGACGTAATAAGCCGAGTAGGCCTCTACCCATATTTTCGGATAATTCAACAAATTAACCCAATTATTTATTTTCGTTCGAAAATTACAATTTAGGAATTTGAGTCTGGTATCGATTAGATAATAAAAGGTCATCTTTGTCGATAGGGAAAGGATCAAATATGAATTTTTAAAATTGATTCACATCATAAGGATTAGAAATTATCGCATTCGAATTAGAAACAAATAATTATTTAATACTAAAATAATTGGTTAATTACTGAACAATTAGCCCAATCGGATTTTTTTTATTACGGGTTAAATTATTTGTTTTAAAATTAGTTTTTAAGTGGGTGTGAAATGAAGCGATTAAAAATTGATATTGTAATAAAAATTAATAATTTTGAGGCTAAAAATGAGGATAATTTAAATCATTTATTAAGGGCAAAAAGTACGGTGAATTTTTCAATTTTTGTTATCAACATTTTAGCCCAGAAGATTTTTAGAGAGTTATTTAAGCCTAAACCTTCATTCTGGGCTAAAATGTCGCTAAAAACAGTTTATTCTTCGCTAAAACCCTTTAGAATGTTCTAAAAAATGTTGAAACCAATTTAGTATTTTTACAATTTTTTTTTTTCATTCATTAAAAACCTTTAAACTGTGCTAAAACATCGCTAAAAACAATTTACTTCTAGCTAAATCTTCGCTAACAACATTTACACTGAGTTAAAAGCAATTAAACTTTGCTAAAACATCGCTAAAAACCGTTTGGTCCGTGCTGTATGTTCGCTAAAAATTTTCCTACCAAGCTAAAACCTTAAGGCTGCTAAAACCACCCTAAAATAATTCTAAAAACTCTTTGGTCGTAACTAAGTCTTATCTAAAAATCCATAGAATTTCCAAGAACCTTCAGTACAGTGCTAAAACATCGCTAAAAACAATTTACTCCCAGCTAAATCTTCGGATCAAATTTATACTGTGCTAAAAACACTTAAACTGTGCTAAAACATCGCTAAAACCCGTTTAGCCCGTGATACATGTTCGCTAAAAATTTTCCTATGAATCTAAAACCACGCTAAAACAATTCTAAAAACTCTTTAGTCAGAACTAAATATTATCTAAAAACGCCAAGAATTTCCTAAAAACCTTCATACTGTGCTAAAACATCGCTAAAAACAAATTAATACTAGCTAAATCTTCGCTAAAAACATTTATACTGAGCTAAAAGCAACTAAATTGTGCCAAAACTTCGCTAAAACCCGTTTGGTCCGTGCTACATGTTCGCTAAAAATTTTCCCTTCAAGCTGAAACCTTTAGACTGTGCTAAAACATCGCTAAAAACCGTTTAGTCCGTGCTATATGTTCGCTAAAAATTTTCCCATGAAGCTAAAACCTTTAGACTGTGCTTAAACCACGCTACTTAAACGCTTAAACTAAGTCTTATCTAAAAACCCTTAGAATTTCCTAAAAACCTTCATACTGTGCTAAAACATCGCTAAAAACAATTTACTATCAGCTAAAATTTGTCTACAAATTTATACTGAGCTAAAAGCAATTTAACTGTGCTAAAACATCGCTAAAAACCGTTTGGTCTGTGCTACATTACCGCTAAAAATTTTCTTATTAAGCTAAAACCTTTAGACACACGCTAAAGCAACTCTAAAAACCCTTTAGTCAGAACTAAATCTTAGCTAAAAACCCTTAGAATTTCCTAAAAACCATCATACTGTGCTAAAACCTCGCTAAAAATCTTCTGACTGTGCTAAACCAACGCTAAAAAACCATCCGTCAGAATTCCTAGATAAAAAAAAGCGAGTTTTGAATAATAAAAAAAAGTACTTTCTTGTATTCTTCCCTCCCACTTTCCACGTAGATTTTGTTTCTAATTGCGTTCTGAACGTTTTTCTCAAACGGATGTCACCCACGTTTCTCGAGGATCTCGGGGAGGTCTCAGCTCCGTGACGGCGATCATATGATAAGATTAGGCCTTTCCACCCTGGGAGGCGCCCTATGATCTACTGCTTTTATGAAATATAGAGAGAAGAAAGAATAAGAGAAAGAGGAGAGAAATAAAAAGTTTCTCTTCAAACATATGCAGAAATTTAAGATTTACTGCCTGAGCTATAAATAAAACGCGATTATAAATCTAAACATCTTATCCACACGCGTTTTTAATTGCGAAATCCTTTGGGAGTTGTCCATCGACCTTAATTAAAAAAGACAATGAATCAAAAACTAACATTTATCGGACAATAACTACAATCGCCTATAACTTTTTTCCTTCTTTTTGACTACAAATAAGCGGATAGAACTGGCGATATGATTTCACCCTGAAGAACACCCTCAGTACCGCTTAAAAAATTTTTTTTCTACATTTCAATTTGGTACTGGACAAGTCGATACGATGAGAAAAGATGTGCGAAATGGCTGCCATCAATCGCCCAGAGTAGATCTGACCAAATAAAGGAAGAAAGAAAAAAAAAGGTTGCTCGCGAGGGGGTCCCAGACGGGAAAAAGTGTCGTTAACCGGGCAATAAAATTAGCCGCGTTTAAAAAAGAAGAAAAACGAGTGAAGATGGGTTGGGAAGAGAAAAAAAAATTTTCTGCTACCGAGACAGTCTACATATAGACGTCAAAACGTTTTTTTTATAAGTGCTTAGGTATTTTTTTTATTAGGTAAAAAGGACCCCTAAAACAACAAAGCCTGGCTCCTGTCTGCTTTAGGGACCCTTAAGTTCATTTTCGATTTTTACTTTTTCCAGGATTGGCGCAATTTTCGTGTACAAAAGGTGGTAAAATTAATGTGCGGTCTACGGAGTGATACATGAGGTTGACACCTGGGATGGCATTAATATAAGAGGAGGGTCTCAGGTTGATTTAGTAACCCGGACACTATTATAAGGTTTTTTTTTTTTTACAGAAGATATTTTAGGGCGTTATGAGGGTAAAACGGTTCCGCTCAATTCTCAAAAACCGTATAGATTTATCAATTTTGTAGCAAAAAAAAATTTTTTTAACGAAGAACTAGTTTTTCGGCTATTTGTGTGCCTTATGAATTGAGTGAATTGGATTCTAAAATTAAAGCTCATTCTCAAAGGTTTCTAGCAAATTTTTAACGCAATCTCAAAGTTCTTTAGCAAATTTTTAGCGCATTCTCAAAGGTATGTAGCAATTTTTTAGCGTATTCTCAGGGGTTTGTAGCACGTATGTTGTTTATATTGTTTTTTGCTCAGTATAAAGTTTTTTTAGCGAAGATTTAGCTGGGAGTAAAATGTTTTTAGCGATGTTTTAGCACAGTTTAAAAGTTTTTAATGAATGAAAAAAAATTTAGTAAAGATATTGCTAGGACTAAACTGGTTTTAGATTTTTTAGTTCAGTTTAAAGGTTTTTAGCGATGTTTTAGCACAGTTAAATTGCTTTTAGCTCAGTATAAATGTTTTTAGCGAAGATTTAGCTACGAGTGAATTGTTTTTAGCCATGTTTTAGCACAGTTTTAGTAAAGATATTAATACTCAACTGGTTTTAAAGATTTTTTAAAACCGTCTCAAGGATTTTAGTTCAGTTTAAAGGTTTTTAGCGAATATTTAGCTAGGAAGTAAACTGTTTTTTAGCGATGTTTTAGCATACCGAGCGGTTTTTAGAAAAATTTAAACTCAGTTATGGCTTTTTAGCGATCTTATAGCACACTTTAAGGGGTTTTAGCGCACTTTTAGCTCAATGTAAGGGTTTTAGGCGAATTTTTAGATCTGTTTAAGGGGTTTTTTTTGCGATCTTTTAGCACATTTTGAGGGGTTTTAGAAAAATATAAGCTCAGTTGATGGCTGATGGTAGGATGATGATAGGCCTTATGTACTGTATGTACTGTGTTTTTGAAATAAATTTCTTTCTTCTTTCTTTCTATTTGGCGATCTTTTAGCACACTTTGAAGAGTTTTAGCGAACTTTTAGCACTGTTTAAGAGTTTTTAGCGAACAATTAGCTCATTTTAAGGGGTTTTAGCGTACTTTTAGCTCAATATAAGGTTCTTAAGCAAAATTTTAGCTCTGTTTAATGGTTTTTCGCAATCTTTTAGCACAGTTTGAGGGGTTTCAGCCAATTTTAAGCACTGTTTATGGCTTTTTAGCGATCTCTTAGCACGGTTTGAGTGGTTTTAGCCAATTTTGAGCTCTGTTTATGACTTTTTATCGATCTTTTAGCACAGTTTTAGGGGTTTTTAGCAAATTTTTAGCTCAGTTTAAGAGTTTTTAGCGATCTTTTAGCACATTTGGAGTAGTTTTTACCAAGGTCTTAGCTCATGTAGAGGAGTTTTAGCCAATTTCAAGGTAAGCTTAAAAGGCTATCATTAAGCACAGTTTGAGGGTTATAGCAAATTTTCAGCTCAGTTTAAGGGTTTTTAGCGATCTTTTAGCATAGTTTGAGGAGTTTTAGCGAGCATTTAGCACTGTTTAAGAGGGTTTAGCGAACTTTTAGCTAAGTTTAAGAGTTTTTAGCGATCTTTTAGCACATTTAGAGTAGTTTTTACCAAGGTCTTAGCTCATGTAGAGGAGTTTTAGCCAATTTCCAGGTCAGCTTAAAAGGCTATCATTAAGCACAGTTTGAGAGGTTGTAGCAAATTTTCAGCTCAGTTTAAGGGTTTTTAGCGATCTTTTAGCATAGTTTGAGGAGTTTTAGCGAGCATTTAGCACTGTTTAAGAGGGTTTAGCGAACTTTTAGCTAAGTTTAAGAGTTTTTAGCGAACATTTAGCTCATTTCAAAAGGTTTTAGCGTACTTTTAGCTCAGTTTGAGAAGTTTTAGCGAGCATTTAGCATTGTTTAAGAGGGTTTAGCGAACTTATAGCTAAGTTTAAAGAGTTTTTAGCGAACATTTAGCTCATATCAAGGATTTCTAGCGTACTTTTACCTCATTGTAAGGGATTTTAGTCAGAACGAAATCCTAGCTAAAAACCATTACAATATCCTAAAACCCATCATACTGTGCTAAAACATAGCTTTAAACCGTTTGGACCGTGCAACATGTTCGCTAAAAATTTTTTATTAAGCTAAAACCTTTAGACTGTGCTAAAACCACGCTAAAACAATTCTAAAAACTCTTTAGTCAGAACTAAATATTATCTAAAAACACTTAGAATTTCCCAAAAACCTTCATACTGTGCTAAAACATCGCTAAAACAATTTACTCCCAGCTAAATCTCATTTCAAAAGGTTTTAGCGTACTTTTAGCATAGTTTGAGGAGTTTTAGCGAGCATTTAGCACTGTTTAAGAGGGTTTAGCGAAGTTTTAGCTAAGTTTAAGAGTTTTTAGCGAACATTTAGCTCATTTCTAAAGGTTCTAGCGTACTTTTAGGTCAGTTTGAGAAGTTTTAGTGTACTTTTACTCAATTTGAAGGCATTTAAGATACTTTTAGCTCAGTTAGCTTTCAGCAGGTAAATTTGAGAGCTCAAAATTATTTTTTTAAAATGTGGCAAAAGGGCACTTAGGAAGCATAACGACGACTTAACCGCATGCAGGTAGCAACATGATAATCTCCTTTTTCCAGGTTTCAAAATTAGAAAGTTATTTCATTGAAAAAAACGTTCCAAATCCAACTTTGAGTACCTTCCTTTTGTCATCCCACTGAATGAAGGAGGTACCTGTACGCGGGCAGAGAAGAAAAAGAAAAAAAAAATTCATTTAAGAGTTTTGTGGGTTCGCGCGAACACAATATACAGTAAAACTAACAACATATAACGTAATTTATACACTCATAAACGCCATTATGAGTTTATGATTTACGATGGGGTCGTGAGATGGAAGCAGTTAACTCTTGGGGCCTTCCCACAGAATTGTTTTTATATAACTGTCATTTTTTATACCCTCAGCCCCTTCGTTTTTTTACGTGGAAACTCGCCCGCTAACTTAATCTCGTAAATACGAAGAGTTAATTATTAATTTTAATTACTTTTTTAAAGCAATATATACTCGGAGAGTATTTTTAATACTTTTTAGAAGGAGAAATTTTGCCCCCCCCCCCCCCTTAAACCACAAATTTGGTTAACATACAATAGTTTAGCTAAAAACTAAATCTTAGCTAAAAACAATTAGAATTTCCTAAAAACCATCACACTGTGCTAAAACATCGCTAAAAACCGTTTGGTCCGTGCTACGTGTTCACTAAAATTGTTTTGTGAAGCTAAAACCTTCAGACTGTGCTAACACGATACTAAAAAACCATTTAGTCAGAACTAAATCTTAGCTAAAACCCTTAGAATTTCCTAAAAACCATCTTACTGTGCTAAAACATCGCTCAAAACCGTTCGGTCCGTGCTACATGTTCGCTAAAAAATTTTTTATTAAGCTAAAACCGTTAGACTGTTCTAAAACCACGCTAAAACAATTCTAAAAACCATTTATCCAATCTTAGCTTTAATTTAACTAAATCTTAGCTAAAAACAATTAGAATTTCCTAAAAACCATCACACTGTGCTAAAACATCGCTAAAAACCGTTGGGTCCGTGCTACGTGTTCACTAAAAATTGTTTTGTGAAGCTAAAACCTTCAGAGTGTGCTAACACGATACTAAAAAACCATTTAGTCAGAACTAAATCTTAGCTAAAACCCTTAGAATTACCTAAAAACCATCTTACTGTGCTAAAACATCGCTCAAAACCGTTCGGTCCGTGCTACATGTTCGCTAAAAAATTTTTTATTAAGCTAAAACCGTTAGACTGTGCTAAAACAATTCTAAAAACCATTTAGTCAGAACTAAATCTTAGCTAAAAACCCTTAGAATTTCCTAAAAACCATCATACTGTGCTAAAACATCGTTCAAAACCGTTCGGTCCGTGCTACATGTTCGCTAAAAATTTTTTTATTAAGCTAAAACCGTTAGACTGTGCTAAAACAATTCTAAAAACCATTTAGTCAGAACTAAATCTTAGCTAAAAACCCTTAGAATTTCCTAAAAACCATCATACTGTGCTAAAACATCGTTCAAAACCGTTCGGTCCGTGCTACATGTTCGCTAAAAATTTTTTTATTAAGCTAAAACCGTTAGACTGTGCTAAAACCACGCTAAAACAATTCTAAAAACTATTTAGTCAGAACTAAATCTTAGCTAAAAACAATTAGAATTTCCTAAAAACCATCATACTGTGCAAAAACAATGAAATGAGCTAAATGTTCGCTAAAAACTCTTAAACTTAGCTAAAAGTTCGCTAAACCCTCTTAAACAGTGCTAAATGCTCGCTAAAACTCCTCAAACTATGCTAAAAGATCGCTAAAAACCCTTAAACTGAGCTGAAAATTTGCTATAACCCCTCAAACTGTGCTAAAAGATGGCTTTTTAAACAGAGTTTGAAATTGGATAAAACCCCTCAACATGAGCTAAAAGCTTGGCAAAAACTACTCTAACTGTGCTAAAAGATCGCTTAAAAGTCATAAACTGAGCTAAAATTTTGTTAAAACCCCTAAAATTGTGCTAAAAGAACGCTAAAAACCCTTAAACTATGCTAAAAGATCGCTAAAAATATGCTAAAACCCCTCAAACTGTGCTAAACGCCATAAACTATGCTTAAATATGGCTAAAACCCCTCAAAATGTACTAAACGATCGCTAAAACCTCTAAGCTGAGTGTTAAAATTTTGCTAAAACCCCTCAAACTGTGCTAAAACATCGCTAAAAAATCCATAAACTGAGCTTAAAACCCCTCAAAATGTGCTAAAAGTTTAATAAGAACTCTCAAACTGTGCTAAATGATCGCTAAAAACCATTACACTGATCTAAAAGTTCACTAAAAACCATAATATTGTGCTAAATAATCACTGAAAACCGTTTAAACTGAGCTAAAAGTTCGCTAAAATCCCTAATATTGTGCTAAATGATCGCTAAAAACCGTTAAACTGAGCTAAAAGTTCGCTAAAAACCCTAATATTTTGCTAAATGTACTCTAAAAACCTCTGGAACG
Organism: Orius insidiosus; assembly: GCA_014119065.1. Classification (NCBI taxonomy): domain Eukaryota; kingdom Metazoa; phylum Arthropoda; class Insecta; order Hemiptera; family Anthocoridae; genus Orius; species Orius insidiosus. The sequence continues at coordinate 679,497 of JACGAQ010000030.1, read as the reverse complement.
TTTTTTCAATGATATAACTTCCTGGTAAGTCGTCGCTTACGCCTTTAAAGTGGCCTTTTGGCACATTTAAAACCAATAATTTTAACTGTAAAAAAAATTGGAAGTACTTTTTAATTTCGTGAGTCGATCCATTTAAATAGTTCATAACCGCCAAGAAAGAAGACGGTTATGACAAATTCGAGGCGTCCAAGGTGCCAAATCGGTGGAGCATTAGAGACTAAAACGTTTTGTATAAATAAATCTTGAAGTTTTTTTTAAAGAAATCGTGGGCCGCGGACATGATAAATCCTCCGGGGGAAGTTCTTTTGGTGGAGCCCGTATAATTGGAAACGTTGAGGGGCCTCCTTCCACTTGGCAAACAGACGTAAAAACGTTTTAAATCTTCTTAATCGCGTTCTAGACGCCTCGTAAACCCCGTCCGAATCTTATGACTGAACGTCCCAAAGACAAGGGGACCTTTTGTTCCACACGTTTTCATATCGTCCGGAACATTTCGATTTATCATCCGCGCGTTCTTCCGAAAAATATTTAATTTTAGAGCTTTTTTTTTTCTCGTTTTTCTTGGGCCTTATAAACAAAGATAAGAAAAAAAATAATCCCCAGTAGGCCATTTTTAAAATAACACTATTTTGTCGGCAAGTTTTGTTTTATCGCTGTTTACTAGTTTTTCGGATAGCCAGTCTCAACCTCCCAGTATGATATTTCGCCCAAATTTTATTTAAAAACATGAGAAAACGCCCTAAAAGTTGCAATTTAATTGGTCAAAAGGAAGCTGAGATATTCTACGCCGTAAAACCTCCAGAAGAACCCTCCAAACGCGGTAAAACCTCCAAAAGAACCCTCTAAACGCGGTAAAACCTCCAGAAGAACCCACTAAACGCGGTAAAACCTCCAAAAGAACCCTCTAAACGCTGTAAAACCTCCAGAAGAACCCTCTAAACGCAGTAAAACCTCCAGAAGAACTCTCCAAACGCGGTAAAACCTCCAGAGGAACCTCCAAACGCCGTAAAACCTCCAGAAGAACCCTCCAAACGCGGTAAAACCTCCAAAAGAACCCTCAAACGCGGTAGAACCTCCAGAAGAACCCACTAAACGCGGTAAGACTTCGAAAAGAACCCTCAAAAAGCTGTAAAACCTTCAAAAGAACCCTCTTAACGCTGTTAAACCTCCAGAAGAACTCTCCAAACGCGGTAAAACCTCCAAAAGAACCCTCAAACGCGGTAAAACCTCCAAAAGAACCCTCAAACGCGGTAGAACCTCCAGAAGAACCCACTAAACGCGGTAAGACTTCGAAAAGAACCCTCAAAAAGCTGTAAAACCTCCAGAAGAACCCACTAAACGCGGTAAGACTTCGAAAAGAACCCTCCAAACGCGGTAAAACCTCCAAAAAGAACCCTCCAAACGCGGCTTAGCCTCCAAAAACACCCTCCATAGGCATTAAAACCTCCCAAAACATGCTCCAAAGGCGTTAAAGCCTCCAAAAATAACCCCCAAACGAGGCTTAGCCTCCAAAAACACCCTCCAAACGCGTTAAAACCTCCAAAAAGAACCCTCCAAATGTGGCTTAGCCTCCAAAAACACCCTCCAAAAACGTTAAAACCTCCTAAAAGAACCCTACGAATGTGGCTTAGCCTCCAAAAACACCCTCCAAACTCTGTTTATCCTCCAAAAACACCCTCTAAACGCTTTTAAACATCCAAAAGATCTCTCCAAACTGTGGCAAACGGCCGAAAATTTTCTCTGAGCTCAGTTACCGTGGCTATATATCCAAAGTACAAACGAGATATTCTATGCTGAATGGAAATTGAATTTTCTGATGTAATTTTTGATGAAATTTTAAGAGGGATAATGTGGTTTTTTTTAGCAGCAGGACCGTCAGCAGATGCTCGCGGCGGCGTACGACCCATCTCGGGACCTGAGTCCGAACCTGCCTTGCCAAGATTCGAGCAACTCAAGCGGGTGTAGCAGCAGTTCGAGTAGCGGGGGCTCGACGTGTTGTAAGTCGGAGTTCACGCCTTGTCAGGACTGCGGCTCTCCGGGACCTGGAGGCGTGCAGGATTCGAAGCCGAAGCCGAGTCAGCTCGTCCCGCCACAGCAGAACGGCGAAGACGTCGTTTGTGCCGGGTGCAATTCGAGGATAACCGACCGTTTTTATTTGTTCGCCGTCGACCGAAGATGGCACGCCTCGTGTCTTCAGTGTTCCCAGTGTCGGGTTCCTTTGGACGGTGAAGTCACTTGCTTCGCACGCGACGGAAGCATCTTCTGTAAAAAAGACTACTACCGGTGAGTTTTTCTTATTACTACTACTTTCTTATCTGCTTATTTCTGCCCCACAAACTGTTCGAACTTCTCCAAACGCGGTTTAGCCTCCAGAAGCCCTCTCCAAACGCTGTAAAACCTCCAGAAGAACCCTCCAAACGCGGTAAAACCTCCAAAAGAACCCTCTAAACGCTGTAAAACCTCCAAAAGAACCCTCTTAACGCTGTTAAACCTCCAGAAGAACCCACTAAACGCGGTAAGACTTCGAAAAGAACCCTCTAAACGCTGTAAAACCTCCAAAAGAACCCTCTTAACGCTGTTGAACCTCCAGAAGAACCCTCCAAACGCGGTATAACGTCCAAAAGATCCTTTGAACTCTGTGAAACCTCCAGAAGAACCCTCTAAACGCTGTAAAACCTCCAGAAGAACTCTCCAAACGCGGTAAAACCTCCAGAAGAACCCTCCAAACTAAATAAGCCCGGAGTTTCGCAGATCTCCGACCTTTTCTCCTTGCGCCTAAACGTACGAAGGAAACGATCGATTTTATCTCGTAGATTGTTATTAAAAGACGAGGATTTCAACCTCTTTTTCCCTTCCCTTCCCCATCCGTGTGTGTGCGCGCTTTTGCCATTCATGAATGGCCATGTGAGCCGCCCCTGTGTGAACGGATGCGTTGAAATTAGCCGTAGGAATATTAAATTTTCCCAACTTCATTCATTCTTTCTTAAGTTCCGTTGTTCATCTTTTATTCATGAACACTTTAAAATTAGATTTTAGTCTTTTTTTTCGACCCAACAACTATTTATGGGTAGGAAAAAAAGAGTTCGCAGAATTTTCAGCTTTTTTCTGTATTCTGGTACAAAATAAAAATAGAAAAAAATTATTTTAATCGCCTAAGTAACAGTTAAGGAGGGGAAAAAAGAAGATTTACACAACCCAGAATAATAAGCGAGAGCGGGATATTTTTTTTTTATCCTCGTCGCCCAGATTAATGTCCCGATGTCAGTCTTAAGCCCCACTCGAAGTATTTACATCGGATCATAAACACGTTTAAAAAGTTGATTTACAAGTTTCGAACTGGTCGTGGATGGAATCGGGGATAGGTGGGCTTGAATAATTTCGCAATAAACCCGGACGAGGCTTAATGACAAGAGGGTGGACTCTATCTGTCAATCATACCATTCAATTCTGTCCACACATGACTTTTTCCCCCGTTCGCTGCTAATTTATGGTATAAATCATGGCATTTCGTGCTGCTCTGTAGACAAGGTGGGAAGGTCTAGATTAATATTTGTTCTATAAGACGTTTTACTGCACTAAAATCCTTTGAGATGTGTAGACTATTCGAAAATATTGATAAAAAACATTTAGTCAGAGTTAAACTGTCGCTAAAAACCTTTATACTGGTCTAAAACCGGTTAAACCGTGCTAAAACATTGCTAAAAACCGTTTAGTCCGAACTAAATCTTCGCTAAAAACCTTTACACTGGTCTAAAACCGGTTAAACCGTGCTAAAACATCGCTAAAAACAGTTTAGTCCGAACTAAATCTTCGCTAATAACCTTTACACTGATCTAAAACCGGTTAAACCGTGCTAAAACATCGCTAAAAATAGTTTAGTCCGAACTAAATCTTCGCTAAAAACCTTTACACTGATCTGAAACCGGTTAAACCGTGCTAAAACATCGCTAAAAAACCGTTTAGTCCGAACTAAATCTTCGCTAAAAACCTTTACACTGGTCTAAAACCGGTTAAACTGTGCTAAAATATCGCTAAAAATTTTTAGTCAGAACTAAATCTTAGCTAAAAAACAATACTGTTGTCTAAAACTCGTTAAACTGCGCTAAAACATCGCTAAAAACCGTTTAGTCCGAAACTAAATCTTCGCTAAAAACCTTTACACTGGTCTAAAACCGGTTAAACTGTGCTAAAATATCGCTAAAAATTTTTAGTCAGAACTAAATCTTAGCTAAAAAACAATACTGTTGTCTAAAACTCGTTAAACTGCGCTAAAACATCGCTAAAAACGAAGCTAAATCTTCGCTAATTTTTAAATTATAATAAAAAGTATAGACAGTGCTAAAACGACGCTAAAACAGTTCCGATAACCCCTTTGTCAAAACTAAATCTTCGCTAAAAACCTTTTGAATTCCTAAAAATCTTTTAACTGTGCTAAAACAACGGTAAAACCCGTTTAGGCGCAGCTAAATATTCGCTAAAAACCTTTTGAATTTCCTAAAATCTTCTAACTGCGCTAAGACATCGGTAAAACCCGTTTAGGCGCAGCTAAATCTTCGCTAAAAACCTTTTGAATTTCCTAAAAATCTTCTAACTGTGCTAAAACATCGGTTAAACCCGTTTAGGTGCAGCTAAATCTTCGCTAAACATTTTTTAAATTAAGTTAAAACCTATTAAATGTGCTACAATAACGCTAAAACAGTTCTAAAAACCCAATTATCAGAACTATATCTTAAATATAAGGGGTTTTAGTGAATTTCTAGCTCAGTTTAAGGGTATTTAGCGTACTTTAAGCACATTTAAAAGGTTTTTATCGTACATTTAGCTCATTTTATGGGTTTTTAGCGTATTTTAAACTCATTTAAAAGGTTTTTATCGTAGTTTAAGCTCAGTTAATGAGTTTTAGCGCACTTTTAGCTCAGTTTAAGGGTGTTTCGCGTACTTTCAGCTCATTTAGAAGTTTTTTTTTATCGTACATTTAGCTCATTTTATGGGTTTTTAGCGTACTTTAGCTCATTTAAAAGGTTTTTATCGTACATTTAGCTCATTTAAAGGGTTTTTGGCGAACTTGAAGCTCTGTTTAGGGGTTTTAGCGCACGTTTAGCTCAGTTTATGGGTGTTTCGCGTACTTTAAGCTCAGTTTTATCGGTTTTTAGCGTACTATTAGCTCATTTTATGGGGTAAACCCAGAAGTTCGGGGTTTTTTGTGGGAATTCGGATTAATTCGAGTACGCTGCTCCGAGTAGACTAAGAAGGCTGTAAAGGTCTTTGAAAACGCTTTTTTCATTTTGTTTTGAAATAAGAAAACAGTAGCTGAACAGGATACGCCCACGAGGTGGACAATTAATTTGCATCCAGCCTTTTATTGTCACTTGAGAAAGGAGGGTCCAATTAAACCGTAATTATATGCTTTGTATAAAGCGTTAAAGCTTAACCCTTCTGTGTGGCTTTTTTTCTCTGTTTCTATTGATTTTTATTAACACGCAAGCCTAAGTCAGAAAGAGAAAAATTTGATTCTTCACCTACGCGCTGGCGATTTGAAACTTGGAGGATTTTAACGAGCGCGCCATTTATAAATAAAAATTGTTTTACGTAAGGCGAAAAAAAAAAAAACTTGCACAAGATGGCGTTGCTCAATGGGGCGATTGTCCGTTGACAGGTCAACTCGAAAGGGGGAGAGGAAAAAGACGAGAAGGCTTCTCGGCGAAGGGTTCAAAACGCCGCCTTTCACGTTTTCCCTCACTTTAATGAGAAGCTCGATGGGACCAAACATGGGACTGGACTTCAACCTCGATATTTCGATTACATAAAATCAAGAAAATGAAGAAAAAAAAAGACCTATCAATCAGAAAGTGAAAGGGCTTTTCTAGAAAATACGATGAACCTACGACAGTTTAGGAAACCTTGGATTTTGTTATCAAGAATCCTTTTTATTGCGCTAAAAGTTTGCTAAAAACCCTTGAACTCAGCTAAAAGATCGCTACTAACTCTTAAACTGAGCCAAATGTTCACTAAAACCCCTGGAACTGAGCTAAACGTTCGCTAAAAACCCTTTAAAAGAGTTAAAAGTTTGCTAAAACCCCTGCAACTGAGCTTAGTTTTCTCTAAAAACAACCCTTAAACTGAGCCAAATGTTCACTAAAACCCCTGGAACTGAGCCAAATGTTCACTAAAACCCCTGGAACTGAGCTATAAGTTCGCTAAAACGCCTGGAACTGAGCTAAAAGTTCGCTAAAAACCCTTTAAAAGAGTTAAAAGTTTGCTAAAACCCCTGCAACTGAGCTTAGTTTTCTCTAAAAACCCTTGAGCTGAGCTAAAAGTTCGCCAAAAATCCTTAAACTGATCTTAGTGTTTACTAAAAACCCTTCACTGAGCTAAAAGTTCGCTAAAAACCCTTAAACTGATCTTAGTGTTCACTAAAAACCCGTGGAACTGAGCTAAAAGTTCGCTAATAACCCTTAAACTGGGCCAAATGTTCACTAAAACCCCTGGAACATAGCTATAAGTTCGCTAAAACCCCTGGAACTGAGCTAAAAGTTTGCTAAAAACCCTTTAAAAGAGCTAAAAGTTTGCTAAAAACCCTTTAAAAGAGCTAAAAGTTTGCTAAAACCCCTGCAACTGAGCTTAGTTTTCTCTAAAAACCCTTGAGCTGAGCTAAAAGTTCGCCAAAAACCTTTTAACAGAGCTAAAAGTTCGCTAAAGTACCCTGAAACGGCTTAGTTTTCTCTAAAAACCCTTGAGCTGAGCTAAACGTTCGCTAAAAACCCTTTAACAGAGCTAAAAGTTCGCTAAATCACCTGGAACTGAGCTACAAGTTTGCTAATAACCCTTAAACTGAGCCAAATTTTCTCTAAAATTCCTTAAACTGAGCTAAATGTTCGCTAAAACCCCCTGGAACTGAGCTATGTGTTCACTAAAAATTCTTGCACTGAGCTAAAACTTCGCTAAAAAAACCCATTATACTTCTAAAATCTCGCTAAAATCCCTCAATATATGCTAAATTCGCAAGAAATTTTAAACTACGATTAACACCGTTATTAAGCAATAAAAGTCGATTCTGATGACTTTTTCAGACCGGAAAATTCGTAGTGGGCTAAAAACCGTGCTGAAAATTCGAGTTTTAACTGGTTTTGAAATGGTTGGATTCTATCTTAAGAATGAAGGAACTTTTTTTTTTCTATGAAGCATTAAAATTATCACGGACAATTATAAAATTATTTATGTCTAATTGTTGAAATATTCTCAGGAATGTTAAATGCTCGTGATCTTCTTGAGTTCACGGTGAATTGTCTTTGGCTCTCGTTTATTTGCTTTTCTTTACGATTTAGTTTCGCGTTTTTTTCCCAATATAAGTCCGTTACTGAAATAAGAGGCGTGTTTTCCGTTCGCGGGGAGGTCAGAAGTAGGCGAAAAACACGATAAATGTTTGCCCACTGTCAGATATAAGTCCTAACGCCCCCGCCTTATCTATCAGTCCTTATCTGGCACCCGGTTCGACACCAAACGAGGTATCCGCAATCAATTTTATGTCCCTGTGAAACGCATGTTTTATTTTTTTTTCCTTCAAAAACAAACATTTTGCTATAAAATTATGTCTTATTTAACTTATAAAGCAAGAATGTTTGACTTATAGAGAAGCTCGGAAAAATTTTTGTGGTTTTGTGGTGAAGCGATGAACCGCGAAATAGTTTTTGTTTTCGGAACTCCGGGGTGGGTTCTTCTGGGAGGAATTGGGAACTTGCGGTGAAGGCTTCTCCTCTAATGTAGGGCACGTAAGGTGGGATCAGATAAGAAGAGGCTTGTATCGAGTTACGGACGTTTGTCTCAATTCTGGAACCTTTTCCCAGGCCTTAAAAGTTTTTAACAGGTTCATTTCTGGCGTCTAATAAAAGATATCTTGATACCATTTTACTGATCGGTATTTCAAGGGTTGACAATTATAGCGGGTCTTGGGGACGGTTATTTTAATTCTTGAGAACTATTGGGGATTATCGTGAGTTTTGGGGGAGATTATCGTGAGTTTTGGGGAAGATTATCGTGAGTTTTGGAGGAGATTGTCGAGAGAGTTGGGGATGAAAGTCGGAAGTCTTGGGGAAGATTGTAGTGAGCGTTCGGGAGATCATCGTGGTTGTTGCGGGAGAATATCATGAGTTATTTGGGAGATTATCATGAGTTTTGGAGAGATTATCGTGGGTTTTGGGGGAGATTATCGTGAGTCTTGGGGAGGATTGTCGTGAGAGTTAGGGAAGAAAAGCACACGTCTTGGGAAAGATTTTCGTGAGTCTTGGGGGTGATCATCGTGGTTGATGCGGGAGATTATCATGAGTTATTTGGGAGATTATCGTGAGTTTTTAGGGGAGATTATCGTGAGTCTTGGGGGAGATTATCGTGAGTCTTGGAGAGGATTGTCGTGAGAGTTAGGGAAGAAAGGCACAAGTCTTGGGAAAGATTTTCGTGAGTCTTGGGAAAGATTTTCGTGAGTCTTGGGGGAGATTATCGTGAGTCTTGGAGGAGATTATCGTGATTGTTGGGGGAGATTATCGTGAGTTTTTGAGGATATTATCGGGAGTCTTGGCGAAGATTGTCGTGGGTTTTTTGGAGATTATCGTGAGTTTAGGAGTAGATTATCGTTAGTTTTGGGGGGCGATTATCGTGAGTGTTGGAGAGATTATCGTCAGTCTTGGGAAGGATTGTCGTGAGAGTCAGGGAAGAAAGACGCAAGTCTTGAGGAAGAATGTCGAGAATGTTGGGGGAAATTGTCGTGAGTATTGGGAGATTACCACGAGGTATAGGGGAGATTATCGTGAGTTTTGGGGGAGGTTATCGTGAGTCATGGGGAGGATTGTAGTGAGATCATCGTGGTTGTTGGAGGAGATTATCATGAGTTTTTGGGGAGATTATCGTGAGTTTTGGGGTAGATTATCGTGAGTTTTGGGGGAAAATATCTTGAGTTTTTGGAGAGACTATCGTGAGTCTTGGGAAAGATTGAGGGAGTTTGGGAAGAAAGGCGCAAGTCCTTGGGAAGATTTTCGGGAGTCTTGGGGGAAGATTATCATGAGTTTCGAAGGAGATTATCGTGAGTTTTGGGGAACATTGTCGTGAGCTTTGGGGGAGATTATCGTGAGTTTTGACTTTTGGGGAAAGATTATCGTGAGTTTTGGGGAAGATTATCGTGAGCGTTTGGGGAGATTATCGTGAGTTTGCGGGAGATTATCGTGAGTTATGGCGAGGATTGTCATGAGAGTGGAGGAAGAAAGTCGCAAGTTTTGAGGACAGTTTTTGTGTGTCGGGGGGAAATTATCGTTAGTATTGGGAGATTATCACGAGTTTTAGGGGAGATTATCGTGAGTTTTGGGAGAGATTATCGTGAGTCTTGGGGGAGATTATCGTCAGTCTTGGGGAGGATTGTGGTGAAAGTCAGGGAAGAAAGACGCAAGTCTTGGGGAAGATAGTTGTGAGTGTTTGGTGAGATTATCGTGAGTTTTGGTGGAGATTATTACGAGTTTGGGGGGAGATTATCACGATTCTTGAGGGGATTATCACGAGTTTTGGGAGAGATTATCGCGAGTTTTCGGGAGATTATCGTGAGTCTTGGGGCAAACTTGCAAAAGAAGTCTCCCAGGTTCGAGAAAATTGATGTTTTTTTTTCTTTTTTCAAAAATTAGAGAAGAAAACTATTTTTTCGAGGTCGCATACGTGGGAATATTTAATTATATGTCTTAGACGGATTATCCTGATGATGAGATAATTTGATGAAACCTTTATTGACCGTAAAGACCTCTTTTTTTTTAATTTAATCGGACGTTACGCAATTAAACGCCGATTATTAATTTTTTTTATTTTTTTAAAAATATTTATTTAAAAAACATTTCCCTGAGGGTATAAATAGACGCGAAGATTTATTCGAAAGAACGGTAAAACCCGGCTTTAGAAGAGAGAAAAAAGTGACATTTTCTATATCGTCCGCCCTTATTTCTTAAACGAGCCGCAGAATGAATGATGGCTCCCGGCACCAGATAAAGACGGCGACTGACAAAAGCGTTTCTGTACAAGAAGAAAATAAACAAATAAACGTTTTAAATTTTTCGTGTGTTTTGCCAAATCAGAATTTTTAGTGATTGGAAATTCGCATTTTTTTTCTCCTTTCTGGGCCTTTCATTTGTTACTTTTGATTGATCACTTCGTCGTGACCCGTGGACTACTTCGTTACTCGCCTCATTGTGCATTTGAGCCGACAATCGGCGCTATAATTTTTTTTTTTCTTTTTTTTTCTTTCCCACAACTCAACTTCTCACGATTTTTATTAAATAAAGGCTCCACTGCTCAACAAATTTGGATCACGGATAACTTTCCCCAAGGCTCATCAAAATCCTCAAGAATTAATTTAATCGGCGCTAAAACTCAAGACAATCGTCATGAAGACTCACGATTGCCAAGACTGACTTCAACAGTAAAGACAATCGTTCTCAAAACTCATGATAATCTCCCCCAAAACTCACGATAATCTACCCCAAAACTCACGATAATCTCCCACAACGCTCACGACAATCTTCCCCTATAGGCACTCACGAATCGTTAATTTTCCATAAGACTCTCGATAATCGTTTTCAACTCTTCAAAAGTACGATATGAACTTTTAAAATGTGCTAAGAGTTCGCTAAAAACCCTTAAACTGAGCTAAAAGTACGCTAAAAACCTTTTAAATGAGCTAAGAGTTCGCTAAATATCCTAAAACTGAGCTAAGAGTTCGCTAAAAACCATACAACCGAGCTAAGAGTTCGCTGATAACTTCAACTGAGCTATGAGTTCGCTAAAATCCCTAAAATTGTGCTGATAGTACAATAAAAGCCATTTAAATGAGCTAAGAGTTCGCTAAATAACCAAAAACTTAGTCAATAGTTCGCTAAAAACCCTTCAACTGAGCTAAAAGAACGATAAAAATCCCTTTAAAAAGTTAAAGTAGAGCTAAAAAAGTTCGCCAAAAACCGTAAAACTGTGTATCTTGACTCCCATAAAACACCTCAGATAGTCTTTAGAAAGAGTACTTCTGTACCCAAAAATTAAAAAAGTAGATTTTGGGGAGAAACAAAATTTCGATTTTTTGAACGCCGTGTACAAGAAACATCGGGGAGTCGTCTGAAAAGGTGTTGCACGTCAACAGCCTAAATCCGCATTTGTTCAATCCGTGTAAATAATCGTATTTGCGGTAAACAAGGGTGGTAGCCCTGTGTGTTCGAGTGGGGATCTATGTGTTCCCCATTTTTCGAACCTCTCACCTGCCCAGCGGATCGATTGTGTACACAAGAAAAGCCTTTAGGTGCCGACAAAGAGTATCAAACGTTCATAAAATACTCGAAAAAAAAAATATATTGACGCTTTCCCCAAGGCGATAGAGAAAGAAAAAAAATTAATTGCTACTAAAAGCAAATAATCCCCCCCCCCCAATAATTCAGATTTTAGACAAAACTTCAACAGATAGACGGTGGCGTTTTTTCTTTGAAGTTTTGCTCTAATTTTGCGAGGATTTTTTTTTCTTAACATTTCGTGAGTATAGGGGAAGATTGTCGTGAGTGTTGGGGGAGATTATCGTGAGTTTTGGGGGAGATTATCGTGAGTTTTGGGGGAGATTATCATGAGTCTTGAGGACGATTATTTTTAGTGTTGAAGATGATTATCGAGAGTCTTATGGAAAATTAACATTTCGTGTGCACCTATAGGGGAAGATTATCGTGAGTTTTGGGGGGAGATTATCGTGAGTTTTGGGGGAGATTATCGTGAGTTTTGTGGCTGAACATCGCGAGTTTTGGGGGAGATTATCATGAGTCAAGGGCTTATAGCGTACTTTTTGCTCATTTTAAAGGTTCCTATCGCATTTTCTGCTCATTTGAAGGGTTCTTAGCGAACTCTTATCTCAATTTAAGGGCTTATAGCGAACTTTTTTTAACGACGTCTCACCACGAAACTAATAACTGGTTGTACCAAATAAAGGAATTTATTGCTCTATCCGGTGAGGTTGCGGAGTGCTCCCATCTATAGCGAAGAGGTTGTCCTTCTCGTTCGAGAAAGAGAAGAAAAAAACCGAAAATGGTGGGGTCTGTACGTGGAGCCGGCGGTCCAGCCTCCAGAATACCTTCTCCATAAATAATGGATGCACTCCCGTATTTGAGATCGTTACAGTTAAAAACCACTTCTGGCCATTCACCTCAATTAAGAGAAAAAAAAATATAGAGAGAGACTTTCACACCAAATAAGTCGTTACCGCAAGGACAATACGTTTTACTGAAAAAAAAAAGGAAAAAATTTTTTTTAAGGGTTTCTTTTCAAGAAATTCAAGATAAGACGTTGGAGGAAAGAAGAGATTTATTGGTTTTGTATCTCTTCGATAGATTATTGGGCTTCGAAAAACTCGAATTGGAAAGTGGGCGATGCAAATGTCGTCGCTTGTTTCCCACGGGATCCAGTTGTCACCGGAGAACAGTCCTCCGAAACGGTAATAAAAGAGTACATCTCAATCCCAGAAGTGACACCCGAAAGAATAAATTAAAGGGGATCTGGTAAAAAAAACGCAGTTCCCCTATCTGCCCTAACTTTACGAGTTTTATGTCGAGTCACGCCTCTCACGAAACCCAAAAAACATCTTCGTACTTTTTTTTTTAGTCTTAAGGCCCTATTTGTACAGCATTCCTTGAAAATCTCCTTTCCTTAGCCAAAGGACAACTTAAACATCATTTTTTCGTTGCTGTAAATCAAGGATTCTGTCAGCCAATGAGAGCCCAGCGTTCGAGGACTCCTCAAGGTTCCTCAAGGAAGAATTGAGGTGCTCCGGGTACGAAGGGCGAACTCAACATCGGAGATTTTTTTTCATTTTCAGATTCTAGACCTCTTGGTGAATACACCCATATAATTTTTATGTTGAGTTCGCCCTTTTTTCATCTTTTAATACGTAAAAACCGATATGCGGCAAAGCTCTAACTGCGATATCCGAGCTGGTACGAAGGGCGAACTCCACATCCTAGTCCACAACCCCCACTCCTTTTCCCATTCCAGGGCTTTTCTGTTGAGTTCGCCCGTAACATAAAACTTTAAAATGCGAATATCTCGAAACTACGTTTTGTTGAGTTCGCCCTTCGTACCCGGAGCGCCTCAATTCTCAAATTTCCCTAAGGAAATTTTAGAAGTACCTACTCTCCCTTTCGTGACGTCATAAAAATAATAATTTCATAAAAGTGAAGGAAAATATTGGCCTGATTTCAATGTAATGAAGGTGAGCGAGATATAATTAAGTCCTTGGTTAGATATTGAAGAGGAGAGAAAAAAAAAATTGATCTTAAAAAAACCCATTTCTCACGGGAAAATATGAAATTTGCATAATATCAGCATGAGGGAACAAATAAGGGGTTTTTAAAGGATTTTTAAATTTTAACCTTGGAAATAAGTGCTGAGATTTCTGAGACTCGTGAAGCCTGAATTTAAGATTGATTTGTAAGAAAAATTCATAATTTTGCAGTTTTTTTCCCTTCTGAATTTATGAGAAAAAAGAAAATTTTAGGTTTTTATTTTCTTCCGAATATATGAGTGTGCTTCTTTTCCTTCTGAATTTATGAGAAAAAGGGAAATTTCAGGGTTTTTATTCTTCCGAATTTATAACAAAATGGGTCACTTTGCCTCTTCCTCCTGAATTTATGAGAAAAAGCGAAATTTCAAGGTGTTTTTCCCCGAATCTTTGAGTCTGCTTCTTTTCCTTCTGAATTTATGAGAAAAAAAGGAAATTTCAGGGGTTTTTTTCTTCCGAATTCATAACAAAAATGGGTCACTTTGGCTTTTCTTCCAGAATTTATGAGAAAAAGGGAAATTTCAAGGTGTTTTTCCCCGAATCTTTTAGCCTGCTTCTTTTCCTTCTGAATTTATGAGAAAAAGAGAAATTTCAAGGTGTTTTTTTTTCCCCGAATCTATGAATGCGCTTCTTTTCCTTCCGAATTTATGAGATAAAGGGAAATTTCAGGGTATTTTTCTTCCGAATCTATGAGTATGCTTCTTTTCCTTCTGAATTTATGAGACAAAGGGAAATTTCAGGCTTTTTTTTTCTTCCGATTCTATGAATGTGCTTCTTTTCCTTCTGAATTTATGAGAAAAGGGAAATTTCAGGGTATTTTTTTTTTTCTTCCGAATGTACGAGTGCGCTTCTTTTCCTTCTGAATTCATGAGAAAAAGGAAAATTTCTAGGGTCTCTTTTTCTTCCCAATCTATGAGTGTGCCTTTCCTTCTGAATTTATGAGACAAAGGGAAATTTCAGGCTTTTTTTTTTTCTTCCGAATCTATGAATGTGCTTCTTTTCCTTCTGAATTTATGAGAAAACGGGAAGTTTCAGGGTTTTTTTCGTCTTCCGAATCTATGAGAAAATCTGTGCTTCTTTTCCTTCTGAATTTATGAGAAAAGGGAAATTTCAGGGGATTCTTTTTCTTCTGAATCTATGAATGTGCTTCTTTTCCTTCTGAATTTATAAGAAAAAGGGAAATTTTAGGTTTTTTTTTCCTAATCTGTGAGATAATCTCTGCTTCTCCTTCTGAATTTCTGAGAAAAAGGGAAATTTCATGGGCACTTACTTCCGATTTTTCGATAAAAATCTGAATTTATGAGAAAAAATTAGCCAATTCAGCTTCTGAATTCATGAGCGAAACTGTCATCTGAATCCTCACATGAGAGGTTAATTTACGTCGATTATTTTTTTAACTTTTGATCTCGAATTCAGATTTCGTACGCCGAATAAGTGATTAGGTTGTATTTAAAAGGCGGCGTGAAACGCATTGGGAAGCCGGAGCATTGTAGGCCATTAGGGGGTCTTCGGAGATTGAATGGAGGTAAAGATGGACTAATGAAGACATTCACAACTCTCACGGATAAAGAAGGCACCCTTCGTCTTTTTTCTCTCCTCTCTCTCTCTCTCCTCTCCCGGCACACATACATCACGGTCCCGATTAATTACCGTGTAAATCCCACCCGAGACGGGAAACGACGTACGGAACCGCTTTTTAGGACGAGTACTCGCTCCAATTCTCCCAGGGTCAAAAATCAAAAAAAAACTTTTTCCATCCTTCTCTAATAAAAAATTTTTGTCAACACCTGTATCCTCTTCAGGTTTCAAAACCTTTCCTACGCTCCGTTCTCATCATAATCGCCTTATCTGAATATCTCAAAAATTCCTCCTTTTGAAAGAATTTCACGAATTTTTTGTCTCCTTTATTTTTAGAAAAACACTGTCGACGAGAAAAACGCTAAATGATCCGTTTCTATTCAGATCCGTTTCCGCTGAATTCAGAAGTAAAAGAATCACTGAATTTCATAGATTCGGAAGAAAAAAAATACGCTAAAATTTTCCCTTTTCTCATAAATTCAGCAGGAAAAGAAGCACACTCATAGATTTGGAAGAAAAAATATAGGTACTCAGAAATTTCCCTTTTTCTTATAAGTTTAGAAGAAAAAGAAGGACACTCATAGATTCAGAACACAAAACCTTATTTAGAATCCCCAACACCAAAAATTGTCTTCCCAAATAAAGATAAGGAAAGTCTACCGAGAAAAACGATTGAAGTTGGGCCTTTTTATGACTACATGAATTATCAGATACAAAACAGGCCACTTTTACTTCGGAATCTATGAGAAAAAAAAAGACTTACATCTTTTTCGTCAGAATCTATGAGAAAATTTTTTTTGAGGCTTCTCCATCTGAATTTATGAGCAGATTTGAACAGAAAATTTCCGTTTCTGCGTCTTTTCCGTCTGATATAATCAGAAAATCGTATACAAAAATTTTTTTTAATGTTTTTGTAGGAGGAAACATGCCACCTATCTCATTTTTGAATCAGTCACGTGTCCTACGTGTTCGTAACATAATATTTTGACTAGAAAAGAGGGAAAAAAAGGAAGAAAAAAGGGAAAAAAATCGCGATATACAGCATTCAACGCGATAAAACATCCTCGACTATAAAAGTTTGAGTGATTTAAGTTTACTGGTCGGACGGGACAGAAGCGGGGCCCGACTCTTTTCCTCCTGCAATCTCAAGCATTAACTCGACCATAAATTTCCCCTTCGCGGAATCCAGACTACGAATAACAATAATTTTTTTTTCTCTTACTATTTAACTTCTACACCCTTTTAGAATCAAAAAGATAAAAAATTACGCGTGTCAGAGTTGAACAATAGACTTTAATTAGTCACATTTGAATATCTCCGTATGCAAAATATTTTTTTTTTAAAGCGCCCGTTTTTTTTTTTCAAGATGAGAAAAGATAATTTTAATTTTTATACGATAGCCTTAACCTGTTCATAGTCCATAGGTCTTAAGAGCAAAATTGTATAAAAAATTAATATTAAAACAACTTAATATATGGAATAGATTGAATCCGACTATTTTTTTTTATTTTATATTATTCATAGTTTTTTTTACACATTAATGCACCCTTGACGTGGAACTCTGATGAATATGATAAAAAAAATTACAAAATTTTTTTTTCTCGTTATGACGGAGAGACGAAAGTCACTGTTTTTTTTTCAGATCTGCGCAATTTTTTTTTGCACATTCTGCTTTTTTCTAAGATCGGATGAGATTCGATTGGATAGTGGCAATAAGAAAAGGGAAATTTCAGGGTATTTTTTTCTTCCGAATCTATGAGATAATTCGTGATTCTTTTCCTTCTGAATTTATGAGAAAAAGGGAAATTTCAGGGTATTTTTTCTTCTTCCGAATCTATGAGATAATGCGGGCTTCTTTTCCTTCTGAATTCATGACAAAAATGGATATTTCAGGTTTTTTTTCTTCTTCTTCCGAATGTATGAGATAATTCGTGCTTCTTTTCCTTCTTAATTTATGAGAAAAGGGGAAATTTCAGGGTTTTTTTCTTCTTAAGAATCTATGAGAATTCGAAAGACGTAAATGTGGCCGTTTTCATACAAATTCAGACAAAAAATTCCTCAATTCATGAGGAAGAAGGTCACTTTTCCGTATCAGTTGTCGGAATTTATGAGGAGAACAGTCACTTTTCCGTATTTGTCGTCTGAATTTATGAGAAAAACAGTCACTTTTTCGGCGGAATCTATGAGGAAAGACTAATTTTACGTCTTTTTTGGTCTGAATCTATGAGAAAATCAATCACTTTTCCGTTTCTGTCGTGTGAGTAAGTAAAACAGTCACTTTTTCGTATTTGTCGTCTGAATTTATGAGAAAACAGACACTTTTTCGTCAGAATCTATGAGAAAAACAGTCAATTCTGTCTGGAAAAGACGTAAATGTCGCAGTTTTCTAACGAATTCATATGTGATGATAAATGAAGATATAAAAGTCCCAAATTCGATCGTTTTTCTCATGAATCATGAGGTTTTCTCCCTATTGCGGGACGCCAAAAGTTCCGGCTTCGCCGAAGCAATTTCCATCCCATTTCCTGCACCAACGAAAGTGTCATTTGCTTTGTTTATTTTATCACGCGTTTGAACGATGATCGTCCCGGTTCGTTTTGACCCTTGGCGGGGGTTATCGTTGTTCAAGCTCAAGCTTCGTTTAGGTTCAACGATCCTTCAAAAAAACTGTTATTAATTTCAGAGATGTTAATTTGTCGCCTCTTTCCCGGATTAAATGTAAATCCACGATTATAAACATGTTAAAATTAATAATCTCCTGTTAAATTACAGGGATACAGACACAGTTGGAGGTGCGTTAGAACAAATTACTAATTAGGTGCACTAATGACTTTCCACTTTAATTTTCCTTCCTTCTCTACGCCTCAAGCATACCAGACGCCTACCGGTTTATTTTTGTATTTTTGCGTTATGTTTCTTCAGTGTTTGATCACAAAATTTTTTTCTTGATGATAAGAACATTGATGATGATAAACATTGATGATAAGAACCAGAAAGTCGAATAATAACCTCTGATTTGACTAAAGATCGCGTCGGAATCTATGAGGAAAAATTGACTAATTTTAAGTCTTCTTCGTCTGAAATTATAAGAAAAACGAGCGAATTTGGACCTTTTTTTGTCAGAATTTATTATCACATCTAAATTTGAATGAAATCGGACACATTTACGTCTTTTTCAGACAAAATTGACTGTTTTTCTCTTAGATTCTGACGAAAAAGAAGTAAAATTAGTTTTTCCTCATAGATTCAGGCGAAAAAGTGACTGTTTTTCTCATCAATTCATACGAAAGATTCGGAAAAGTGATTATTTTTCTCATAAATTCAGACAAAAATTACGAAAAGTGACTGTTTTTCTCATCAATTCAGACGACTGATACGGAAAAGTGACCTTCTTTCTCATAAATTCAGGCATTTTTTGTCTGAATTTATAATAACATCTGAAATGGTTTGAAAACGGCCACATTTACGTCTTTTCTGAACAGAATTGACTGTTTTTCTCATAGAATCTGACAAAAATTACGTAAAATTTGTCTTTCCTCATATATTCTCCCAAAAAAGTGATTATTTTTCTCATCAATTCAGACGACAATTACGAAAAAGTGACTGATTTTCTCATCAATTCGTACGACAGATTCAAAAAGTTATTGTTTTTCTCATCAATTCAGACGACAATTACGAAAAAGTGACTGTTTTTCTCATCAATTCGTACGACAGATTCAAAAAGTTATTATTTTTCTCATTAATTCAGACGACAATTACGAAAAAGTGACTGTTTTTCTCATAAATTCAGACGATTGATACGGAAAAGTGACCTTCTTTCTCATAAATTCAGGCATTTTTGGTCTGAATTTATTATAACATCTGAAATGGTTTGAAAACGGCCACATTTACGTCTTTTCTAGAAGAATTGACTGTTTTTCTCATAGATTCTGACGAAAAAGACGTAAAATTAGTCTTTCCTTATTGATTCCGACGAAAAAGTGGCAGTTTTTTCTCATAAATTCAGACAACAGATACGGAAAAGTGATTATTTTTCTCATAAATTCAGACGACAAAACGAAAAGTGAATGTTTTTCTCATAAATTCAGACGACTGATACGGAAAAGTGACCTTCTTTCTCATAAATTCAGGCATTTGTGTCTGAATTTACAATAACATCTGAAATGGTTAGAAAACGGCCACATTTACGTCTTTTCTCGACAGAATTGACTGTATATAGTCTTTCCTCATATATTCTCCCGAAAAAGTGACTGTTTTTCTTATCAATTCAGACGACAAATACGGAAAAGTGATTATTTTTCTCATAAATTCAGACGACAAATACGAAAAGTGACTGTTTGTCTCATAAATTCAGACGGCAAATACGGAAAAGTGATTGTTTCATAAATTCAGGCATTTTTTGTTTAAATTATTATTATAACATCTGAAATGGTTTGAATTCTAGATTTACGTCTTTTCTAGACAGAATTGACTGTTTTTCTCATAGATTCTGACGAAAAAAACGTAAAATTAGTCTTTTCTGATTGATTCCGACGAAAAAGTGACTGTTTTTCTCATCAATTCAGACGACAGATACGGAAAAGTGATTATTTTTCTCATTAATTCAGACTACAAATACGAAAAGTGACTGTTTGTCTCATAAATTCAGACGGCAAATACGGAAAAGTGATTGTTTTTCTCATTAATTCAGACAAATACGAAAAAGTTAAGGAGAGTCTACTTTTTTAAATTCCAAGATGCAATGAAATAGGCGGAACAAGACCTCCCGGCTCACAGACGCTGATGAATCTATTATCGCTCACGGGCCTCACGGACTCCTTTAACTTATTACGGTAGTGAATTTGAGTAAATATTTTTGAGGGTGTTCGGGTTAACCTCAAGCCGTTCTATTATGTCGGGCTCAACAACGGGAGGGAAATGAAAAAAAGAGGCACCCTGGAGAGTCTGTAAAGAAATCTTCATTGTCCTTTATGTTATTTTGTTTCTGTATTTGTTAGGTGGCCCCTCCCACTTTTTGAAAAGAAAAGGGTTGTCGATAACGGATTTTTCATTTTTGTTCCAGGCTATTCGGGATGAAGAGATGCGCGAGATGTCAGGCGGCGATACTCTCATCGGAACTGGTGATGCGGGCGCGCGAGTTGGTCTTCCACGTCCACTGTTTTACGTGCGCGGTCTGCTCGTCTTTACTGACAAAAGGAGACACGTTTGGTATGCGCGAGGGTGCTGTCTTTTGCCGCCTTCACTATTCCGAACTCCCGCCTCTTTCTCCGTATCCGCCACCGCCGATTCCCGACCCGCATTTTCCTCACCAAAACGAATTCCACCCACGACTCGCACCTCATCCGACGCCTCCCTTGCCGCCGAACGACCCAGTCAAAATGGGAGGATTCTTCAACGGGAATCCAGCCCCCAGGCAGAAAGGAAGGCCCAGAAAGAAGAAACCCAAAGATCTCGAAGGAATGACCGCAAATCTAGGTAAATTCTCACAAAACCAGACTTTTATTCACTCTATTAAAGACACCAATAAAACTCCGCTTTTTTAAACCTTTCACGTTTTATATTAAGATCGTTTTTACCGTATAAAAAAGCGGAAAGTTGTAGATACGCCTACGTTTTCGCATAAAAGTGAATCATGTAAATAGATCCTGTTAATGTAGTTTCTTATCTGTTGGCCGGCACAGGGAGCTCGGACGTGTAGGATTAATCATATGTAAGAGAGGTCTTAGAGGCTCCCGGTAAAGAAACCATTATTTACGACTGACCGCCTTCGACTTGACAACTTGATGAAAATTATATTTTTTTTTATTTAAAATGTTATTTATAGATCAAGAGCGACTTTTTTTTCGATTTCTTTTTTATTAGGATACCGTAAAATTTGCCTCCAAGTAGAAAGATTTGGTCATATTGCAGGCAGCCAACTGTAGAGACCAAACTTATGCGGATTTCGAGTTTTGTTAAGTTGGTAAAACTGTGTTCCAAACAATCTGTTTTACCTAATTTTTGATTGTTTTTATCAATTTTCTCAGTATGCAAGATTTTATGTCGTTCCCTTCGAATTTTCGCAGGAATTGAAACTTTTATTTATTTTAGTTTTTATAGAAAAAGTAAGAAATTAGCAGTTTAATTAAACTTTTATTTATTTTTTAGTTAGAAATTACCGGTTAAGTTAAACTTTTATTTCGTCTTTAGTTAAAAATTACCAGTTAAGTTAAACTTTTATTTCGTCTTTAGTTAAAATTACCAGTTAAGTTAAACTTTTATGTTTTAAAGTTAAAAATTACCAATTAAGTTAAACTTTTATGTTTTAAAGTTAAAAATTACCAGTTAAGTTAAACTTTTATTTCTTTTTTAGTTGGAAATTACCAGTTAAGTTAAACTTTTATTTCCTTTTTAGTTAGAAATTACCAGTTAAGTTTAACTTTTGTGTTTTCAAGTTAGAAATTACCAGTGAAGTTAAACTTTTAATATCTAAACATCAAAATCAAGTTTCAAATTTCTAAAAAAATAACGTTTTTCTTCCTTTTTTATAAATGAAAAATATGCCAAAAATTTTGTGCTAATAAGAGGGGGGTTTTTGAGGCTTCTTCGACCGAGAAATCCACTTTTTACCGGATTTTTGGGAGTAAATTCAGACGACAAATACGGAAAGTGTTTATTTTCTCATAAATCCATACGGCGATACGGAAAAGTGACTGTTTTTCTCATAAATTCAGTCGTCAGATACGGAAAAGTGACTGGTTTTCTCATAAATTCAAACGACAAATACGAAAAGTGACTTTCTTTCTCATAAATTCAGGCTAATCAATCTTTTTCTATATCTAAACATCAAAATCAAGTTTCAATTTCTAAAAAAATAACGTTTTTCTTCCTTTTTATCAATAAAAAATTATGAAATATCGTGAAGGGGATGTTCCCCAGAGTAAAAACGGGGATTTTTGCGGTTTTTTGCTCGTGAAAAGTAGCAAAAGAAATTTTTTTAAGTTAAAAAAAAGCTGAATTTTCCTAAATATTTCACAACTTTTAATTCTATAGAATTTCATATAAATAAATTTGTTTTTTTGTTATTTTTATTGTTTATGTCTGACGTGGCCAATTAAAATTGCATTTAAAATCCTCTTTCTGGTAGAAAATCCTCTCAAACGTTTTACCTCCTGTGTTTCCGAATGCCAAAATGGGGTGAGGGCTCTTTTTTTCTCTCTTTCCCATCCGTTCAGGACGACGTCTAATTATATTTGGATTACTGGTAAGCATGGAGGACAAAGATAAAAACCCTGAATAGATTTCCTCCCCTCCCCACCTAAAACGAGAATAATCCCACATAAGCTGATTTAAAGGGAGAAAACGTTTAAACAAAAAAACAACCTTCCTATAGTGTAACCATGCTTTTTTTTTAAAAATGTGAAACTCATTTCGATTTACGAGAGATCATAAACATTTTATAAATTTACGACTCGTGTTCGTATAAATGTAATTGGAAAATACACAATTGAACACTTGTACACTTTAATTACCAACTTTTTTCTGAAGGACTGAAAAATGTTGAAAAAAACGTAAAATAGGGTGGTCGTAAAGAAGCAAATTGAATTAATGCCACAGCAGGTGGTTTTACCTTTTGTTTTGACTGTGAAAGCTTGTAAAACGGGTTAAACGGACGATTTTTCATTGCTGTCGTAACTTATCGTTTTACTACCAAGATGCAGGTGGCGAATATTTCAAGTTCCTTCTTTCCCCGACAAAAATACGATTTTTTAGCAACTGTAAATGTGAATCATGTAAATAGTAGAAAAAAAAAGTTTAATTTATCTGGTAACTTTTAACTTAAATTAATAAAAGTTTGATTTAACTGGTAATTTTTAACCTAAAAAAATAAAAGTATGAAATTAAACTGGTAATTTCTAAGTGAAAAATAAATAAAAGTTTAACTTAACTGGTAAATTTTTAACTTAAAAACATAAAAGTTTAACTTAATTGGTTATCTTTAACTAAAAAAGAAATAAAAGTTTAACTAAACTGGTAGTTTCTAGCTAAAAAAGAAATAAAAGTTAAACTTAACTGGTAATTTCTAACTAAAAAATATTAATGATTAACTTAACTGGTAATTTCTATAAAAAATAAATAAAAGTTTAACTTAACTGGTAATTTCTAACTTAAAAACATAAAAGTTTAACTTAACTGAAGAAATAAAAGTAAACAAGAAATAAAAGTTAACTAAACAAGAACAACTATTAAAATAGGTTGATTAGCCTGAATTTATGAGAACGAAGGTCACTTTTCGTATTTTTCGTATGAATTTATGAGAAAAACAATCACTTCTCCGTATTTGTCGTTTGAATTTATGAGAAAAACGGTCACTTTTCCGTGACAAAAATAAATTCTAGAGCACTAAAATATGGATGAAAACGATACACCTCTTAGGGTAACAACATCATAAAAACTAGCCGACGGATGGCCGGCAACACTGACGACCACTGTACCTGTGTTTTAGAAGTACTTTTTTTCTTATCCCAGGCTTAGATTTACTGCACTCATATCCGTTTTGGTTGTATTTTGCCGTCTTCAGTTCCCCAAAACTAGATGTTTTTAGCGAAATTTTGATTTTTTTTTTTTTTTTTTCACAACCAACGACAAATTTTGGTCTTTTTAGGACGAAAAATTCGAGAAAAAACATACAAACTAAACTTTTTTTGGGGGAGACCACCTTTTGATTGCTCCAGGGTGACTTGTGTGGGAAAGTGCGACGATCTGTGGCCGAAGCGTCGCGGCAAAAACGATCTCTCGGGATCAACGAGCCGCATAGCCCGTGCCCAACGATTTTTTTTTTTTTTGCCCCGAAGGATCACTTACAGCCATCTTGTCCCGATCGACCGCAAACGGAGAGGATGAAAAAAGTCAACTGTGATCACCGGTTTCCTTTCGAATTCCGAAGGTAATCGGATCAATGAGTCATCACCCGTGTTTTCCCACACTTTTTTAGGTAGATTTTTTTCTATTTACTTGTCTGGAACTTCCTTTATGTCTCCCTTATGTTTGTATCCCTTCAAACACGAAAAATACGAAAAGTGACTGTTTTTCTCATAAATTCAGACGGCAGATACAGAAAAGTGACTGTTTTCTCATAAATTCAGACGACAGATACGGAAAGTGACTGTTTTTCTCATTAATCCAGACTTCAAATACGGAAAAGTGACCATCTTTCTCATATATTCATGCTAGATCGTTAAATATTGAAAGTCTGGAACTTCCCTTATGTCATCGGGGGAAAACTGGACGGCTGGCCGGCTCCATAGACAAAGTTGCGCTCAATAAAGAGTTTTTATCCCTTTAAAAAAAGAACCCTTTGCTTTTTTTTATACACAAAAAGTGGGCAAAAAAGCCACACAATGACCCTTTTAGGCTTTAATCCCATGTCAGGACGTTTTCTTGACAAAAGGGACTTGAGGAGAGAAAAAGGGTTCGCTCGTAAGAGGTCGTAGGTCGCCCACTCACGCCATTAAGCGAAACCGGAACAACAATGGTGATAAAACCGGTTTCTCCCTTCTGGAGTGCAGATGTCGCGCGGATCCCCCGCCGAGACGGCGGAAACCCAAACAATAACAGAAAAACGATATTATAAAAATACAAACAGAGCAAAAAAGAATCAAAGATTACAAACACCTGCCTTAATAGAAAAGGCCTTTATTGTATTCAAGTGGTATTAACCCTGCTATCACTGAAGGCCCTCAAGTACTTAACACCTCCGGGTTTATAACACTTGAAAATCTCTCTCGTAAAATCATTTCCGACAATCCCTTTCACTTTTATGTCCCACTAAACCTTTTTTTTTTTGGGGAGAGACAAGAAGGTTGTATTTTTTTTATGGATAAATAGGCGTGAGAGCAGGAAACCACTTGAACCGAATAAACCAACAGCCAGAAAAAACCGAGCACGTGAGACACCACCGCAACACACAAAAAACTAATCAACCTATTTCTATATCTAAACATCAAAATCAAGTTTCAAATTTCTAAAAAAATAACGTTTTTCTTCCTTTTTATCAATAAAAAATTTGCCAAAAATTCCGCGGATTTTTTCGGCAGTTTTCTACCGAGAAACTGGATTTTTGGGAGTAAATTCAGACGAAACATACGAAAAAGTGACTGTTTTTCTCATAAATTCAGACGACAAATACGGAATAGTGACTGTTTTTCTCATAAATTCAGATGATAAATACGGAAAAGTTTCAAATTTCAAAAAAAAAAATCACGTTTTTCTTCATTTTTTATCAATCTCTTTTTTTGTTAATTGTATTAGCCACAGGCCTTTACAAAGGGGGAGGGGGATCAGACCCAGGCGGGGGCTTTCGCCATAATGCCGTGGCGCCCTTTTGGGCCAACTACCAGAGTAGTGGCCTAAATAAATTATCCACAGATTTTGTAGAAGGATATTTTAATTGGAATTTTACTTCCAACCAAAAATCCCTGTACCCAACCTGGGATCGAACCCCGGTCTCCGTGGATTTTTTATCAATGAAAAATATGTCAAAAATGTTGGGCTAATGAAAGGGGGATTTTTTCGGCTTCTTTCGACCGAGAAATAAACTTTTTACCGGATTTTTAAGAGTTAATTCACGAAATATATGAAAAAGTGACTGTTTTTCTCATAAATTCAGACGGCAGATACGGAAAAGTGATAGTTTTTTCTCATAAATTCCGAAGAAAGATACGAAAAGTGACTGTTTTTCTCATAAATTCAGACGACAAATACGATAAAGTGACCCTCTTTCTCATATATTCATGCTAGATTAAATTTTTTGTAACTTTTTCAGTCAAATTGAGTTAATTTTAATAATTTTAGTTGAATACATAAGTTTATTATCGAATTGAGTATCTGGGGATGGCGTGACAAGGTATAGTAAAAGAGCACGACTTTCCATTGGGTGGTCCGATCTTAGGATACATTAGATTTCCATAATGTCCGCACATAATTTTAATACGTTTTTTTTTTATGTTTCAGATTTAAATACGGAATCGTACCTTGACGTGGCGTTTGGTCCAGGGACGCCCGGGATGGGAGGTCCGAACGGCTCACATCATCAGAGGACTAAAAGGATGCGGACGTCTTTTAAGCACCATCAGCTTCGAACGATGAAGTCCTATTTCGCCATCAATCATAATCCGGATGCGAAAGATCTCAAGCAGCTTTCTCAAAAGACCGGCCTCCCCAAAAGAGTCCTACAGGTACGAAAATTATTTCGGCGATTTTGGAATTTTGAAAAAATTGCTAAAGCACTTTTGAAATTTTAAAAACTGCGGCCAAACCGTTAATCTTCACCCCTCTTTTATACTTCCCCATCCTTGAGCCCCAAAACCCTTATCCTCGTTCATTAGGCCAAAAAAAAAAAAAAAAAAAAAAAAAAAAAAAAAAAAAAAAAAAAAAAAAAAAAAAAAAAAAAAAAAACCATTTTTTCACCGGATTTTCCTTAGTTTTTCGACGGAAAAACCCTATTTTATCCCGACTTTTGGGACGAAAAACCCCCTTATTGGAAACTCCTTTAAAAATTTGGTTTTTCGGCGTTTTTTCGTCTGAATTTATGAGAAAATACAGCCACTATTGCGTATTTTTCGTCTCAATTTATGAGAAAAACAATCACTTTTCCGTATCTGTCGTCTGAATTTATGAGAAAAACAGTCACTTTTTCATATTTCGTCTGAATTTATGAAAAAAAGTCACTTTTCCGTATATGTCGTCCGAATTTTTGAGGAAAACAATCACTTTTCTGTATCTTTCGTCTGAATTTATGAGAAAAACGGTCAGTTTTTGTATCTTTCGTCTGAATTTATGAGAAAAACGGTCAGTTTTTGTATCTTTCGTCTGAATTAATGAGAAAAACAGTCACTTTTTCGTCTGAATCTATGAAGAAAGACTAATTTTACGTCTTTTTCGTCAGAATCTATGAGAAAAAGTGTCTATTCTGTCTGGAAAAAACTTCTGAGTTCGTTGAAATTTCAAAAACTGCGGCCAAACCGTTAATCTTCACCCCTCTTTTGTACTTCTCCCTCCTTAATACTTCCCCCTCCTATATTGTTCCTTCTTTTTAAGGATATTCCCGTCGGGGATAGCTCCAGACAGTACTTTTTTTTATTATAAGGGTACCTACAAATAACCCGCATTCCCGTTAAGTGTCCAGGTGGTCTTTTTCTTCACACCAAAAAGGTTTTTCCTTCATTCCATTAGCGGGCGAAATTAATTTCCCCTTCTAATCCTTCTGTTTTGATCCCTATCGTAGATTTATTTATAAAAATAAGTGAAAACAGACTTTCTAATCAAAGAAAAATTCAAGGCTTTTGAGTGAATATGCAATCGGGTTTTTATAAAGAAGTCGAAGGGGAGGGTTTTTGTTTGAACGGTGAGGAGATTCCCTTAGTTGCAAACAAGAGGGAGTGTTTATCCTGAAGGAAGCGGGCAAACAACTCTTTACTCTCCGCGGGAGCATCCGAGTGAAAGAATTTAATGGCTACGGGGAGAAAAAAGATAAATTAATTATTGCGCAAGAAAAAAAGAGGGAGAAGAAATATTTAAAAAATGGGGAGGAGATGAAAATCGATCCCTTTGGGAAATCATTTTTATGTACCCAGAGAAATAAAAACGGGACTAATAGAAGTTTTTCCTCGGTATTATCCAAATTTTTGTTTCTTTTTTGGCTTTCTACGAGATAGTAGCATTTTAAGCACATTTTTCTACGAGACAATGACATTTATAGCCTTCAAAGTCCCTTTTTCGACGAGATAACAGCGTTTTCAACCCTTAAAGGCCCGTTGTCTAGGGAAAAAACAGCATTGTAAGCCGCTTTTTCTACGAGGTAATGGCAATTACAGCCTTTAAAGTCCCTTTTTCTTCGAGATATCATCATTTTCAACCCGTAAGTGCCCGTTTTCTACGAAATAACAGCATTGTAAGCCCCTTTTTCTACGGGAAATTGGCATTTACATCCTTTGGAGTCCCTTTTTCTACGAGATAACATCGTATTCAAATCTTTTAAGTCCGCTTTCTACGAAATAACAGCAAAGCTCCTTTTTCTACGAGATAATGAAATTTACAGCCTTTAAAGTCCCTTTTTCTACGAGATAACAGCGTTTTCTACCCTTTAAGGCCAGTTTTCTACGAAATTACAGCGTTTTTTGTCCCTTTCGCTACGAAATTACATAATTTTCAATCCTTAAAGGTCCGTTTTCTACGAAATAACAGCACTTTCAGCTCCTTTTTCTAGAAGACATTGGCATTTGCAGCCTTTGAAGTCCCTTTTTATACGAGATAACAGCGTTTTCAAGTCCCGTTTTCTACGAAATAACACCATTTTAAGCCCCTTTTTCTACGAGATAATGGCATTTACAGCCTTTAAAGTCACTTTTTCTACGAGATAACAGCGTTTTTATCCCTTAAATGTCCGTTTTCTACGAAATAACAGCATTTCATGCCCCTTTTTCTACGGGATATTGGCGTTTTCAACCTTTCAAGGCCCGTTTTCTACGACATAACTGCGTTTTCAATCCTTAAAGGTCCTTTCTACGAAATAACAGCGCTTTCGGCCCCTTTTTCTAGAAGATATTGGCATTTACAGCCTTTGAAGTCCCTTTTTCTACGAGATAATGGCACTTACAGCCTTTAAAGTCACTTTTTCTACGAGATAACAGCGTTTTATCCCTTAAATATCCATTTTCTACGAAATAACAGTATTTCATGCTCCCTTTTCTGCGGGATATTGGCGTTTTCAACCTTTCAAGGCCCGTTTTCTACGACATAACTGCGTTTTCAATCCTTAAAGGTCCTTTCTACGAAACAACAGCACTTTGAGCCCCTTTTTCTTGAAGATAATGGCATTTACAACTTTTAAAAATCCCTTTTTCTACGAGATAACAGCACTTTAAACCCCTTTTGTACGAGATAACAGCGTTTTCAACCCTTAAAGGCCTGTTTTCTACGAAATAACAGCATTTTATGCCACTTTTTCTTCGGGATATTGGCATTTACATCCTTTGAAGTCCCTTTTTCTACGAGATAACAGCGTTTTCAACCCTTAAAGGCCCGTTTTCTTGGAAAAAACAGCATTATAAGCAAGCCCCTTTTTCTACGAGATAATGACATTTACAGCCTTTCTAGTACCTTTTTCTACAGATAACAGCGTTTTCGACCCTTAAAGGCCCGTTTTCTAGGAAAAAACAGCATTGTAAGCCCCTTTTTCTACGGGAAATTGGCATTTACATCCTTTGAAGTCCCTTTTTCTACGAGATAACATCGTTTTCAATACTTAAAGGTCCGCTTTCTACGAAATAACAACACTTTAAGCCCCTTTTTCTTCGAGATAATGACATTTATAGCCTTTCTAGTCCCTTTTTCTACGAGATAACAGCGTTTTCTACCCTTTAAGGCCAGTTTTCTACGAAATAACAGCTTTTCAAGCCTTTTTTTCTACGAGCCAACTTTGCCGCCGTGAAGACCTGAGTTGAACGCTTCAAGTTAGGTAGACGACATTCCTCAAAATAAGACAAAAAGCGACCCTTAGATTCGTTTCAAGGCCTACTTATCCTGTCAATTTGTAAGATATTCAGAGCCGTAAATCAAGTGTAGGACAAATTATTAAAGGTGGAGACGATTTGAAGATGGAAGAATAAGAGGGGAAGAAGAAAAAGAAAAAAAATTCACTCTCCAGAAATGGCGAAGACGGGAGTTTCTAGTTCTGAACTGGCATCTGCGTTCGGAATTTCTTCACCTGGGCTTTCTGAGTGATCGGCCGCAATCACACCTTCCCTCCGGGCTTTAAAACCACCGCACATCAATCTCGTTTCCCCGTCCCTTCTTTTTCTATATTGAATAATCACGCCTCGTTTATTACAATACTCAGTAGACGAAAGAAGAAAAGTCTATTAGGTTAACTTTGAAAAATTACTTTTTAAAAAATAGTCCCTAGTTATCGACAAATTGCATGTATTTCATCCTTTTAATATAAATCCACGTCCAAAATTACGGTTTACGTCACTCAAATGATTTTTCTTCCTAACCTAACTCATTTTTTCTTTCTAGTATACTTAAAATTTAAATGTTTAAAGGATGGGCGTATTGATCTTTCGACACTCCTTAGCAATGCTGGCGTTGCTTGAGCCCCAAAACCCTTTTTCATAGGATTTTCCTAGGTTTTCATTAGTTTTTCAACGGAAAATCCCGCTTTTTTTCCCCCGACTTTTGGGACTTGGAAATTAGGACTTTAAGGGCTATGCCATCATCTCTTAGAAAAAGAGACTTTAAGGGCTGTAGATGCCATCATCTCTTAGAAAAATGGACTTTAAGGGCTGTAGATGCCATCATCTCTTAGAAAAAGAGACTTTAAGGGCTGGAGATGCCATTATCTCTTTGAAAAAGGGACTTTAAGGGCTGTAGATGCCATCATCTCTTAGAAAAAGAGAATTTAAGGGCTGTAGATGCCATCATCTCATAGAAAAAGAGACTATAAGGGCTGTAGATGTCATCATCTCTTAGAAAAAGAGACTTTAAGGGCTGTAGATGCCGTCATCTCTTGGAAAAAGAGACTTTAAGGGCTGTAGATGCCATCATCTCTTAGAAAAAGAGACTTTAAGGGAAGTAGATTACATCATCTCTTGGAAATTAGGACTTTAAGGGCTGTAGATGCCATCATCTCTAAGAAAAAGAGACTTTAAGGTCTGTAGATGCCATTATCTCTTGGAAATTAGGACTTTAAGGGTTTTAGATGTCATCATCTCTTAGAAAAAGAGACTTTAAGGAAAGTAGATGACATCATCTCTTGGAAATTAGGACTTTAAGGGCTGTAGATGCCATCATCTCTAAGAAAAAGAGACTTTAAGGTCTGTAGATGCCATTATCTCTTAGAAAAAGAGACTTTAAGGGCTGTAGATGACATCATCTTTTAGAAAAAGAGACTTTGAGGTCTGTAGATGCCATTATATCTTGGAAATTAGGACTTTAAGGGCTGTAGATGCCATCATCTCTTAGAAAAAGAGACTTTAAGGGCTGTAGATGCCATCATCTCTTAGAAAAGAGACTTTAAGGGCTGTAGATTTCATCATCTCTTAGAAAAAGAGACTTTAAGGGCTATAGATGCTATTGTATCATAGATAAAGGGACTTAAAATGATGTTATCCCGTAGAAATTGGGAGTTTAAGCGCTTCAGATGCCATTATCCCTTAAAAAATAGGACTTTAAGGGCTGTAGATGCCATTATCTCTTTGAAAAAGGGACTTTAAGTGCTGTAAGCGACTTAAAAGGATGTCATCTCGTCTCGTAGAAAATAGAACTTTAAGGGCTGAAGATGCTTTTATCTCGTAGAAAAAGGGACATTTAAAGCTGTAAATGCCATTATCTCGTACAAAAGGGAACTTTAAATGCTGTTGCCTCGTAGAAAATTGGACTTTACATGCCGTTATTTCGTAGAAAAAGGGAATTTTAGAGCTGTAAATGCCATTACCTTGCAGAAATTGGGACTTTAAGGGCTGTAGATGCCATTATCTCTTTGAAAATTGGCTTAAAATGATGTATTTCGTAGAAAATAGAACTTTAAGGGCTGAAGATGCTTTTATCTCGTAGAAAAAGGGAATTTTAGAGCTGTAAATGCCATTACCTTGTCGAAAATGGGACCTTAAATGATGTTATCTCGTATAAAATAGAACTTTAAGGGCTGTAGATGCCCCAATCTCGTAGAAAAAGAGACTTTAAGGGTTGAAGATGCCATTATCTCGTAGAAAAAGAGATTATAAATGTTGTTACCTAGTAGAAAATGGGACTTTAAATGCTGTTAGCTCATAGAAAATAGAACTTCAAGGGCTGCAGATCTCATTATTTCGTAGAAAATTGGACTTCAAATGATGTTATCTCGTATAAAATAGAACTTCAAGGGCTGTAGATGCCATAATCTCGCAGAAAAAGAGACTTTAAGGGTTGAAGATGCCATTATCTCGTAGAAAAAGGGACTATAAATGCTGTTTTATCGCAGAAAAAGGGACTTTTAGAGCTAGCAAATGCTATTATCTCGTAGAAAATGGCACTTTATACGGTCATAGATTCGATTATGTAGAAAACGGGACTTTTTTTTAACGTGTAGATTATGTTGTTACATACAGATTATTTAAAATATGTGTTTGTTTTTTTTGCAGGTCTGGTTTCAAAACGCACGCGCTAAATGGAGGCGGATGGTTTTGAAGCAGGAAGGAAGCGGACCTGGCGGGGGCGGTAAGGACAAAATGGATCCTGGATCCGGCCTCGAACCCTACCATCACGGAATGTCCTCGCACGGAAGTCCCCAACACTACCTCAGCCCATCTCCTTTAGAATGCTCTTCATAAACAAACAAAAAAACTCAAAATTTCGAGGTTTCAAAAGATTTTGAAAATCTTTAAAAACGTGTTTTTTTTTTCTTGAAAAAAACAATTCCTCTGTATATAAAACACCGAAAATTTATCTTTACATCACATAAGGTGTGGTTTATTCTGTATATTTTTTGTATATACTATTCAAAAATCGTATTATCATAAAATCCATAGAACTCTTTTTTTTTTAATTATATTTATTTGGCGTAAGTTTAAAATAAACTTATTGTGATATAATTTTTTGAATCTATGGACATTTTTGTTTTGTACAATTTGGTGTAATATATGTTTAGTGTAATGTGTAAATAAATTTTAAAAATTTTAAAAAGAAAAAAAAAATTATTGTTAATAAACATGATTATATTAGTTATTGTGTTCCTATTTACCTTGCATATTTATTTTTATTTACATGAGAAAAAAATGAAATTTCTTTAAAAATTATTAGCACGAATAAATTTTTTTTTGTAATAAATAAATTATTAACAAGTTTATTTTATTTATTGTTCCTTCTTCTAATTTTCTGACGTGTGGGTTGTGGTTATTAATCAGCCTGCGGGGCCTAGTTGGGACTGA
Source organism: Orius insidiosus (assembly GCA_014119065.1). NCBI lineage: Eukaryota > Metazoa > Arthropoda > Insecta > Hemiptera > Anthocoridae > Orius > Orius insidiosus. Next base: position 646,644 of record JACGAQ010000030.1, on the reverse strand, counting down.
GCTATGCGGTGGTTGCTATAGGCTGATGAGGCGTAACGAAAGTAAAAGAAAAAAAAATTAAAAAAACGTCTTTTGAAGGTCTAAAAAGAAAAGTCGATTTGGCAAAAGAACAGAGGAGAGATCGGGAACGTCTTAACGACTGTTACGATGCCAAAACAATTGTTCGTCGCTTTTTTACAAATGTTTGATTTCTTTATGATTTATTTGTCTTAAATTACGGTTTTTAAACTATCAAGGTTGCCAACGTAACGTTTTCGTGTATGGTTAAAACCCGCGAAAAATAAAAAAATATGACTTTTTTTGAAATTATTATATCTCGAAAAAGAAGAAAGATAGAGGAGATTCAAACGATAAATGTGGAAAAGTAACTGCTTTTCTCATTATTCAGAGGAGGAATACGGAAAAGTGACTTTTTTTGCTCACTAAATACGTCAAAGACAGAAAAGTGACTAGTTTTCAAATGAATTCAGACGATAAAAACGGGAAAAGTAACTGTTTTCTCATAAATTCAGACGACAGATACGGAAAAGTAACACTGTTTTTCTCATAATTCAGACGAGGAATACGGATAAGTGACTTTTTTTCTCATAAATTCAGACGTCAAAGATCAAATAGTGACTAGGTAGTTTTCAAATGAATTCAGACGATAAAAACGGAAAAGTGACTGTTTTTCTCATAAATTCAGACGACGAAGACCAAAAAATGACTATTTTTCTCAAAAAATATTTTTAAAAATATGAAAAAAGTGACTGTTTTCCCCCTAATAAAATGAGGCAAAACACAAATATGGAAAAGTGACGAGTTTTCTCATAAATTCAGTTGTCGAATACGGAAAAGTGACTGTTTTTCTCCTAAATTCAGACGACGAAGACCGAATAATGACTATTTTTCTGAAAAATACGAAAAAAGTGACCGGTTTTTTTCCCATTATAAAATGACGCAAAAATACGAAAAAATGACAAGTTTTCTCATAGATTCAGACAAAAAAGTAGCGAGTTTCGTAATGAATTTAGACGACAAATATGGAAAGTGACTAGTTTTCTTATAAATTCAGTTGACAAATACGGAAAAATGACTGTTTTTCTCAAAAATTCAGTCGACAAATACGGAAAAGTGACTGTTGTTCTCATAAATTCAGAGGACGAAGACCAAAAAATGACTATTTTTCTCAAAAATTAATCTGAAAAATACGAAAAAAGTGATTGTTTATTTTCCTTCATATAATGAGGCAAAAAATACGAAAAAGTGACTATTGTTCTCATTTATTCAGACAAAAAGTTGCTAGTTTCGTAATGAGTTTAGACGACAAATATGGAAAAGTGAGTAGTTTTCTCATAAATTCAGTTGACAAATACGGAAAAGTGACTGTTTTTCTCCTAAATTCAGACGACGAAGACCGAATAATGACTATTTTTCTGAAAAATACGAAAAAAGTGACCGGTTTTTTTCCCATTATAAAATGACGCAAAAATACGAAAAAATGACAAGTTTTCTCATAGATTCAGACAAAAAAGTAGCGAGTTTCGTAATGAATTTAGACGACAATATGGAAAAGTGACTAGTTTTCTTATAAATTCAGTTGACAAATACGGAAAAATGACTGTTTTTCTCAAAAATTCAGTCGACAAATACGGAAAAGTGACTGTTGTTCTCATAAATTCAGAGGACGAAGACCAAAAATGACTATTTTTCTCAAAAATTAATCGAAAAAATACGAAAAAAGTGACTGTTTTTTTTCCCTTTATATAATGAGGCAAAAAATACGAAAAAGTGACTATTGTTCTCATTGATTCAGACAAAAAAGTTGCTAGTTTCGTAATGAGTTTAGAAGACAAATATGGAAAAGTGACTAGTTTTCTCATAAATTCAGTTGACAAATACGGAAAAGTGACTGTTTTCCTCATAAATTCAGACGATAAATATGAAAAAGTGACTAATTTTCCCATAAATTCAGTTGACGAATATGGAAAAGTGACTGTTTTTCTCATAAATTCAGATGACAAATAATGAAAAGTGACTGTTTTCTCATAAATTTTCATAACTTAAGAAACTCTTATTTTTCGAGATATTAGCAAAAAAAAAAAAACTTTTTGCAATTTTTGACCACATTTTTTTAAATCGTCTTTTTTAAATCTTGGCTTACTGGGCTTAAGATTAGTGACTTTTTAAGAGGTTTTGATTTTTTAGGGATTTTGTGTGGATGGGTTAAGTTTATTTATCGATTTGAAATATCACCCGTGGCTGAAGTAGATCAGATGGAAGCTTTAAGATTCATTGCTTGTCCGCAGTCTCCTCGTTGATAAATGGCCGAGGGCCACCAGTCGAGTAACGAGCCTGATTTCGTTAGCTTCTTGCACCTTTAAAATACCTTTCCTTTTTTTAGACCCTCCAGTCCTGTATTGATCACCTTCGGATTCTCCTTCCCCTCCTTCGCATTCGTCTCATCTGATTAGAATACGGCAGTCCGTTTGTAAAAAGAGAAGAAGAATGAAGAAAAAAAAAAGCCCGAAGAACCTTTAAAGTGGAGGATTCCTATTCGATGAAGATAAATCGATATGCCCGACGGGTTTAAAACTCCATGAAAATCCTCCTTTTGACTTCTGCCTTTCAAAACAGGACCCCCATCAATTACGGCCAAAAGGTGATTTTCAATCACTTTTTTCCCCTCTTGATATTTGGTCGCTTTTTTAAAAATAATTTTGACAAATCGATTTGAACTTAAAAGATCAAAATGTCAAACAGTATTCGACCTATAAAGTTTTAAAAAATAAAATAAATAATTAAACAATTCACTAGACTCACCAATGATTTATTTACAAAGAGAAAAAACATTTTTTTTTATTTGATTTATGGGTTTCCTTGAACCAGAAATTCCGCCGTTTAATAAAAATAAAAGCGTGAGAGGGGAATAAAAAAAAATTGGAAAAAGGCCAGGTTGAGATGACAAAAAACTAGTTTATCCTTTAAAGCGTCTGTTACATTGTAGGAAGGAATTTCTCTTTAACGATTTTTCCTAAGAAAAATGACTCTTTTCATTTTAGTCATTTAACTAGATTATTGTTAGTCAGCCAGTCAGTCAAACAGTTTCTTCAAAAATTCGTAGGATAAAGTGCATTAGAGCGTGATTATCTCGTAAAATCTGGCGAAAAATACGAAAGAGTAGCAGCTTTTATCATAAATTCAGTTGAAAAATTCGGAAAAGTGACTTTATTTACTCATAAATTCAGAAGAGTGCGGAAAGTGACTGGTTTTCTCATAAATTCAGACGATAAGTACGGAAACAGTGACTTTATTTACTCATATATCCAGACGATTGCGGAAAAGTGACTGTTTTTCTCATAAATTCAGAAGTTAAGTATGGAAAAGTGACTTTTTTACTCATATATTCAGGCGAGAAATATAGAAAAGTGACTGTTTTTATCATAAATTCAGACGAAAAGTACGGAACATTGACTGTTTATTACTAATAAATTCTGACGAGGGCGGAAAAGTGACTGTTTTTCTCATAAATTCAGACGTTAAGTACGGAAAAGTGACTTTTTTACTCATATATTCAGACAAAAAGTACGGAAAATTGACTTTTTTTACTCATAAATTCTGACCATTGCGGAAAAGTGACTGTTTTTCGCAAAATTCAGACAATAAGTACAAAAAAGTGCCTTTTTTACTCATAAATTCTGACGATTGCGGAAAAGTGACTGTTTTTTTTTTTTATAAATTCAATCGTCAGATACGGAAAAGTTTCTATTTCATCGTTCTCAGGCAAAAGGTACGCCGTTGTAATTTTTTCTCCTTAATTTTGGACTTAATTTTCATATAAAATCTGGCGAAAAATGCGGAAAATTGACAGCTTCTTGCATAAATTCAAACGATAAATACGGAAAAGTGACTTTTTTCCTAATAAATTCAGATGATAAATACGGAAAAGTGACTTGATTTTACTCATTAATTCTGACGATTGCGGAAAAGTGATTGTTTTCTCATAAATTCAGTCGTCAGATACAGAAAAGTTGCTTTTTCATCGTTCTCAGGCATAAGGTACGCCATTTTTTTCTACTTTTCCGTACTTATCGTCTGAATTTATGAGAAAAACCGTCACTTTTCAGTACTTATCGTCTGAATTTATGAGAAAAAAGTCACTTTTCCGTATTGATCGCCTGAATTTATTCGAAAAGCTGTTAATTTTTTCTCCAAAATCGACTAAGGGTACCTAAAAGTTTCCTTTCCCTCTTCTAAGTCCACCAAAAAATGTCTCAATTTATGACCTCTGTAGGTCAGTGATTGAGGACTCTTCCTCTTCACGCAGCCTTCAAATCCGCACAATCTGGACCCATTTTTGGATTTCCCATAATCAGAAAAAAATTATGATCTATTTTAAAATTCTTGAATAAAATAAAAACGTAGCCGATGTTTTTAAAACTTTGGGTGCCGTGTTACCAATAACTCAACACGTTCCTACCTCGTTTTTTAACTTTTTTTTTCTATATCCGAGAGGATACAAGGAAAACCTTTTATACCATTTAATTGGTCATCGGCTACTTGAATGATCTGCCTCCTTTTTTAAGCTCCGTATATTTTTTCACGTTTTTTTCGTTTATAAAATATGTCTAAAAGGCGATCTTTTTGATTGAAAGTACGTTTCCTGGCTTGTAAAGGGGAGCGCGAGAGGGCGACACATGTCAAGGTAGCTTCCACTTCCTCAAGAGAAGAATTACGCAGTTCCTTTCACGCGAAAAAAAAATTCTAACCAGCTGGGTGTGTTAGATTTTTTTTTATATTCAAGGAAAAACAGTGAATAGGAAACTAGGAAAACAAACACTTTAACACTTTAACCCTCGTGACCTCCCCGCCCTCGCCGCCTTTTCTTCCATTGTTCTGTCCGTAGCTAATGAGTCGAACACACTTTAATCAATACATCAATTAGCGGAGGTGCTGGAATTCCGAAACAATCAAATTAAGCGCCTCAGAACATTTTTACAACTAGTAAAAAATATGCAAAAAACTTCCTCCAGAATGAAAATCCGCGTAAAAAAAAAGGAGGGGTTGAGACTTTGCCAAACACGTTATTTCTAGTCTTGCGGGAAAATTTATCGCGTGTATCAAAAGGGATAGAATAATTGGAAAAATAATAAATTATATTTTTTCCTACTTTATTTATTATGGGGGGAACCGAAAATCTGTCATTTTCAAAAGAATGACAGGCGGATGTGGAGGGTGAACTTTAGATTCGAAATTTTTTAGATGAAAGAGCATTGCTTGCGAGAGGAAAAAATTTATCGTGAGCTTAGGATTCTTCGTTCTTCCTTTCGCTCCTATTTGCTGTAATAAGGTTTCTCATAAATTCAGACGATAAGTACGGAAAAGTGACTGTTTTTCTCATAAATTCTGACGATATGTACGGAAAAGTTACTTTTTTAACTCATAAATTCTGACCGAGTGCGGAAAATGACTGTTTTTCTCATAAATTTAGACGATATGTACGGACAAGTGACTTTTTTACTCATAAATTCTGACGAATGCGGAAAAGTGACTGTTTTTCTCATAAATTCAGACGATAAGTACGGAAAAGTGCCTTTTTTACTCATAAATTCTGACGATTGCGGAAAAGTCACTGTTTTTCTCATAAATTCAGACGATAAGTACGGAAAAATGACTTTTTTACTCATAAATTCTGACGATTGCAGCAAAGTGACTGTTTTTCTCATAAATTCAATCGTCAGATACGGAAAAGGTTCTTTTTCATCGTTCTCAGGCAAAGGGTACGCCGTTGTAATTTTTTCTTCTAAATTTGGACTTAATTTTAATATAAATTCTGGCAAAAAATGCGGAAAAATAACAGCTTTTTGCATAAATTCAAACGATAAATACGGAAAAGTGAATTTTTTTACTTATTTATTCTGACGATTGCGGAAAAGTGACTGTTTCTCATAAATTCAGACTTCAGATACGAAAAAGTTGCTTTTTCATCGTTCTCAGGCAAAAGGTACGCCATTTTTTTTTCTACTTTTCCGTACTTATCGTCTGAATTTATGAGAAAAACAGTCAATTTTCCGCACTCGTCAGAATTTATATGTGAATTAAATTCAGAGGAAAAATACCAAAAAGTGATCAGTTTTCTAATGAATGCAGACTTCATCCGTAAAAAAAGTAGTCACTTTTCCGTATTTATTATTTATCGTATAAATTCATTACAAAACTAGCCACTTCCGTATTTTTCGTCTGAATTCATGAGAAAAGTGTTCACATTTCCGTATTTACCATCTGAACTTATGAAAAAACAGTCTCATTTCCATTGCTGTCGTAATAATCCATAAACAAAGTAGTCACTTTTCCGTACTTATCGTCTGAATTGTGAGAAAAAAGGCACTGTTCCGTACTTGTCGTCTGAATTTATGAGAAAAACCGTCACTTTTCGTACTTGTCGTCTGAATTTATGAGGAAAACAGTAACTTTTCGTACTTGTCGTCTGAATTTATGAGAAAAACAGTCACTTTTCGGACTTGTCGTCTGAATTTATGAGAAAAACAGCCACTTTTCGTACTTGTCGTCTGAATTTATGAGAAAAGCAGCCACTTTTCGTACTTGTCGTCTGAATTTATGAGCTAAAAAGTCACTGTTCCGTACTTGTCGTCTGAATTTATGAGAAAAACAGTCACTTTTCCGTATTTGCAGTCTGAATTCATTAAAAAACTAATCACTTTGCCGTATTAAGAAACCTTGGCAATACGGCAAAATCGTAACTATAAGGAGCGATAGGAAGGACGAATAATCCTATGCTCAGATAACGATAATTTAGATAATTTTTTCCCTCTCGCAAGCAATGCTTTATCTATATGTAAATTGATGAAGAAGCTAGCCACTTACCAGTATTTACCATCTGAATTTATGAGAAACACGGTCACTTTTCCATATTTATCGTCGACAATTAATAGAAAGTAGTCACCTTTCTGTAATTCTCGTCTGAATTTATGAGAAAACAGTCACTTTTCCGTATTTGCCACTGAATTTGTAAGACAAACAGTCACTTTTCGTATTTGTCGTCTGAATTTATGAAAAAAATAATCACTTTTCCGTATCTGTCGTCTGAATTGATGAGAAAAACAGTCAATTTTTCCATATTCGTCAACTGAATTTATGGGTAAATTAGTCACTTTTCCATATTTATCATCTGAATTTATGAGGAAAACGTCACTTTTCCGTATTTGTCAACTGAAATTATGAGAAAACTAGTCACTTTTCCATATTTTTCGTCTAAATTCATTACAAAACTAGCACTCTTTCGTCTGAATTTATGAGAAAACTTGACACTTTTTCGTATTCACCAAAAAAAATTTCTTCAAACCGTGACTTCCTTCTTTTTCGGGGTTTCTTCGATGAAAGGAGTTTCATGAAAGATACCCTCGATTGACGTTTTGCGGAAGTTCATTTTTTGCGTTCGGCCTACATAAAAAGACATGTGCGAAGCATCTGTAACGAAAAAAAAGATTCCTTGGATGGTGGTTCCCCCTCTACTATTTTTAATTTTAAAATCCGTTGATCTTTACTAGGGTGTCTAGTTGATGTACGGAAGCTATAAAGTAAGTCGGGTTTTGGCAGAGAGTATGATAATAACCATGTTAACTGTCTGCTCGTCGGGTTTCTTTTTATCGGCGGTCCCTCACTCGGAAAAACATCTCGGGACGACCCTGTAAATCACTCCGGTTAGACCACACGCGTACTCACCCTAAATATTATTTTCACTCGTACTAAATATGGACCAGACAACCAAAGTTCCCTTCCTTCTCATCTTTTGAGACAAAAAATCTGCCAAACTGGAAGACCTTTCTTTTCAAAAACCGCCTGTGGAGAGTATCACAATAATTTTCGTTTTCACCCAAAACCTGGACCCCCCTAAAAGCACGCTTTCCTATAGGTTTGTGAGGTTTTTCTTAAATTTGAGAACACCGGAATTTAATTAGAAAATGTTTTTCTCATAAATTCAGACGATAAATATGGAAAAATGACTAGTTTTCTCATAAATTCAGTTGACTAATACGGAAAAGTGACTGTTTTCTCATAAATTCAGACTTTAAATACGGAAAAGTGACTGTTTTTCTCATAAATTCAGACGACAAATACAGAAAAGTGACTACTTTCTCATAAATTTTTATAACTCATAAAACACTTCCAAACTGGAAGACCTTTCTTTTCAAAAACCGTCTGTCGATAGTATCACAATAATTTTCGTTTTCACCCAAACTTGACCCCCCCAAAAATGTCGCTCTTCCTATTGGTTTGAGTGGTTTTCTTAAATTTGAGAACACCGGATTTTAATTAGAATGTCTGGACGTCATTAGAAGAGAGGAAAAACGCAAAAACGCCGGCGGGGGTTGACTCAAAAAACGGCCACGCTCGATGTCATTTCTGGATGCCACACATGTCGCTTTTTTTCCCATCCTTTTCTCCCCCTAAACTATTTTTTAAAATATCGTTTTCAAAGTTTTAAATCAAATAAATGTTATTCTTGTCTTTTCTATTAATTTGTTCCTTTCCTCCGGTTAATTTATTCAACTTTTTAATAATTGATTGAGGTAGACTCGTCGATTTATCAGCCCGAAATGGGCTCTGGGCCAAACACAACCTTTTTACCTATTTGAACCCCTAATAATTAAAAAAATCCATAAAATGAGTTTGTAATTAAATTTATTTGTGTTTAATAAAGCTAAAATCTAAGGGAAAATATGGAAAAGTGACTAGTTTTCTCATAATCCAGTTGACAAATTCAGAAAAGTGACTCTTTTTCTCATGAATTCAGATGATAATATGGAAAAGTGACTAGTTTTCTCATGAAATCAGTTGACAAATAAGGAAAAGTGGCTCTTTTTCTCATAAATTCAGACGATAAATATAAGTGACTAGTTTTCTCATAAATTCAATTGACAAATACGGAAAAGTGGCTGTTTTTCTCATAAATTCAGTTGTCAGATACGGAAAAGTGACTTTTTATCTCATTACTGCAGTTGACAAATACGGAAAAGTGGCTTTTTTTCTCATAAATTCAGTTGTCAGATACGGAAAAGTGACTGTTTTTCTTATTACTGCAGTTGACAAATACGGAAAAGTGGCTCTTTTTCTCATAAATTCAGATGATAAATATGGAAAGTGACTAGTTATCTCATGAATTCAGTTGACAAATACGGAAAAGTGACTCTTTTTCTTACAAATTCAGACGATAAACATGGAAAAGTGACTAGTTTTCTTATGAATTCATTTGACAAATACGGAAAAGTCACTCTTTTTCTCATCAATTCAGACGATAAACATGGAAAAGTGACTAGTTTTCTCATGAATACAGTTGACAAATACTGTAGAGAGGACGTTTTCTCATAAATTCAGTTGTCAGATACGGAAAAGTGACTGTTTTTCTCATTACTGCAGTTGACAGATACAGAAAAATGACTACATTTTTATAAATTTTATAACTCATAAAACTGTTATTTTTCGAGATATTAGAACAAATTTTTTTGCAATTTTCGAACTCATTTTTTTTAAATCCTCTTTTTTTAATCTTGGATTAATGGGCTTAAGATTAGCGGCTGAAAACGTGCCTTTTTATTCTGCTGTTTTATGGTCAAATGCATTATGGCGAACCGCCTTTGTCGACACGTATACACTCTGAACCATCAGTTTAGGTGCTTTTTTAGAACTCAAAATGAGGAGTTTCACGGTCGAACGGCGAGAAAAATTTCGTTTCGATCTCCTGATCGCTCGCGCCCTTGAACGGTAGATGATCTGGCTAAAAAAACGGTCGCGGTAGTCCAGTAAGTGCCCTCTAATTATATTGTCAGTCATTACTCGAGCCTTCCTATTAATAAACCCGTCATTTTTTCAAAGATAGAAAAAAAAATGAGAGGCGTGAGAAACGAGATGATATTTATAGAATCGGTCCTGTCCGTAAATCATAGCCTTCTTTAAATGGTGACTTTTATGATTCTTTTGTTTCTCACATGTGACGTAATTTTTATTTTTTATTTCACCTTCATTTCCGCCAGGTTTTTCCCCTAAAGAAAAGTGGGAAAAGTGACTGTTTTTACTAGTTTTCTCATAAATTCAGTTGACAAATACGGAAAAGTGACTTTTGTTACTCATATATTCTGACGATTGCGGAAAAGTGACTGTTTTCATAATAAATTCTGACGATAAGTACGGAAAAGTGACTTTTTTAATCCTAAATTCTGACGATTGGGGAAAAATGACTGTTTTTCTCATAAATTCAGAGGATAAGTACGGAAAAGTGACTTTTTTACTCATAAATTCTGACGATTGCGGCAAAGTGACTGTTTTTCTCATAAATTCAATCGTCAGATACGGAAAAGTTTCTTTTTCATCGTTCTCAGGCAAAAGGTACGCCGTTGTAATTTTTTCTCATAAATTTAGGACTTAATTTTCATATAAAATCTGGCGAAAAATGCGGAAAATAACAGCTTTTTGTATAAATTCAAACGATAAATACGGAAAAGTGACTTTTTTCCTCATAAATTGGCGCACAATAGACCCACTAGGGGTCGGAGTGCACATTGCCCTATATAAATTAATCTTCCTCATAAATTCAGATGAAAAATACGGAAAAGTGACTTGTTTTTACTCATTAATTCTGAAGATTGCGGAAAAGTGACTGTTTTCTCATAAATTCAGTCGTGAGATACGGAAAAGTTGCTTTTTCATCGTTCTCAATCAAAAGGTACGCCATTTTTTTCTACTTTTCCGTAATTATCGTGTGAATTTATGAGAAAAACAGTCACTTTTCCACACTGGTCAGAATTTATGAGTTAAAAAGTCACTTTTCCGTACTTATCGTCTGAATTTATGAGATAAAAAGTCACTTTTCCGTACTTATCGTCTGAATTTATGAGAAAAACAGTCACTTTTCCGCACTCGTCAGAATTATAAGTTAAAAAGTAACTTTTCCGTACTTATCGTCTGAATTTATGAGAAAAAAAAGTCACTTTTCACAGTTCTTTTGTCACAGTTGACAAATACGGAAAAGTGACTAGTTTTCTCATAAAATTTATACCTAAAAAAACTCTATTTTTCGATAAATAAGAACAAAAATTAGCTTTTTGCAATTTTCGACCTCATTATTTAAATCGTCTTTTTTTTAAATCATGGCGCTTGCTGGGCTTAATATTAGTGGCTGAAAACGTGCCTATTTTTTGGGGGTTTTTTTGTTTTTGTTTAATTATTTTTGTTACAAATAGGGGGGAGAACACCGTTCAGCATAACGCATTTCACCCTAAAGCAGTTGGGCATAAAAAATCTGTAGTTCACCATAATGCGTTTCGGCATACTTGAACATAAAGCTCTCAAAAGTTGATATTGAGCATTCTTCAACGAAGAAACAAGGAAGAAAACCCGAAAAAAAAGGATGCCACGGTTTGTAGAAAATTTTTTTGGGGTGAATACAATTAAAAGACTATCTGATGATCGCTCATAATTAAAAACTTATAGATGGCGTAGGTATATTCATGAATTTTTATCCCATAAACTTTTAATTGGGCTTTTTTTTTTCCACGCTGCTTTTCATCTCTCCTTTACAGCGAATACATCAATTTTATGACCATATTTTATTCAATTTGTGGGTAATTAGTTTTATTTTTATGAAGGGGCGTTGGGTCAAATCAAATACCCCAAAATTATTACTTTTTTGAGGTTAGTAAACCTAAAAATCCAAGAAAACTTACGAGTTTGAATCCAACGAAAACTTCCTTAAAGAGAAGTAGAATTAAAGGAGGGGGAAGTATACAGGAGGGGTAGTATAACAGAGGGGGAAGTATAAAGGAGGGGTAGTATAACAGAGGGGGAAGTATAAAGGAGGGGTAGTATAACAGAGGGGAAAGTATAAAGGAGGGGTAGTATAACAGAGGGGGAAGTATAAAGGAGGGGAAGTACATATAACGGAGGGGGAATTATAAGGGAGGGGAAGAATAAAGGAGGGAAGTATGAAGCTAAGGAAAGTATAAGAAGTGCGGTATAACGGAAGGGGAAGTATAAGGGAGGTGAAGAATGAAGGAGGGGAAGTATAAAGGAAAGGAGAGTATAAGAAGGGCGGTATTACGGAGGGGGAAGTACAAAGGAGGGTAATTTTTTTCCAGAAAATTTTTTAAGTATCAAGGTAGAAATAATGGCATTTTTGCCCAAGGGAGATCCCTCTCGTAGCGGGTGGAAGTATGAAATTATTTCTCCCTTCTAAAATCATAAATTATCATTTTTTTACACAAAAAACTAGTAAAAAATATAAGGAGTAGTGAAAATTTGGTGAAAATCTGGGAAGGACCATAAAACTAATAATCTGACTGAACCCGTACCAGGCTGTAAACTGCGCAAATCGTCTATAATTCAAAAATGTAAACTCCGCAAATCCTCTACGATATTAAAAATAGTTTCTCTGATCAAATCTAACTGCCTGAGACACTTTATTAAGGAAATTAAAGTAAATGGAATACATAAAACAATTTTGAAAAAAAAAATAACATTTGTTTCGGAGAGTTAGGCCCCTGGAATGATGTTTTTATAATAACTAAAAAAAAGTTAATAGTCTATTAAAAGAAATAAGAGGCCGACATGGAAATTATTTTTTTATAAAAAAAAAGTGCTGTGATATACCGATATTGTCTTACCTAAATGTAGGCCCGGGGATTTTTTTTCATGTAGAAAACAATTTACATTTTTATCGTTGAGCGCACGTCGCGGGCGTGAAATATTTTATAATTTTATATTCCCTACGGAGTAGGTTCTCAAAATAAATCAGGCCGCTCGTTGTTTTGACAGATCCTCCCTCGGTTTTGTAAATAATGTAAATGACTGTATTACATGTTGAAGTAACGCTTGTTTTGACACCCGCGGGCCCACAAAAAAAGAATCTACGATCGGTGCCGTTCGAACGGCAGGTGGTCCCCGCCCTGTCTTTTCCTATATACATCGTGAACGGGCAATGGAGAAAACGTGCCTATTTTTGGGTTGTTTTATTTTGAGGGGGAGGAATTCAAAATTTATGGATTTACATAGCTCTGGGTAGTTCATAAACCAGAATGTTTAAATTATTTTTGTTAAAAATAGGGGGAAAACACCGTTCAGCATAACGCATATCACTCTAAAGCAGTTGAACATAAAAAATCTGTTGTTTACCATAATGCGTTTCGGCATAATTGAACGTAAAGCGTTTTTTTGTAATTCATTTAGACGACAAATATGGAAAAGTGACTAGTTTTCTCATAAATTCAGACGACAAATACGAAAAAGTGACTAGTTTTCTCATAAATTTTTACACCTCCTAAAACTCATAATTTTCGAGAAATAATGACAAAAATTCGCTTTTTGCAATTTTCGATCTAATTTTTTTTAAATCGTCTTTTTTTAATCTTGGCTTACTGGGCTTAAGATTAGTGGCTGAAAATTTGCTTATGGGGGGGGGGGGGGGAGGTTCATTTATGGATTTACATACTTAGCTCTAGAGTCTTGGTAGTTCATAAACCAGAACGTTTTAATTATTTTTGTTAAAAATAGGGGGGAGATGTTCAACATAACGCATTTCACCGTAAAACAGTTGAACATAAAAAATCTGTAGTTTACCATAATGCGTTTCGGCACAATTGAACAAAAAGCGCTGTTTTTGTAATGAATTTAGACGACAAATATGGAAAAGTGACTAGTTTTCTCATAAATTCAGTTGAAAAATACGGAGAAGTGACTATTTTTCTCATAAATTCAGACGATAAATATGGAAAAGCGACTAGTTTTCTCATAAATACAGTTGACGAATACGGAAAAGTGACTCTTTTCTCATAAATTCAGTTGGAAAAATACGGAAAAGTTACTGTTTTTCTCATAAATTCAGACGGTAAATATGGAAAAGTGCATAGTTTTCTTATAAATTTTTATACCTCATAAAACTCTTATTTTTCGAGAAATAATAACAAAAATTCGCTTTTTGCAATTTTCGATCTCATTTTTTTAAATCGTCTTTTTCTAATCTTTGCTGAAAACTTGCCTACTTTTTGGGTTTTCTATTGGGGGGGGGGGGGGGAATCAAAATTTATGGATTTACATAGCTCTAGGTAGTTCATAAGCAAGAATATCTAGGAACGCGGTAGCGTTCCGCCCCGCCAAGCAACACCCAGTCCGAAGACGTCAGAAAACGGTACCTACCAAGTGTATGTTTACTGGACGTCACGATTTGCGTTTTCAGGTATCTGGATCTCGGCTCCCTGTGGACCGATCGACTTGAAATTTGCTACAGATTTACTTTGATATGATATGAGTAAACGCTGAAAATTTCAAGTCGATCGGTCCACAGGGAGCCGAGATATAAAAGTCTGAAAACCCGGTTTTTCGCCTTTACCGTGTTCTTCTTCTTCTTCTTCTTCTTCTTCTTCTTCTTCTTCTTATTCAGCTAGACAAGGCTACAGCCTCTCCTAGCGCACCGATTGACTTGAAATTTTGCACAGAGCTTCCTTTCAACTTGAGCCAGTGCCTTTTGAAAGATTTAACCCGAAATCTTAACTTAAAAAAAAGTTAGGAACAAAAAACTGAAATTTTAGGGTAATTTTAGCCACTTTAACGGGTACACAGCCTGGAGACAAGACCAATCGACTTAAAATTGTGCACAGAGCTTCCTTCTGAGTTTAGCAATGAGGACGAGTATAGTAATGAGGACGGATTTCGGAAATGGGTCATCCAGACCCCTCAGGGTCAATTTGACCAGTGATCATTGTCTGTGGCGCCGGCTGTACACCCGATTTACACCATAAGGTCGAATTTCGGAAATGGGTCTTCCAGACCCCTTGGGGTCAATTTGACCAGTGATCATTTTTCGATCGTCAGTTAGTCTGAGGCGCCTTCTGTACATCCGATTTACACCAGAGGTCGGATTTCGGAAATGGGTCTTCCTGACCCCTTAAGGTAAATTCGACCCTAAAAAGAACGAAAGAACTGACGAAAAAAGAACGAAACATAAAACATAAATTGGGTAATTTTTGCCAGTGTAATGGGTCAACAGCTAACCTGACCTATTTGGCCTTGAACTATTAATTATTAGTGTAGCCCATTAAAAAAAATTCATTTGAATTTAAACTACAAAAAGATATGATATCCCCACAAAAAACACCCCGTGTAAAAAACACCCCGCCTCGCAAAAATCCTTTTACATCAGCCGGAAAAAGTTGTGATATCAACTTCCCCGCCCTCAAATGAGCGAGAAGAGTCGATACGCCCGAGTGGTAGGTACGATGATGTGAGAAGCATGATGCCCGTGCTCCCGTTTTCAATGCTCCCCTTGGCGGCATCGCGAAATGTTTGTTTACAGGGACGTAGTTAAGACGTGCTGTGCGTTCTTCGGGAAAAATCATTATGATTCAAACACTCAGACATACGTAGATGAAGGCGTAGTGTCATGTGTGAGTACGGGGGGGGGGGGTATGTGTATGTATGTGTATGGGGTGTATACTAGTGATTAGTTAGGAACTCAGTGATAACACAGTAATTCTTAAGCGTTCCAGGACGTTCCAGGGCTTGATAAATAACGGCAATCACTGATACAAAGCATTTCGCGATGCCGCCAAGGGGAGCATTGAAAACGGGAGCACGGGCATCATGCTTCTCACATCATCGTACCTACCACTCGGGCGTATCGACTCTTCTCGCTCATTTGAGGGCGGGGAAGTTGATATCACAACTTTTCCGGCTGATGTAAAAGGATTTTTGCGAGGCGGGGTGTTTTTTACACGGGGTGTTTTTTGTGGGGATTTTAATTATTCGGATGGAGAACACCGTTCAACATAACGCATTTCAAGCTAAAGCAGTTGAACATAATAAATCTGTAGTTAACCATAATGCTTTTCGGCATAATTGAACATTAAGTGCTATTTTTGTAATGAATTTAGACGAAAAATATGGAAAAGTGACAAGTGTTCTCAAAATTCAGTTGACAAATACGGAAAAGTGACTGTTTTTCTCATAAATTCAGACGAAAAATACAGACAAGTGACTAGTTTTCTCATAAATTCAGTTGACGAGCTGACTGCTCTTTTGCTTTTCATAGTTTATGGTGACATACTTTATGTTGAATTGCATTATGGTGAACTGTCAAGTTTTAAGGTTTTTGTTGTTTCGCCATAATCGCGTTTTAGATTTCGAAAGTAGGCTTACTCTTTCGCTGTCCCTAGATTTTGGTGAGATGTATTATGCCCAAAAGACAGAAACAGTTTTGTGGCGATACACCAAGTTCAAAGCGAGGTTTTTATGGTAAGAAGCGTTATGGTGACTTGCACGTTTTTTATGTCGACTTGCATTTATTGGAACGCTTTATGTTGAAATGCTCAAAATTTGTTTTTCCGGAATATTTTACTCCTGGAAGCTGGATAAAACAGTATAATTGGCTGTTTTGTGTTTGGGGGAGTGGGAAAAACCATTACGAACTCCGCCTACGGTGTAAATCATCGTTTTTATCCCTCGGTTTTTACGACATTCTGAGGACCCACGACGATTTCCTCCCTTTTGGTTTTAATTTACGAGAGAATATTTGTGAAGGGTGTCAATTTGACCCCCGGGGGAGGTACCACCGACGGATTTCTGCTAGTACGAGGTGTCGAACATTCGGCCATTTCCTATCCGAACGCCTCGGGTTACCTAATTAAGGGGCCCTACACTATCACTCTTCCGTGTCATAGAAGGCCCCCGATCCCGTTTCCGTCTGGACTTCATTAAAAGGGCGAAAAACTCAATTTTTCATTTTCTATGTTCTTTTTTTTTTTTTTCTTTCCTCATGGAATCTGCAAGTTTACCAAGTCTTGTAAACCCGTCGCGTTTCTGAACGTAAATTGGTTCAATTATTTCCTCGAGATTGTAAGCACTTAAGGGATTTCCGAGTAATGAGCGGAGTTGAAGGCCGGGGTGGAAGAGTCGTCGCCTAACCCCTTTCAAAGGCGACTATTGTTTTTACAATTGCGGCCTAACCGAATGTAAACAGCCGGTTAACGAGATTCTCGAGAACTCCTGTTTGTTTATTAATTACTAGTTCGGGGTAACCGCGTCCCAAATTGTGTAAACATCCTTCTTTTTGGACAAAATTGGAAATGTGACTGTTTTTCTCATAAATTCAGATGACAAATACGGAAAAGTGACTACTTTTCTCATGCATTCTTACGACAAAAATGTAAATGTGACTGTTTTTCTCATAAATTCAGATGACAAATACGGAAAAGTGACTACTTTTTCATGGATTCTTTCGACAAAATGTAAATGTGACTGTTTTTCTCATAAATTCAGATGATAAATATGGAAAAGTGACTACTTTTCTCATGGATTCTTACGACAAAAATGGAAATGTGACTGTTTTTCTCATAAATTCAGATGATAAATACGGAAAACCGTCTACTTTTCTCATGGATTCTTACTACAAAAATGGAAATGTGACTGTTTCTCTCATAAATTCAGATGACAAACACGGAAAAGTGACTACTTTTTTCATGGATTCTTTCGACAAAAGTGGAAATGTGACTCTTTTTCTCATCAATTCAGATGATAAATACGAAAAAGTGACTACTTTTCTCATGGATTCTTACGACAACAATGAAAATGTGACTGTTTTTTTTCATAAATTCTGATGGTGAATTCGGAAAAGTGGCAACTTTTCTCATTTCATTAATTACTAGTTCGGGCAAATTGCGTTAACATCATTCTTTTCGTACACTTTTCCCCATTTGCGGAGATTGCGTACATTAAAAATAATTTTTGGCGGAGTTTACATTTTCAAAGATTTCAATAAATGAGGAAATCTATTTTGAATCTTATATAAAATTTTGTATTTTTCGGTCATATCCGTCGTTATGAGTGGACCAGCAAAACGGTAAAGCATTTAGGAAAGAAAAAAAGAGGGAGAAGTATAAGGGAGGGGAAGTTTAACGAAGAGAGGGGAAATATAAGGGAGGGGAAGTACATATAACGAAGGGAGGGAAAGAATAAAGGAGGGGGAAGTATAAAGGAGTGGAAGTATAAGAAAGGGGAAGCATAAGGGAAAGGTAAATTTTATTTATTTATTTATTTTCAAGAAATTTTCAAAGTTCTCTTTTTCTAAAATTTCAAACAGACATATTTCCGCCATTTTTTCGAAATTCTAAAATCGCTCTCGTTATTTGCTTGTTCATCTACTAAAGAAATTTGTGTGAAAATTTGGTCAAAATCGGATGAAAACTGTGGCCGTAAAGTGTTCCGGAAAACTACGGCCGGCTGGCACCACAGACAAAGTTGAGATCGGTAAAGATCAATATTCGATTTGACCCTCCGGGGTCTGGAAGACCCTTCCCCAAAAACCCGACGTCGAGGGTATCACAATAACTTCTTTAAGAACATTAAAAACTTAAGCCGACTTCACAATGAACTCTAAAAATATTGTAGAATTCACGCCTTGTGGTTTATTAAAATAATTTGACAAAAAAAAAAGTTTCTGAGTATTCCCATTGGGGAGTATAGCGACCGGGGGAATAAAAAAAATACGAGGGCGGACCGTGGAAGGGAAAAGAGCCCTCGGGAGGGTTGTCAAGTGGCTTCATTACTCGGGAAACATGAAGCTCTCCAACCCCTTTCCGTCCCTTTTTTTACCCCCTTTCCTCCACCCACTCGTCGCTTCTTCATCCCTTTTGTTAAAGCCCGGAGTCGACTTTAGTCGGGTTACATTCGTTAATCCACATCATCCACGATGACTTTTGTTTCACGCACGCTCCCCAAAAAAGCTTCTTTAAACAATAAAGCGTATATACAGAATTTTGCGCATTCTATCGTCTTAAACTACAACTAATTTTTGACTCTTTCCTCACTAAGCGGTGCTTCTCATTTTTTCCTCTATGGTGAAAGTTTCCTTGTTATTGGCTTTTTCTTATTATTTCTACTTTTTTTCGATCATCCCTTCCATGACGGCCTCTCTCTCTTTTCCTTTTAAGGACCGAGACGACCATTCTAACGGTCGCACAAAAAAAGAGACAACAAACGTAATTGTTCAATCGTGAGACTATGCAGAAATGTCTTCTCCGCCTTCTTTTTTTTTGTAGAGTAAAGAGAACGATTGGAAAAACAAGTTGTTTTTTTATTGGCATCCGATTGATATTGCTTTTGTACATATTTATCTTTCAACGCAAAAATACAAGCGCTATTCGGTGAGGGATTTGAGTTTTGTTGAAATATAATGCCAATGAGACGATAGTCGACCAGACTGACGACGATAGTCTAGAAGACTGACGTCGATAGTCTAGAAGACTGACGACGATAGTCTAGAAGACTGACGATGATTCTCCCATCCACAGACTGACGACGATGGTCCCAAAGAATGGCGAAGATCGTCCCCAGGACGTAAGATGTACGTCCCTAAGACTGACGACGATCGTTGCCAAAACTGACGATGATCCCCCCCCCCCACCCGACTGACGATGATTCTCTCCTCCGCCGACTAACAATTATTGTCCCCAAGACTGAAGATGTATGTCCCCAAGACTGACAACGATCGTCCCAAGGACTGACGATGTATGTCATTAAGACTGACGACGATAATCTATAATACCAAACTGACGACGATAGTCTACAAGACTGACGACGATAATCTATAATACCAAACTGACGACGATAGTCTACAAGACTGACGACGATAATCTATAATACCAAACTGACGACGATAGTCTACAAGACTGACGACTACAGTCTACAAGACTAACGATGATCCTCCCATTCACAGAACTGACCACGATAGTCTCAAAGAATGGCGATGATCGTCCCCAGGACGGAATATGTACGTCCCTATGACTGATAACGATCGTTGCCGAAACTGACGATGAACCCCTGTCCCCGCCCCCAACTGACGATAGTTCTCCCCTCCGCAGACTAACAATGATTGTCCCCAAGACTGACGATGATCCTCTCATCCACACACTGACGATGATCGTCCCCAAGACTGACGATGATTCTCCCCTCCGCAGCCTAGCAATGATTGTACCCAAGACTGAAGATGTATGTCCCCAAGACTGACAACGATTGTCCCAAGGACTGACGATGTATGTCTTTAAGACTGTCGATGTATGTCATTAAGACTGTCGATGTATGTCATTAAGACTGTCGATGTAAGTCTTTAAGACTGACGATGTATGCCTTTAAGACTGACGATGTATGCCTTTAAGACTGACGATGTATGCCTTTAAGACTGACTATGTATGCCTTTAAGACTGACGATGTATGCCTTTAAGACTGACGATGTATGTCTTTAAGACTGACGATGTATGTCTTAAAGACTGACGGCCGTAGTCTACCAGACTGACGATGATCCTCCCATCCACCGACTAACGACGATAGTCCCACTCACGACGATAGTTTATAAGACTGGCGATGACCCCCCCCCCCCCCCGCTTGTAGAGATACAAGCGCAATTCGGGGTGAGGGATTTGAGTCTTGAATGCCAATGAGATTTTACTTTTTTTTTTTACTTCTCGAGGGGTTCGTTAAACATTCATCATTTTCAACGAAGGTGTGAAAACTCTACAAGTTTTTTTATCTCTAGAGTGTCCTGTTTAATTGGAATCTTTGCAAAAAAAAGTCAAGAGCGCAACAAACTTGAAGTGTGTTGCGTTTTTAAACGCGTACGTCTTTTGTGGTAAATTCTTTGAGGCGAAATGCAGTAATGAAGTTCTCGAGATGTAAGGGGGGTATGACGTCACAATGGCTTTCCGCCATAATTGAATAGGGGGAGATTTGAGGGGCTGTTTCTTCTTAATTCAAGTGTTTACCGAATTTGTTCAACGTATTAGCTCATAAAAACGATTAGAGTAATCGCCGAAGCAATAGATCCCTTCTGGCCCTTTTGTCAGGTTGATTTAAAGGGTCCGATAAGATTTTTTGGCCTTTCTAATGGAGACGTATCGGTTTAAAGTGAAAAAAAGGGACGAAACCCCCCCATAAAACTTTCGATGACTTTTTTTTTGTTGCGTAAGACAGGTTCCTATACCTGTCACCTTTTCACGAAGGGTGTGGATTACAGGTAAAGGGTTTTTAGAATCGTTGAATTTCGTACGGAACGATAACCTGAAGAAGGCGACCAGAGTCGGGGCAAAGGGAGGCCGTCGTCAGTTTTGGGAATGATCGCCGTGAGGGTTCGTGTCGATCGTCCCAAAGACTGACGACGATAGTCTGCAAGGCTGACGATGATCCTCCCATCCACAGATTGACGATGATCGTCCCCAGGACTGATGTATTACGTCTTTTAGGCTGACGACGATAGTCTACAAGACTGACGAAGATAGTCCACAAGGCTGACGACAATAGTCTACAAGACTGACGATGATCCTCCCATCCACAGACTGACGATGATTCTCCCCTTCGCAGACTAACAATAGTTGTCCCGAAGACTGACGACGATCGTCCCAAGGACTGACGTTGAATGGCTTTAGGACTGATGACAGTATAAATAGTGACGACGATAGTCTACAACAATGACGACGATAGTCAACTCCCACCACAGACTGACGATGATTCTCCCACCACAGACTGACGATGATTGTCCCCAAGAGTGAAGATGTATGACCCCAAGACTAACGTCGATCGTCTGTAAGACTGACGATGATCCTCCTATCCACAGCCTGACGAAGACAATCCCTAAGATTGACGATGATCGTCCCCAAGAGACTAACGATTATTCTCCCCTCGGAAAACTAACAATGATTGTCCCCAAGACTGACAACGATCGGCCCAAGGACTGACGATGTATTTCTTTAAGACTGACGTCGATAGTCTAAAAGAGTGACAACGGTAGTCTACCAGACTGACGACGATAGTCTACAAGACTGACGAAGATTGTCCCATCCACAGACTGACGATGATTGTCCCCAAGACTGAAGTTGTATGACCCCAAGACTGACGATGATCCTCCCATCCACAGACTAACGACGTTAGTCCCCAAGATTGGCGATGGTCGTCCCCAGTAGTGAAGAGGTATGTCCGTAAGACTGACGACGATCGTCGCTGAAACTGACGATGACCCTCCCTCCGAACTGACAACGGTAGTCTTAAAGGCTGACGATGATTCTCCACAAGACTAACGACGATAGTCCCCAAGACTGGCGATGGTAGTCCCCAGGAGTGAAGAGGTATGTCCGTAAGACTGACGACGATCGTCGCCGAAACTGACGATGATCCCCCCTAGACTGACAACGATAGTCTACAAGTCTGACGATGATTCTCCCCATCACAAACTAACAATGATTATCCCCAAAACTGAAGATATGTCCCTAAGACTGACGACGATGGTCTAAAAGAGTGACGACGATACTTTACAAGACTGACGAGGATTCTCCCATCCACAGATTGACGATGAATGTCCCCAAGACTGAAGTTGTATGACCCCAAGACTGACGATGATCCTCCCATCGACACACTGATGACGACAGGCTACAAGACTGATGATGATCCTCCCATCCACAGGCTAACGACGTTAGTCCCCAAGACTGGCGATGGTCGTCCCCAGGAGTGAAGAGGTATGTCCGTAAGACTGACGACGATCGTCGCTGAAACTGACGATGACCCTCCCTCCAAACTGACAACGGTAGTCTTCAAGACTGACGATGATTCTCCCCAACACTAACGACGGTCCACCCCAAGACTGACGGCAATTGTCCCCAAAATACGCCGCGTTATACCAGCGTTCTTTCGTTACATTTAAGCATCTGGTTTTTATTATAAAATCACCTGCCTTAATTTTTTCAACACCTCCCTACGTGTCCGCAGGTCCCCCCCCCCCCCCCCCCACCGCCTTCTTCCCTTCGCCTAAGGGTGAACTCGACACCTTTCCCAATGTCAGTCTCGGTGTCGATCTTAAAAAAAAAGGAAAAGGGGTTGAGCATTAGGCTAATTTCCATTTTTCTTTTCAAAAAAAGATAAAAGGGTGTTATTTGAATAATTTACGATTATAATGAAGACTAATTTCGACATTAATTTAATTAAGTTCGTCTCAAGGCGTCAAGAAACCGAAAGTTTTTTTTGCCCCAAACTACTTTTTTCAATAAAATATGGAACATCAACTTTTTTCTGCATTGTAGCAGTTATCCAGGTAATAAAAATACAGAAAAATTTAAAAATAAAAGATTGTGAAGGAATCTTGGATTTTTATTTTTTCGCAGAGGTAGAAATGTCTGAAATGAGGGTGGCGGGAGAGTTTTCGAGGGAAAACTTCTTGTCGTGAAGGCTCTGGGGGAGGGTGGGTTCGTTAGGAGCAGAAATCCTTGTTAGGGTTGTAAGTCGTCATGGCAACCACCGCCATCTCGTCCTCCCCTTCTTCAATATCCGCGAATACTTCCTCCATACTCAGAAAAAAAATCTAGATTTAAAAATAATAAAAATACACTTTTTAATGAACCTCGAGGCGTCAATTACCATGTTTAAGGGAGTAACGTTCAAGGTCCTGAACAGGTAACACCTATTATCAGTGCTCCTGTTTAACAAGGAATAACTCAAGTTTAAAATCATTTATGAGTGTACAAATTGATCAAGTTTGAACTTTAAAGTGCCCTCTTCCCGAATTTGTCAATAGTTTTTTTATCGGTCGTGTCAGTTTTCCGTTATCAATAAGTTTTTATCGTAACTTTTTTCCCGAAATTATGGAAAACTCGGCGTGTTCGGACCCGGAAGCCTCTGGAGGGGATAGGCATGCGCGATCGGACGGCTCTTCCTCTGGTTTTACAAGTAATGTTTGTTTACAAGATTTATCTGAAATGCTCAACACTATCATATCAAACAAGGTTGACGCTAAACTTTCACAACAATTAATAAAACAACAACTTGAACTTTCTTCACTTCTCGAAGAGCGTCGTCAATTATTAGACAATTTGAAAGACCTAGCTGAGTCCAATCTGAAGAAGAACGAAATTTTGAAACGTCTCGAGACAAAAATCTTAAGTTCTCAGAACAAACGAAAAAGAGTTAAGCTCATAGTTTTCGGACTCTCTGGATTATATGAGACCTCAGATGTGGTTCCAGCGCTTTCCCAGCACATAGATATCGACTCTGCGGCTGTTGTTGCAGTAAAAAAATTAACTAAAAAACATAATACAGCCATCAATACAAAATGTCCTTACTTACTGGAATTTGCTAATTATAGTGACTCGAGAAAAGTCATGAAAGGCAGTTACGGCTTAAAAAGCACGGGAATTTTCATTCGCCCTGATATACCTTCGAAACAGAGAAAAATAAATCAAAGCATTGCTCAAAAGTGTAAAGAACTTAGAGAGATCGGCATCAAATGTAGACAATTTACCACCGGGGTTAGAATTAAAAATAAGTTTTACCGAAATGCTTCGGATATTCCATCTTTGAGCTACTTTTTGGATCCCCCCCCACTGAATCTGGACTACGTGTCGAAACCTACTCAGCCTTTACCGTACCCTGATTGTCAACACCGCCAAGCGACTTCTCCAATCGAAAATAGTCTTAAAGATAAAGTACTCTTTTGGAACGTTCATGGTCTAAAAAACTTTATTGATTCCGGCAGTGAATATTTAGAAGATCATTCGATCCTTGGCTTGATAGAAACGTGGTCCACAGAAGAAAACATTCCCATGACAAAAGAAATGAAAGACTCTTTCCTCGTTATATCGGCACCAGCACTAAAAGGAATTAGAGGACGACCGTCAGGAGGTTTAACCCTGATTATTCGAAAAGACTGGGATCCACATCTGGTAGAAAAGTCAAGTAGTTATATAATGGCAAAAGTGATGAAAAAATCTGTCAACATGATGATAATTCTAGTGTACAGTAAAGACGCTGCCAGCTTCCCTTGCGTCATAAGAAACATTGAAAGAACATACCAGGAGGCCCAATCTAACCACCCCGAATTCGACTTCGTAATAATGGGAGACTTCAATTGCAGAGTTGGAAGTTTGAACTCCTTCGATGAAGAATTTTTTCTCGGCACCGATTTCAAAAACGTAAGAAGAAGCGAAGACAGTGTCTGCAGCTCTGCAGGAAAGCAACTCCTAGACTTCATGGAAGAAAATGGATTCGTCCTTCTCAACGGAAGATCAGTATCCGATGACCCGGCCCAACACACCTTTATTTCGAGTCGAGGTAAGAGCGTGATTGATTTATTTTGGTGCAGTGTACAATCTATCAACCTATTTAACGATTTGAAAGTCCTTAATGACCGCTCGCTATCGGATCACCTCCCCGTATCAGTTAAAATGAATTTGGCGACACCCATGTCTGAAACTGTTAATTCTGCCCGATTAGAATGTAAAACTCTTAAATGGAAACAAAATAAAATTAGCGAATATAAAAAATGTATGCTTTGGAACCCAAACGTAAGCTTAAAAAATAACTGTAATGACGTAAATCGACTTAGCTCCTTACTGGTAGAATCAATTTCATCTGTTGCAAAAGGTTTAGGAATGGAAAAGACAATATTGTATGGCAATGTAAGGAAAATCTTTTTTCATAAGCCATGGTTTGATCATGAATGTAAGGGTGCTAAATATGATTTCCAAAGTCGATACAGAAGGTGGCGTAGGAAAAGTGGTCCATTTGATGAATATATCAAGTCAAAAAAGTATTACAAATCCTTAATAATTAGTAAAAGAAAACAATATGAAAAACATGTACAAGAATCCTTAAGTAATGTCCGTAACGCTGTCCAGTTTTGGGAAACCGTAAACAAATTTCGACGAAAATTTGGAGTCAAAAAGGAACTAAGTATCGTGCAATGGGAATCGTTTTATGACTCAATATTCACACCAACGCCAAAACTAGGTGGCCTCATACCGCAGGACGTTAGACACCCTTATCTCGACGGTGATTTGGAGGTCAAAGAGCTAAAAGCAGTCATTTCCAGCTCCAAAAACGGCTCAGCTCCGGGCTTCGATCAGATATCGTACGAGTTCATCAAAAACTTACCTGAAAATTGGTTCTTTTTCATATTCTCCATGTTCAAAAAAATGTTCGAAACCGAGCGCCTCCCCCCAGATTATTCCAAAATAATTATGACAATGTTGTATAAAAAAGGTCTAGCCTCGGACCCACTTAATTACCGTGGAATTGCTCTCCTCAACTGTCTCACTAAGCTCTTTACTAACTTGATTCGACATAGACTTGAAATCTGGGCTGAAAACAACGGCATTTTTCCTGAGTTTCAAAATGGTTTCCGACGCGGCAGATCATGTGATGACAACATTTTCACCCTCAACACCATAGTGCAATGCTATTTAAACAGAGGAAAGCCTGTATACGCGTTATTTATCGACTTTAAACGTGCTTTTGATTCGGTGAACCACACCCTATTATGGAGAAAGTTAACGAACTTGGGTGTAAGTGGCAAAATCGTCCGAATTTTGATTCAACTTTACGGGTCAGCAGAATTTCAAGTACGGGCGCAAGGGAAACTTACGAAGCCATTCAATGTATCTGAAGGAGTCCTGCAAGGGGAATCCCTTAGTCCCTGTTTATACTCACTTTTTACAGCCGATTTTGAGGAATTCTTCCGGAACAAGGGAATGAACGGTCTACGTCTCGATAAAAACACCGATATACTCATCTTGGCTTATGCTGACGACATGGTCCTTTTGGCTGACTCTCCCTCGGATCTAAGAAAGAAGTTACGCGTTCTAGAAGAATACTGCGATGCTAATCGCTTAAAAGTAAATTCCGAAAAAACCAAAGTCCTAAAATTCAGCAAAAGCACGGGCAGGAAAAGAAAACTATGCTATTGGTACCAAAATCAAGAACTCGAATCAGTCAGCAACTATACTTATTTGGGAATCCCCTTCTCCAACTCAGGACTTTTTTCCATCGCTGCAAAACATATGATCTGTAGAGCAAACATGGCGTCTTCATCAGCATTATCAATTCTCAGCCGATGCAAAACCAATTCTTGGGATGCCCAAATGAGAGTGTTTAACTCTCTGGTAAGAAGTGTGCTGATATACAGCATTTCAAACTGGGGTTTTAGATACATTAAAGAGCTGAATCGATTCCAAGCTAACTTTTTGAAAAGGCTGCTCTGTCTAATCCGCTCGACCCCAACTGTCGCCGTTCGTCTCGAAACTAATGTCATCTCGATGTCACATGATGTGCTTAAAGCTGCTCTGGAATGGCTAGGCCGTTTAAGCTTAATGGAAGAAACTAGGCTCCCTAAATTATGCTATCGAGCTCTCCTAAGCAGACACTTAGAGGGGAAAGATGAGCTAAAATTTAACTGGGTGTCTCAGCTAGCAGAGCATCTAATCAACACGGGCTGCTGGAACATGGTTGACCTGCACAATATTGAATCGCTGTCGAGCAAAAAGGTGCGATCGGAGATTTTAATTAAGTCTTCCGAACATTTGAGGGCTCTCGATAAACAAATGCTGTCCGGACTTAGATTTAGTCGCGTCTACGATAATTTCCTGGTCACCGACGAATCTTACTTAAAGAACATAAAAATTCCATTTTCAGTAATCCGAATTTCGCGCAAGTCAGGCTTAGTGGAAGGAAAATGGGAAAATTCAGAGTGAATGGAGTGAACCGGGTAGTTTCATTCGAAGACCCTTGCTGTTGCTGTGGCGTGGCAAACGATCTTGTACATGTGTTAATAGCTTGTCCCCTATGGACCCAGCAAACTAAGGACCTCTTTCAGATGCCACCTTATGAATCGGCTTCCCCAGAAGAATGTTTGAAGCTCCTCCTAGGAGACCATTCGGCAAAAAATGTCACATCTATCAGTAGGGCAATTAATGCCATATACCTCAACTAGACAAGATTGTAATTTGATTTGTGTTTTTATTTTTATAAAGGTATAATTTTCTTTTTTGTAAGTTTAATTTTTTTTTTTTTTATCTTCTTTCTTTAGTGAAATAAGGAAATTGTGAATTCTAAAGAATTAGTGAAAAACGTATGAAATTTAAATCTAAATTGTAATCGAAATCGTGTTAAATGTTACTCCAACCTTCCTTTGTAACCAACATACTGTTGTATACAATTAAATAAATAATAAAAAAATAAAATTACCATGTTTAAATAGCGCAAATTAACGTTGTTTATTGCAAATTACCTCCGGATAAATCCCATTTTTCCCGGTTGTTTTCAACATCGAAATTACTCTTTGCCCCTTTTAAAATGCAATTTTTTCATGTTCCGTTTAATAAAGCGTCCGAGAACATGCATCCTATCACGTTCTTTTTTTCAAACCATATTTTTATTACCCGCAATTACCCGTCATTAAAATAATCAGGCGGGAGGCGAAGCGGGAATATTTTTCTCCCCGAATTGTGGATACATCTGCCGATTAAAGAGACTGTTAGCGACCGTGTACAAAGAATTAAACGTATTAAAATCGAATTATTAAAAAAAATTCTCGGTAAAATGCACCTGTCAGATAGCCTTCATTTAACTTAATTGTTATTGAATAACATTAATTTTCATAAAATTTCCGGGGTACACAAAATAATAACGTTCCCCAAGACTGACGACGATTGTCCCCAAGACTAAGGGAGAATCATCGTCAGTCTTGGGGACATACATTTTCAGTTTTGGGGACAATCATGTTAGTCTTGAATACTATCGTTGTCAGACTGGGGGGGGGGGTCATCGTCAGTTTTGGCGACGATCGTCGTCAGTCTCCCTCTTCACTCCTGGGGACGACCATCCCTAGTCTTGCGGACTATCGTCGTTAGTGTGTGGATGGTAAGATCATCGTCAGTCTGTGGATGGGAGGATTATCATCAGTCTTGTAGGCTATCGTCGACAGTGTGTCTATGGGAGGATCATCGTCAGTCTGTGGATGGGAGAATTTTTTCACTCTCTCGAAACTGACGATGATACCCCCCCCCCCCCCACCACCACCACTGACAACGATAGTCATCAAGACTGGCGATGATTCTCCCCAAGACTAACGACGATCGCCCCAAGACTTACGACGGTAGTCTATAAGACTGACGATGATCCTCCCATCCACTGCCTGACGAAGACAGTCCCTAAGATTGACGATGATCGTCCCCAAGACTGTCGATGTATGTTCCCAAGACTGACGATGATCGTCCCGAAACTGACGATAGGACAGTTGGTGGTCATAGAGTTCCCTAAACTTCTGAGAGGTCACTCCTGCTAATCCCGTCAGTCTTCTGGTCTCGCCCCCAAGACTGACGACGATAGTCTCCATGACTGACGACGATAGTCTCCATGACTGGCAATGATTCTCCCCAAGACTAACGACGATCACCCCAAGACTGACGACGGTAGTCTATAAGACTGACGATGATCCTCCCATCCACTACCTGACGAGTACAGCCCCTAATATTGACGATGATAGTCCCTAAGACTGTCGATGTATGTTCCCAAGACTGACGATGATCTTCCCGAAACTGACGATAGGGACGTTTGGTGGTCATAGAGTTCCCTAAACTTCAGAGACGTCACTCCTGCTAATCCCGTCAGTCTTCTGGTCGATCGCCCTGAAGATATACGATAGGCTCCCAGACTGACAATGATCCTCAAACCCACAGACTGACGATGATCGTCCCCAAGACTGACGACGATAGGCTCCCAGACTGACAATGATCCTCAAACCCACAGACTGACGATGATCGTCCCCAAGACTGACGACGATAGTGTCCATGACTGTGGGTGTGAGGATCACCGTCAGTCTTGGAGATTATCGTCGTCAGTCTTGGGGACATACATCTTCAGTTTTGGGGACAATCATCGTCAGTCTGTGGAGGGGAGAATCATCGCCAGACTTGTAGACTATCGTCGTCAGTCTGGTAGAGTACAGTCGTCAGTCTTAAAGACATACATCGTCAGTAAGAAAGATTGACTGAACTTCCCATTTATCGCTTTCAAAAATAATCCGATTTTAATTTAGAAAATTGATTTCTTCATATTTAGCATAAACGAAATTCGCTACAAAGCCTTTTTTTCAGTTTTCATCCCAGAAAATTATTATTCTCTACCAAAAATTTAATAATATCTCCTTGTACAGCTAATCTAGGGAATATAAGATTAAAAATCATTTTTTGAAATGAAAATTGATTAAAAATTGGCTTCAGAAAGAGGGGAAAAAAATTTTTTACATCGCTTTTTAGCACAATTTTTGAATGAAGCGTGAGGGTGGTCTCGTTTATTATTTTTTTACACGTAGTTAACACCCACGCGTTTTGAAAACAATGTCTTACAAGTTGTAATCTTTGAAAGGAGGTGGTGAAGAAGGGGTAAAAGGGTAAACATTCAGGTTGTATAAATCATAGAAGACAAGACGTTTGAGAAAAAGGCGAAGTAGTTTCAATAAACGTCAGAGGAATCGAAGTGGGACAAAAGGGGGTTGATTAACGGCTCCCCGCGCTCCCCCGCTCGCCTCCGAGAAACCATCAACCACCAGAAAACCACGACTTCCAATCCCACGCGCAATCGCGGACTTCCCGCCGGGCCGCAACACTCTTTTTACGTTTTATTTAATTTATACAGGTGGTAATGCTCTTGTTAAGTCTTGTGTGAACTTGAAAAATCGATCCACGACTAAATCTTACGAGTTCGTGATTTTCACTAGGGAGAAATAAACCGTAAATCACTTCCTATTCAAAAAATCAAGGTTGAAAAAACCATTTACATTCCTACCTAATTTGGAGGAAACACAATTTTCAGGTGTATTCAAGTTTAAGGAACGCAATGACGTCACGATTGCTCTTCCCACCCTAGCGGCCTATTTGAAACTGCAGTAAAACTAACTTTTGCCGTTGGAGAAAAGCCAATTTTTACCGGATTGTCACGTCTCTGAAGTTTAGGGAACGCTACGACTATCTATCGTCGCTATCGTCAGTTTCGGCGACGTTCGTCGTAAATCTTGGCGACATACATCGACAGTCTTGGGGACTATCATCGCCAATCTTAGGGACTGTCTTCGTAAGGTAGTGGATGGGAGGATCATCGTCAGTCTTATAGACTACCGTCGTCAGTCTTGGGGACATACATCGTCAATCCTGGGGACGATCATCGTCAGTCTGTGGGTTTGAGGATCATTGTCAGTCTTGGAGGCTATCGTCGTCAGTCATGGAGACTATCGTCGTCAGTCTTGGGGGCGATCGACCAGAAGACTCACGGGATTGGCAGGAGTGACGTCTCTGATGTTTAGGGAACGCTATGACCACCAATCGTCCCTATCGTCAGTTTCGGGACGATCATCGTCAGTCTTGGGAACATACATCGACAGTCTTGGGGACTATCATCGTCAATCTTAGGGACTGTCGTCGTCAGGCAGTGGATGGGAGGATCATCGTCAGTCTTATAGCCTACCGTCGTCGGTCTTGGGGACATACATCGTCAATCGTGGGGACGATCATCGTCAGTCTGTGGGTGGGAGGATCATCGTCAGTCTGTGGGTGGGAGGATCATCGTCAGTCTCGTCTCCGCGATAAATGGGAAGTTTTTATCGCTTTCAGACTCAGTTTTTAACTACTTAAAAGAAGTTATTGTGATACCCTCAACGTCGGGTTTTTGGGGAGGGGTCTTGAAGACCCCGGAGGGTCAAATCGAATATTGATCTTTACCGATCTCAACTTTGTCTGTGGTGCCGGCCGGCCGTAGTTTTTCCGGAACATTTTACGGCCACAGTTTTCATCCGATTTTCACCAGATTTTCACACTTTCTTTAGTTGGTCAACAAGAAACGAGGGCGATTTTTGAATTTCGAAAAAATGGCGGAGATATGTCTGTTTGAAATTTTAAAAAATTCGCTGCGGCCGAACCGTTGGTCCGATTTTCACCAAATTTTCACCAATTACTCCTTATATTTTTAAGAATTTTGAAGTAAAAAAAAATTGCCACTTTTTAATTATTATTTTTTTTAGTAGGGAGAAATTTCATACTTTCACCCGTTACAAGAGGCACATCCCTAGGGCAAAGAGCCCATTATTTCTACCTTGATACTTCGAAAATTTTTCGAAAAAAAAACAGAAAATTTTTTGAAAAACTCCCCACTCCGTTATACTACCCCTCCTTTATTTCCCCCTCCGCTATAATTCCTCCTCCGTCACTATTCCTCCTTTATACTTCCCCCTCCTTAATACTTCCCCTCCTAAATTGTTCCTTCTCTTTAGGAAGCTCTTCCCGTCGGGGCCAGCTCCAGACTAGTACATTCACTTAAAATGAAGTTAATAAAAAAAATGAGGTAAAAGGACCCCTTAACGAGCTTGATTGTTCATTTCAAAGGGTGATAAAATTAATTGGCATACATAATAAAAAGGTGGCCGGTAGATGACTTCATAAATTGTTAGGGGGACGGAGATTTATCTGGGGAGAGCATAAAGAGTAATCAAAGGGGTTTTACACACAAAAAAAAGTTTCCAGGTGGCGAACAAATTGACAGGCGTTATCTCTTCTCTTTTTTATGTCTGGGGAGGGTTATGACTGTGCCGAATTGTTATGACAAATGTAATTTTTAACGTACACCTGTTTCTGTAAAGGGGAAGGGGATGAAAGTCGATGTAGATAGGGTTTGATGAGCCCAACGAATTGGATAAAAACCCCAGTAAAATTAAACAAAAGGCATTTGAAGGGGTAAAGTGCTCTACCACCGGGTTGTGTAGAAGGATTTTAGGAAATAAGGCGAAATCCCCCTTCTGTGCCCAGCTCCCGCCCCTTTTTACAGCCTAGATGAGCCCAACGAATTGGATAAAAACCCCAGTAAAATTAAACAAAAGGCATTTGCTAAAGGGTAAAGGGTTCTTCCACCGGGTTGTGTAGAAGGATTTGAGGAAATATGGCGAAATCCCCCTTCTGTGCCCAGCTCCCGCCCCTTGTGACAGCCTAGATGAGCCCAACGAATTGGTTCAAAAACCCAGTAAAATTAAACAAAAGGCATTTGAAGGGGTAAAGGGCTCTACCACCAGGTTGTGTAGAAGAATTTGAGGAAATATGGCGAAATCCCCCTTCTGTGCCCAGCTCCCGCCCCTTTTTACAGCCTAGAATGTTAGGCTAACCCAGAGAAAAAAGAAAAATTTAAAATTTTAAAAAATATCAAAAAATTTTTTTTTGTTTTTAGTTCTTATTATTGTCTAAAAAACAGTAAATTAGTGTAAAAAATTATTTTAATCTCTTCTTTATTTTTGTATAAAAAATTCGAAAAGAAAAAAAAAAAAAAAAAAAAAAAAAAAAAAAAAAAAAAAAAAAAAAAAAAAAAAACGCTAACAAGGGCTTCCGTTTTCATTTTAAGCTAATTTAGAAACGTCTTAACCACTGACATGTATCTGTAAAAACGTTGCTACCTCTTAATTAACAAATTAAAAAAAAAAAAAAAGACATCATTTTTTTCTCCCACTACTCCCTTTTCCACCATTAACCCGTCATAACCACTCGTTAACTTATCATTTATAATCAACATTAATTTTTAAATAATAAAATGGCTTCTTAACAATTAGGAATGGGAGGAGAGTTTTTTTTTTTTGAACCCTAATTAGGGGATATCAGGGTGGTGAATACAGCTATCAAACGCATAAAAATGACGTTTTCGCATCTTTTGGGGGTAAAAAATGGCGATTCGGCCTTCTCAGGAGACGAAAATGACGTTTTTGCCGGGTTATAAGCATAAAAATGACGCCTCTACCCCGTTTAGGGTATAAAACGTCCGTTTCTGCCACACCCAGATTTTAAAAATGACGTTTCCTCCTATTTTGGGGGTATAGAAATGACGATTCTGCCACCTCTGGGGTATACAAATGACGTTTTTGCCCGATAATAGCATAAAAATGACGCCTCTACCCTGTTTAGTGTATGAAACGTCTACTTCAGCCCCATTTTGAGCTTAAAAATGAAGTTTTCTTCTATTCTGGGGGTATAAAAATGATAATTCTGCCTCCTCTGCTGTACGAAAATGACGTTTTTGCCGGGTTATATCCATAAAAATGACGCATCTGCCCCGTTTAGGGTCTCAAAATCGACGGCTAAACAGTCGCTAAATCGGTGGTTAATAAACGCAAAGAAGTATAAACGAACGTTGAAATAGAAGTTCTCGGGAGGAAATTTTCGAATTTCAAAAAAAATGGAGGAGATATAGTTTGAAACGAAATCTGCGATGCAACTTTTCGACCAAACACTCCTCATATTTGATAAAAGTTTTTAAAGAAATTTTTTTTATAGTAGGGAGAAATTTGATAGTTTCGCCACGGGCGACAAGTACATCCTTCCGGCAGACTGTCCATTATTTCTACCTACAACTGGACTGTTGAAAAGTAAAAAAAAAAAAATCCAACTTCTATGTGTCTACTCAACGAATAAGACGATAATTCACGTTTTAAGCTACCTGTTAAATAAAAGCGTCGTTCGTTATGTCGACTAGCCTGGGGAGAGCGGGGGGATCTTTCTAAATAGAGCCAGTTTGTCCATTACTGTGCATTAAAAAAAAAAAAAAAAAAAAAGAAAAGGAAGACGTTGATCCTAAGTGGTGTATGTTACACCTCGAGGGGGGCTTTTAAACGGGCGAGAACTCGGAATGAGCAAAAGAGCTACTTCAGTTTTTTTTTTAACAAAAAAACATTTTGTTCTTTTTCTTCAATTTCTGAATTTTTCATGATTTTCAAACCCTGTTAATTAATTTTCACGCTGCAAAAGCTTCTGCGGTTATTAATTTAGGGGCTGCTAATGAGAAAACGAGGGTTTTCTGCCCATCCAATTTGCCTCTCGTACTTTATTCAAGGAAGAAAAAAAATTTATGAAAATAATTTAGTCAAATCGTTTTTAATTATGATCGCTTGGAGGCTTCAAAGGTCCGCCCGATCCGCACAATTTCACCGGCGTACATTGTCGATAAAAATCGAAGAAGAAAAAAAAGTTTTTTTCTCTCCCCACTTTCAATCATTTTCTGGAAAGGAAATAATTATTGTTAATTAACGTTAATTCTGGCATCAATTTTAGAATAATTGAGTCGGAAAGCCGATTTATTTCCATACTACATAAATGAAATTTTTTTAACTTCCTTAAAGAATTGTGATACCCTCGACGTCGGGATTTTGGGAATTTTTCGAATTTTTCGAGAAATATTGATCGTCTTTGTCTGTAGTGCCGGCCGGCCGTAGTTTTTCCGGAAAACTTTACTGCCACAGTTTTCATCAGATTTTCACCAAATTTTCTTTAGTCGGAGAACAAGAAACTAACGAGGGCGATTTTTGAATTTCGAAAAAATGGCGGAGATATGTCTGTTTGAAATTTTAAAAAATTCGCTGCGGCCGAACCGTCGCGTTGGTCCGATTTTCACCAAATTTTCACCAATTACTATTTATATTTTTAGGAATTTTTGGTGAAAAAAAATCATTTTTTTTACATTAATTATCATTTTAGTAGGGAGAACTTTTATAGTTTCACGCCTTACGAGAGGGACCTCTCTCGGGGAATAATCCCATTATTTTTACCCTGATACTTCGAAAAATTTTCGATAGAAAAAGAACTTAGAAAATTTTTCGGAAAAAAGCGCTTTAAAAATATAAAACTTGGAAAATTTTTCTAACGAAAAAAAAAACTCCGAATTTTTCAAAAAAAAACTAAAAACTTGGAAAATTTTTCAAAAAAAAAGTACTCTAATAAAATTTTTTGAAAAAAAAATACTACAATAGGAAAATTTTTCGGAAAAAAATTTTGGAAAATTAAAAAAAACTACTTTAAGAAAAATTTTTGAATACAAAACTTGGAAAAATTCTTAAAAAAAAAGTTGGAAAATTTTTCGGAAAAAAGTTGGAAAATTTTTCGAAAAAAAAGTTGGAACATTTTTCGGAAAAAAGTTGGAAAATTTTTCGGAAAAAAAAGTTGGAAAATTTTTCCCTCTCGTTATGCTCCTACCTCCGTTATGCTCCCTCTCCACTATACTTCCCTCTCCGTTATACTTCTCCTCCGTTATACTTCTCCTCCCTTATATTTTCCCTTCCTTATACTTCCCCCTCCGTTATATTTCCCCTTCCTCATACTTCCCCCTCCGTTATACTTCCCCCTCCGTTCCCCCTCCTTTATACTTCCCCTCCGTTACACATCCCTCTCTGTTATACTTCCCTCCCTTAAACTGCCCCCTCCGTTATACTTCCCCTCCTATATGTTGCTTCTTTTTAAGGAAGTTTTCGTTGGGAGCTCTTAAAAGCAGTAGGTACTTTTTTTTTTTTTTCGTTTGAAAAAGGGTGGATATCCGTGGGTGATCCCTCACGAGGTGCCCTTCCGAGAAATTCCGGAGTCCGGCCCGGATCTGCAATCAGTAGCGGTGGGCGTCCGTGTAGAATATAAATAAATTGAGATGCTATCTTATTTTGTTCCCGCGCGCGCTGGAGTTTTTAAGGCTCCGTAAGATCGTGACCCTCAGCCTCGAACAAAGCGGCCAATCTAACGAGGGGTGAACAATCAAAATAAAAAAAGACGTCAGCGGAGAAAAAAAAAACGTTTCTCAAAAAAAGCCCGAACGTGTTAATCAGCTATCGTGAGACCATACTAAACAATCACAAAGATTTATAATCTATTTGCATGGGGGATGGGTAATGTATTCAGTTCCATATCGCTCGGTGGTATTGGGCCACGCGGTTCGTACCAGGGTGGGGAACTCGAAGCTCACAGAATATATTAAATATGGCCGGATGAGAAAGCCCTTTTTAACTCTTTCTATACCTTTTTTATTTTGAAGCCTCAAATATCACTTTTACGCCAATAATTGGAATACCGAACGATGAATTTTGATTTTTATAACACAAAGAAGGCTAAAATTACATTTTTAGGGCCAAAATAGGGCAGAATCTTCATTTTGATGAGAAGAAAACGTCATTTTTAAGCTAAAAATAGGGCTGAAGAGGACGTTTTATACCCATAAAAGGGATAGAGGATTCATTTTCATGACGATAGTTGGGAAGAAACGTCATTTTCGTTCCGCAGAGGAGGCAGAATCGTCATTTTTATACCCCAGGATAGGAGAAAACGTCATTTTCAAGCAAAAAATGAGGCTGAAGTGGACGTTTTATACCCTAAACGGGATAGAGGCGTCATTTTTATGCTATTATCGGGAAAAAAACGAGATTTTTAAACCCCAGAGGTGGCAGAATCGTCATTTTTATACTCCAGAGGTGGCAGAATTGTCATTTTTATACCCCAGAGGTGGCAGAATCGACATTTTATACCCAAGAGGTGGCAGAATCGTCATTTTTATACACCAGAGGTGGCAGAATTGTATTTTTTATACCCCAGAAGTGGCAGAATCTTCATTTTTATACCCCAGAGGTGGCAGAATCGTCATTTTTATACCCCAGAAGTGGCAGAATCGTATTTTTTTATACCCCAGAAGTGGCAGAATCGTATTTTTTATACCGCAGAGGTGGCAGAATTGTCATTTTTATACCCCAGAAGTGGCAGAATCGTATTTTTTATACCCCAGAGGTGGCAGAATAGTCATTTTTAAACCCCTAGAATAGGAGAAAACGTCATTTTTATACCCCAGGGGTGGCAGAATTATACCCCAGAGGTGGCAGAATCGTCATTTTATACCCCAGAAGATGCAGAATCGTATTTTTTATACCCCAGAAGTGGCAGAATCGTATTTTTTATACCGCAGAGGTGGCAGAATCGTCATTTTTATACCCCAGAAGTGGCAGAATCGTATTTTTTATACCCCAGAGGTGGCAGAATAGTAATTTTTAAACCCCTAGAATAGGAGAAAACGTCATTTTTATACCCCAGGGGTGGCAGAATCGTCATTTTTATACCCCAAAGGTGGCAGAATCGTCATTTTTATACCCCAAAGGTGGCAGAATCGTCATTTTTATATACCAGAGGAGGCAAAAACGCCTTTTCTATACCCCAGAGGTGGCAGAATTGTCATTTTTATACCCCAGAGGTGGCAGAATCGTCATTTTTATACCCCGGAGGTGGCAGAATCGTCATTTTTTTACCCCAGAGGTGGCAGAATCGTCATTTTTTTTTTTACCCCAGAGGTGACAGAAACGTCATTTTTATTCGTTTCTGCCGCATATTAAGCCTAAAAATGACGTTTCTGTCGCATTTTAAGCATAAAAATGACGTTTCTGCCACATTTTAAGCATAAAAATGACGTTTCTGCCGCATTTTAAGCATAAAAATGACGTTTCTGCGCATTTTAAGCATAAAAATGACGCCTCTATCCCGTTTAGGGTATGAAACGTCCACTTCAGCGCCGTTTTGAACTTAAAAATGACGTTTTCCTATTCTGGGGGTATAAAAATGACGATTCTGCCTCCTCTGGGTATAAAAATGACGTTTTTTCCCTATTATAAGCACAATAATGACGCCTCTATCCCGTAATAATATATGTATATAATTATATATGTAATTACGGGATACAGAACGGCGTCATTACTACGCTTGTAATCTGCCAGAACTTCTTCTTCAACTATTTAGGAATATTGTGTAAAAATTTGGTGAAAATCTGCCCTAAAAGCGACATGTGAGGGTAAACAATAACTTCTATAAGGAAGTTAGGGCGTTCTTTTTCCCAAGAAAACAGATTTGTGACCTTTTTTTGGGTATTTTGGGCAAAAAACACAATTTTTTACTTTTAGTGTGTTTTTCAAACACCATTTTTTGCGTGATGGAGAAACCAGGACCTCCCTCTTGCTCTTTTCCTCTTTTCAGTTGTCGAGGTACAAGTTTTAATTATAAAACAATAAAAAAGGTAAAAGGGTAGAGAAATATAAATGTTAATCGAAGAAATCAATATAAAAGGGGATGAAAAAAAGGTGAGTTAGCCATCATTTCCGAACTAACCTGAAGGCATCCCGTAATTATACGGCCAGTGGAAGAAGGCACCAGTTATTATCTGGGTGCAACCCGTCTATTAAAAAGAAGTTTATTGAACATTGCTGAAAAAAAATTTAAAAAATTAATAGATCTCTTTTCTATAATTTATGGGCGCTACTTTATTTTATTTTATTTATTTATTTTCTGGACGCCATTATTTTATTACAAGAGCTTATAAAGCGTGAAATCCCCTCCGCTCTTATATTTTTTTTTTCGCACAGATGAACACTGATTGCATGACGGAAACGTGTTAAAGGATGCTCATTATTGTGAATAAATTTTTTTTTTCTTGTAGACAATTATTTAAAAAAAAAATTCAGATTTTTCCGCCAGTTTAAAGACAAAAAACATGAAAAAAAAATACTGGTTTGAAGAGCTTCCAACAGGAGGGGGAAGTATATAGGAGGGGAAGTATAACGGAGGGGGAAGTATATGGGAGGGGAAGTATAACGGAGGGAGAAGTATAAGTCAGGGGAAGTTTAACCTAGTAAATTCAAGTTTTTTTCCGAAAAATTTTCTAATTTCTTTTTTTTTTTTCCAAAAAATTTTATAAGTTTTTCTTTTTTGAGAAATTTTCCGAGTTTTTTTTTTTTTTTTTTTTTTTTTTTTTTGCGCTTTTTTCCGAAAATTTTTTAAATTATAAGTTCTTTTTTGGAAAATTTAAGTATTGAGGTAGAAATAATGAGATTTTTGCCCAAGAGAGGTCCCTCTCGTTAGGCGTGGATGTATGGAATTTCTCCCTACTAAAGCCGTTGAATGTTCAGCTAAATGTTCGCTTTATCGTCAGCTAAACAGTCGCTGATTCTTCAGATTGGCGGCTAAATAGTTGCTTTATCGTAAGCCATTGAGTCTTCAGCTAAAAAGTAGCTAGATCGTCAGCTAAACAGCCGTTAAACCATCAGCTTAATAGTCGTTAATTCTTCAGATTGGCGGCTAAATAGTTGCTTTATCGTAAGCCATTGAGTCTTCAGCACATTTACGTACCAATCTGAAGATTCAATGACTGTTAGCTGCTATTTGACGATTTAACGACCGTTTATCTGACGAGTTAACGACTATTTAGCTAACGATTAAACGAATGTTCAGCTGAAGATTCCAAGACCGATAAACGACGATTTGGCGACCTTTTTACCGACTTATCTGACAATGGACTTCTTCGCAAATGATCAATTTCGCCGAATGATTATTCTTCTTTTCTATCTATAAAAATAGGTTGTTTTAATTTTTGCCATCCTTTTACTTCAGTAATATAACGGATTTCCCAACTATAAAACAACAAACTTTTAATTAACAAGATAATAAAAAATATAGGGTGCATACTTGACGGGATTTCCGCTTTCTCGACCCTGAGAACGGGAAAAAAAAGTCTAAAAAACCTATTTATGAATGAAAAATCTTCTTTTTTTACGTTCATGGCGGAGGAAAAAAAATATAATAAAAAAAAAATTTATGAATGGAAACCTTGAAATTTTTTCCCAAGAGAAACATTTTCAGGGATACCTACCAATTAGTCGACGAGCCAATAGAGTTTTGGGTGATTTTTTTGTTTGTAAACCCGACTGTTTGGCTGACGAGTAAGCAATTATTTAGCTGCCAATCTGAAGAATTAAAGTCTGTTTAGCTGAAGACTAAGGTTTAGCTGAAGACTAAACGACTATTTAGCAGACGATCTAGCTACTTTTAGCTGAAGAATCAATGGCTTACGATTATGCAACTGATTAGCTGCCAATCTGAAGAATTAACGACTGTTTAGCTGAAGATTATGCGACTAATTGCTGACGAACTAACTACTTTTTAAATATATTCAGGGATACCAACCAATTAGTCGACGAGCAAATAGAGTTTTGGGTGATTTTGCTGTTTGTAAAGCCTCTCAGGGGTGCCACTACCGAATATGATACGGCACGCGACGAGTCAAAGCGTTAATGAGCTACGTGAAGACGCGTGTGCCCTCTTTTAAAAGGCCGAACAAACGGAAAAAAAGGCCGGGACAATACGTTTCGATAACCCCCTCTGGGAATATCAACCACCGCCTTCTTTTTTCCCTTTCATTGTTTTTCATCCCTCCGTTCACACGGAACTCGAAAGAGAACGGAATATGCCATCAATACGTTTTGTGGGTGGCGTATATTGCCTTAGGGACTCCGATAAAACGCCCACAGAACGTCCGTTTATGTCAACCCTCATATCTGAGAGGGCGTAGAAAATTTTTTTTAAACTCCTTAAATCAACAACCGTTGAATCTTCAGCTAAATGTTCGCTTCATCGTCATCTAAACAGTCATTGATTATTCTGGTTGGCTAAATAGTTGCTTAATAGTAAGACATTAAGTATTAAGGTTAAAAGCAGTTAGATCGTCAGGTTAATAGTCGCTTAATCTTCAGCTAAACAGTCGTTAAATCATCAGCTAAACAGTCGCTTAATCTTCAGCTGAACAGTCGTTGATTCTTCAGATTGGAAGCTAAATACTTGCTTTATCGTAAGCCATTAAGTCTTATGCTAAAAAGCAGTAAGATCGTCAGCAAATAGTCGCATAATCTTCAGCTAAACAGTCGTTAAATAATCAGCTAAAAGTCGATAATTCTTCAGATTGGCAGCAAAATAATTGCTTAATCTTTAGCTAATAGTCGCTTAATCTTCAGCTAAACAGTCGTTAATTCTTCAGATTGGCAGCTAAATAATGCTTAATCGTCTGCCTAACAGTCGGTAAATCGTCTGCTAAACAGTCGTCGATTCTTCAGATTTGCAGCTAAATAGTAAATCATTAAGTCTTCAGCTAAAAAGTAGCTAGATCGTCAGTTAAATAGTTGCTTCATCGTAAGCCATTAAGTATTCAGCTAAAAAGTGTTTCGATCGTCACCTAAATAGTTGCATAATCTTCAGCTAAACAGTCGTTAAATCATCAGCTAAACAGTCGACGATTCTTCAGATTGGCAGTTATGTACCTAGATTTATCGTATGACATTAAGTCTTCAGCTAAAAAGCAGTTAGATCGTCAGCAAATATTCACATATTTTCAGCTAAACAGTGGTTATTCTTCAGATTGGCAGC
The DNA here is from genome assembly GCA_014119065.1 of Orius insidiosus. Classification (NCBI taxonomy): domain Eukaryota; kingdom Metazoa; phylum Arthropoda; class Insecta; order Hemiptera; family Anthocoridae; genus Orius; species Orius insidiosus. Next base: position 604,789 of record JACGAQ010000030.1, on the reverse strand, counting down.
TAAATAGTTGCTTAATCGTAAGCCGTTAATTCTTCAGCTAAAAATTAGCTTGATATTCAGCTAAACAGTCGTTAAATCATCAGCTAAACAGTCGTTAATTCTTCAGATTGGCAGCTAAATAGTTGCTTAATCGTAAGCCATTAAGTCTTCAGCTAAAAATAGTTACATCGTCAGCAAATAGTTGCCTAATCTTCAGCTAAACAGGCGTTAATTCTTCAGATTAGCAGCTAAATAATTGCTTTATCGTAAAGCAAGGCCAAAATTCTGAATCTTCCCATCTTAAAAATCGAAAATCTCCGTTTAAACAATAAAAGGTTAACCAAAAAGGGGCTTATTCTCCATCCGGCACACGATATCCTCTTCGAAATAAAGAGCCTCGGAAAAAATTTTGTGGGGTCCCTACACAAAAATTATCGACCAAAAATAATGAAGAGGGAATCTTGATTTACGGTCGGGAGGTCACATTGTCCGACAACATATGCCGGACGGACTTAACGTTGAATTGAAAAAAAAATCCCTCGAAGGGGTGAGCTTGTAAAGTAATTGATAGTCCCTATAAAACATCGAGTGCCCTCTAGACTTCTTTATCCATGGGATTTTTCACCCCCACTCAACAATTTTTTTTTTTTGAAATTTTATCTGATATCAAATTAGGCTGTTTTCACACCCGTAACAAAGATATTAATAATTTATTTACTTTGAATGCTTTAATTAGGGTACAAATTAAAAGGGGCCATCTTTTTAAAGAAACGCAGGAATTTATCATCTCGAATGTTATCATAGAGCGTAAATTTCTTAATTATAAGTCGACTAATTTTTCTCGGATTTAGGCCCTTTTTAAGGGGTAATTTAACGGCGTATTTGACCCGTTTCCATAATGAACGGAAGGCGTGTGACATATGCGTCCCTCCCGCTTTCCGCTCCGGATCTTCTCCCGTTTCAACTAATTTTCTGCCGGATAATCTCGACCCTCGTAGGGATGATTAGGAGGAGAAGTCACGTGTTTAATTTGAGGCAAATAACCAGAAATTTAGGGAGGGGTTGATTAAATTAGTCTCTCGTTTTATCACTATTTGTTTATTTTTTTAGCTCCCTTAAAGAAGTTGTGATACCCTCGACGTTTTTGGTGAAGGGTCTTCCAGACCCCGGAGGGTCAAGAATATTGATCTTCACCGATCTCAACTTTGTCTGTGGTGCCGGCCGGCCGTAGTCACTTTAGGGCCACAGTTTTCACCAGATTTTCACCAAATTTTCTTTAGTCGGTGAACAAGAAGCTAAGGAGGGCGATTTTTGAATTTCGAAAAAATGGCGGAGATATGTCTGTTTGAAATTTTAAAAAATTCGCCGCGGCCGAACCATTGCAGTTGGTCTAATTTTCACCAAATTTTCACCCATACTCCTTATATTTTTTAAGAATTTTGGTGTAAAAAAATTGCCACTTTTTAATAATTATTTTTTATAGTAGGGAGAAATTTCATACTTCTACCCTTTACGAGAGGCACATCCGTAGGCCAAAAAGCCCATTATTTCTACCTAGAGACTTCAAAAATTTTCGAAAAAAAGAATTAAAAAAATTTTCAAAAAAAAAAAAATAAATAGTTAAAAAACATAAAAATAAATACTTATATAAAAAAGAAAACCCGGAAAATGTAACAAAAAAAAATCGGAAAATTTTTCAAAAAAAAAAACTTAAAAATTTTTCGGAAAAAAGAACTCCCTCCCCCCTTATACTATTTCCCCTCCCTTATACTACTTCCCCCTCCGTTGTACGTCCCCTCTGTTATACTTCCCCTCTTATATTGTTACTTCTCTTTAAGGAAGTTAAGTTAGTTTCTTTTATCTGTCGGCCTAATACATACTTCCATTTGGGTCATTTTATAGCATCCGTTGGCGTGAAAAATGAGGTTTTTCGCCCAAAAAAACGAGAAAAACCCCTGAAAATTTTGAAAAAATTGGTTTTCCGTCAACAATCTGAGAAGTTTTTCCATAAATGCTTGGTTTTCTCGGTCGAAAAAGCATTTTTATCAAAAACAACAAATTCTTATGTTCTGAAGCCTTTCTCTAAAGGGATGAAGTATTTTTTTTCTAAAGACGGAAGCGTTGAACATGAGGATTGCCTGTGGGTATTCTGAGCTTTTCGAACGTTTGATTTATCCGTTAAAGGCGCCAGCCAGTCCACCCTCAAGATGATGAATTGCGGAGGGGTCCTCCCTTCCATCTGCGCCCCACACTTGTACCCAAAATATAAAAAACCGCGGAAAAAAAGGTAAAAAAATTTTTTTAATTAAAAAAAATCGTACAAAATAATGCGCAAGCAAACATCCTTCATTTAACAACCTCAGCCTTTATGTTTGAACAGTAAAATCTGTTTATCCTTTCGCAATTAGTGCGTCGGGGCCTCCGCTTTTTTACGACCTCTCCGAACAATTGAGTTCACGCCAAAATAATAAAATAAAGAGAGATAGAGGGAGGGAAAATGAGATTTTTTTTCTTTCTTTTCACATTTTAAAACAAAGGAGCTTTAGGTTTAAAAAGGTGTTTATGACCCTTCACGAAAAATATGGAGGGTAATCCAATAACTTCGTAAAATTAAGAGCTTCCAACGAAAACTTCCTTAAAGAGAACTAAAAATATAGGAGGGGGAAGTATTAAAGAGAGGAAGTATAACGGAGGGGGAAGTATAAGGGAACAAAAGTATAACGAAGTGAGGGAAATTGTAAAGGAGGGGAAGTATAACAGAGGGGGAAGTATAAGGGGACGAAAGTATAACGAAGGGAGGGGAAGTATAAGGAATGGGAAGTATATAGGAGGGGAAGTATAAGGGAGGGGGAGTTCTCTTTTTCCGAAAAATTTTGTAAGTTTTTTTTTGAAAAAATTTCCGATTTTTTTTTTTTTGAAAAATTTTTTAAGCTCTTTTGTTTAGAAAATTTTTAAAGTGTCAAGGTAGAATAATGGGCTCTTTGGCCTACGGATGTGCTTCTCGTAATGGGTAGAAGTATGAAATTTCTCCCTCCTAAAAAAAAAAATAATAATAATTTAAAAGTGGCAATTTTTTTACACCAAAAATTCGTCAAAAATATAAGGAGTAATTGGTGAAAATTTGGTGAAAATCGGACCAACGGTTCGGCCGCAGCGAGTTTTTCAAAATTTCAAACAGACATATCTCCGCCATTTTTCGAAATTCAAAAATCGCCCTCGTTAGTTTCTCGTTCACCGGCTAAAGAAAATTTGGTAAAAATCTGGTGAAAATCGGTTGAAAATTGTGGCAGTAAAGTGTCCCGGAAAAACTACGGCCGGCCGGCACCAGAGACAAAGTTGAGATCGGTAAAGATCAATATTCTTGACCCTCTGGGGTTTGGAAGACCCTTCCCCAAAAACGTCGAGGGTATCACAATAACTTCTTAAGTTAAAAAGGATAATTTGAGTCAAATAGACATCAGAAATAAACCAAAAAGTGTGTTTTTATGCCTATAGATAAAAGAAACTAACCAAAAAAGGATGATTTGAATACAGTAGACATCAGAAATTAACCAAAAAGTGTGTTTTTATGCCTATAGATAAAAGAAACTAACCAAAAAAGGACGATTCGAGTCAAATAGACATCAGAAATTAACCAAAAAGTGTGTTTTTATGCCTATAGATAAAAGAAACTAACCAAAAAAGGATGATTTGAGTCAAATAGACATCAGGAATGAACCAAAAAGTGCTTTTGAATTCTTAATCCTCTCTATAAACCACCATTTTGTCAAAATAAAAATTTTTTTAAGCAAACTCGTTACTATATTTATAGTATTCTTTTATTTATGAAGTGATTGTAACCGGTTATTTTTTTTCTCGGATGCGGAAAGGAGAAAGCTCACGGTGCAGGATACGACGAAAAGGAGAGAAGGTTTGCTGAAAAAAAAAGAAGAAAAAAATCCGAAGATGATATGGCCGGGATACAAGAAACAGGAGGGAGACCCGAGGAGAGATCCTGTATTCCATAAAAACCAGATTTCAGAGGTAGAAGGCAGATGTCAACCTGTCCCCACTCTTAAAATATAGTTTCATTGTCCTTTCGATTCACTGAAGGATAAAGAAAAAAGGGAAAAAAAAAAAAGAAAAAAAAAAAACACGAAAGAGGATTCCTTTCAAAGTGGATTTATGATTTAATATATGTTGAAAATGAAATAGGATTGAATATTTATAGGGGCTTCGAGACGCCTCAGAATGCAAATAGGGATGATTCATGTTTTTCAGTATCGACATTTTAAAGAGGGCCTTCGGGTATTTCGGTAATGAGCATTCGGCCCACACTCTTTTTTTTACGTCTTCACTTTTTTTACGACCGGAAAAAAAGGGTGATAAAATAAGTTCCAGCTTCATATTTGCGAAGATTTTTGCCATATTGTCGCGTGTCGATAAATCAGAGTTTCTATTTTCGGTGTCGGCTTCTTTTTCGCCCTTTTCGGGGGTAATGAGGTCGCTTGGAAGAGGGCAGGGCCGCTGGCGCCCTTTGGCACGTGTGTGTTAAACTAAAAGACGGACACCCGAACGCCACATGTAGACCTCAGAACGACATGAGTCCCATAATTCACATCCACCCTCGGAAATCGTCCTTCTTTTTTTTTTTCCGCCTTCTCTCGACTTCTCCCTTTTGAGAACCGTAAACAAACTTAAGACTTCTTAACATAAGTTTACATAGTTTCCGACACCTTCGTTTCCTTGAGGGTTAATCACGTTCTTGTTTACTAAACAGCCTTCATCTTCCTCTGAACTGATGCGATTTAAGCGTTTTTGAGCAGTCCTCAATTTAAAGGAAATATGTCATTTATGTGGTTAATCGAAAGTGTTCATAGTTAATTCAATGAGTTTAGGGCTTATCAATGGACAATTCCAAGAGTTTAGGGCTTATCAATGGACAATTCCAAGAGTTTAGGGCTTTTCTATGGCCGATTCTAAGAGTTTAGGGCTTTTCTATGGCCGATTCTAAGAGTTTAGGGCTTTTCTATGGACAATTCCAAGAGTTTAGGGCTTTTCTATGGACAATTCCAAGAGTTTAGGGCTTTTCTATAGACAATTCCAAGAGTTTAGGGAATTTTTATCGCCATTTCCAAATGCTTAGGGAATTTTTACGGCCAATTCTAATAGTTTAGGGCTTTTCTATGGACAATTCCAAGAGTTTAGGTCATTTCAATGGGCAATTCTAAGAGTTTAGGGTATTTATATACAGGGTGTCCGGAAACACATGGCAAGCGTCTGGGAGAGCGTTAAAAAGTGGTTTTACGAAAAAAAGTTAAATGTAAACCCCCCTTAATTTAAATCAAAGAATTTGATGGTGTAGTTTAAAATCCGCCTGGATATACAGGGTGTCCCAGACACAACCTAACTTCGTTATTTCAAATGAGAACCCCTATTTTTTATTTCAGATTCGTAATCTACGCAAAATTTCAAGTAGATTTGAGTACTCGTATGACGATTTTGGACAACTTTTAAAAAATGTCAAATTTTAGCGTTTTTGGCTCTAAAATCCGTTAAAATTGACCTAGGAGACTCGTTTTTTTTTAATTCCACCTATTTTTTCCCGAAGAATCCAACTGTCTCAAATTTGAGCATCTTCGCATTCTGCATCACGAGATTTCGTCGCTAATGGCCTTTTTTCAAGTTAGAACCCAAATTTTTAGTTCAGAAATGAAAATTAGCACTTGTTGAAAGGAATTTTTCTTTCGGACCACAAATTTTGAAAGAGCTACAGCGTCTTTTGTGTTTTTGCATCAAAAATTAAAATTCCGTCAACAAATCGCTAATTTCCATTTTTGAAGTATGGAATTTGGAGTTAAACTTGAAAAAAGGCCATTAGCGACGAAATCTCGTGATGCTGAATGCGAAGATGCTCAAATTTGAGACAGTTGGATTCTTCGGGAAAAAATAAGTGGAATTAAAAAAAAAACGAGTCTCCTAGGTCAATTTTAACGGATTTTAGAGCAAAAAACGCTAAAATTTGACATTTTTTAAAAGTTGTCCAAAATCGTCATACGAGTACTCAAATCTACTTGAAATTTTGCGTAGATTACGAATCTGAAATAAAAAATAGGGGTTCTCATTTGAAATAACGAAGTTAGGTTGTGTCTGGGACACCCTGTATATCCAGGCGGATTTTAAACTACACCATCAAATTCTTTGATTTAAATTAAGGGGGGGTTTACATTTAACTTTTTTTCGTAAAACCACTTTTTAACGCTCTCCCAGACGCTTGCCATGTGTTTCCGGACACCCTGTAGACAATTCTAAGAGTTTAGGGCATTTCTATGGATAATTCCAAGAGTTTTGGGTGTTTCTATTGTCTTCGAAGATGTTTGGGCATTTCTGCGCTCTTCGAAGATGTTTGGGGATTTCTATGCCCAATTCGAAGAGTTGGTATTTTTATGGCCAATTTGAAGATTTTAGGGCTTCTGTGGCCAAATCGAAGGGTTTGGGGTATTTCTATGGCCAATTCAAAGGGTTTAGGGTATTTCTATGGCCAATTCGATGAGTTTTGGGCATTTCTATGGACGATTCTAGGAGATAAGGGCATTTTTATGGTTGATTCTAAGAGCTTAGGGTATTACTATGGCCAATTCGAAGAGTTTAGGTTTTTCTATGGCCAATTTGAAGATTTTTAGGGCTTCTATGGCCAAATCGAAGGGTTTAGGGTATTTCTATGGCCAATTCGATGAGTTTTGGGTATTTCTATGGGCGATTCTAGGAGATAAGGGCATTTTATGGTTGATTCTAAGAGCTTAGGGCATTACTATGGCCAATTCGAAGAGTTTAGGGTTTTTCTATGGCCAATTTGAAGATTTTAGGGCTTCTATGGCCAAATCGAAGGGTTTAGGGTATTTCTATGGCCAATTCGAAGGGTTTAGGGTATTTCTATGGCCAATTCGATGAGTTTAGGGCATTTCTATGGCTAATAAGTATTGTTTCTATGGCCAATATTATTTTTATTCCATCTGTGGACTTCCAAGAAATATATGTTATTTTTATTGTTAAGGATAAATAATTTATTTTTTCCTCTTTCAGATGGCGATTTGAAATTCAAAAATGTCCGTTCTATTTAAATAGAAACTACATGTTTCGTAAATCTTTAACTTTTAAGCACAATATAAATTAGAATATCTAGAATTGAATACAATAGCGGTTTGCCGTGAGATGGCGAGGTTATTTTTCCATGATAAAGAATAAGAAGGGGGATAAGAAAGAGAAAAAAAAAGGCGAAAAAGGAAAGGGTGTAAATAATGCATCAATAGTAAAAAGAAAGGCGTGGCTTTGGGACCGGTTGAGAGAAAATTGTCCCTATTCTCCCGTTAGTCCGGGCGGCGTTCTCCTTTATGCTTTATGTATTGTATACGTTTGAGAACCCGCCCCGTTAATGGTAAAACTCATTGCCATTCCGAAACGCCGACGTACCGGAGTATCGATCTCGTCGTGCCATCCATAAAACATATGATGAGAGCGAGAATCGCCATGGATTCTCTCGTTAAAATCCACTCGCCGATGAAAAATCCCGAGGGACTTCTTCTTGATTTAAGTCTTAATCTCCACCCCATGGATCCATCCTGTTTTGTATTCCTCCTAGATATGCCAATATGTCTTCTTTTTTATACTAAATTTATTACTTATATACACCATCGTTTATTTATAATAATTGTTAACAATCTAATCACCTTTTTATAGAAATATAAACATATTATTCATTGTCTTCAATATTCCCTACAGAAGACACTTTTGGGCCAAAAATCTTCTCAAAATTTTCGGCCGAATTGGCCACGCCCGGCTATAGAGGACACTTTTGGGCCGAAAATCTTCTCAACAATATCGTCCGGATTGGCCACGCCCGGGTATAGAGGACACTTTTGGGCCGAAAATCTTCTCAACAATTTCGTCCGAATTGGCCACGCCCGGGTATAGAGGACACTTTTGGGCCGAAAATCTTCTCAACAATTTCGTCCGAATTGGACACGCCCGGCTATAGAGGACACTTTTGGGCCGAAAATCTTCTCAACGATTTCGTCCGAATTGGCCACGCCCGGCTATATAGGACACTTTTGGGCCGTAAATCTTCTCAACAATTTCGTCCGAATTGGCCACGCCCGGCTGCAGAAGACACTTTTGGGCCAAAAATCTTCTCAACAATTTCGTCCGAATTGGCCACGCCCGGCTATAGAGGACATTTTTGGGCCGAAAATCTTCTCAACAATTTCGTCCGAATTGGCCACGCCCGGCTGCAGAAGACACTTTTGGGCCGAAAATCTCAACAGTTTCGTCCGAAATACATTTCGTTCGAATTGGCCAGGCCCCTTTATTTGAAAAGAAATTAGGACGAAATGTCTTTCGGACGAAAAACGTTCATTTAACTATTTTACTTTTTATTAGAAAATCTTCTCGACTGAAAGACATCTCGACCAATGCTGCGTTCTAATTTTCTGTTTTTACTGTGTAGCCCTCCTAGATAAGCCAATATGTCTTCTTTTTTATACTAAATTTATTACTTTATATACAGCATCGTTTATTTATAATAATTGTTAACAATCTAATCACCTTTTTAAAGAAACATACCCATATTATTCATTATCTTCAATATTCCCTACAGAAGACACTTTTGGGCAGAAAATCTTTTCCACAATTTCGTCCGAAATAAATTTCGTTCGAATTGCATATGCCCCCTTATTTGAAAAATTAGGACGAAAATGTCTTTCGGACGAAAAACGTTCATTTAACAATTTTACTTTTTAATAGAAATCTCGACCGAAAGACATCTCGACCTAAAAATGCTACGTTCTAATTTCCCGTTTTTACTTTGTAGCCCCGACAAACCGTTTTATTTCATTAATTTTATGACTTCATTTTCCTTCCTTGGGCTTTTTTTATTTATATATTTTTTTAATTATTAAAAGAGAATTCCAGGGACGTGAAATTTAAAACCGAAACGCCATTTATGGAAACCGACACGAATTCCTATGTCTTTATCCCTCAATCAACACTAGGCCGACAAATCCGACCCAGACCGTTGTTTTTAACGTTTTTTTCCCCCTTCCGTTGTCTTTTGAGGATTAGGACTTCAGGTACCCTTTCACCCACTTATTAAGAGCACATTGTGACAGAAGAATCGTTAGAGGTAAGTAATCCATTCTTTTATTTTAAACGTTTTTCCAAGTTCTATGAACCCGGGTCGGTCCCGACCCGCTAGTGTTGGAATTGTTAAAATATTTTTTTAATTTTTTAATTTTTTTTTTTTTTTTTTTTCGTTTCTTTTAGACTCTATAAGTATTCAACTATGGCTTTTAACCGATTATTTTCCACTCCAGAAGAGGTTTTAGCGGAATTCGAACGTCAGCTTGAGTCGGATGATGAAGAATTAGACCTTCAATTGGACTTTGAGGAATCTGACTTGGAAGACGGTGATGTGCTAAAATCTGATGATTTCGAAGATGAATTTAGTGTTGGTGATGAGGATTTAGATCCAAGTGCGGTAATGGATCTAAATTCTGATGAAAGAGTTTTTGAACTTGGGAAAGACGGCGAGACGATATGGACAAATCAGCCTATAAACTCTAAGTTTTCTCGAACAAAAGCCTGCAATTTAATCACCGATCGTCCTGGACCAAAGGGAAATGCCAAAAATTTGACAGACGAATTGGAGTTGCTGTCACTATTTATTACCGAGGATATGATTTCAAAAATTGTTCGCCACACCAATGAGCAGATTGAAGTAACACAAATTAGATTTCAAACCCCCCAATCATACATTGGACCTACCGACGAAGTTGAAATTAGGGCAACAATAGGTTTGCTTTACCTCAGTGGGGTCCTGAAAAATTCCGGCTTGAGTGTTGATGATATGTTTTCGACAACGTACGGTCTTCCTTTATTTCGCCTTACGATGTCAAAAAATCGATTTGTGTACATCTTGGCTAATTTGAGATTCGATAACAGAGCTACCAGAAAAGAACGCCAATTATCCGACAAATTCGCTCCTTTTAGGGAAATTTGGTCGATGTTTGAAGAGAAGTGCTCAAAATATTACTCCCCGACGGAATGTGTGACAGTTGACGAAACATTACTTGGTTTCCGCGGGCGCTGTTGTTTTCGCATGTACATACCATCGAAACCAGATAAATATGGACTTAAAATTATTTCACTCTGTGATGCAAATACTTTTTATTTCCTCGGGGGAATACCATACATTGGAAAAGAACAACGAAGAAAAAATGAAGATTTACCTCTACCGGCCCAATATGTTCTTCGACTAACAAACTCTCTCAGTGGAAGCAACCGAAATGTCACGTGTGACAATTGGTTTTCATCAGTGGAACTTGCTGACGCCCTGTTGGAAAAAAAATTGACGTTCGTCGGCACGCTGCGAAAAAATAAACGTCAGATTCCACAATCGACACTCTCAAAACGACCAGTTGGAACGTCCGAATACTTTTTTCAAGATAACAAAATGTTAATTTGTTATACGCCAAAGAAAAACAAAAAAGTTTTGCTGTTATCAACAATGCATTCTACAGGTGAGACTGACGAAATTAGCCAAAAACCTGAAATAGTCCATTATTATAATCAGACAAAAGGCGGAGTAGATGTCCTTGACAAATTGTGTCACGACAAAACCACAAAACGAAAAAATCGAAGATGGCCGATGAGGTATTTTTTCGGAATTTTGGACATAAGTGCTGTCAACGCATTTGTTCTTTATAAGTGGAATAAAAACAAAGCATCATATCCACGACAAGAACGTTCAAATTTTTTAAAAAGCTTAGCATTTTTACTTATCAAACCCACGTTCGAAAAAAAATGGGTTAATACCTTAGTCCCGAGAGAAAATCGTATTTTTATAGGAAAATTGCTGAATAAACAAGAAATTTTGCCAGCGGTCGACAGCCCCACAACGCCTGCAGCCAGCAAAAAAAGGAAACGGTGCGCTTTTTGCGATCTATCAAGGGATCGAAAAGGAAACGCGATCTGCTCAAAATGCAGCAATTCTTTGTGCGGTGAACACAAAATCATTGTATGTCCCTCTTGTGATAATGAAGACAAAGAAAATGATAATTTTATGTGATAAAGAAAAATATTTTAACTAGTCTTACTAGTCCTGAACTAGTTTTCAATGTACCTAGTCTTAAAAAAAAAATTATGTACATACTTATTTATTTTTAATTTTTTAAATAGTTTATATTGTTTGCTAAATTCAATAAATACGTATTTAATTACAAGAAGTATTTATTTTACCTAATATTGACAAATATTACCAAAATTCAAAGATTAAACCAGATTTTTTGATACCGGGTCGGAAGTGACCCGCTAGTGCTTGAAACGTTAAATATTGCCTAGTGTTGACTGAGGGTTAACATTTTCAATATCTCCGAACTCATGAGTTTGTCTTCTTTATTTTTTGTACCTTTTATAAAATTGTTGACTTTCCCATTAAATAATTGACATTCTCGAACAAATTTTTAAAACTCTTTTTAAATTTTTTAACTTCTGTTTTTCAACATAAAAGATTTAATTTTTGAAAAATTTGAAATTTTAAGAATCACGATTTTCTCATGTTCTACGTCGTGAACGAAATCCCAATTTAAATAAATTTGTATCTGCGTGCACTTTGAAATGCGAAATTCTATAGAATCATATCCCTGACGTGGTTTTATCCACCCACCGATTCGCTTTAAACCCAGAGGGGAAGAAAAAAAAATTCATCGACTTTCGGTCATTATGAGTTTTGAAATTCTTTTTTGCATAGGAAAAGAAGAAAAAATGCCTGAAAAAACTACTTTTTTTTTAGGAAAAACACTTTGCAAATTCTACTCAACTAACCATGAAAGTGCATTAACTCTACAATCGGGCAAAGAAATGCCCTAAACTCTTTAATTAGCCATGAAATACCCTTAACCATTAGAATCGCCCATAGAAATGCCTTAAACTCTTGGAATTGTCCGGAGAAATTCCCTAAACTCTTCGAATTAGCCATAGAATATCCCTAAAATCATCAAATTGGCCCTAAAAATACCCTAAACTCTTTGAATTGGACATAGAAATACCTTGAGCCATCGATTTGGCCATAGGATAGCCCTAAACTCTTCACAATGTACATAGAAATGCCCTAAACTCTTGGAATTGGCCATAGAAATACCCTAAACCCTTCGATTAGGCAATAGAATACCTCTAAAATCTTCAATTTGGTTATAGAAATGCCCTAAACTAATCGAACTGGCCACCATAAAGTCTTTTAATAGGCAATAGAAATGCCCTAAACTCTTTAAATTGGCCATAAAAATGCCCAAAACTGTTTAAAATGGCCATAGAAATGCGTTAAACTCTTTGAATTTGCCATAGAAATACCCTATACCCTTTGATTAGGACATAGAGTAACTCTAAAATCTTCAAATTGACCATAGAAATGCCCTAAACTCATCGAACTGGCCATCATAAACTTTTTTTAATTGGCCATAGAAATGTCCTAAACTCTTTTAATTGGCCACAGAAATACCCTAAACCGTTCGAATTGGCCATAGAAATGCCCTAAAATCTTCAAATTGGCCATAGAAATCCCCTAAACACTTTACATTGGCCACAGAAATACCCTAAACCGTTCGAATTGGCCATAGAATACCCCTAAACTCTTCAAATTGACCATAGAAATCCCCTAAACACTTTGCATTGGCCACAGAAATACCCTAAACCGTTTGAATTGGCCATAGAATACCCCTAAAATCTTCAAATTTGCCAAAGAAATGCCCTACACCGGAATATTGGCAGAACATCTTGTATTTTAATCATAAAAGAGGTAGAAAGAAAAAAAAATGTAAATTCATAATGCCTACATGTTAATGAAGAACCTTTTATTTATGGGAGGAGCCGGCTCCCAAAAGGAATTTCATATCTTCTTTATGGATTGGTTTTGTAAACAAAAAGGTTTGAAAACTTTTTTTTTATACCTATTCCACATTTTTTTCCCCCTCTTTCAAAACCAGCCGACTTTGATTGCCCAATAAAACATCCACGATAATGAATTGATCGAACGGACGAAAAAAAAAATCAGACTTTTTTAATATTAGCCACAAAAAAACTTTCGGAACATATCAAAAACTAATTGGTTGTCACCTTAAAAATTAGGATCTCATGTTCTATTTTCGTCTGAACATCTGTCCTCAATTATAACGAAATTATGTATATTAAAACTAATTTTGTAATCGTTTTACCTTCTAATAAGTTTTGAGAAAAATGTTAGTTCGGCTAGCGTTTCCAAAGAAGCCGATGCAAAAAGCGCATACGAAATTGGCAAAAAAAAAAAAAAAAAAACGTTTACGCAAACAATAAAAGTGGAAAATTATAATAGTTTTAACAATTAAAATCCTCGGACATAACATTTAATTAAAGAAGTTAAGCCGGTGTTTAAAAGTGAAGACGGTTATTACCGCTTTTTTTCTTTCTACTCCGACGACCGTTTTCTTCCTCCTTATATTTTCCACGAAAATTGTTTTTTAATAAAATTACCCTATAGTGCACCAATTATAAAGGAGAATATGCAAATTTTATGTAATCGATGGATTATTAAATTTACATCTATCGTAAAAAAATTGTTTATGCTTAACTGGATGAATAAAATTAACCGTAGTGCTTTTTTCCTTTTTGTATGCTTAAAAACATTTGGGGATATTGGGGTCCGCTGAGTGAAATATAAAATTGCTCATAGAAATGCATCAAAGAGTTTAGGGTATTTTTATGGCCAAATCGAAGGGTTTAGGGTATTTCTATGGCCAATTCAAGGAGTTTAGGGTATTTCTATGGATAATTCCAAGAGTTTAGGGCTATTCTATGGGAAATTCTAAGATTTTAGGGTATTTTAATAGACAATTCGAAGAGTTTAGGGCTATTCTATGGCCAAGTCGAAGGGTTTAGGGTATTTCTATAGCCAATTCAAAGGGTTTAGGGTATTTCTATGGACAATTCCAAGCGTTTAGGGCTATTCTATGGCCAAATCGAAGAGTTTAGCGTATTTCTATGGACAATTCCAAGAGTATAGGGCTATTCTATGGACAATTCCAATTTCCAATTATCTCCTAACGATTTATGTATTAGTTGAATTATCTTCCACCAGGTTCGCTGGAGGAAACTGTTTAAAAAAATAGCGGCATTAATTAATTCAATGGATTACAAACATCCATAGTAAAAGAAAACAGCGTTGCCAACCTAAAGATCATATCCAAACGATTTGTGCTACATTGTCCTCTAATCTCCCAACGATTTATTCCTTGAGTTTAGGCAAATTCCAAGAGTTAAGGCTATTCTATGGCCAAATCGAAGGGTTTAGGGTATTTCTATGGGCAACTCCAAGAGTTTAGGGTGTTTCTATGACCAAATCGAAGGGTTTAGGGTATTTCTATGGCCAATTAAAAGAGTTTAGGGTATTTCTATGGGCAATTCCAAGAGTTTAGGGTATTTTAATAGCCAGTTCTAAGAGTTTAGGTCATTTCTATAGACAATTCCAAGAGTTTAGGGCATTTCTATGAGCAATTTTATGAGCCATAAGGCCGAGGAAACTTCAGCAAAATCAGCCCAAAAAGTTTTGGTCTTAAAAAACAGTGTTGCCAACCTATACTGTCCTTAACATCTTATCCTAACGATTAGTGCAACATTTTTTTATAATCTCTAAACGTTTTATGTATTAGTTGAATTATCTTTCACCAGAGTCGCTGGAGGTAAACGGCATGGATATCATAACATATTTTGCTAATACAAAAATTCGGGCGATCAAAGGGATCATTAAAAACTGATAAAAGTTTAATAAAAAAAATTCTTAAGACAAAAAAAAAGTGGTAATTTCATTTTTAAATCAGGGTCGTTCGCACGGCGCCGTTTTTACAACGAATTTAAAATGTCTTCCACGTAAGTATTGATGGTTTTGTTATGGTCGGGGGAGATAATTAGCTATTAACGCAAACACACCATTCCGGGATAGGCTATAAAACGGTAGCCCCCACCGATCGACCCCGAGCAAACAAAAGGTTCAACTTTTTTCTCTCCTCTTCAGTCTTTTTGTGTACGAAATAACAAATTTACGTGTCTGACAGTCTTAAAAAGGCATAAATTTTTTTGTCCCCAAATCCAAGAGCCATCTGTCCCTCTCAGGGCTGCCATTTTCTTCAAATTGTTGTTTTACCCGAGAAAATTAATACACTACGTAAACATTTTTAAAATTTGGCGGGCTACTTTAAATCGAAGACCACCAGCGAACCTGGCGGATATTTAAAGAATTATGCAAAGAACTTCGTTAATCGCTTAGGAGGAGCACATTAAAAATAAAACCTATTATTTCGTTTTCTAATTATTTAGGAATGTTTACCTTTAATTGAAAATCGAATAATACGAGCATGTTATGACCGAAGGCGATCCGAAACCATTTCTGTTTTACAACTGACATTTTATTTATTACGATTATTCATCGGCTGCGTCCACGGGTCCCCATTAGGACGAAAGTGTGTTTATATACTCCCGCCTTCTCAAACGTCCATTTGTTTACAAAATGTATTCTATGAATATTATTAGTGGCGGTAGGGATCTTATAAATGGTGTTTAGTCGCTCGAGGGTTTTTCAAATATTAAAAAACATATATAAAAAAGAATAAAAAAAAAGGATATTTATTACATTCTGAAGCCGTCGACACCTACCTAGAACCTTAATATCTCATATTTGATGGTTTTTTTTTTCGTAGGTCAAAGACCCGCCCTATTCGCAATTGAAACGTGAAATCGAAGGTTGAAGATTTGATTTACCGCCTCGCTTTTTGAAGAGAAAGACTCCTTTTTCAAATTTTCTTTGACAAAAACCACAAAAAAAAAAAACCCAAGTAAAAAGTTTGGGTACATTTTTTAAACCGTTACCTCCAGCGAACCTGGTGGAAGATTATTCAACTGAACATACATCGTTTGGAGGTCCTCCTACCCTCCCCCAAAAATTTCCTTAGTGGTTCACCAAGTTGTCGAAATATTTTCTTTGAGGCTCGCTGGAGACGATACAGCAGTCTAGCCAACCTAAAGATTGTTGATTCGTTTAAATCTCAAACGAGGCCTCCAGCGAACCTGGTGGTGATTCGTATAACATCTCTAGGAGATTATAGGACGAATATTGAGGATACCACAGCAATGTTTAGGAAAGGCCAAACTTTGGAGATTTTAGAACAATTTTTAGGTTGGCAAGCCTGCTGTACCGTCTCCAGCGAACCTCAAGGAAAATATTTCATCAATTTGGTGAACCACGAAGGAAACTCTAGAGGGAGGGGAGGAAGATCTCTAGGAGATTATAGGACGAATATTTAGGATACCACAGCAATCTTTAGAATAGGTTGGCCAAACTTTCGAGATTGTAGAACAATGTTAAAGGGCAAAGGTTGGCTAGCCTGTACCGTCTCCAGATAAGATGGTAGCTGGCCTTTGAGATTTGAACGAGGCCTCCAGCGAACCTGGCGGTGATTCGTATAACATCTCAAGGAGGATTATAGGACGAATATTTAGGATACCACAGCAACGTTTATAATAGAGAGTTTCAGGGAATCGTAATTCCGAGTCCCGACTCCGACTCACCAAACGGGAAAGGTCTTCTCGTAGAGGCTATAAAACAGAGTTTCAGGAAGTCGTTCCGACTCAGTTCCGACTCAGTTAGTTTACAATATTCTCACTACAGCAAATTCATGAATCGAACTTAGCTACCTTTATTTCTTCGACTTTAGCCAATGCTGTTGAAAAAACTCCCAGGGCTCCTCGTTGGATTTGAAATTGTGAAAACAACAAAAAACAAACCGAAACTAAACGATATTGGATTTGAAATCGTAAAAACAACAAAAAACGACCTGAAAATAGACGAAATTGTATTTGAAATCGTGAAAACAACAAAAAACAACCCGAAAATAAACCAAATTGTATTTGAAATCGTAAAAACAACAAAAAACATGAACCCGATACTAGAAGAGATAACGAAATAACCTTCGTAAAATATAACCTTACGTTTACTCGGAGTCGGGATTTGAGTCGTTCCGGTATACGACCCAGCCGAGTCGGGTCGTATTACGATGACGACTGGCGGCTCGAGTCGTATGACCTTGAGCGAGTCGGAGTCGGGACTCGGAATTACGATTCCCTGAAACTCTCTAATAGGTTGGCCAAACTTTTGAGATTGTAGAACAATGTTTAAGGGTAAAGGTTGGCTAGTCTGTACCGTCTCCAGCTAAGCTTGAGTTTTGAACGAGGCATCCAGCGAACCTGGCGGTGATTTGTATAACATTTCTAGGAGATTATAGGACGAATGTTTAGGATACCACAGCATTAAATATCACCATGGAAACCCAAACCGCAAACGACAAAATCATTACGTGATCATGCCATATTTGGCATTCTTTAGGGAAGGCAAAACTTGGAGATTGTAGAACAATCTTTAGGTTGGCTAGCATGCTGTACCGTCTCCAGCGAACCTCAAGGAAAATATTTCAACAACTTGGTGAACCACGAAGTAAATTTTAGAGGGAGGGGAGGAGGATCTTTAGGAGATTATAGGACGAATATTTAGGAAATCACACCAATCTTTAGGAAAGGCCATACTTTGGAGATTGGGAACAAGCTTTAGGTTGGCTAGCCTGCTGCATCGAATCCAGCGAACCTCGTGGAAAATATTTTAACAACTTGATGTACCACGAAGGAAATTTTAGGGGGCGGGGAGGAGGATCACGTAATGATTTTGTCGTTTGCGGTTTGGGTTTCCATGGTGATATTTTACAAACGCCATCTATTTTTTGGGATTTTTGAAAAATAAGAAGAAAACAGAAATCGTTAAGAAAACTTTTTTTCCCCCCTAAGAAGGGTGGGTTTTTTTTCTTCCCCTTTGGAAGAAATGGAGGCTGCGCTTTTCCTGGAGGCGGCCCTTCCCTCTGCGCATGCCTCGAACCGCCCCCGCCGCCGGCCAAAAGTCACCCACCCTTTTATTATTCATACGCATATCGCCGAAGGGTCTAGAAGGTGTTTCGCAGCCCTGAGGTAAGCTTTTTTTTCATTTTTATCCCTCATATCGACGTTTTATGTATAAAACATATTTTTATATGAAAAAATCGATTTTTGACTTATAAAAAAATAAGTAAAGGGAAAATATTTGTTTAGCTTTAGAAAGGAGACTCTTATATCAAGACTTGTGACGTTCTTTTGTGGGGTTGAGAGGCTCACTGGGGGGAGGGGGAGGTTCTGTAATTGGGACTGACACGTGTCCGGTACAATGGATTCCCCTTTTCATTGTAAGAAGGGAAGCAAACGAGAAGAAAGAGCTCCTCCCAATTAGAACGAATAACAAAACATGACGGAAGAGCTCCTCGCCGAGGGGTACGAATAAAAGAAGAAGTCTTTTTTTTCTCTTTCTCATTCCCAAAAAAAGTGAAAGATCTTTTTTCTTTCCAAAAGTTTGAACTTTCTATGTGGCAAAATGGCCGCTTATAGCATCCATCGTTTTATTGAGCATTTCTGGGAGTTTCAAAATTTCACAGCCAAAATATCGTTTTGGCTTAGGGAAGCTTGATGACTCCTTGTTACTGATTGTTAACCCCCCTCCCCCCAACGAGTAGGAAAAACGGGGATTTTCCCGGTTTTTCGCTTGTATCTCAAAAACGGTTCGTCGTAGCTGAAAAATGCTTCAGTTAAAAAAGAAAGATTATTAAATTTCCTACAAATTTGATTTAATAAAATTTTTTGTACAACCAACCGTATTTGAGCTACGAGGCGGCGGAAAAGAAAGGGATTTTTGACAGCCTCGATGATGGCAGAATCTTGATTTCGGTTTGGGGGGGGGGGATTTTCTTGGTTTTTTGCTAGTATCTCAAAAACGGTACGTCGTAGCTGAAAAATGCTTTAGTTAAAAAAGAAAGATGATTAAATTTCCTACAAATTTGATTTAATAACATTTTTTGTACGACCAACCCTACTTGAGCTAAGAGGCGGCGAAAAAAAAAAAGGGATTTTTGACAGCCTCGATGGCAGAATCTTGAAATGACCTGCCTAGTGTGGTTTTAATTTTCTTTCAAAAAAATAAGACCGGGGGGGAGGGTTTTCCCGGTTTTTTGCTTGTATCTCAAAACGGTACGTCGTAGCTGAAAAATGCTGCAGTTAAAAAAGAAAGATGATTAAATTTCCTATAAATTTGATTTTATAAGATTTTTTGTACAACCAATCCTACTTGAGCTACGAGGCGGCGAAAAAAAAGGGATTTTTGACAGCCTCGATGATGGCAGAATGAAATGACCTGCCTCGTGTGGTTTTAATTTTCTTTCCAAAAAAAAATAAACGTAACCAATTATGGACTTATTTCCTTTCACCTGTGATATGAAGTCTAATGATTTTAATTCCTCCCATCCTCCGGCACGCGAAGAGGGCGGCCTCTTTTCTGTGGAAAAAATAATTGACACGCGGAAATGTCAACCTTTCCCTTAAAAAAAAAATTAGGGAGCCCACAAAAACAGAAACTCGATTTGGAATTTACGAATGATACATACGAGCGTTTGACGGGTTTCGAAAAGTGGCCGGACGTGTTGAAGTCGCTCGTAATTCATTCGCGATGGATCATCGAAAGGTTTCAGTCGGATTTTTGTGAGGACCCGCTTTCCAAAAGTGCCTCCTTTTAATAGGAAGAAATCAAGCCTATTGTCGAACAGGTTTGGTCACGATTTGTTTTACGGATTCTCCGTTTTTAAGGAAAAAAAGAAGCTTTTTCGATCGTAAATTCTTACTCTTTTGTGGACTACAATGGCTGCACCTAGTTGGTGGAGGAAGGGATGAAGTCTTACAGCAAAGATACAAAGAGCCTTTCCAGCTCTGTACCGCTTATCTAGAGACTGAGCTTAGCTGTAATCTTGACTGTAAGACTTCTCCCCTTTCTCCTCCAACTGTCCTAAGCGCAGCCATTGTAGTCGACAAAAAAGTTTGAATTTTGGATCGAAAAAGCTTCTTTTTTGTGGACTACAATGGCTGCAGCGACGACAGTTGGAGGAGGCAGGGATGGTGTCTTACAGCAAAAATTACAGCGACTGAAGCCCTTCCAGCTCTGTTCCGCTTATCTAGAGACTGAGCTTAGCTGTAATCTTTGCTGTAAGACTTCATATCTCCTTCCTCCAACTGTCCTCGGTGCAGCCATTGTAGTCCACAAAAAGTTAGAATTTTAGATCGAAAAAACTTCTCTTTTGTGGAATACAATGGCAGCACCGATGACAGTTGGAGGAGGAAGGGATGAAGTCTTAAAGCAAATATTACAGCGATTGTGGCCCTTCCAGCTGTGTATCGCTTATCTAGAGACTTAGCTTAGCTGTAATCTTGTTATCTCTGTAATCTTGGCTGACTTCATTCCACCTGTCATCGGTGCAGTCATTGTAGTCCACAAAAAAGTTAAAATTTTGGATCAAAAAAGCTTCTTTTTTGAGGAATACAGTAGCTGCACCGAGGACAGTTGGAGGAGGAAGGGGAGAAGTCTTACAGCTAAGATTACAGAGATTGGGTTCCTTCCAGCTCCGTACTGATTAACTAGAGACTTAGCTTAGCTGCAATCTTGGCTGTAATACTTCGTCTCTTCTTCCTCCAACTGTCCTCGATGCCACCATTGTAGTCCACCAAAAAAGTTGGAATTTTGGATCGAAAAAGCTTCTTTTTCGTGGACTACAATGTACTGCTTATCTTGAGCTGTAATCTTCCCTGACTTCATCCCTTCCTCTCATCCCCTCCATCTGTCCTCGGTGCAGCCATTGCAGTCCACAAAAAAAAAGTTTGAATTTGGATCGAAAAAGCTTCTTTTTTGTGGACTACAATGGCAGCACCGAGGACAGTTGGTGGATTAAGGGATGATGTCTTACAGCAAAGATTACAGCGATTTTGGCACATCCAGCAGTGAACCGCTTATCTAGAGAATTAGCTTAGCTGTAATCTTGGCTGTAAGACTTCTCGCCTTTCTCCTGCAACTGTCCTCGACATTGTAGTCCCAAAAAGCCATTGTAGTTCACAAAACAAGTTAGAATTTTGGATCGAAAAAGCTTCTTTTTTGTGGACTGCAATGGCTGCACCGAGGACAGTTGGAGGAGGAAGGGATGAGTCTTACAGCCAAGATTACAGCGATTGTGGCCCTTCCAGCTCTGTACTGCTTATCTTGAGCTGTAATCTTCCCTGACTTCATCCCTTCCTCTTCCAACTGTCCTCGGTGCTGCCATTGTAGTCTACAAAAAGATAGAATTTTGGATCGAAAAAGCTTCTTTTTTGTGGACTACAATGGCTGCACCGAGGACAGTTGGTGGAGGAAGGGATGGAGTCTTACAGCCAAGATTACAGGGATTGTGGCCCTTCCAGCGCAGTACCGCTTATCTAAAGACATAGCTTGGCTGTAAGACTTCATCCCTTCTTCCTCCATCTGTCCTCGGTGCAGCCATTGCAGTCCACAAAAAAAAGTTGGAATTTGGATCGAAAAGGCTTCTTTTTTGTGGACTACAATGCCAGCACCGAGGACAGTTGGTGGAAGGAGATATGAAGTCTTACAGCAAAGATTACAGAGAGCCTTTCCAGCTCCGTACCGCATCTCTAGAGACTTAGCATAGCTGTAATCTTGGCTGACTTCATCCCTTCCCCCTCCAACTGTCCTCGGTGCTCCATTGTAGTCCACAAAAAAGAAGCTTTTTCGATCCAAAATTCCAAAATTTGTGGACTGCAATGGCTGCACCGAGGGATGGAGTCTTACAGCCAAACTATGTCACTAGATAAGCGGTACTGGAAGGGCCACAGTCCCTGTAATCTTGGCTGTAAGACTCCATCCTCCTCCAACTGTCCTCGGTGCAGCCGAATCTTTGCCTTACAGCAAACCTGAGAGCCTTTCCAGCTCTGTACCGCTTATCAACACACTTAGCAGATTCCAAATCATTTTTAAAAAGAAAAATTGATCCAAAATTGGCTTCAGAAAATGAGAAAATTAGTGTTTCTCTCTGCACAATCCCATTTTTCGAGATGTAAATTGAATAAAATTGCCTATCGAAGGCGCTAAAAGGCTGTAAATCTCTCAAATCCTCAACGTCCGCAGAAAATCCGGGCGATGTCTTCATAATAAAAACTTTATTCACCGAGTAAGTTCTTAAGATACGGCGAGGAATGCAGCCGGATCGATTAAAACCATTTATAAACAAACGTCGCGATATAAAAGAAAACGACGTGCGGTACAAGTAACTTTATTACCGTGCGTTTCTTATTTTATACCTACGCCTACCTGCCACTGAATCTAAATTACACACGGGTTTATTATTTAAAAAACTGTTAACCCAATTATGAAATTTCGTTAATTTTTACGATCTTAAGAACAGACGATTTGAGCGATTTTCGTGAGATAAAAGGGGGGGGGATGTTACTTTTCACCTGTCCGCTAATTGGAGACGTCGGAAGAGGAAAAAAGGGTCGCCGCTTTTTAAAAATGATAATTAGCCTCCGGAATCGGTGTTTGTGAGCAAGTTATTGGTTTTATGGTTGATTAATTAAACGGTGCGATTAAACAGCGGGGAAGGAGGCCTCTTCTATAATTAACGGACGAAATCTTCATACGGGAGCGACTCTTTTAATTAAGTCTTGATTGTCGACCGACACGCAAACGCGTTTTACCTCAAATCGATTTCGTTCAACAAGTTTATTTTTAGATGAGTTGAGAATGCGGGATGCTGAAGGAAGTTTGGACGAAGATTCTTGCTGCGCTGGATGCCGGGCGAGAATCACAGATCGTTTTTATCTACTTGCTGTCGACCGTCAGTGGCACCTGGGATGCCTTCAGTGCTCAGAATGCAAACTAAGCTTAGACACAGAGGTCACCTGCTACTCCAGACATGGAAACATCTACTGCAAACACGACTATTACAGGTATAAAATCCACAAGATCTCACTTTTTTGTTGGAAGCGCATGAAGAAAGAAGTTATTGTGACACCCTTCGGGTTTTTGGGGAGGGGTTTTCCAGACCCCGGAGAATATTGATCTTTCTCAACTTTGTCTGTGGTGCCGGCCGGGCGTAGTTTTTTCCGGAACACTTTACGGCCACAGTTTTCACCAATTTTCTTTAGTTGGTGAACAAGAAAATAACGATGGCAATTTTGAATTTCGAAAAAAAATGGCGGGTTTGAAATTTTAAAAATTCGCTGCGGCCGAACCGTTGGTTCGATTTTCACCAAATTTTCACCAATTACTCTTTATATTTTTACGAATTTTTGGTGAAATAAATTTATCATTTTTTTTCATTAATTGCCATTTTAGTAGAGAGAAATTTCGTACTTCCACGC
This sequence comes from Orius insidiosus, assembly GCA_014119065.1. Taxonomy (NCBI): domain Eukaryota; kingdom Metazoa; phylum Arthropoda; class Insecta; order Hemiptera; family Anthocoridae; genus Orius; species Orius insidiosus. The sequence continues at coordinate 581,455 of JACGAQ010000030.1, read as the reverse complement.
CTAACGAGAGGGACCTCTCTTACACAAAAATCCCATTATTTTACCCTGATACTTCCTTCTCCTTTATACTTCCCCTCCTTTATCCTTCCCCCTCGTTTGTACCTCCCCTCCCTTATTCTTCCCCCTCATTTATACTTCCTCCTCCTTTATACTTCCCTCCCATATACATCCCCTCCCATATACTTCCCCTCCCATATACTTCCCCTCCCATATACTTCCCTTCCCATACACTTCCCCTCCATATACTTCCCCTCCCATATACTTCCCCTCCCTATACTTCCCCCTTTGGTGTAATAAAATTATCATTTTTTTTTTAACATTAATTACCATTTTAGTAGGGAGAAATTTCATACTTCCACGCCTAACGAGAGGGACCTCTCTTGGGCAAATATCCCATTATTTCTACCTTGATACTTAAAAACTTGGAACATTTTTTGGAAAAAAAAAACTTCCTTCTCCGTTATACTTCCCCTCCTTTATCCTTCCCCCTCGTTTGTACCTCCCCTCCCATATACTTCCCCATCATTTATACTTCCCCATCCTTTATAGTTCCTTTCCCATATACTTCCCCTCCTTTATACTTTCCCCTTCGTTATACTTCCCCCTCCTTTATACTTCCCCTCCCATATACTTCCCCCTTTGGTGTAATAAAATCATAATTTTTTTACACTAATTATCATTTTAGTAGGAGAAATTTCTTATTTCCACGCCTAACGAGGCTTTAAAAAATAATAATAATTTATAAAATAATAATAAATAAAATATAAATAAAATAAAACTTAGAAACATTTTCGAAAAAATTAATAAGTTTTCGAAAAATAAACTTGAAAATTTATTAAAAAAACCTAGAAAATTATTTGAAAAAAAAAAAAAGAAAAACTTCCTTCTCCGTTATACTTCCTCTCCTTTATCCTTCTCCCTCGTTTGTACTTCCACTCAGTTATACATCCCCCTCCCATATACTTCCCCCTCATTATACTTCCCCTCCCTTATACTTTCCATCTCTTAAACTTCCCCCTCATTATACTTCCCCTCCCATATACTTCCCCCTCTGTTATACTTCCCCTCCTATATTTTTACTTCTCTTTAAGGAAGTTTTTGTTGGAAGCCCTTCGAACAAGTACTTTTTCCCTAATGAGAAGAAACAGAAGGTAACTTTTTTTTTCAGAAAAAAATTTAAAATCGACACATTGCCCAATTAGATTTGAAGGGGTAAAAAATTCGTCTTATAACGGAACCGGACAAACACGCGAGCCAATTAAATTGTAAAAAAAAAAACAAAAAAGATGTCTTTACAAAAAAAAAGGTTGTTTTCCGGGTCAGGAGTCAATTTTCTTGGAATTAAAACTTTTTTTTACTCAACCTTCGGGTAGGCGTGCGTTTTTTTTGTTTTCGCTATTGGGCGCTACTTTTTACAAATTTAAATGTATATTTAATGCAATATACATTTTTTTGGGGCCCCCAGAAGGCTGAGACAAATGGAAGTACAAAAATTTTCATGTTTTTTTTTTTTAAAGATTTTTATGATTTTTGGGGTCTGGAAAACCCCAATATGAAAGTTGAACTTTAAGTAAGCTAAAATGGTTGGTGAGGCTGCATTTCAGAATTTTTTTTAATAAGAAACATCTTTGACGTTAATTTACGACTGTAGTTTCGACGTTCGGAGATGCGCGAGTCGTATATGTCATTGGCTAGGTAGTAAATCATAAGGAAATTAATAACTTAAGGCATTAATAAAAACATATAAATGACTTTGCGAAAATAATTTTTTTTTTTCTTTAAACTCAATGAGTCGACTTTCATCTCCTTTCAAGGGTTTCAAGTTACCCCGGGTCCGCAAAAGGCGTCTGATGATGGAAAACTCCGGATTTGGAGAAGCTTGTCGGTTAACGCTAACCAACGGTTAAATTTTACACGAGGAATGAAGAGTGAGCAAGCGCGAAAGCTGAGGTTATTATAACCTTCCGCATGGTTATTCTGAAGTTCCCAAAAAATCTTGTAAAAATGGGGGTTTTCTGTTGAAAGGAATTTATCCTTCCCCCTCGTTTGTACTTCCCCTCCTTCATACTTCCCCTCCCATATACCCCCCCCCCTTTAACCGAAACGACGGTTAAATTTTATACGAGGAATGAAGAGTGAGCAAGCGCGAAAATCCATGGTTATTATAACCTTCCGCATGGTTACTCTAAAGTTCCGAAAAAATCATGTAAAAATGGGGGTTTTCTGTTGAAAGGAATTTATCCTTCCCCCTCGTTTGTACTTCCCCTCCTTTATACGTCCCCTCCCTTCTACTTTCCCCGCATTTATACTTCCGCCTCCTTTATACTTCCCCTCCCATATACCCCCCCCCCCATTTAACCGACGCGACGGTTAAATTTTATTCGAGGAATGAAGAGTGAGCAAGCGCGAAAACCGACGTTTGTTATAACCTTCCGCATTGTTATTCTGAAGTCCCAAAAAATCCAGTAAAATGGGGGTTTTCTGTTTAAAAAACCCCCAGCATCTATGCTGGGATACTCCGGATTTGGGAATCTTGATCAGTAGGGGGAGCATGTCGGTTAACGCTAACCGATGGTTAAATATTAAACGACGAATTAAGAGTGAGCAAGCGCGAAAACCGACGTTTGTTATAACCTTCCGCATGGTTATTCTGAATTCCCAAAAAATGCAGTAAAAATGGGGGTTTTCTGTAAAAAAAGCCCCCAGCATTGTTGCTGGGAAACTGCGAATTTGGGAAGCTTGTATGGTATGAGAAGCTTGTCGGTTAACGCTAACGGACGGTTAATATTAAACAACGAATTAAGAGTGAGCAAGCGCGAAAACCGACGTTTGTTGTAACATTCCGCATGGTTATCTGAATTCCAAAAAATGCAGTAAAATGGGTTTTTCTGTTTAAAAAGCCCCCAGCATGCTGGGAAACTGCGAATTTGGGAAGCTTGTACGGTAGGAGAAGCATGTCGTTTTACGCTAACCGAGGTTAAATATTATATGAGGAATGAAAGTGAGCATGCACGAAAACTGACGTTTGTTATAACCTTCCGCATGGTTAATCTGAAGTTCCTAAAAATCCTGTAAAATTGGGGGTTTTGTGTTTAAAAAACCCCCAGGATCTTATGCTGGGAAGCTCCGGATTTGGTAATCCCTAGTTCAGTAGAAGAGCATGTCGGTTAACGCTAACCGACGGTTATATTACGAGGAACGAAGAGTGATCAAGAGCGAAAACCGACTGTTATTGTAACCTTCCGCATGGTTATTCTGAAGTTCCCAAAAAATCCTGTGAAAGTGGGGGTTTTCCGTTGAAAAAAGCATTTCGTTTTACAACATAAGGATGCAGGTGGAACATAATTAAATTTACTCAGCGAAGGTTAGTTCGTTTTGTTACCAAAAGACGGAAAGGACTGCTGTATAACCATGCGGAAGGTTATACCGCTAGAGTGCTTGGAAAAACCTCTTTGCTAGAGTGTTTAAAAAACCATATCGTTTTACAAAATACGGATGCAGGCGAACATAATTAAATTAACTCACCGAAGGTTAGTTCGTTTTGTTACCAAAAGACGGAAGGGACTGCAGAATAACCATGCAGAAGGTTATACCACTAGAGTGTTTGGAAAAACCTCTCTGCTATAGTTTAAAAAACCATATCGTTTTACAAAATACGGATGCAGGTGGAACATAATTAAATAAACTCACCGAAGGTTAGTTCGTTTTGTTACCAAAAGACGGAAAGGCCTGCAGTATAACCATGCGGAACGTTATACCGCTAAAGTGATTGAAAAAAACATTTTCTTACCTCCTAACCGTCTGAATCTGGGTCCGCAAAGGCATCTGATTCTGGGAAACTCCGGATTTGGAGAAGCTTGGAATGAAGAGCGAGCAACCGCGAAAGCTGAGGTTATTACAACCATGCGGAAGGTTATACCGATAGAGTGATTGGAAAAAGCATTTTTTTTCACCACCTGAAAAGGTATGAAGTCTTCATACCTCGTGTAAAACTTAACCGACAAGCTTCTCCAAATCCGGAGTTTGCATCAGATGCCTTTTGCGGACCCAGATTCAGACCCAGATTCAGGTGGTGAAAAAAATGCAATCGCGAAAGGTGAGGTTATTATAACCTTCCGCATGGTTATTCTGAAGTTTCCAAAAAATCCTGTAAATGTGGGTTTTCCGTAGGTAAGTTCTTTTTGTTACCAAAAGACGCAAAGAACTTCAGTGAAACCATGCGGAAGGTTATACTGCTAGAGTGTTCGGAAAAAGAATTTTTTACCACCTAACCGTCTGATAAAATAGTAGGAAAACCCGTTGCGAGTTAATTTGAAAATTGATATTTCCCCTTTGCTTTAAATCTGGATGGTTATTTGGTAATAATCATTAGGGAGGCACAAATTCTGTTAACGCACCCGTTTCACGGATCACCGATGAGCATGACAAAGCGATAAATTCCCTTTTGAAACGGGTAGGGTGAGCCTCCCCTTTTACGATCTCAGTCACCGGATCTTCCTCCGCTAATCAGGCCTCAATAAGGATATAAAAGAGGGATTCACGTGGATGTCACGTGTCCTGATTATAGGCAACCCCACAGGTGAACAAAAGGTAAAAGTTTACCATACAAAAAAATCGATGGTTAAAATTGTTGGGGAGTTGTGAATAAACATGGTTTACCGATGTTGACAGAGCTCTCGGTGGTTAACAAACAACCATTATCAATATACCCGGTGTTTTGTCAATATTTACCTTTTTTTTACAGGTTGTTTGGAGTGAGACGATGCGGGCGTTGCGGTGCTGGGATATCGTCGTCAGAGCTCGTTATGAGAGCGAAAGGTGAAGTTTTTCACGTCCACTGCTTCGCTTGTTCGACGTGCGGTGTTCTTCTGACGAAGGGAGACACGTTTGGGATGAGGGAAGGTTCTGTGTACTGCAGGAGCCATTACGAGCTTCTTCCAGCAGAAGAGGCTCCGCTTTCGCCCGCTTGGGCATCCAAAGGAAGGCCGAGGAAAAGGAAGCTTTCGTCGCCGGAGCCTCTGGAACCTCTGCGCCACCCATCATTGGGTAAGTTCTGACAAAAGGAGACACTCTTGGGATGTTTATTGGCTAAAAAAACCAGAAAAACGCCTGAAAAGGTGGTTTTTCCGTCGAAAAACACCGAGAAAAACGCTTTAAAAACCAGTTAAAAGAGGGTTTGTCGGTCAAAACCGCTCGGAAAATTCTTCAGATTCTTTTTTTAGACGGAAAATCGAGGAAACGCTCATCAAAATCCGAGGAAAATGTATAAAATGGGGTAATTTTAAGCTTAAATATCCGCTGAGACTGTTTTGCACAGTGTAAAAACGAAAAACACCCGAAAATCGGTGTTTATTTACTAACAAATCCAGAAAAACGCCTGAAAAGGTGGTTTTTCCGTCGAAAACACCGAGAAAAACGCTTTAAAAACCAGTTAAAAGAGAGTTTGTCGGTCAAATCCGATCGGAAAATTCTTCAGATTCCGGTTTTTAGACGTAAAATCGAGGAAAACACCCAAAAATCGGGGTTTATCGGCTAAAAAATCCAGAAAAACGCCTGAAAAGGTGGTTTTTCCGTCGAAAAACACCGAGAAAAACGCTTTAAAAACCAGTTAAAAGAGGGTTTGTCGGTCAAATCCGATCGGAAAATTCTTCAGATTCCGGTTTTAGACGTAAAATCGAGGAAAACACCCAAAAATCGGGGTTTATCGGCTAAAAAATCCAGAAAAACGCCTGAAAAGGTGGTTTTTCCGTCGAAAAACACCGAGAAAAACGCTTTAAAAACCAGTTAAAAGAGGGTTTGTCGGTCAAATCCGATCGGAAAATTCTTCAGATTCCGGTTTTTAGACGTAAAATCGAGGAAAACACCCAAAAATCGGGGTTTATCGGCTAAAAAATCCAGAAAAACGCCTGAAAAGGTGGTTTTTCCGTCGAAAAACACCGAGAAAAACGCCTTAAAAACCAGTGGGGTTGTCGGTCAAAACCACTCGGAAAATTCTTCAGATTCCGGTTTTTAGACGGAAAATCCGAGGAAAATGTATAAAGTGGGGTAATTTTATGCTTAAATATTCGCTGAGGCTGTTTCGCACAGTGTAAAAACGAAAAAACACCCGATAATCGGTGTTTATTGACTAACAATTCCAGAAAAACGCCTGAAAAGGTGGTTTTCCGTCGAAAAACACCGAGAAAAACGCTTTAAAAACCAGTTAAAAGAGGGTTTGTCGGTCAAAACCGCTCGGAAAATTCTTCTGATTCCGGTTCTTAGATGGAAAGTCGAGGAAAACTCTCATCAAAATCCGAGGAAAAATTTTAGGCTTAAATATTCGCTGAGGCTGTTTTCCACAGCGTAAAACCGAGAAAAACACCCCAAAATCGGGGTTTATCGGCTGAAAAATCCAGAAAAACGCCTGAAAAGGTGGTTTTCCGTCGAAAAACACCGAGAAAAACGCCTTGAAAACCAGTTAAAAGAGGGTTTGTAAGTCAAAACCGCTCGGAAAATTCGTCAGATTCCGGTTTTTAGACGTAAAATCGAGGAAAACTATCATCAAAATCCGGGGAAAATGTATAAAATGGGGTAATTTTAAGCTTAAATATTCGCTGAGGCGGTTTTGCACAGTGTAAAAACGAAAAACACCCGAAAATCGGTGTTTATTTACTAACAATTCCAGAAAAACGCCTGAAAAGGTGGTTTTTCCGTCGAAAAACACCGAGAAAAACGCTTTAAAAACCAGTTAAAAGAGGGTTTGTCGGTCAAAACCGCTCGGAAAATTCTTCAGATTCCAGTTTTTAGACGTAAAATCGAGGAAAACTATCATCAAAATCCGAGGAAAATGTATAAATTAGGGTAATTTTAAGCTGGAAAATCTGAAGCTGGATGGAAAATCGTGGAGGAAGTTTCGGTTTTCTGCCAGGCACGTTATAAGCTTCTTTCCGCCGAAGAGGCACCTCTTTCGCCCGCTTGGGCTTCCAAAGGAAGGGCTAGGAAAAAGAAGCTTTCGTCACCGGAGCCTCTGGAACCTCTGCGGCATCCATCATTGGGTTCTGACAAAAGGCGACGGAAGTTTCGGTGTTCTGCCGGGGACGTTATTAGCTTCTTCTCGCTGAAGAAGCAACCAAAGGGAGGCCTAGAAAAAGCTTTCGTCACCGGAGAACCGCCATCCATCATTGGGTAAGGCAGATGTCGAATTTTCGACACCTGTGAACTGCAGGTGTCCCCTCTACCGATAATCCCGGATCATCCGAGTCAGTTGAACCGTCGGCAATTGTGTACGACACTCAGGTGGTCAGAAAGATCGAACCCTACGTTTAGCCTTTTAGCAAATATGACTACGGGCGATCATCCTCAGGATTTGAATATTTAATAATCTCCTACTAGGGTCATAAGTCCCCCAACCTCTTTTTTTTTATCTTCGGCAATTACACAGGATTTTCTCTTTTCGCTAGAGCGACTTTTGAAAATTATCAATCATGCATTACAGAACAAGGAGTTTCCTGCTACGCAGGCATTCTGTAGTCAGATTGGCGGAGTTTACGCGAGCGAACGAATTATAGAAGCTAACTACCCTTGAATGCTAAGTCAGATTTACCATAACAAACTCCCTGTCAATTTTTACACCTGCTGATATCGCGCCATCTGCTTAACTCCCGCGGGTCTTTTAAAGAGGGGGCGGAATTCTAAATGAACACACGTTTTTTGTTTACCTTCCCTTTTCTCGAGTTTCTCTCGAGTGTTCCTGATTGACGTGGGCCACTCTACAGATGTCGCCGATTCAACAAAAACACCGACAAGGGGAAACCCCCTTGTTTTGTTTCCTTTTTATAGAACTGTTCCCTTTTTACGTGTTTGTTTTTTAATTCTTTATGTGATTTCTATTGTTGTTATACAAATGGTCAAGGGGTTTTTTTAACTACATGATCGGTAGCTACGCTTCCGCTGGTCGATAAGTGCTGATCTCCTTACTTTTAAGCATTAATCTACCAGGGCAGAAACTGGCGCAATTTCTTTAGATAAGAACTGGCGGAGTTTACGGAATTCGGATATCTAGTAAACTCCGCCAATCTGATTAGACACTCCTCCAGCTGGTCTATTTATCAAAAGGACTTATAAGTAAGCTCCTCGCAATATGGTATGAAAACCCCTTACTCCATTATATCAGATTGGCGGAGTTTATATACCCGATTGGCGGAGTTTACTTACCAGATTGGCGGAGTTTACTTACCAGTTTGTAGGAATTTCCACAGAGAAGTGTCCTTTTGATTGTTATCAGATTGGCGGAGTTTACTTACGAGGTTGACGGTGTTTACTTACGAGGTTGACGGTGTTTACTTACCAGATTGGCGGAGCATATTTACCAGATTGGCGGAGTTTACTTACCAGATTGGCGGAGTTTACTTACCAGATTGGCGGAGTTAACTGACCACATTGGCGGAGTTTACATACCATTTTGTAGGAATTTCCACAGGGAAGTGTCCTTTTGATTGTTATCAGATTGGTGGAGTTTACTTACCAGATTGGCGGAGTTTACTACCATATTGGCGGAGTATATTTACCAGATTGGCGGAGTTTACTACCCGATTGGCGGAGTATATTTACCAGATTGGCGGAGTTTACTTACCAGATTGGCAGAGTTTACATACCAGTTTGTAGGAATTCCCATAGGGAAGTGTCCTTTTGATTGTTATCAGATTGGCGGAGTTTACCTACCAGGTTGGCGGAGTTTACTTACCAGATTGGCGGAGTTAACTTAACAGATTGGCGCAGTTTACATACCAGTATGTAGGAATTCCCGCAGGGGAAGTACGCTCCGCTAGTCTGATATGTAAACTCCTTCAATATTACCTATGATTGGCGGAGTTTACATACCAGAAGATGGTTGGAATTCCGATAGGGAAGTAAGAATTTGATAAGGAAACTCCTTCAATATGACCTCAGATTGGCGGAGCTTACATACTAGATTGTAGGAATTCCCAGAGGGAAGTAAACTCCCCAAATCCTATTATGTTAACTCCTTCAATATTACAGGATTGGCTGAGTTAACTTAACGTATTGGCGCAGTTTACATACCAGTATGTAGGAATTCCCGCAGGGAAGTAAACTCCGCAAATCTGATAAGTAAACTGCTTCAATATGACCTCTGATTGGCGGAGTTTACTTACTAGATTTTTTGATTTCCCACAGGGAAGTAAACTCCGCAAATCTGATAAGTACCAGGTGTGTAACTATGAAACCGGAATTCAGTCATAGGCAGCCCTAGCTTCAACTTTAGCAACATATTTGGCCCGCAAGCAGTGCCATTTTGTCAACCACAGATTGGCTGAGTTTACTTACCTGATAGTTGGAATTCCCGCTGGGAAGTAAGCTCCGCAAATCTGTAATGTAAACTCCTTCAATATTACCTCTGATTGGCGGAGTTTACCTATCAGATTGTAGGAATTCCCACGGGGAATTAAGCTCCGCTAATCCTTTAATGTAAACCCCGTCCACCTTTACCACAGATTGGCGGAGTTTACATTCCAGGTTGTTGGAAACCCCACGGGGAAGTAAGCTCCGCAAATCACATATGTAAACTCCTTACCCCTTTTCCTCAGATTGGCGGAGTTTACATACTAGATTGTAGGAATTTCCTCAGGAAGTAAGCTCCCCAAATTTGATAAGTAAACTCCTTCAATATTACCTCTGATTGGCGGAGTTTACATACCAGATTGTGGGAATTCCGATAGGAAAGTAAGCTCCCCAAATTTCATATGTAAACTCCTTACCCCTTTTCCTCAGATTGGCGGAGTTTACATACTAGATTGTAGGAATTTCCTCAGGGAAGTAAGCTCCCCAAATTTGATAAGTAAACTCCTTCAATATTACCTCTGATTGGCGGAGTTTACATACCAGATTGTGGGAATTCCGATAGGAAAGTAAGCTCCCCAAATTTCATATGTAAACTCCTTACCCCTTTTCCTCAGATTGGCGCAGTTTACATACCAGATTGTTGGAATTCCGATAGGCAAGTAAGCTCCGCAAGATATAAACTTCTTCAATATTACCACAGAATGGCGGAGTTTACCTACCAGATTGTAGGAAACTGCGATAATCTTTAAGACATTTTTGTTTTCAAGTTATTGGCGGAGTTTACCTTTATGAAGACAGTACATTTTGAACAAACCTTTTTTGGCCCAAATTTTCTCTCTTTTTTTTTATAAATAACTTTTATGGGCCATAAAATTAAACTTTTATCTCAGTTATGAAACGTTGAACATAAAATAAATTACCATTTTGTAATATAATACTTATCAATCTTGATAAAATGACAGATGCGCGGTTTTATACCTCATTTACATTTACAAAATGGCTTTCACTAATGTCATAAAGATTTAAAGGAGTTAAATAAATTTTAAGAAAAGTTAATTTTTTTATTTTAGTTTTTTTTTTACATTTTAAAAATTGCTTAACGGTGACATAAAAATCTTGTTTAGTTTTTTTTTTTTCGTTCGGAATTCAATTACGACTTTCACTCATGTTTTTACCAGTTTTAAATCGATTTCGAACTGAATTTTAAATCGACGCTGGATTTTTATTAGAGAGTCGACTGTAGAGAGGAAAAAAAAAGGGCAGGATTCAAGTAGCCATTGTGCGTGGGCGTGGCGGGGGTCGCTGCGTCGACCATTCAATTCCGCTACACGGGGTGTCAATCGTCGTTTTTCGTCGATTTTCAGTTCCTGTAAAAATACAATTTTTTTTATAAGCAAAATGAAATTTTTTAACGAATTTTTTGTGAATTTCCACAAAAATGTCATGTTTTTTACACTTTGACTACAGAAATAGCCTAAAAAAGTCATATTTTAAATAAATAAATGTTTAAATAGCATACTTCTTCGTTGAAACTGGGTTATTACATGGGGGGTGAGTCAAAGGCAATGACCACTGATCCACGAATGCTGATAATTAAGAAATATGTGATTTCGTATACCTAGCAAGCTCCGCCGATATGATAAGTAAACTTCTTCAGTTATTATAAATCGATTGGCCGAGTTTACAAAATGGATTGACGGAAATAGGTTAGGCCTATCTGATAAGTTAACTCCTTTGATTATTATTAATCGATTGGCCGAGTTTACAAAAAAGATTGACAGAACTGGTTTAGATAGCAGGCTCCGCCAATCTGATTAGTAAACTCCTTCAGTTATTATTTATAGATTGGCCGAGTTTACAAAATGGATGGACGGAAATGGTATAATAGTAGGCTCCGCCAATGTGATAAGTAAACTCCTTCAATTATTATTTATCGATTGGCCGAGTTTACAAAATCGATTAACGGAAATGGTATAGACAGTATTCTCCGCCAATCTGATAAGTAAACTCCTTCAGTTATTATAAATCGATTGGCCGAGATTACAAAATAGATTGACGGAAATGGTATAAATAGTAGGCTCCGCCAATCTGAATAGTTAACTCCTTCAATTATTATTTATCGATTGGCCGAGTTTACAAAATAGATAGACGGAAATGGTGTTGATAGTAGGCTCCGCCAATCTGATAAGTAAACTCCTTCAATTATTATTTGTCGATTGGCCGAGTTTGCAAAATAGATTGACGAAAATAGGCTCCTCCAATCTGATAAGTAAACTCCTACAATTATTATTTATCGATTGGCCGAGTTTACAAAATCGATTGACGGAAATAGACTCCGCCTATCTGTTAAGTATACTCCTTCAATTATTATTTGTCGATTGGCCGAGTTTACAAAATAGATTGACAGAACTGGTTTAGATAGTAGGCTCCGCCAAGATCTACGAAAATAGGCTCCTCCAATCTGATAAGTAAACTCCTTCAATTATTATTTATCGATTGGCCGAGTTTACAAAATAGATTGACGAAAATAGGCTCCTCCAATCTGATATGTAAACTCCTTCAATTATTATTTATCGATAGGCCGAGTTTACAAAATAGATTGACGGAAATGGCTAAGATAGTAGGCTCCGCCATTCTGATAAGTAAACTCCTTCTACTACTATTAATCGATTGGTCGAGTTTACAAAATATATTGACGGAAATAGTATGGAATGTAGGCTCCGCCAATCTGATAAGTAAACTCCCTCAATTATTAATAATCGATTGGCGGAGTTTACAAAAGAAATTGACGGAAATGGTACAGTTGGCTCCGCCAATCTGATGAGTAAACTCCTTCAATATTATTTATCGATTGGCCGAGTTTACAGTATATTAGATTGGCGGAACCCACATAGTAAGCTATGCCAATTTTTAGTTTACTGCAAAAAAATTCCGCCGTTCTCTCGTCTCTCTCCGCTTATCTTGATCCAAATTATAAAAATATTAACACAGCATTTTTTCTGCGTTTTCAAGTACTGAGCGGAGTTTACATTTTTTCTTTAAATAAACGAGTCCTCTTTGGAGTCAAAGACAATGACCACTGATCTACGAAGGCTGCGATTTTATGATTATCGTTGAATCTTCCCTTTTTTTTCAAAAAATTTGGTCTTTTGGTCCTGAAATCCTGTTTATCTTATCTCAGATATTTTTATTCATACGAAAAAACACCTTTGACTTTTCGTTTCTTTTTTTCGTTGGCTTTTAATGGCTACGCGTCCACTAATTCGATGCAGACAAATACGACGTCTTTTTGAATAATTTAACCATTTAGGTTTTCTAGAGTTCCCATTCGAAAAGCGAGCTTGGATAAGATATGCTGATGCCTTCAAATACCAAATGAAAAGTCGTTTTTTTTTCTCTCTTCTCCCACCTACTTTTCTGTGAATTGGATTTTATACTGAGATACCTATCTAGAAACTTTAGGTGTGGATACAGTGGAGAATTAAAGGGGAAAAAATTCTGAAGTTTTTTTTTATTGACGATTGAGGCTGGGTGGGCCCTCAATTAGAGGTTTTCGGTGGCTCGTCAGGGGCCCAGGATGTAATAAATCGATCCCTCTCGATCCTTCAGGATGGGGGGGAGTTTGATAAGAAGCCTTTCGGATTGGAAGACCCGTTTCCGTGGGGACAAGGAATGTAGATCACAATGGCTTCTATTCGCTCCCATTTTATCTTACTGAAAAGAACTTATTGTTTTACCCTCCATTTTTTTGGGGAAGGGTCTTACAGACCCCGTAGGGGTCAAACCGATCCGGAAAATCAAGTCTGTTGTTCCGGCCGGCCGTACCATTTTTTCCAGAACACTTCACGCCCACAGTTTTCAACCTATCTTCAACAAATTTTCACATAATGTTCCTAAATAGATGAACAAAAATGTGCCGTGAGCGATTTTTGAATTTCGAAAAAAATGGCACGTTTGAAATTTTAAAAATGCGTTCGTCCGATTTTCACCAAATTTTAACCAAATCTTATATTTTTTACGAATTTTTGGTGTAAAAACATATTTTAAATTAGGATCGATATTTCCACCACTTGCGAGAGGGACATCCCTTGGGATCCATTATTTCTACCTTGGGTTTCAAAAAAATGTGAAAAAAAACTTAGAAAATTAGAATTTTGCCTAAATTACTTGAAATTATCCCTACGTCTTCTCCTTAAATCTTTCTCCTCCTCAATACTTCCCCTCGGAGGGGGAAGTATAAAGTAAGGGAAGCATAACGGAGAGGGAGAATTTTTTTATTCTAAACCCTCCTTTATTCTAAACCCTCCTTTATTCTTAACCCTCCTTTCTACATAACCCTCATTTATACTTCCCCCCCGTTATACTTTCTCTCTTTAATATACTTCCCCCCGTTATACTTCCTCTCTTTAATATACTTCCCCCTCCGTTATACTTCTCTCTTTAATATACTTCTCCCCCGTTATACTTCCTCTCTTTAATATACTTCTCCCCCCGTTATACTTCCTCTCTTTAATATACTTCCCCCTCCGTTATACTTCCTCTCTTTAATATACTTCTCCCCCCGTTATACTTCTTCTCTTTAATATACTTCTCCCCCGTTATACTTCTCTCTTAATATACTTCTCCCCCGTTATACTTCCTCTCTTTAATATACTTCTCCCCCCGTTATACTTCCTCTCTTTAATATACTTCCCCGCCGTTATACTTCCTCTCTTTAATATACTTCCCCTCCGTTATACTTTCTCTCTTTAATATACTTCCCCCTCCGTTATACTTCCTCTCTTTAATAGGTATACTTCCCCTCCGTTATAATTCCTCTCTTTAATATACTTCCCTCCCTTATACTTCCTCTCTTTAATATACTTCCCTCCGTTATACTTCCTCTCTTTAATATACATCCCCCTCCGTTATACTTTCTCTCTTTAATTTACTTCCCCTCCGTTATACTTCCTCTCTTTAATAGGTATACTTCCCCCCTTATACTTCCTCTCTTTAATATACTTCCCCTCCGTTATACTTCCTCTCTTTAATATACTTCCCCCTCCGCTATACTTCCTCTCTTTAACATACTTCCCCCGCCGTTATACTTCCTCTCTTTAATATACTTCCCCTCCGTTATACTTCCTCTCTTTAATAGGTATACTTCCCCTCCGTTATAATTCCTCTCTTTAATATACTTCCCTCTCCGCTATACTTCCTCTCTTTAACATACTTCCCCCGCCGTTATACTTCCTCTCTTTAATATACTTCCCCTCCGTTATACTTCCTCTCTTTATTATACTTCCCCCTCCGTAATACTTCCTCTCTCTAATATACTTCCCCCTCCGTAATACTTCCTCTCTTTATTATACTTCCCCCTCCGTTATACTGCCTCTATTTAATATACTTCCCCCTCTTATACTTTTACTTCCCTTTAACGAAATTTTCGATGGAAGCTCTATAAATAGTATGTACTTAAAATTGAAATTGGCTTATTTTTATATAAAGAAGTGGGAATACAACGGGGGGGGGGGGGGAAGCATAAGGGAGGGGAAGTATAACGGGGGGGAAGTATAACGGAGGGGGGAGTATAAAGAAGGGCAGTATAACAGAGGGGGAAGTATAAAGGAAGGGAAGCATAACGGAGAGAGAGAATTTTTTATACTTAATACTTCCCCCTCCGTTATACTTCCCCGACCGTTATACTTCCCCTCCTAAATACTTCCCCCTTTGTTATACTTCACCATCCTTTGTACTTCCCCCTCCGTTATACTTCCTCTCTTTAATATACTTCCCCCTCCGTTATACTTCCTCTCTTTAATATACTTCCCCCTCCGTTATACTTCCTCTCTTAATATACTTCCCCCTCCATTATACTTCCTCTCTTTAATATACTTCCCCCTCCGTTATACTTCCCCACCCTTATACTACCCCATCCGTTATACTTCCCCTCCTAAATACTTCCCCCTTCGTTATACTTCCCCTCTTTAAGGAAGTTTTTGTTGGAAGCTCTTCAAACAAGTACTTTTTAATCAGAATTCCGAATAATTTACCCTGACGAAAAAAAAAATTTTTACACGGGTTGGAGTTTGAAATAGTCTATTTCTTTTTATCCGCGTTGTCGGGGTTGATTGAGAAGGTCAACGTGCTGCTGATGTCGGGAGCACGTCCGTCGTGGGAAGCCCCCGCTCCGCCCTTCCTCGCCGTCGACCGATCTTCGTGAAAAATGTCCACGCCCGACTGATAAATTGCCCCCTTCGGATGATTTACAGACAAGCCGGGAGGGGGAGAGAAAAAAGCGAAAAACCAGATCAAAGATGGAACTTTTTTTTTTTTACAGAAGTCATCCATGCTGGAGATCTCTCGTCTTCGATGGAGTCCCTTTCGTATGACAGTTCGGCCACTTCGCCGAGCATCCCACAGCAGAGGACCAAAAGGATGAGAACATCATTCAAACACCACCAGCTAAGAACGATGAAATCTTATTTTGCCATCAACCAAAATCCAGACGCGAAAGATTTAAAACAGTTAGCGCAAAAAACAGGACTTTCAAAAAGAGTTTTACAGGTAAATATTGTCTCCTTAAAGCCCGAAAACTCGTCGAAGACGCCTTCCTAAAAACCATCAATTGAGGGTATCACAATATCTCTTTTTTCGAGTCAAAAGAGCGATTTCTCTGAAGTCTGAAGACTTCTTCCAGAAAAATCGTCTGTCGAGGGCATCACAATCACTTTCTTTTTGAAATCCACAGTAATTTCTTCAATCGGGGAGAACACCGACATAACGCATGTCACCCTAAAGCAGTTGAAGATAAAAAATCTGCGTTTCAACATAAAAATCTATAGTTCACCATAATGCGTTTCGGCATAATGCAGATGAACATAAACCTCTCAAAAGTTCAAAAATTTTGGAAAATTTCAACATAAAGCGTTTCGCCATAAACGACTTTTTCAATAAATGCAAGTCGACATAAAAAAAAGTGCAAGTCACCATAGCGCTTCTTGCCATAAAAGCCTCTTTAAACTTGTTCCGCCATAAAACTGTTTCTGTCGTTTGGGCATAATCTCACCATAAACTAGGGACAGCAAGCCTACTTTCGACGTTTAAAACGCGATTATGGCGATCCTAAAGCAGTTGAACATTAAAAAAATCTGTATTTCGACATAAAAAAATTTGAAGTTCGCCATAATGCGTTTCGGCATAATGCAGATGAATATAAACATCTCAAAAGTTCAAAAATTTTTAGCAAATTTCAAACATAAAGCGTTTCGGCATAAACGACTTTTTCAATAAATGCAAGTCGACATAAAAAATCACCATAACGCTTTCACATTAAAAGCCTCTCTTTATACTTGTTGTTTCCCCATAAAACTGTTTCTGTCATTTGGGCATATATCTCACCATAAAATCGTTCAACATAACGCATTTCGACATAAAAAAATCTACAGTTTACCATAATTGAACATAAAGCTCTCAAAAGTTCAAAAATTTTGAGCATAATGCATTTCAACATATAGCGTTTCGCCTTAAACGACTTTTTCAATAAATACAAGTCGACATAAAAAAATCACCATAACGCTTTCACATTAAAAGCCTCTCTTTATACTTGTTGTTTCCCCATAAAACTGTTTCTGTCATATGGGCATACTATATCTCACAATAAAATCGTTCAACATAACGCATTTCGACATAAAAAAATCTACAGTTTACCATAATTGAACATAAAGCTCTCAAAAGTTCAAAAATTTTGAGCATAATGCATTTCAACATATAGCGTTTCGCCTCAAACGACTTTTTCAATAAATACAAGTCGACATAAAAAAATCACCATAACGCTTTCACATTAAAAGCCTCTCTTTATACTTGTTGTTTCCCCATAAAACTGTTTCTGTCATTTGGGCATATATCTCACCATAAAATCGTTCAACATAACGCATTTCGACATAAAAAAATCTACAGTTTACCATAATTGAACATAAAGCTCTCAAAAGTTCAAAAATTTTGAGCATAATGCATTTCAACATATAGCGTTTCGCCTTAAACGACTTTTTCAATAAATACAAGTCGACATAAAAAAATCACCATAACGCTTTCACATTAAAAGCCTCTCTTTATACTTGTTGTTTCCCCATAAAACTGTTTCTGTCATTTGGGCATAATACATCTCACCATAAAATCTTTCAACGTAACGGCATTTCGACATAAAAAAAAATCTGCAGTTTACCATAATTGAACATAAAGCTCTCAAAAGTTCAAAAATTTTGAGCATAATGCATTTCAGCATATAGCGTTTCGCCCTAAACGACTTTTCAATAAATGCAAGTCGACATAAAAATGTGCGAGTCACCATAACGCTTCTCACCATAAAAGCCTCTCTTAAAACTTGTTGTTTCGCCATAAAAACTGTTTCTGTCGTTTGGGCATAATACATCTCACCATAAAATAGGGACAGCGAAAGAGCAAGCCTACTTTCGCAGTTTAAAACGCGATTTTTGGCGAAACGACAAAAACCTTAAAACTTGACAGTTCACCCTAATGCAATTCAACATAAATCATCTCGCCATAAACTAGGAAAAGCAAGCAGACAGCCAATGAGATCAGCTCGTTTTAACGCTTTAAGAGGGTTAATTTTTTTCCTCTCGCGAGGATGTGCGAATCGTATTATGTTGAACAGTCAAGTTTTAAGGTTTTATGGTGAGTTGTATTATGCCCAAACGACAGGAACAGTTTTATGGCGAAGCGAAAAGTTCTTTAAAATAAAGTTTCTGTTCAACTGCGTTATGTTGAAACGACAAATTTTATGTCGAAACGACGAGTGCTAAATCTCATCTTTATAGTTCAAATCGTCGCGTTAGTTCTAACACCGGATAAGTCATTTGAGGCGCTCCGGGTACGAAGGGCGAACTCCACAAAACGTAGTTTCGAGATATTCGCATTTTAAAGTTTTATGTTAAGGGAGCTCAACAGAAAAATCATGCCCTGGAATGGGAACAGGAGTGGGGGTTGTGGACTATGATGTGGAGTTCGCCCTTCGTACCCGCTCGGATATCAAAGTTAGAGCTTTGCCGCATATCGGTTTTTACGTATTTAAAGAGGGAAAAAGGGCGAACTCAACATAAAAATTATATGGGTGTATGTATTCACCAATCTGAAAATGAAAAAAAAATTTGTCCGATGTTGAGTTCGCCCTTCGTACCCGGAGCGCCTCATTTTTCCTAGGTTTTCAGGAGAGCCAAAATACAGATTGATTTCTCATTGGAATCAATGCATTACCTGTTGGCTAAATCGTGAACTACGCGTTTTCTGTTGGTAATAGGGTTAAACTACCAACGGAATTCGATTCTCCACAAAATTTACCATCAGAAACTATGCCTGACTCAAAATTGATAAAAAGTGACTTATCCGTGTTAGAACTAATGCTTATAGTGAACGTTTTCGACTATTTTCTTTATGTCGAGTTGCAGATTTTTTATGGTGAACGGTAACTCGCGATTTCTTCTATTTTATGGTCAAATGCATTATGTCGACACGTATAATATACTCTGTCTTAGAAGAAAAAGGATGAGCCCAGATGGAGGCTTTCGCCATTTTTCCTTCACTATCTACTGAAGACATTGAATTATTTTAAAAGAAGGCTAGAGTATTAATTATTAATTTTTTTTCTTCACTTTTTAGTAGGTTACAATTTAATTACATTTATTTATTTTTTATCACATAATGAATAATTCACTAGGCACATAATAGGTTGTCAGAATGAATTAATGTATAATTAAATGATACATGAATTGCTAATTTATAAGGAAAAGATATTGAATGAGGAATAAAATGGGTACAATTTAATAAAATGGATTTTTTTTTTTTTTTTCCCGTGTGTGTGTCTTTTACGGTATGCAAATTTTAATGGTGTCGCCCTCAGACGTGTTAACGAGTTTTGCACGGAGGCTCCCGCACTATGAATCTCAAGGAGTCCCGTGTAAGCCGTGCCTTCCACCCGTCGCTGGGCCCGCGAGACCCCTTCCACCATCACGATTCTTGAGATGGCTATCTGCGAAAAAACAAAAACAGGCGGGGGGACCACCATCTATAGAATTTATTCTTCGAAATTTACAAGGGAGGTTCAAAATCTGATATTGCAAAAACATGGGACTCCGGAGTCTATTTATTGCGGACTGGTTTAGTCCGAAATGGGGGGGGGGGGGGGGATTTCGAAGTTTCGACCCCTCAAGAAGGCGCCAATCCCACAGAAACACATTTTTTTCAGTCAAAAATAGCCCTGGGGAAAGATGACGTGAACTGTCATGGCGATTGAGTCAACCTGCATTCTGTCGCCGCATCTCCGAACTAAAAGCGGTTAGTAGTGACGTAGGCTGATAGTTCCCACCATTTTATAACGATTTGTTTTGACAGTTTGCTTTTATGTCGTAAAAAACTAAAATTAAGTCATTTTTAGAAATGCCATTCGTCCTAAACCGAATTTTTTATGTTAAAATTATGACGATTTTCAAAATTTTATATTGAGAGATTGCTCTTTTAACTTAGTCAAAAGAAAGTTATTGTGATACCGGTTGTGGTGCAGGTTATTTTATGAAAACCTTTAATGGAAGGCGAAACCTCCCATTCATAATCCATTTTTATTTTACGTCAATTAAAAGTCAACTTTTTATGTTATAATGATTAATAAAACTTAAGTTTAACTCAGTTAAAAAGAAAGTTATTGTGATACCGGTTGTGGTACAGGTTAGGTTAAGAAAACCTTTAATGGAAGACGAAACCTCCCATTCATAATCAATTTTTATTTTACGTCAATTAAAAGTCAACTTTTTATGTAATAATAATTAGTAAAACTTAAGTTTAACTTAGTCAAAAAGAATAGTGATACCCTCGGTAGATGGTTTTCAAGAAGGGATTTTGTAGTTGTTACACCTGAGAAATCTCCCTTTCTAAAAAAGAAAGATATTGTGATACCCGCGATTTTTAGGAAGGGGGCCCTTTTATTCGGTTAACTTCTAACTACTCGGTTAACTGCGGTTAACTTACGGTTAACTACTCGAAGACCTCCAACACCAGCAAGGCCTTGTCTTTTCCGACATCTACTAGTAGTAACCGTTCAGGTTATTGTAAGAAAACCTTTAATGGAAGACGAAACCTCCCATTCATAATCAATTTTTATTCTACGTCAATTAAAAGTCATCTTTTATGTTATAATAATTAATAAAACTTAAGTTTAACTTAGTCAAAAAGAAAGTTATTGTGATACCCTCGTTAGATGGTTTTCAAGAAGGGATTTTGTAGTTGTTACACCTGAGAAATCTCCCTTTCACGTTCTCGAAAAGAAAGATATTGTGATACCCGAGATTTTTCGGAAGGGGGCATTCCCTTTTATTCGGTTAACTTCCTTCTACTCGGTTAACTACGGTTAATACGGTTAACTACTCGAAGACTCCAACGCCAACCTTGCCTTGCAGGGTTCAGGTTATTTTAAGAAAACCTTTAATGGAAGACGAAACCTCCCATTAATAATCAATTTTTATTGTACGTCAATTAAAAGTCAACTTTTATGTTATTATAAGTAATAAAACTTAAGTTTAACTTAGTCAAAAGAAAGTTATTGTGATACCCTCAGTAGATGGTTTTCAAGAAGGGATTTTCTAGATGTTACACCTGAGAAATCTCCCTTTCTCGAAAAGAAAGATACTGTAATACCCGCGATTTTTTGGAAGTTTTTACATATTTTTTATGTCTTTTGCGCAGGTTTGGTTTCAGAACGCACGCGCGAAATGGAGGCGGAACCTGATGCGTCAGGAAGGCGGCGGAAACGTAAACTGCAGCCAACCTCCTCTAATCGTGACGGAAACAGTGACGTCACTCGAAGACCTCCAACACCAACAAGGCCTCGCCTTTTCCGACATCTACTAATTAACAGGTTATTTTAAGAAAACCTTAATGGAAGACGAAACCTCCCATTCATAATCAATTTTTATTGTCAATTAAAAGTCAACTTTTTATGTTATAAATATAAAACTTTCTTTTTAAGCTGAAATAGACAAAAATTTCTTTTTTTAGGTACAAAAATTTAAAAAAATGTAAAATTAATTAAGGCAATTTTAATTAAAAATTAGTTAGGAATTAGATGATATTAGTTCCTATGTGTTATAGTGTTGTGTATATTGTAAAAAATAAATTATATAACAGTAGCCTTTTCTTATTTCCATTCATAAGGGCCGATTGTCTAAAAAAGATTGAGATAAAAAGAAGGCTGCGTTTTTTGAAGACTTTATCGACCCCTGGGAACCCCCTTAATTTACGGCCACTCGAGATTCTCCGAACTGATTTTACCGCCCTGGAAAAAAAAGTCCCTAAAAGTGTTTAAGGGTTTCCGATATTATGGCGGTTTAACGTTTCACTCTGCCCTTGATTAATATTCCAATGTTATCACATGTCTAAGGGCCGAGGTACACGATATTATCTAACCCCCGACGGGTATCTCACGTAATCTAAACCAGCACGTAAATAGTGATCTAATTTTTAGACCGAGTAATTGCTTGTAAAATAACCATAGATGAGAATCTGAAGAAATAAGGGCTCAAAGAGCGAAATTTGCCTCATTTTTTCAAATTTCTCCCAGGAACACCGAAAAAAAAAAAAAATTTGTTTCTCATTTTTGGAAGCCATTTTTTGTTCAATTTTTATTTAGAAAAATGATTTGGAACCTAAAAAGTCTCAGAATTGGGTGTACAAAGAGTTATTTTTGAATTTTTAATTCAATACCCATTTTTTAGGGAGTATTTCAACTTTCCCGGAAAAGTACTTATTTCAAGACATTCCGACAAAAACTTCCTAAAAGAGAAGTAAAAATATAGGAGGGAGAAGTATTATAGAGGAGAAGTATTATAGAGGGGAAGAATAAAGGAGGGGAAGTATAAAGGAGGGGAAGAATAACGGAGGAAGAAGTATAAGGGAGTGGAAATACAACGAATCTAAAGAAATAAGGGCTTTCAAATAGCAAAATTCGCTTCATTTTTCAAATTTCTCCCAGGAACACCGAAAAAAAATTTGTTTCTCATTTTTAGAACCCAGTTTTTGTTCAATTTTTATTTTGAAAAATGATTTGGAGCCTGAAAAGTCGCAGATCTAGGTGTACAATGAGATATTTTTGTATTTTTAATTCAATACTCATTATTAAGGGAGTATTTCAACTTTCCCGGAAAAGTAGGTACTTATTTCAAAACCTTCCGACGAAAACTTTCTTAAAGAGATGTAAAAATATAGGAGGGGGAAGTATTAAAGAGGGGAAGTATAATGAAGGGGAAATATAAAGGAGTGGAAGCTTAACGGAAGGGGAAATATAAAGGAGGGGAAGTATAAAGGAATAGATGTATAACGGAGGGGAAGTATAACGGAAGGCGAAATATAAAGGATGGGAAGTATAACGGAGGGGTAAATATAAAGGAGGGGAAGTATAACGGAGGGGTAATATAAAGGAGGGGAAGTATAACGAAGGGAGAATTGTATAGGGGGGAAGTATAACGGAGGGAAAGTATAAGGGAGGTGGATGTATACTAGAGGGGACAGTATAACGGAGAGGGAAGTGTAAAGTAGGGGAAAATATAACGGAGAAGGAAGTTTAAAGGAAGGGAAGTACAACGGGGGGGGAGTATAAATACAATATAAGGCGTTATACTCCGTTATACATCCTCTCCGTTATACTTCCCCTCTTTTACCAGAGGACCCCTCCTTTGTATGTCCCCTTTCGTTATTCTTCTCCTCCTTTATACTTCCCCTCCGTTGTACTCCAGAGCGTTATACTTCGGAAAAGTACGGAGAGGGAAGTATAACAGAGGGGAAGTATAAATGAGGGGAAAGTATATGGCGTTATACTCCGCTATACTTCCTTTCTGTTTACTTACCCTCATTAATACTTACCCCTCCTTTATACTAAACCCTCCAAAATACTTCCCCTCATTATACTTAACCCCCCTTTATACTACCCTCCTTTATACTTCACCTCCCTTTTACTTCTCCTCCATTATACTTCCCCCTCCGTTATACTTTCACACCTTTATACATACTTAACCCTCCGTTGTACTAACCCTCTTATACACTTCCCCCTCCATTATACTACCCCGCCTTTAAACTTCCCCTCCCTTATACTTCCCCTCTGTTATACTTCCACTCATTTATACTTCCCCTCATTTATACTTAACCCTCCTTCATACTTAACCCCTCCTTCATACTTAACCCCTCCTTTATGCTTAACCCTCCTATATACGAGTACTTCCCTCATTTACCCTTAACTCCCCTACGTTATACTTCCACTCCTTTATACTTCCCGCTACGTTATGCTTCCCAAAGTATAACGTAGCGGGAAGTATAAAGAAGTGGAAGCATAACGGAGGGGAATGTATATGGCTCATACTCCGTTATACTTCCTCTCCGTTATACTTAACCCTTCTTTATACGTCCCCTTTATACTTAACCCCTCCTTTATGCTTAACCCTCCTATATTCTTCCCCTCATTTATACTTAACCCCTCCTTTATGCTTAACCCTCCTATATTCTTCCCCTCATTTATACTTAACCCCTCCTTTATGCTTAACCCTCCTACATACTTCCCCTCATTTATACTTAACCCCTCCTTTATACTTAACCCTTTTATATACTTCCCCTCCTTTATACTTCCCCTCCCTTATACCTCCCTCCGTTTATGTACTTCCACTCCTTTATACTTCCCGCTACGTTATACTTCGGGAAAGTATAACGAAGAGGGAAGTATAACGGAGGAGGGAGTATAAACGAGGGGAAGCATAACGGAGGGGAAAGTATATGGCCTATACTCCGTTATACTTCCTCTCCGTTATACTTAACCCCTTCTTTATAGTTAACCCTTCTTTATACTTAACCCCTTCTTTACACTTAACCCTCTTTATACTTAACCCTCTTTTATACTTCCCCCTCCGTTATACTTCCCCACCATTATACTTCCCGCTCTGTTATACTTTCCTTTTTTAATGTACTTCCCCTTCCTATATTTTAAGAAAGTTTTCGTTGGAAGCTCTTCAAATTCCAAGTGCTTAAAATTAAATTGGTTTATTTTCGAAATTTTGGGGCTGCATATTCTACCTCTTTCCCCAATTTTACAGTCCACTTTAGCCATAATCCTCCAGAATTTTTGAAAAGTGTGGGAGGATGAATATTTATTAAATCGCGTTTTATTGCGAATTTTCCCGTTGTTAAACCGTTAAATTGAGTGGACTTGAGAATTTCGTGACAGGAAGCCGTTCGGGGAGAGAGGAAAGGAAAAAAAACGTCCCAAGAAAAAAAATAAAAGAAACGAAGAGAAATTCTTCGATATGGGATTCCGAAGTTATTTACCGGGTTCCTGAAGGGCTTCGAAGAACAAAAGAGGCCGGCATGGAAAAATAAAGGCGCGCGTGAAAAAACATCCGTCGACGGCAAGTAATGGCAGATACGAGAAGAGCGAATATGAGAGAAGAGAAGGTGCCTCCTTCTTGGGTAGATCGGAATCCGAAAAGGACGGATTCCGCTGAAAGAAACGGGAGCCGTCCGGTTTTGTAAAGACCGCCTTTGTTACGTCATCGCCCCCACCAACATTTTTTCCAGAAAAAAGAACCAACCCCGAATTTTATTGGTCAACTTTTGTGCAATACCTCCGGTTTCTTCTTTTATTTAAATTTTTTAAGCTTCACCGGAATTAAATCGCCATTCCTAAACAGGGAGACAAACACGGCCATTCGAAATCGACCGATAAAAATTCATGTTTATTGTTTTCTTCCGAAGAGCAAACCGGTTCGTTTTTTTACCCTTCTCTCCCGGTAAAAACGCAACCCGTATTATAAAAATCAAATACAAATTACTTTTCTATAAAATTAATTAACCCTTTTGTATTAATTACAATGGACAAGCATTCCTTTGAAAGAAAGCCAACTTCCAATTGACAATTAGGAATCGACTAATTCACATTTTTATCACCTTATCCGATTGCTTACCCTAGAAAATACATATTCAAATTATTTAAATTTTTAGGCATCACTGCAATTTATCACTCGGAACATTCTAGCCTAATTAACTGTTATAATATGAATAACGAAGAAGAACTATAGCGAGAAATGTGTATTTATGGACCATGGAAAAAGCACCGCAAAATCGAAAGCCATCTTTCTCCGAAACTCCGACAGAGTCAACTTTCTACGAATCTCTGCCTTCTCCAGCCATATTTCTACGAATCTCTGCCTTCTTCAGCCATATTTTTACGAACGGTTAATTCTAGAGCTACCTTTCTACGAAACTGTGCCTTCTCAAGCCATCTTTCTACGAATCTACGCCATCCACAGCCAAATTTCTACGAACAGTTGAGATTATAGCGATCTTTCTACGAGGCTGTGCCTTCTCAAGCCATCTTTCTACGAATCTACAACATCTACAGCCAAATTTCTACGAACAGATGAGTCTAGAGCGCGATCTTTCTCCGAATCTGTGCTTTCTCAAGCCATGGTTCTAATCTTTCTAAGAACTGCTGATCCTAGAGCGATCTTTCGCTCTGTGATCCGATCTTGATAACTCTGTGCCGTATCGAGCCATCTTTCTACGAATCTACGCCATCTACAGCCCATTTCTACACACAGTTGAGCGATCTTTCTACGGCCTTCTCATGCCATCTTGAACCTGTGCTATCTCAAGAGATCTTTCTACGAACTGTGGTTTTAGAGCGATCTTTCTCCGAAATTGTGCCATCTAGAATCTACCATCGATGGCTGTGCCATCTAGAATCAACCATCGATGGCTGTGCCATCTACAATCTACCATCGATGGCTGCGCCATCTAGAATCAACCATCGATGGCTGTGCCATCTAGAATCTACCATCGATGGCTGTGCCATCTAGAATCTGCCACCTTTCTACGAATCTACGCCATCTATAGCCATATTTCTACGAACAGTTGAGCGATCTTTCTACGGCCTTCTCAAGCCATCTTTCTACGAACAGTTGAGCGATCTTTCTACGGCCTTCTCAAGCCATCTTTCTACGAACAGTCGAGCGATCTTTCTACGGCTTTCTCAAGCCATCTTTCTACGAACCTGTACCATCTCAAGAGATCTTTCTACGAACTGATGATTTTAGAGCGATCTTTCTCCAAATCTTTGCCTTGTCAAGCCATGGTTCTAATCTTTCTACGAAACTGTTGTTTCTAGAGCGATCTTTCTACAAATCTGGGCCGTCCCAAGAGATCTTTCTACGAACTGATGATTTTAGAGCGATCTTTCTTCGAATCTGTGCCTTGTCTAGCCATCTTCCTACGAATCGACGCCATCTACAGCCATATTTCTACGAACAGTTGAGCGATCTTTCTACGGCCTTCTCAAGCCATCTTTCTACGAACAGTTGAGCGATCTTTCTACGGCTTTCTCAAGCCATTTTTCTACGAACCTGTGCCATCTCAAGAGATCTTTCTGCGAACTGATGATTTTAGAGCGATCTTTCTCCGAATCTGTGCCTTGTCAAGCCATCTTCCTACGAATCTACGACATCAGATGTCTGATGAGATTCTACAGCCATATTTCTACGAACAGATGAGTCTAGAGCGATCTATCTCCGAATCTGTGCTTTCTCAAGCCATGGTTTTAATCTTTCTACGAACTGTTGTTTCTAGAGCGATCTTTCTACAAATCTGTGCCGTCTCAAGAGATCTTTCTACGAACTGATGATTTTAGAGCGATCTTTCTTCGAATCTGTGCCTTGTCAAGCCATCTTCCTACGAATCTACGCCATCTACAGCCATATTTCTACGAACAGTGCGATCTTTCTACGGCCTTCTCAAGCCTTCTTCCTACGAATGTATGCCATCTCAAGCCGTCCTTCTCCGAATCTACGCCATCTCAAACCATCTTTCTACAAACCTACGCTATCTCCTGCCGTCTTTCTACGAATCCGAGCCTTCCCACGCCACCTTTCGACGTAACTGTGCCATCCCAAGCTCTCAAAACTGTGGCCTCTCAAGCCAGCTTCCAATGAAAACATGAATCCACGAAACTGTGTCTTTAAAAATTAAAATTACAAAACTATCTACAGCCATCTACAGCCATATTTCTACGAACAGTTGATTCAAAAGCTATCTTTTTCCGAATCTGTGCCTTCTCAATCCATCTTTCTATGGACCTGTGCCGTCTCAAGCCATCTTCTACAAATCTGTGCCTTCTCAAGCCACCTTTCTACAAATCTGTGCCATCTCAAGCCATCTTTCTACGAACAGTTGATTCTAGAGCGATCCTTCTACGAATCTCTGCCTTCTCCAGCCATATTTCTGCGAACTTTTGATTCTAGAGCGATCTTTCTACGAATCTGAGCCTTCACACGCCACCTTTCTACGCAACTGTGCCATCCCAAGCCCACAAAGCTGTGGCCTCTCAAGCCACCTTCCAACGAAAACATGAACCCACGAAACTACAGCTTTAAAAATTAAAATGACAAAACTTCCAGAAATAAACCTAATTTTACACAAATTTTAAAAACAAAATTGCTATACAGACGCCAGCTGACAAAAAAATATCAATTTCCAGAACGTAAAAATCGAGCTTTGCGACAGAAAAAAATTACCCTCAGTCTACAGACTCGCGTTTATCCCCCACCTACATTATTCCGACTTCCAGGTGATATTTAGAGACGTAATTCTATACTTAAACGGCCTTCCTCAATTGCTACGCAATTAAAAATTAAAACATCCGACTATTTATCTTCCCCTGTGTAAATAAGTCAAATTAAACCCTTAAAAAATAGTTACCGTGTCAAGACGTCACTTAAACACACCCCCAATAAACAAAAAAAAAAAAGTTCCCCCTAATTAAAATTAGAAAAACCCAAGTTTTATTTTTATAACAAGTCGTGAGGTTGCAAAAAAAGGATTTTTTTTTCTCCCCTTTCATAAAATTTATGACATTAAGGCTTTAACATTCTATTCAATAGGTTCTAATCTCGATTTCAAAGAGTTATAGCGCCTTTATATCTAAGAAAGTTTAAATAAATCTCACCTAGAAAATTGCGTTTTAAGGATTTCTACTTTTGAAGGAAATTATTACTTATGCATCCTTTTTATTCAAGAATTTTTGTTTTAAATTAAGTCACGAATGCCATTTTCTTGGAAAAATGCTGTTGAAAAAAATTGTGGAGCAAAGTCGAAGAATGTGGAATTTTTTTTTTGCTTTTCTAGATCGACGATAGTGGAATAAAATGCGTCTCGTAGTAGTCTGGTAAGTGGTAAACAATTAAAAAAAGTCTCCTTCGACACGTCGCAATGTGAATTTTTAACTTCCTTGCCATCTTTCTACGAACATTTGATTGTAGAGCTATCTTTCTACGAAACTGTGCCTTCTCAAGCCATCTTTCTACGAATCTGTGCCTTCTCAAGCCATCTTTCTACGAATCTGTGACTTCTCAAGCCATCTTTCTACGAATTTGTGCCTTCTCAAGCCATCTTTCTACGAATCTGTGCCTTCTCAAGCCATCTTTCTACGAATCTGTGCCTTCTCAAGCCATCTTTCTACGAATCTGTGCCTTCTCAAGCCATCTTTCTACGAATTTGTGCATTCTCAAGCCATCTTCTACGAAACTGTGCCTTCTCAAGCCATCTTTCTAGGAATCTACGCACATCTACACCCATATTACTACGAACAGTTGATTCTAGAGCTATCTTTCTACGAAACTGTGCCTTCTCAAGCCATCTTTCTACGAATCTGTGCCTTCTCAAGCCATCTTTCTGCGAATCTATGACGTTTAAAGCCATCTTTCTAGGAATCTACGCCATTTACAGCTATATTTTTACGAACTGTTGAGTCTAGAGCGATCTTTCTACGAATCTGTGCCTTCTCAAGCCATTTTTCTACGTCGGGTTTTTGTGGAAGGGTCTTTCAGTTCATTTTACAAGCCATTCTTTTCTTAAAAAATATAATAAAAGACAAGAAAAATCCTTTATGAAGAAAATTTCTTTTGCTTTTTATCTTTTTTTTAAAGAGGGGAGAAAAACAGTGGATCGTTAAGCGGAAGAAATTACAATGCAATTGGATGAGAATGTTGGCTCAAGAATTTTTTTACAGTAAAAAAAAATAAAAAGGAAAACACAAACAATTTAAATTCCGAACCATTGCAAAAAGCACAAAATAAACAAAAGTTTAACAAAACTCTGTTTAATAAATAAAGGATTTATCTGAACTTTTAGGAAGAAAATGAGAGAGAAAATGAAATCTCAAATTTTGAAAATACATTTTGTCTCATTTTTTTTCGTCATTTTTGAGTGAAAAACAAGCAAAACTTGATGGAACTTTACCGCTTTCAAAAATGATTCGGTTTCAATCTTAAGAATTGATTTTTTCATATTATAGAAATGCACAATTCGCGACAAATCCCATTTTTAAGTTTTCATAGAGGACAATTGAAATCCTTCACCAAAAATGATCATTTAATTAAAAATTTAAACGTTCCTTATCCAGTGTTGGGCATGATCATTACTGTGATTATGATTATAATCATGTTTATGAGTTGTAATTATGATTGTAATATGTATGTGAATAATTGTAATCACAGACCTTAAATATGTGATTATGATTACATTCGCAATCATAATCATAACTACATTCGCAATCATAGCCATAATTATAATTACATTCGTAATCATAGCCATAATTATATGTACTCGTAATCACAATTTTTGATAACTACGCTCGTACACACACAAATTATCAAAATAGTGAAATTATAAAAAAAATTGTGAATACGAGTATAATTATAATAGTGATTACGAATACGATTGTAATCATAATCATAGTTAAAATTAATAGTATAATTATATTAGTATAATTATTATTATATAATATAATTAATTGTAATCATAATCATAACTATGATTATGTCCTTATCATTCACTTGTTTTGAGAGGCTCCAGATCATTTTTCAAAATAAAAATTGATCGAAAATTGGCGTCAGGAAATGAAAACAACGAAAACTTCCTTAAAGAGAAGTAAAAATATAGGAGGGGGAAGTATAACGGAGGTGGAAGTACGGATAGGAAGCACGTATAAGGGAGGGGAAGTATAAGGGTGGGGAAGTATAAAGTAGAGGGAATTATAAGGGTGGGGAAGTATAATGGATGGGGAAGTATAGTGGAGGGGAAGTATAACCAAGGGGAAGTAAAACGGAGGGGGAAGTTTTTCACAGAATAAGTTGAGATCGGTGAAGATCAATATCCGATTTGACCCTCCAGGTTCTGGAAGACCCTTCCCCAAAAACCTGACGTGCAGGGTATCACAATAACTTTTTTAAAGTTAAAACAACGAATTTTTAGGTTTTCCTCAAAAAAGAAGTTATTGTGATACCCTCCAATGATGAGTCGTGGAAAAATTCTTAAGGTTGTCAGTGGTGCCGGCCGTACGGCCAAAAGATCCTTTTTGAGATGCTACTGAATTTTGTTTGTTTGAACTGAGAAAGAGGTGGATTTGTATGTTGGTGAATAAAAGGGGGGAAAAGAAAAGGAAGAAAAAAAAAGTTATCTGAATACAATGGTCAGAAGACAATGGATAAAGGAGGCAAAGATGGCTCCTAATGGAATCCCACCTACAACCCTACCTCCCGCGGTCCGGTCGCCGCGTTGTCCTCGCCCTCTTCCCCTCTTCGCCGCCGGTGGATCGCTTTTTAAGAGATAGCCCCTAATGTGAACTCCGGCTACTGTCTATCGGGGTCCCTCCGGAGAGGAGTTTAGCATTAGAAAATCCACTCTGAGGTGACACGACCATTTTTATACCGCATTCCGTCCGGACCGGTGGAACCGTTTGAACAACCTTCTTTCTCCCCCTTTTTCTCTATCTTCGGTTTTTTTTTAACTTTTATAAAAGGAAACGATTTTATAAAATGTCGCCAGAACCTTTAAATTTCAACTTTTAAAAAAATCGATCCTTTCTATTCAAGAGCGACACTGATATGGCTGTAGATGGCGTAGATTCGTAGAAAAACAGTTTGAGATGGAACACATCTGTAGGAAATATGGCAGAATATGGCGTAGATTCGTAGGTGGATGGCAGGAGATGGCGTAGATTCGTAGAAAAATGGTTTGAGGAGGTACAGATCCGTAGGAAATATGGCTGTAGATAGCGTAGATTTGTAGAAAGACGCAGGAGATGGCGTAGATTCGTAGGTGGATGGCAGGAGATGGCGTAGATTCGTAGAAAAATGGTTTGAGATGGAACAGATCTGTAGGAAATATGGCTGTAGGTGGCGTAGATTCGTAGAAAAATGGTATGAGGAGGTACAGATCCGTAGGAAATATGGCTGTAGATAGCGTAGATTCGTAGAAAGATGCAGGAAATGGCGTAGATTCGTAGAAAAACGGTTTGAGATGGAACAGATCCGTTAGGAAATATGGCTGTAGATGGCGTAGATTCGTAGAAAAATGGTTTGAGATGGTGCAGATCCATAGGAAATATGGCTCTCGGTGGCGTAGATTTGTAGAAAAACGGTTGGAGATTGTACCGATCTGTAGGAAATATGGCTGTAGATGGCGTAGATTCGTAGAAAAATGGTTTGAGATGGTACAGATCCGTTGGAAACATGGCTGTAGATAGCGTAGATTCGTAGAAAAACGGTTTGAGATGGTACAGATCCGTTGGAAATATGGCTGTAGATGGCGTAGATTCGTAGAACGATGCAGGAGATGGCGCAGATTCGTAGAAAACGGTTTGAGATGGTACAGATCTGTAGGAAATATGGCTGTAGGTGGCGTAGATTCGTAGAAAAATGGTATGAGGAGGTACAGATCCGTAGGAAATATGGCTGTAGATAGCGTAGATTCGTAGAAAGATGCAGGAAATGGCGTAGATTCGTAGAAAAAAGGTTTGAGATGGTACAGATCCGTTGGAAATATGGCTGTAGATAGCGTAGATTCGTAGAAAAACGGTTTGAGATGGTGCAGATCCGTTGGCAATATTGCTGTAGATGGCGTAGATTCGTAGAACGATGCAGGAGATGTCGCAGATTCGTAGAAAGATGGCAGAATATGGTGTAGATTCGTAGGTGGATGGCAAGGCCATAGATAATTTTCAAACTGCCGTATTTTCCTTTTTATGATTATGGCGAAACGACAAAAACCTTAAAACTTGACAGTTCAAATGCAATTCAACATGAAGTATCTCACCATAAACTAGGAAAAGCAAGGAGGCAGCCAATGGGATCAGCTCGTTTTAACGCCTTAAGAGGGTTAATTTTTTTCCTCTCGCGAGGATGTGCCTATTATGTTGAACAGTCATGTTTCATGGTTTTATGGTTAGATGTATTATGCCCAAACGACATAAACAGTTTTATGGCGAAACGAAAAGTTCTTTAAAAATGAAAGTTTTTTTTATGTTCAACTGCGTTATGTTGAAACGTCAAATTTTATGTCGAAAAGACAAGTGTTAAATCTCTTCCTTATATTATGTACAAATGCACTATAGTGAACGTTTTCGACTATTTTCTTAATGATGAGTTGCAGATTCTTTTATGGTGAACCGTAACTCGCGATTTCTACTGTTTTATGGTCAAATGCATTATGTCGACATGTACACACTCTGTCTTAGACGAAAAAGGGTGAGCCCAGAAGGAGGCTTTCGCCATATTCCTTCAGGCGAGTTTTAAACGTCGATAAATAGGCTTGCCCTTTTGCTGTCCCTAGTTTAAGGTGAGATGTATTATGCCCAAACGAAAGAAACAGTTTTATGGCGAAACTACAAGTTCCTTGACAGTTCACCATAATGCAATTCAACATAAAGCTTCTCACCATAAACTAGCAAAAGCAAGCAGGCAGCCAATGGCATCAGCTCGTTTATGACACAAGGAGTTTAATTTTTTTTTTCCACTCGCGAGGATGTGCGAATTACGGTGAACTGTCAACTTTTAAGGTTTTGTCCGCCATAATCGCGTTTTAAACGTCGAAAATAGGCTTGCTCTTCGGCTGTAGTTTATGGTGAGATTATGCCCAAACGACAGAAACAGTTTTATGACGAAACGACTTTTAAAATGAAAGTTTCCATTATGTTCAACTGCGTTATGTCGAAACGACAAGTGTTTTTACTCTTCTTAATGGTGAGATTTGGTGAGCGTTTTCGACTATTTTGTTAAGTTGCAGCTCGATTTCTGCTATTTTAAGGACAAATATGGCGAAACGCATTATGTCGACATGTATACACTCGTAAATTTAGGTGGCATTGAAAACGGAAGGGTTCTTTTTTTTTAAGGAGACTTTCTATTTGAATAAAATATCGAGAACATTCGAACAAAAGCGTATAGAGGTAAAGAGCGTATATCTTGTGTGTGTGTTTTCTGTTCTCCTTTAAATTTATTCCAAGCCTGTAACCTTGTCCGGCCCCCGAGTTTTCCCTTCTGCCGTGTTCTACATACAATGGACTCCACGTGTCGGAGGGGGGGGGGGGGGGGAGTCGCGAAAGTTACGCAAAATATATTTTTAAAAAATTTGAAAAAATTTAAATTTTAAAATAGGGTTTGAACGGAAAATTGAATGCAAAATTATGCCCGGAGATATTTATCTTTGAAAGGCAGGGTCTGTCATAGGACGTTCCCCGAAAGGCTTTTTAATGGCGGACGTCACGCTTAAGACAGAACAATAACCGGTGAAAAAAAGGACGGAGAATGAAAAGCGTTTTAAATGCGGGTAATTCGATTGCGCCTCGCAACTCTAATAAGGTTCCTACGGGACGTAAAAGACTCTAATTGCTCATTGGTAGCGAGGAATTCTTAATCGGGCCCACCCCACTTCTTCGCCCGTTTTACAATTTAACTCGATATGTCCGACCAATTTACATCCTACGTTAATTGACTTGTTCTTTCCCTTATTTGCTCACTACAAATATGAACGGATTTGTTGGCTGGAGAGAAAAGACTTCTTTCCAACATCCCAGTAAGCTTAGGCCATCGAATTCGCTAAGTTTTACAGCATACGCCTTAAGTTTTGACTCCTGGCAATATGGCGAAGCCTCCGTCTGGGGCGTGAGTTAGACTTTTGGTTAAAATGGCCCTTCTGGATCATTCAAAATCCTTTTTTTTATTTTAAAAATTGATTTCTTTATATTTTGAGAAAATTGCTTCCCAATTTTTGGTTAGTTGAACAATGGAAATCGGCAAAAATTCGTTTTTTCCCTTTTTCTGACGCCTATTTTTGATCAATTTTAACTTAAAAAAGGTATTGTGATACCCTGGAAGTCGGGTTTTTGAGGAAGGGTCTTCCTGACCCCGGAGGTACAAATCGAATTTTTACCGATCTCAACTTTGTCTGAGGTGCCGGCCGGCCGTAGTTTTTTCGGAACACTTTACGGCCACAATTTTCAACCGATTTTCACCAAATTTTCGCCAATTACTCCTTATATTTTTTACGAATTTTTGGTGTAAAAATAAATTATCATTTTAGATGGGAGAAATTTCATACTTCCACCCGCTACGAGAGGGACGCCCCTTGGGCAAAAATCCCATTATTTCTACCTCGATAATTAGACAAATTTCCGGGGGAAAAAAAGTTCCCCTCTTGTACTTCACCCTCCGTTATACCCCCTCCCTTATACTTCCCCCTCTTTTATACTTTCCCCCCTTTATCTTCCCAAGATACCCTTTTCAACCCTAATTATCCGATGTTTTCCGTATTTGGCGGAAAAACACCCTTTTTATAGTTTTTCGGTCGCGAAACGAAGTTACTGTGATACCCTCCCAGGTACGGTATCTAGGAAAGGTGCGATAAACGATATCAGAAGTGGGATGACCGATATCAGAAGTGGGATGACCGATATCAGAAGTGGGATAACCGATATCAGAAGTGGGATAACCGATATCAGATGTGCGATAAACGATATCAGAAGTGGGATGATCCATATCAGAAGTGGGATGACCAAGGAAAGCAGAGGAAAACTGGTGATCTTTGCCAACTGTCTGTTGTGCCGGCCGGCCGTCCGTCGCAAATTCCATTCAGACGTCACGGCCGCAGTTTTTTTTAGCATTTTTTTCATTATTTTTTGGTTTATAGAAAATTAAAATCCTTAATTTTCGACCGGAAAAACCGTTTTTATTCCATTTTGGGCGTCCTTTATACTTGCTCCTCTGTTATACTTCCCCTCCTTTATACTCCCCCCACCTTTATAATTCCCTCTCTTATACTTCCACTCCGTTATACTTCTCCTCCGTTATTCTCCCCCCCCCGTTATCTTCCCCTCCTTTATACTTCCTCCCCTGCTATACTACCCCCTCCACTATACTTCCTCTTCCGTTATACTTCCTCTCCTTTATACTTCTCCCCGTTATCTTCCCCTCCTTTATACTTCCTCCTCTGCTATACTTCTCCCTCCACTATACTTCCCCTCTTTTATACTTCCCCCTCCAATATTTTTTAATTTTGATAAATGATTTAGAACCTCTTACGTCTCTAGATAAACGGCACAGCGAATTTAGCTTCCCCGAATGTGAAGAAATCAATTCTCAAAATTAAAATCGGATCATTTTTTAAAGCGCTAGAAGGGCCGCAAACTTCTACAAATCCTCAAAGTCCACCTTACCCTAAAGTTTGATGATTCCTGGCAATATGGCGAAGCCTCCATCTGCTCTCAAATGATAGAAAGGACCAATAGAAAAGACGATGGGAAGGAAAAAAGATCTGTCAAGCATAAATTTTGGTCATTTTTTTCCTCTCGCAAGCAAAAGCTCTTTTTTTTTTATCTCTTCGGGTGTATCACACAACGGTTTCGGAAGTCGCAAAATTTATTTAAAAAGTACGTAGTCCAGCTTTCTCACATCAATCAGAGGATTTACGTAGCCAATTTTATTCTAAGGAAGTGAAAGGTGGATTTTGCCCGGGTAGTTCGTGACGGCTTCCGACAACCTAGAAACTGTCAATTTATGGAAGAAAAAGAAGAAGAAAAAAAAAAAAAGGTAGATTTCTTAACTTTCATATAAAGAAAAAAAAAGATTTCCCCTAGTCGACCTAATCTATTGAATCTAGCTGATCTAAATCTGCTTCGAATCTTCCTCAGGAGACCGTTTTTTTTGCGATTCAAGCACAAAAAGAAGTACCAGAACCTCTTGTCCGACAAAAGCCAAAACGAAATCATTTTTTCTGCTATGTAATTTGAGAGGAAGAAAACGGTAGCAAAAGTGGTAAAATAGTAGAAGGCAATATTTCAATGGGGAGTAGCCACAAGTAGGCGTGGACAAGCCCGAAGCGGCCTTTACTAATAACCCGTTTGTGTTTCAAGACCTGTATTTAGCCCTAAACTGTGAAACGTTTTCACTTAAACGTTTATTTATGATACGTTCAATTAATCAAAAATTTTCTGAGATATCAATTTTTTTTTCTACATTTTATCAAAAGAAAGTTGTTGTGATACCCTCTAGGGTTGTCTGCGGCGCCTTGTTTTCGATCACCATGTTCTGAGGATCACAGTATTGTCTAAAAAAATAATGATGTCAAAAAACGGCTAAAAATCGAACATTTTGGGATGATGAAAAAGAAGGGTTGGTTTACGGGAGGAGTCATGGCTGTAAAAATTGACATGGCGCACCATCTAACGAGCAAACGCAGAACTAAAAATTCTCATAGACGATAGGGTAGAGTAACCCCCGTAGAGCTGTCCGAGTATTTCGGTAAGGGGGGAGACTTTACCCAATTTTTGGTAGTTTCTCTCCATTTTTGCAGCTTAAAGATAGCCTTTTAACTCTAATTATCCTAATTCCGTATTTGGCGGAAAAACAACCTTTTTTATAGTTTTTTGGTGGCGAAACGAAGTTACTGTGTTACTGTGATACCCTCCCAGGTAAGGTATCTAGGAAAGGTGCGATAAAAGATATCAGAAGTGGGATGACCGATATCAAAGTGGGATATCCTATCTTAGGAGGGGGATATCCTATATAAGAAGTGGGATATCCTATCTTAGGAGGGGGATATCCTATATAAGAAGTGGGATATCCTATATCAGAGGTGGGATATCCTTTATAAGAAGTGGGATATCCTATATCAGAGGTGGGATATCCTTTATAAGAAGTGGGATATCGATTGGGATAGCCGCTATCAGAAGTTGGATGAACTATATCAGAAGTGGGATAACTGATATCTGATGTGCGATAAACGATATCAGAAGTGGGATGACCGATATCAGAAGTGGGATGACCGATACCAGAGTGGGATACACGATATCAGAAGTGGGATGACCGATAGAAGAAGTGGGATACACGATATCAGAAGTGGGATGACCGATAACAGAAGTGGGATAAACGATATCAGAAGTGGGATGACCGATAGAAGAAGTGGGATACACGATATCAGAAGTGGGATAACCGTTATCAGAAGTGGGATAACCGTTATCAGATGAGCGATAAACGATATCTGAAGTGGGATGACCGAGGAAAGCAGAGGAAAACTGGTGATCTTCGCCGATTGTCTGTTGTGCCGGCTGGCCGTCCGTCGCAAATTTAATTCGGACGTCTAGCCCGCAGTTTTTTAGCCTTTTTTCCATTACTTAAGGGTTTAAAGAAAATTAAAATTTCCTTAATTTTCTACCGGAAAAACCATTTTTTATCCGATTTTTGGGCGTTATTCTCGTTATTTTTGAGAACTATCAATATTATTGGGTTTCCGCGCGAATGACCTAATTCTATGAAGGAAAAAATCTACATTTTATGTAGTTTTTCTTAGTTTTTGGGAAAGAGAAATGAGTTTCCTCCATTTAGGGCTAGATAACACAATTTAATTGCGCTTTATTGGGAATTTTTATGGTGAGTGGCACAATTTAATTGCGCTTTATTGGGTATTGTTATGGATTTTATGGTGAGTAGCACAATTTAATTGCGCTTTATTGGGCATTTTTATGGATTTTATGGTGAGTAGTACAATTTAATTGCGCTTTATTGGGCATTTTTATGGATTTTATGGTGAGTAGCACAATTTAATTGCGCTTTATTGGGCATTTTTATGGATTTTATGGTGAGTAGCACAATTTAATTGCGCTTTATTGGGCATTTTTATGGATTTTATGGTGAGTAGCACAATTTAATTGCGCTTTATTGGGCATTTTTATGGATTTTATGGTGAGTAGCACAATTTAATTGCGCTTTATTGGGCATTTTTATGGATTTTATGGTGAGTAGCACAATTTAATTGCGCTTTATTGGGCATTTTTATGGATTTTATGGTGAGTAGCACAATTTAATTGCGCTTTATTGGGCATTTTTATGGATTTTATGGTGAGTCGCCTATTGGGGGAATCCGCCATATTGCCATGCAATTATACCTGAAAAAGTTTACGTACCATATAAGGGGTGAAATATCCAAATTTTGAGGTTATGGAGTGGGGATGAGTCGGTAGCGGAGTGTGTGGAAGCGTCGCCGGAGGTGGGAGTCGTCGAAACTTGAGCTTCCGTCGACGATCACTTTCATTTTCACACTTTTCGCGGATGAGAAACGTCGGATGTCTCGTCCGAGACTAAAAGTTTTCTTAAAGAGGCGTCCGCGGGGAGGAGATGCCCGCTTATGGCTCTCACTAACGAGCCATCTCGCTCCCTCTCTAATTAGTGACCGAATCCCTTCAAAATCAAGTTTTGAACTTTTTTCTATTTCGATATCTCATTATTCCGAGGCGAGTTGTCTCCCCCTTTTTATCCCTCGAGAACTCAAGGTCTTCCGAAGGACGAGCGGAAAAAAAAGTACTACTTCGGAGAGCTTCCGACGAAAACTTCCTTAAAGAGAAGTAAAAATATAGGAGGGAAAAGTATTAAAGAGGGGAAGTACAACGGAGGGGAAGTATAAGGGAGGGGGAAGTTTTGAGGATGACCGATATCTGAAGTGGGATGACCATTATCAGAAGTGGGATGACCGATATCAGATGTGCGATAAACGATATCAGATGTGCGATAAACGATATCAGAAGTGGCATGACCGATATCAGAAGTGGGATGACCGATATCAGAAATGGGATAACCGTTATCAGAAGTGGGATAAACGATATCAGAAGTGGGATGACCGATAACAGATGTGGGATACCAGAGATCAGAAGTGGGATATTCGATATAAGATGTGGGATGACCGATATCATAAGTAGGATAAACGATATCAGAAGTGGGATAAACGATATCAGAAGTGGGATGACCGATAACAGACGTGGGATACCAGAGATCAGAAATGGGATATCCGATATAAGATGTGGGATGACCGATATCAAAAGTGGGATGACCGATATCAGAAGTGGGATGACCGATGTCAGAAGTGGGATGACCGATATCAGAAGTGGAATGACCGATATCAGAAGAGGGATAAACGATACAGAAGTGGGATAAACGATATCAGAAGTGGGATAAACGATATCAGAAGTGCGATAAGCGATATCAGAAGTGGGATAAACGATATCAGAAGTGGGATAAACGATATCAGAAGTGGGATCACCGATATCAGAAGTGGGATAAACGATATCAGAAGTGGGATCACCGATATCATTAGTGCGATCACCGATATCATTAGTGAGATCACCGATATCAGAAGTGGGATGACCGTTATTAGAAGTGGGATAACCTATATCAGAAGTGGGATGACCGATATCAAAAGTGGGATAACCTATATCAGAAGTCGGATATCCTATATCAGAAGTGGGATTACCGATATCAGAAGTGGGATGACCTATACCAGAAGTGGGATGACCGATACCAGAAGTGGGATGACCGATATCTGAAGTGGGATAACTGACATAAAAGTGGGATAACTGTCATCTGAAGTGGGATGACCGATATCAGAAGTGGGATAACTGACATCTGAAGTGGGATGACCGATATCAGAAGTGGGATAACTGACATCTGAATTGGGATGACCGATATCAGAAGTGGGATAACTGCCATCAGAAGTGGGATAACTGTAATCTGAAGTGGGATGACCGATATCAGAAGTGGGATGACCTATATCAGAAGTGAGATGACCGATTTCAGAAGTGGGATGACCGATATCAGAAGTGGGATAAACGATATCAGAAGTGGGATGACCGATAACAGATGTGGGATAAACGATATCAGAAATGTTCAATTTTTTGCTGGAATCAATTCTTCTTGTTTTCGGGATAATAAGTGGAGGAACAGTCAAAAATTTGCCAAATTCCCTTTTTCGCGTGCTTGTAGCTTGGATGCTGTTCGTCCTACAAAAAATACGCGTAAATCAATTTTGTTGAAAATTTAGTGATCTAAATTTTTGTATATGGTTATGTCTTCGAAAAAATGAGCAGGAATGAGCTAGAGTCCAAAAACTCTTAAAAAAGTGCCCATTTATGGCGTAAGTGGGGGATGATGTGAACTTAGATTATGTTTTCTCAAAATATGAAGAAATCTAAAAGAAAACCGTTGAAATCTTCAAAGACCGTTTTTAAAAAATAATAAAAGATGAATGTTTGTTATAATTTATCTCTATAATTGTTTTAAAAATTTATATTTCACGTCAAAGAGCAAATGAAGACATTATTCAGAGTAATTTGGAGTTGGAGGGCAGCTGGCGTTTTTTCTTTTTTTCTCCCGACCTCGTTAACTTTCTACGGTATTTTATCCAGCAGTAGTTGAAAAGGGATTATTCAATCAATTGTCATTTATAAAAAAAGGGAAGAACCTTTAAAAATTAACATTTTATCAAGATGGAAACAATAGAAATTCCACGGAACCAAATCCCTAATTAGAATTATTCACTTTCTGAAAGGTATTTTATTTCCCAAAAGGTTGGAAACCAATTAGGAATGTCGGTTCGGGAGTCAAAAATCGGTTATCCAGAAGACGATTTCGGAAAAAAAAAAAATTTATTGGTTGATACTGGGGACTTTTGTAACATTATCGGGAAGATTAATCGGGAAGTTTCGACCTTTTAATTGGAATCGCTTTATTTTGGGCACCAATATTTTATTTACTTCCGAATCCAATTCCAAGAAACCCTTACATACTCATACATTTGTTCCAACCGCAGTTTGAAACTGGTTTGAAACTCCTTGACCATGCGCAGAGGATTTGTACGTCGACGTCGCTCATTTTGTCAGTCAAATCTTAAGTCCAAATCCTTCTGCGCTCCAATAGTTTCAAACCAGTTTCAAACTGCGGTTGGAACAAAGCTAATATAAGGATTTTATATTTTTATTGCGTGTGTATTCCGTTAAAGGGGTGGTATTAATATCATAAGATAAATAAAGAAAGAAATGAGTGTGATAGAGGGTATAGCTCACCTGATGAGGCTTTTTAAGCCGAAACGCGTCGTGAGATACCCGTTATCACGGTCATTTCTTCCTTATCATTGGTTAATTATATGATATTAAAAATTTTTATTTTTAGAGGAGGGGAAGTATAAATGATGGGGAGGTATTAATGATGGTTGTGCGTTTTCACTCACATTTTTTTTCCACTTTGGTTTTTTGAAAAATAATCCCCATTTTTACCGGATTTCAGGAGTTTTCCTCTGTTTTTTCAGAGATAAACCCCATTTTTACATGATTTTTCTTTTGCTCGTTTTTTCGCTCGAATTTTATTGTACTTCGACATAAAAACCAAAATTTTATAGAATTTTGAGGAGAATTTTTTTTATTATGTGGGATAACCGATATCAGAAGTGAGATAACCAATATCAGAAGAGAGATAGCTGATATCAGAAGTGGGATATCCTATATCAGAAGTGGGACAACTGAAATCAGAAGTGGGGTATCCTGTATCAGAAGTGGGACAACCGATATCAGAACTGGGATAACCGATATCAGAAGTTGGACAACTGATATCAGAAGTTGGATAACGGATATCAGAAGTGGGATAACGGATATCAGAAGTGGGATAACGGATATCAGAATTTAGACAACTGATATCAGAAGTTGGACAACTGATATCAGAAGTTGGATAACGGATATCAGAATTGAGTTAGCCGATATCAGTAGTGGGATATCCTATATCAGAAGTGGGACAACCGATATCAGAACTGGGACAAACGATATCAGAAGTGGGAAAACTGATATCAGAAGTGGGATAACCGATATCAGAATTGAGTTAGCCGATATCAGTAGTGGGATATCCTATATAAGAAGTGGGATAGCTGATAACTGAAGTGGGTAAACCAATACCAGAGGTTTTATGAATTTTTTTCACATAACGTGTTTATCAAATTTAAAGAGGGGAAGTATATGGGAGGGGGAAGTATAAGGGAGAGGTAAGTATAAGGGAGGGAGAAGTATAACGGAGGGGGAAGTTTTGGGGATGACCGATACCAGAAGTGGATGACCGATATCAAAAGTGGGATGACCTATATCAGATGTGCAAATAACGACATCAGAAGTGGGATAACTGATATCAGAAGTGGGACAACTGATATCAGAAGTGGGAAAGCATATCAGAAATAAGTTAGCCAATATCAGAAGTGGGATAACCGATATCAGAAGTGGGATAGCCGATATCAGAAGTGGGATAGCCGATATCAGAAGTGGGATAACTGATGAATAAAGATGGATAGCTAGATTGCGCAAGATAAAACTATCAAAAATACTCCGAGTGAAAAATATAAATTAAAAATTTCAGTCAAAAATTTGCGAAATTCCTCTTGCAACTATTCAAACAGCTTGACGCCTCGGATCATCCGTTGCCTCCCTGGTGTAACGGAATTCTAATGTGTAAAACATAATATTTGCGGTTCGGTTATGACCGTGGGTCAATTATTGTGTTGCACGAGCTTCTTTTAATGACGTCACGTGCGAAAAACTGCGGGGTGGATTAGCGAACGGTTGGTGCCCATTAGTATGACACCCCGCTGAGCATTCAGCCCTTGATATATTCACCCTTCGGGGTTTTTTTAAAACGTTCGTAATGGGAGCTTTTTTATGTCTTAATTGTAAAACTTGGGATAACTCTATTTTATTAGAAGTTTTGAAAAAAAAGCCGTTCACGATTTCTTCGATGTTTCTCCCGAGAAGTGGGATATCGTATATAAGAAGTGGGATAGCTGATATCAGAAGTGGGATATCCTATATAAGAGGTGGGGGTAACCGATATCCGAAGTGGGATAGCCGATATCAGAAGTGGGGTATCCTATATAAGAAGTGGGGATAACCGATATCAGAAGTGGGATAGCCGATATCAGAAGTGGGATAACCGACATCAGAAGCGGGACAACTGATATCAGAAGTGGATAACTCGCTGTTTTTTTTTTAAACGTTCTTAATGGGAGCTTTTTTATGTCTTAATTGTAAAACTTGGGATAACTCTATTTTATTAGAAGTTTTGAAAAAAAGCCGTTCACGATTTCTTCAATGTTTCTCCGAGAAGTGGATATCCTATATAAGAAGTGGGA
Organism: Orius insidiosus; assembly: GCA_014119065.1. Classification (NCBI taxonomy): domain Eukaryota; kingdom Metazoa; phylum Arthropoda; class Insecta; order Hemiptera; family Anthocoridae; genus Orius; species Orius insidiosus. The sequence goes on along the minus strand of JACGAQ010000030.1, from coordinate 537,778 downwards.
TAGCTGATATCAGAAGTGGGACATCCTATATAAGAAGTGGGATAACTGATATCAGAAGTGGGATATCCTGTATAAGAGGTGGGGGTAGCCGATATCAGAAGTGGGATAGCCGATATCAGAAGTGGGACAACTGATATCAGAAGTGGGATAACTCGCTGTTTTTTTTTTTTAACGTTCTTAATGGGAGCTTTTTTATGTCTTAATTGTAAAACTTGGGATAACTCTATTTATTAGAAGTTTTGAAAAAAAGCCGTTCACGATTTCTTCAATGTTTCTCCCGAGAAGTGGGATATCCTATAAGAAGTGGGATAGCTGATATCAGAAGTGGGACATCCTATATAAGAAGTGGGATAACTGATATCAGAAGTGGGATATCCTGTATAAGAGGTGGGGGTAGCCGATATCAGAAGTGGGATAGCCGATATCAGAAGTGGGATAACTCGGGGTTTTTTTTAAAACGTTCGTAATGGGAGCTTTTTATGTCTTAATTGTAAAACTTGGGATAACTCTATTTTATTAGAAGTTTTGAAAAAAGCCGTTCACGATTTCTTCGATGTTTCTCCCGAGAAGTGGGATATAATATAAAGAAGTGGGATAGCTGATACCAGAAGTGGGATATCCTATATAAGAGGTGGGGGTAACCGATATCAGAAGTGGGATAGCCGATATCAGAAGTGGGGTATCCTATATAAGAAGTGGGATAGCCGATATCAGAAGTGGGATAACCGACATCAGAAGTGGGACAACTGATATCAGAAGTGGGATAACTAGGGTTTTTTTTAAAAAACGTTCGTAATGGGAGCTTTTTTATGTCTTAATTGTAAAACTTGGGATAACTCTATTTTATTAGAAGTTAAAATTTTGAAAAAAGCCGTTCACGATTTCTTCGATGTTTCTCCCGAGAAGTGGGATATCCTATATAAGAAGTGGGATAGCTGATATCAGAAGTGGGATAGCTGATATCAGAAGTGGGATAGCTGATATCAGAAGTGGGATAGCTGATATCAGAAGTGGGATATCCTATATAAGAGGTGGGGGTAACCGATATCAGAAATGGGATAGCCGATATCAGAAGTGGGATAACTAGGGTTTTTTTTTAAAAACGTTCGTAATGGGAGCTTTTTTATGTCTTAATTGTAAAACTTGGGATAACTCTATTTTATTAGAAGTTAAAATTTTGAAAAAAGCCGTTCACGATTTCTTCGATGTTTCTCCCGAGAAGTGGGATATCCTATATAAGAAGTGGGATAGCTGATATCAGAAGTGGGATATCCTATATAAGAGGTGGGGGTAACCGATATCAGAAGTGGGATAGCCGATATCAGAAGTGGGATAACCGACATCAGAAGTGGGACAACTGATATCAGAAGTGGGATAACTCGGGGTTTTTTTAAAACGTTCGTAATGGGAGCTTTTTATGTCTAATTGTAAAACTTGGGATAACTATTTTATTAGAAGTTTTGAAAAAAGCCGTTCACGATTTCTTCGATGTTTCTCCCGAGAAGTGGGATACCCTATATAAGAAGTGGGATAGCTGATATCAGAAGTGGGATATCCTATATAAGAGGTGGGGGTAACCGATATCAGAAGTGGGATAGCCGATATCAGAAGTGGGATAACCGACATCAGAAGTGGGACAACTGATATCAGAAGTGGATAACTCGGGGTTTTTTTTAAACGTTCGTAATGGGAGCTTTTTTATGTCTTAATTGTAAAACTTGGGATAACTCTATTTTATTAGAAGTTAAAATTTTGAAAAAAGCCGTTCACGATTTCTTCGACGATTCTCCCGAGAAGTGGGATATCCTATATAAGAAGTGGGATAGCTGATATCAGAAGTGGGATATCCTATATAAGAGGTGGGGGTAACCGATATCAGAAGTGGGATAGCCGATATCAGAAGTGGGGTATCCTATATAAGAAGTGGGGTAACCGATATCAGAAGTGGGACAACTGATATCAGAAGTGGGATAACTCGGGGTTTTTTTAAAACGTTCGTAATGGGAGCTTTTTTATGTCTTAATTGTAAAACTTGGGATAACTCTATTTTATTAGAAGTTTTGAAAAAGCCGTTCACGATTTCTTCGATGTTCTGACGGGAAGGTCGTTGAAATGTGTCCTGGAGGAATCTCCGCCGCCCCGAAGGTTCACCCGAGGGTTGATCATCTGACAGAATTCGCTCCTGTGGACGTTGACGAGGGAAAAGGTGTCCGGATAGCAGTTTCTGAGGTGCTCCAAAAGCCGGCAAGTATGTACGGGTCCGAACGTACGAAATGGCGAAGATGTCTAAACTGCGGAAGGGTCCAGAGCAAGTTGAGCGGCCCGGGGTATCCCGCAGTCATCGTGAACCTTCCCAACTGCGCACGTTCCTCATTTTTAATAGAAGTCATTTCTGAAATAATTTGTGTGTTTATGAAACATGTGAGTTTTATATTGGGGGAAATTGAAGAACCTGTAGGTTTTTTAAGGGGCCTTAACCCTTTTAAAAAGTTCGGTGGGAACTGCCCACTCGAGCACGTACCTTCTACGCCCTGGGAACGTCCAATTAAAACGGCGGGGATACTAGGAAGCACGTTTCTCTCAACCCTCCGCCCTAGAGAGTACGATTTCTATGATAGGGGTAAAAGACTGATAAGCTCAAGAATCATTTCCAAACGCCGATTCTTCAAAATTCAACTACCCTTCACTGCTCAACAAATCCCAAACTTCCTTGGATAGGTGAGACGATTATCCGATTTCCTCAAATAACGTTTCTAGGCCAAAAACGGTTATTGTGATACCCTCGACGTCGGGTTTTTGGGGAAGGGTCTTCCAGACCCGGGAGGGTCAAATCGAATATTGATTTTTAAAATGGTCATAAAATGTCAAAAAGTTGTCATTTTTGACCATAAAGCAGATAATGAGCTGTCATTTCGGCCGTAAAACTGTCAATTAGTCGTCATTTTGGCCATAAAAATGTCAAAATATCGTCATTTTGGCCATAAAAATGTCAAAATATCGTCATTTTTGCCATAGAGCAGATAATGAGCTGTCATTTTGGCCGTAAAACTGTCAATTAGTCGTCATTTCGGTCATAAAAATGTCAAATATCGTCATTTTTGGCCATAAAGCAGATAATGAGACGTCATTTCGGCCGTAAAACTGTCAATTAGTCGTCATTTCAATAAAAAAATGTGAAAATATCGTCATTTTTGGCCATAAAGCATATAATGAGACGTCATTTCGGCCGTAATTATATACCGATCTCAACTTTGTCTGTGGTGCCGGCCGGCCGTAGTCTTTCCAGAACACCTTTCGGCCACAGTTTTTACCAGATTTTCACCAAATTTTCTTTAGTCGGTGAAAAGAAACTAACGAGGGCGATTTTTGAATTTCGAAAAATGTCGGAGACCAAATTTTCACCAAATACTCCTTATCTTTTAACTAATTTTTAGTGTAATAATAAAAAATTAAATTTAAAAAAACTTAGAAAATTTTGATACTTAAATCAATTTTTGATACTTAAAAAAATTGTTGAAAAAAAAAGTTTATACCCCCTGCCCTCGTTGATAACCTAAGTCTGATGTCGGATATCTCACTTCTGATATCGGTTATCCCACTTCTGATATCGGTCATCCCACTTCTGATATCGGTCATCCCACTTTTGATATCGGTCATCCCACTTCTGATATCGTTTATCCCACTTCTGATATCGGTCATCCCACTTCTGATATCGGTCATCCCACTTCTGTTTTGTTTCATCCCACTTCTGATATCGGTCATCCCACTTCTGATATCGGTCATCCCCTTCTGATTTATGAAATTCTGATACAGTAAAAAGTAAGCTGTATATTTCGCTTTACTATTACTGTATTTTTTAAAACGCTGAAAGTGCTGCATAATTTTATTTCTAATCCCCACCATACACGTTAGCCCTATCATCAAAAACCAAATTGTACGTTAACCTTAAATGATTGCCAGAGGAGACAAATAAGCAGTAAAAAAATAGTTTTACTAAAATATTGGGAATCTCAATTGCAAACAACCTATATTCAAAATGATTAATTAAAAAATAAAATTATAAATTTTTAATTTGTGTCCATAATGACTTGAAATCTTGAGGAAAAGAGAGTGCGAAAAGAAAATCGTCTTTTGGGTTAATTTTCGACCTTCCGATCGGCGTTAGGGGACCTTTGACGTCTGTATGTGTAATATTTCGTTTCGCCGCTAAAATTCCCGTCATGAAAATATCGTCTATCCAAAAATAAGGCGATCGTTGAGCTTCAGCGTAAATTTCGAAAGCGACGTCTGGCGAATAGACAACTGCCCAGCCAGCGCAATATCGAGGAAAATATCGTTGTGAATATTCTGAAGGTGTCACTCTCCATTTATTCCTTTAAGAAAAATTAAAACTTTATTTTTTAAGAATCTTACCGATATCCTCTTTTGGCGATCATTTTGGGTACGACGCTGCACAAAAGTAATTTTTGTGCCCTCGACGGCCATAATGAATCTATATAATTTTTAAGAATTTTCCCATTTACAAAAACGTCGTCGTCATTTTTAAGATAAATTTAATACCAGGGCAATGATAGATTGCCCACTTTAAGCTCATTGTATGCTTATAACTCATATTTCTGTAGGAATCCACAAAAGAACCTAAAAAATGAATGATCAGACAAGTGGCGATGATAAAATCAGACAAGCGGCTCTGGTACTTTGCTTGGGACAAAAACTGTGATTTTTTGACTCGATGAAATCAGAGAAGCATCACTGGTACTTGCTTGGGATTAAAAATGTGATTTTTTGACTCGATAAATCAGACAAGCAGCTCTGGTACTTTGCTTGGGACTAAAATATAATTTTCTAACTCGATAAAATGAAACAAGTAGCTCTGGTACTTTGCTTGGGACTAAAAATATGATTTTTTGACTCGATAAAATCAGACAAGCAGCTCTGGTACTATGCTTGGGACTAAAACTGTGATTTTTAACTTCATAAAATCAGACAAGCAGCTCTGGTACTTTGCTTGGGTTTAAAAGTATAATTTTCTAACTCGATAAAATAAGACAAGCAGCTCTGGTACTTTGCTTGGGACTAAAAATATGATTTTTTGGCTGGATAAAATCAGACAAGCAGCTGTGGTACTTTGCTTGGGTTTAAAAATATAATTTTTTAACTCGATAAAAACAGACAAGCAGCTCTGGTACTTTGCTTGGGACTAAAATATGATTTTTTCACTCGATAAAATCTGACAAGTAGCTCTGGTACTTTGCTTAGGACAAAAATGTGAATTTTTGACATGGTTTAATCAGAAAGGGGCTCTGGTACTTTGCTTGGGACTAAAACCGTGATTTTTTGACTCGATTAAATCAGACAAGCAGCTCTGGAACTTTGATTGGGACTAAAATATGATTTTTTGACTGGATAAAATCAGACAAGCAGCTCTGGTACTTTGCTTGGGTTTAAAAATAATTTTTTAACTCGATAAAAACAGACAAGCAGCTCTGGTACTTTGCTTGGGACTAAAAATATGATTTTTTTCACTCGATAAAATCTGACAAGCAGCTCTGGTACTTTGCTTAGGACAAAAATGTGAATTTTTGACATGGTTTAATCAGAAAAGGGGCTCTGGTACTTTGCTTGGGACTAAAACCGTGATTTTTTGACTCGATTAAATCAGACAGCAGCTCTGGTACATTGCTTGGGACTAAAAATGTGAATTTTTGAGTCGATAAAGTCAGACAAGCAGCTCTGGTACTTTGCATGGGACTAAAAATGTGATTTTTTGACTCGATTAAATCAGACAAGCAGCTCTGGTACATTGCTTGGGACTAAAAATGTGAATTTTTCAGTCGATAAGTCAGACAAGCAGCTCTGGTACTTTGCTTGGGGTTAAAAAGGTGATGTTTTAACTCGATAAAATCAGACAAGCGGCTCTGGTACTTTGCTTGGGACAAAAACCGAGATTTTTTGACGCAATAAAATTAGACAAGCAGCCCTCCTACTTTTCTTGGGACCAAAAACGTTATGACTAGATAAAATCAGACAAACAGCTCTGGTACTTTGCTTGGGACTAAAAATGTGATTTTTTGACTCAATAAAATCAGACAAGCAGCCCTGGTATTTTCCGTCGGACTAAAAATTTGATGTTTTGACTCAATAAAATCAAACAAGTAGCTCTGGTACTTTGCTTAGGACTAAAAATGTGATTTTTTGACTCGATTAAATCAGACAAGTAGCTCTGGTACTTTGCTTAGGACTAAAATATGATTTTAACTCCATAAAAGCAGACAAGTAGCTCTTGTATTTTGCTTGGGACTAAAAATATGAGATATTTCAACTGGATAAAATCAGACAAGCAGCTCTGGTACTTTGCTTAGGACTAAAAATATGATTTCTTGATTCCATAAAAAGCCATAAAAGCAGACAAGTGTATTTTGCTTGGGACTAAAAATTGATTTTGACTCGATAAAATCAGATTAGCAGCTCTGGTAATTTTCTGGGGACCAATAACGTTTTTTTACTTAACAAAACCAGACAAGCAGCTCCTGTACTTTTCTTGGGACTAAAAATGTGATTTTTGAACAAGTTCTGCAAATAAATTATTTCTCCACATAGGTACGTTTCGCTGAAAGTTACCTTGAACAATATCGTTGTATTTTCATTTTCTTCTTTAATCTTTTTTTGAACATAAGAAACATTCGTCTTTCCGATCATAAAAGCGACATGAACTTCTCTCCCCCACGTCGATCGAATCGCATTTCGATGAAAAAAGTTCTCAGGTGCCGAATGAACCACAGCGACCAAAAACCTTCCTCCGCAGTCGCTCAGACTCAAAAACTCAAATTTCTCAAATCCAAAAGCCTCGAGTAATCATCCAGCGGTAAAACAATATCACCCGTTTCGGAAGCCGAAAAAGTCTCAGCGAAAACGTCAAAAAACATAAATAAACTCAACAAAATAATAAACCCGGAAATCACAATACAAAATCTTCTCATTTTTAAATTAGTTAGAAACTTAATCCTTACAGCTGGGAACAAATGAAAGTGAAAATACAACAATTTATGTTTTTATTATTACATTTAAATGTGTCAATAAATAATTATTTATTTTCTCTCTCTAATAACTATAAGAATTTATTCAATCAGAAGGCTTTCTATATAATTAAACATTTTTTCCTTTTCACTAGCCTTTCTGAAATTCTAGCCTACATTTCGGTTAAAAGGAGACATAAAATATAATGGGCTTTCCAGTACGAAGGCACAAAGTCATGCAATTTTAAATTTCCTTGAGGGTTAAAAAGAAATTCTGCTCAAAATAACATAAAAACTACGTTTTTACAGCCATTTTGCATTTTGGCATAGAGAAAGAGTAAATAAATAGAAAAATAAATAAAATTTTGGTCAGAGAGATCACAATTTTAAAAAAAGAGGCAGCGAAATTTTGAGCATTCGTACGTCAGACTCGTTAAAATAATTTGAAGATGCGAAACGCTCCTGGGGGCTTTAAAACAAACTAATTTAAGTACAGAAGGTTTCATTTGAAGAGGTTATAAGTTTGTTTTAAAGTCTCTGCATCATCAAATAGTACAGCAGTAGATAAAAGGCTGGTTCTGGAGGCTGTTAGCATTAGGTAATTCCTCCACCGGCGGGTGAGGTTGACTTAAACATTGAGAAGAGAGGTTAACCCTTTCGAAACTGCAGGCTATAGTTGCCATGCGCGCATGTCGCTTGGAGACCGCAGGCGACTTTAGTTGCACAGCGGGAAGCCTCTCTAAGATATTTAATACCTTCGCTTCCAGTGGCGCTAGCGACATGCAAAAACTGGGCATCTATTGGGGAATGAACTACTGATGATCGCATCACTCGTCGCTTTCTGCGCTTTTCTCGGCCCTGGGAGCGGTCGGGGAGAGTGTGGGGAAGGGCGGAGCTAACTCAGTGCTTTGTAGGTTGGCAACCCTGTTGAGTAGGTTGGCAACACTGTTGAGTAGGTCGGTAACAACATAAGCCTAGAAGCCTCTCTAAGATATTTAATACCTTCGCTTCCCGTGGCGCTAGCGACATGCAAAAACTGGGCATCTGTTGGGGAGTGAACTACGTGATGATCGCATCACTCGTCGCTTTCTCCGCATTGCTGGGCGCTGGGAGCGGTCGGGGGGAGTGAGGGGAAGGGCGGAGCTAACTCAGTGCTTTGTAGGTTGGCAACAGTGTTGAGTAGGTTGGCAACACTGTGAGTAGGTTGGCAACAAAGCGCGCCAGTAGCGCATCAGATCCGGTTTCGAAAGGGTTAAAAGCAGGCCGGGTGACAGGATTCTCGGGCCCCTGTGCAAATAAGAAGGACGGGCCCCGTACTACGCTCACATGTGGGTGGGGGGGGGGTGCGTTTGTGTTAATAAAATATTATGTAGTACCTATGTAAACAATTAATGGAAAACAAAGAACACCACAAGAACGCCACCACCGTGGTCCGTCAGTCCGTGATTAGCTCTGCTAAAGTGCTAAACTAATCATTCTCAGTTCTCTGTACCATAACTCTCAAGCATGTTGATAAGGAAAAAACAGCTGTAAAGCATTTGAACTTTTGTAATTTTAATCGGGGGATTAAATACTTAATACTTAAATTTAAAATTTTAATTTAAAACTCGTCGGCCCGGGCCCCCAGTGAGTCCGGGCCCCTATGCAATTGCCCCCTCTGCCCCCCCCCCCCTGTCGCCGGCCCTGGTTAAAAGTGAAGGTAGAGGAGGAGCCTTCAAGACTGTAGTACAGGTGGAGGGGATAGGCAAGGCCATATGGGCCAGAACGGCCTTTTTCTACTTACAGCAAATGTACTAGTGTACTAGTCAGTTCTATTGTGCTATATCTATGGTGCTCTTTGGCACATTTAAAAAAATACAAGGTGCCTTAAGCGCGAAAAATTGGTTAACACGCGCATTAGTGATTAAAAAAAATGAAAACTAGATTTCTCTAAATTTGGCAAAAAAGACAGCCTGTAGTTAGGACTAGAGTTAACGGTTGACCATGAGCCAGAGATATTTGAAGTTTTTAGGCGACGATAGGCTGAAGAGGAAGTCGTTTTGTGATTTCCGGGATGATACGAGGTCTTCGGTGGTGGCCTCGTCGATCGTGAAGCGACTGACGTCGGTTTGTGTGATGTTTCGTTTGGCCGCTAGGGTTCCCGTTATGTGGATATCGTCTATCCAAAAATATGGCGAACGCTGTGCTTCGGCATAAAGTTCGAAAGCGACGTCTGGAGAATAGACGACCGCCCAACCTGCGCAGTATCTAGGAAACCATCGCCCTGGATATTCCGAAGGTGTCACTCTCCATTTATTCCTTTAAAAAACAACTCAAAATTTATTTTTAATCCATTTTTCTTACCGATAACCTCGTTTGACTATCGACCTTGGGATGACATTGCACAAAAGGAGCTTCCGTGCGCCCAATGGTGATAACTTCAAATTTATAAATTCTTGAAGTTTGGGAGCATTGACAAAACGTCGTCGTCAGTTTTTAGAACGTATTTCGCATTCGGGCAATGATATGCAGCCCATTTTAAACTCATCACATGCTTATATGTCATGTTGCGATATGAGTCAACGAAGGTACCTAAAAAATATTGGGGATTGGAATATTTTTTTGGTAAGGGAAAAGAGGGTAACACTGTAAGTGTCTCCTTAAGGTGCATCCTCTCGCTGTGCGTAGACTTGCTCTTTTCGCGGTGTAGAAGTGAGAAGGTGATGGTGAAGGTGAAGTGTAGAAGGGTACCGCCGCCCGGATAGAGACCGGTGACTGAGAGTAGTCAGGTCTGTGCTCTCGGTGAAGGTGCGTGAGTGGCGAAAGAGGGCTGGAATTTGAGAAGTGCCAGCAGAGAGGAATCACCTTAAGGAGACACTTACAGTGTTACCTCTTCTCCCTTAGATGGTATCCACCTTCACCGAGAGCAAAGACCAGACTACTCTCAGTCACCGGTCTCTATCCGGGCGGCGGTACCCTTCTACACTTCACCTTCACCATCACCATCACCTTCTTCACTTCTACACACAGCGAAAAGAGCAAGTTTACGCACAGCGAGAGGATGCACCTTAAGGAGACACTTACAGTGTTACCCTCTTCTCCCTTAGATGGTATCAATAATTCACAAGTAATGATGGCTTACCTTGGACGATGTCGTTAAACTCTTTGATTTCATCTTCAATTTCATTTTGAATGATGGAACTGTTGGTTTCTCCGATCATAAAAACGACGTGAAACGACGTCCCCCAGGTCGAGCGGATCGCCCGTCGATGGTGGAAGTTCGCCGGAGCCGAGTGTACGACAGCTGCCAAAATCGGCGGCGTCGAATTACATCCTGCGGCGTTCAAAAAAGAGAATTCCGTCAAATCGACCAGTTTAGATGCGTCGTGTGGACTAAATCGCGGAGCGTATACGGTTCTGAGATTCGAGTAACATGCTCGGTAATATCGGAAGGTAGTAAGGGACGAGCGAGGCGACTTCGGGATTCTCGAAAGGCGCCAGAGCGTCGCTACTCCGACTATGCCGAAAACCAGCCCCCAAACCAGTCTGCAGCATCTTTTGTCAAACATACTTCTTCAACATTGCCTGAAAAAAGAGAGAAATAATTTTTATACTGTGATATTTCAAAGCATTGTGCGATAAAATATCTAATTAGAGGATAAAAAAAAGAATGCACAACTTTGCTGAGTGGGGCAAACTTACTGTTATCAAGCAAGATTCTTCTTTTATCCAGACAAAAGAAAAATCTATGGGAAATTCCTACGATTCGTACTCCCCATCCCATAGCAAAATTTCCGGGACCTTTGGTAGGGATGGGACATCGAAACAAAATATCGATATTGGTATCGGAACCATAACGGAAGGAAGTATGTTGATATTATATCGGGCTTAAAATATCGATATATCGATATTTTAAAAATTTATTAACTATCGCCTTTTGCTATTCACTATCAAAATCCAATACCTATTATTTTAAACATATTATCTTTAATTTTTGGAAGTATTTTATTTTATTATCTTTAAGTTTTTTTTTTTTTTAGAATTTTAAATAAAAATTAAAAAATATCGAATATCGACTATCGTGCCTCTAATATCGATATTATAAAATATCGGAAGGTACGATATCGATGAAAAATATCGGATATCGGAAGGGAAATATCGATATTCCGATAATATCGACTATCGATACCCATTCCTAAGGTATACTTTCCTGGTTGGAGGATTAGGATAACCTTATCTTGGGTTATCCTGAAATAACCTTGGATGTTATCTCTTTTTCATTGGTCAAGTTTTTTTAAAAAACGGGAACTAAAAACAGATGAAAAAGTACCAATTTTTATTCAATATCTAGGTAGTTTTGTAAAGATTTTTTGTCTTTCCATCCATATTTGATCGAATTAGGAAAAAATGTCAAAAAGTCGTCATTTTTGGCCATAAAGCAGATAATGAGCCGTCATTTCGGCCGTAAAACTGTCAATTAGTCGTCATTTCGGCCATAAAAATGTCAAAATATCGTCATTTTTGGCCATAAAGCAGATAATGAGACGTCATTTCGGCCGAAAAACTGTCAATTAGTCGTCATTTCGGCCATAAAAATGTCAAAATATCGTCATTTTTGGCCATAAAGCAGATAATGAGACGTCATTTCGGCCTTAAAACTGTCAATTAGTCGTCATTTGGCCATAAAAAGTCAGTCGTCATTTCGGTTGGAGGATTAGGATAACCTTATCTTGGGTTATCCTGAAATAACCTTGGATGTTATCTCTTTTTCATTGGTTAAGTTTTTTTAAAAAACGCGGGAACTAAAAACAGATGAAAAAGTACCAATTTTTATTCAATATCTAGGTAGTTTTGTAAAGATTTTATGTCTTTCCATCCATATTTGATCGAATGAGGATCATGCAGGGATGCAAGGGGGTTTATAACCGAGCGTAAGGTTTCTTCAGAAATTTGATTCCTCTTAAATCTAAAACTTGGATATGACGGTTAAATTGAACGAGGTCGACAGCGTCTTCTGCTTTAGATATTCCGCAGGTGCGCATTTCGACGCTGAGAAGATAAAAATCGTTCATAAGTAGGTCGAAAATTATGGTGGCGCCGGCGTCACCGAATTGGTTGTAGTCGAGACATAGGTGCTGAAGTCCTTTGAAGGTTCTGTCGAAAAATCGTCGGTCTTGCTGCACGGCGAGTAGGCTTGATAGATACTCGATGCCTTAGCGGGATGAAGCATCCGGTCAGATCGAGGCTGGAGATAGACGAGCTTAAACCGTGTGTCATCATCTTCTTGCATCCTGAATCACCAATTCGTGTATGACGTAAGCAAACATGAGTCAACGTCTCCGTCGTATTAGGTACAGAAGTCGAAAATATTTCTCCAGCGGTATCCCTTCCAAATTCAAATATTTCAGCGATCTTTGAACCCTACATCCTATAAAATAGCAAACTTTTTTTAATACGTAACCAGTAAATGCGATTTCTTTCTCGTCTTGAGCACGCGCGTACGTTTTTATGTCGTAGCGGGCTATCGGCGCGAGAGATTCGTCGTAAAAGTTATTTTTTGAAGCGGCTTATCACGGATTACTTCCAAAACTATTCTCAATTCTTCAAAGTTCGCTTTGTCGCAGTAGTAGAGCAAAGTGTCCGATAAGCCAATCACTCCTAAATCACGTACTGGTTCCATTTTTGTCCTAAATTTAACAAAATAACATTTTTAGGTTTTTCATATGGTATAGCAAATTGAAAACGAAGCGATTTTGAAGAAATTTTCTCAGTTTTTAGGCGCAAAAACACACTTTTGACGGATTTGGCGTTTCCATGGATTTGGCTTTTAATCTTCAGTTTTTACGCCGGAAAAAAACATTTCCGTTAGAGTTAAGGTGTTTTTCAAGGTTATCGGACGGGTTTGGGCGCTCATCAACGCCGAAAAACCCCCTTTTCCATTAAAAGGTTATTGTGATACCCCCGGCGACGGGTTTTTGGCGAAGGGTCTTGCAGACCCGGAGGATCATTTCATCGTCATTTCGACCGTAAAACTGTCAATAAGTCGTCATTTGGCCATAAAAATGTCAAAATATCGTCATTTTAGCCATAAATCAGATAATGAGCTGTCATTTCGGCCGTAAAACTGTCAATTAGTCGTCATTTCGGTCATAAAAATGTCAAAATATCGTCATTTTAGCCATAAATCAGATAATGAGCTGTCATTCGGCCGTAAAAACTGTCAATTACTCGTCATTTCGGTCATAAAATGGCTAAATATCGTCATTTTGGCCATAAAGCATATAATGAGACGTCATTTCGGCCGTAGAACTGTCAATTAGTCGTCATTTTGGCCATAAAAATGTCGAAATATCGTCATTTTTGGCCATAAAGCAGATAATGAGCCGTCATTTTGGCCAAAAGCAGATAATGAGTCGTCATTTCGGCCGTAAAACTGTCAATTAGTCGTCATTTTGGTCATAAAAATGTCAAAATGTCGTCATTTTTTTTGGCCGTCAAGCAGATAATGAGCCGTCATTTCGGCCGTAAAACTGTCAATTAGTCGTCATTTCGGCCATAAAAATGTCAAAATATCGTCATTTTTGGCCACAAAGCAGATACGAGACGTCATTTCGGCCGTAAAACTGTCAATTAGTCGTCATTCTGGCCATAAAAATGTCAAAATATCGTCATTTTTGGCCATAAAGCAGATAATGAGCCGTCATTTTGGCCGTAAAACTGTCAATTAGTCGTCATTTCGGTCGTAAAAATGTCAAGATATCGTCATTTTGGCCATAAAAGATAATAAGCCGTCATTTGGCCGTAAAACTGTCAATTAGTCATCATTCGGTCGTAAAAATGTCAAATATCGTCATTTTTGGCCATAAAGCAGATAATGAGACGTCATTTCGGCCGTAAAACTGCAATTAGTCGTCATTTTGGCCATAAAAAATGTCAAAATATCGCATTTTTGGCCATAAAGCCGATAATGAGACGTCATTTCGGCCGTAAAACTTCAATTAGTCGTCATTCTGGCCATAAAAATGTCAAAATATCGTCATTTGGCCAAAGCAGATAATGAGCCGTCATTTTGGCCGTAAAACTGTCAATAGTCGTCATTTTTGCCATAAATGTCAAAATACCGTTATTTTTTCCAAAAAGCAGATAATGAGCCGTCATTTCGGCCGTAAATCTGTCAAATAGTCGTCATTCTGGCCATAAAAATGTCAAAATATCGTCATTTTTGGCATAAAGTAGATAATGAGCCGTCATTTCGGCCGTAAAACTGTGAAATAGTCGTCATTTCGGCCATGAAATGTCAAAATATCGTCATTTTTGGCATTCGGCCGTAAAACTGTCAATTAGTCGTTATTTTGGCCATAAAAATGTCAAAATATCGTCATTTTTGGCCTAAAGCAGATAATGAGCCGTCATTTCGGCCGTAAAACCGTTTTCTAATCATAAATCAGGTGTTAAATACTTCCAAAATGAATTTTTTTTTGTGTTTTCCCATTTTCTGATCACAAATCAAGGTGTTTTAAGTCATTTTCTATACTTGGGGCCAAAAAACCCCCTAAAAACTAGTTTTTTGAGCTTTTTTCTCGATTTTTCGTCACTGAAAAACCCTTTTTACTTACTTAGAGATTTTTTCCTCGGTTTTTCCGCAGACCTTGGATCGCTGGGCGTTTTCTCGATTTCTGGACCAGAAGCACTCAACGACTGATAAGACGAACACTCAAAATCGATAACATCAAAGATAAAAAGAAAAAAGATTCGAAATCGAGTGAATTCGTCGCACCTCCTAACGTTTAAGCGCAGGCGGATTTTTCACCGTACAAATTTGTTCTTTTTAAATACGTAAATAAACAGAGAGAGAACAACTTTTTTTTCAAAAATAAAGAAAATTTAGACTTTTTATTTTTTGCAGTTTTGACTGATTTCCATCATTTTCCGTCTTGCTTTTTCGAATCCGCCTGACGTTTCATTTTGTGCGTTTTCTTCGTCAGCTTTTTCCCCGGGCTTTTGACCCTTTGGACGCCTAAGCGAGTCTTTTGTGTCGACAGAAACGTCGTAAGTTTCCGGTATGAGGTCGAACTGCTCCAGCATCACTTCGACATCTTCCACGTCGAGAACGTGATGATCCATCGGAAGAAAACCGCCGAAGTCATAAATCATATGTTTAAAATGTTCACCTTTGTGACGTCATCAGCCGCACAGTGAACTCGTTTTTTAAAAAATAATTCGAAAATGGTCGATAAAGTCGATTTTTGAACAAAAGAAGCTCTTCAGCGGCTTTCAGTGCTCGTAAAAATGATAAAAAGATCAAAGTACGAAAATAATGGACGTCAATAATTACTTATAGAGACAATCACGCGAAAATATCATTTTGGCTTATGATGTACTTACGTTATTTCACATCGCTTCTATCAGGATGGGAATGACATCGTCGAAATCTGAAAAAAGAAAAGGATATATGAGAAAATCGGGTTCAGCCGTTCCTGAGATATCAGCGTTCTATATTTGGGGGATTCATTCAGCTTCACACTCATCAAGAAAACCGTTAGATATACATAGTAAAATAATTAGACCTTTTTGAAGGGCCTTTGAAAGAGATTTTAGAAAGTAGTAATCAGTAAATCGGTCCAGCGGTTCATGAGATATCGCGTTTTTAGTTTGACTTGAAGGAATATTCAGTCTTTCAGCTGCAGACTCAAAAATAGATCGTATACGGGGGTAGAGCACTTAGATCTTTTTGAAGGGCCATTAAAGAGATTTCCGAAAAGTGGTAATCTAAGGAAATCGATCCAGCCGTTCCTGAGATATCCGCGTTTATGTTTGACTAGATGGAATATTCAATCTTTCAGATTCAAATACCTCAAAATTCAAAACCGTTAGATATAAAGGGTTGAACACTTGACCTATTTGAAGGGCCTTTGGAAGAGATTTCAAAAAGTGGTAATCTAAGTAAATCGGTCCAGCCGTTCCTGAGATGCAGCGTTTTATATTGACTTGTGGGAAGCCGTTCCTGAGATATCCGCGTTTATGTTGACTAGATGGAATATTCAATCTTTCAGATTCAGACTCAATACCTCAAAATTCAAAAACCGTTAGATATAAGGGTTGAACACTTGACCTATTTGAAGGGCCTTTGGAAGAGATTTCAAAAAAGTGGTAATCTAAGTAAATCGGTCAGCCGTTCCTGAGATGCAGCGTTTTATATTTGACTTGTGGGAATATTCAGTCATTCAGCTGCAGACTCAAATACCTCAAAAACCGTTAGATATGAAGGTTGAATACTTTGACATTTTTGAAGGTCTTTGAAAGGGATTTCCGAAAAGTTGTAATCTAAGTAAGTCGGTCCAGCCGTTCTGAGATATTCGCGATTTTAGTTAGACTTGAGGGAATATTCAGCCTTTCAGCTGCAGACTCAAAAACCTCAAAAACAGTTAGATATACAGGGTAGACCACTTAGATCTTTTTGAAGGGCCTTTAAAAGAGATTCCGAAAAGCGGTGATTCAAGTAAATCGGTCTAGTATTTCATGAGATACCTCGTTTTTAGTTTGACTTGATGGAATATTCGGTCTTTCAGCTACAGACTCAAATACCTCAAAAAACCGTTAGATATACAGGGTAGAACACTTAGACCTTTTTGAAGGGCCTTTGAAAGAAGTTTCCGAAAAGTGGTAATCTAAGGAAATCGGTCGCCGTTCCTGAGATATCCGCGTTTCATATTTGACTTGGGAGAATATTCAGTCGTTCAGAAGACTCAAATACCTCAAAAACCATTAGATATGTTTGAACCCAAATATCCCGAAAACCGTTAGATATACAGGGTAGACCACTTATACCTTTTTAAAGGGCCTTTAAAAGAGATTTCCGAAAAGTGGTGATCTAAGGAATTCGGTCGGGCTCATGAGATATCCGCGTTTTATGTTAGACTTGATGGAATATTCAGTCTTTCAGCTTCAGACTCAAATACCTCAAAAACCCGTCGATAAAGGTAGAGCACTTAGACCTTTTTGGAGGGCCTTTAAAAGAGATTTCCGAAAAGTGGTGATCTAAGGAATTCGGTCGAGTGGTTCATGAGATACCGCGTTTTATGTTTGACTTGATGGAATATTCAGTCTTTCAGCTTCAGACTCAAATACCTCAAAAACCGTTCGATATACTGGGAGAACACTTTGACCTTTTTGAAGGGCCTTTAAAAGAGATTTCCAAAAAGTGGTAATCTCAGTAAGTCGGTCCAGTGGTTCGTGAGTATCCGCGTTTTAGTTAGACTTGAGGGAATATTCAGCCTTTCAGCTGCAGACTCAAAAACCTCATAAACCGTTCGATAAACAGAGTAGACAACTTCTACCTTTCTGAAGCTCTGAAGATTTATCTGAAATATCTTAAAAATCGTTGGATATACAGGGTAAAAAACTTATATTTTTGAAGGGCCATTAAATGGGCTTCCCCAAAAATGATAATTTAAGGATATCGGTCCAGCCGTTCCTGAGATATCCGTATTTTATGTTTGACGTGGGGAAATATTCAGTTTTTCAGCTGCAGACTCGAATCCTCAAAAACCAGATATGTTTGAACGCAAATATCCTGAAACCGTTAGATATACAGTGTAGACCACTTAGTCCTTTTAAAGGGCCTTTAAAAGAGATTTCCGAAAAGTTGTAATCTCAGTAAGTCGGTCCAGTGGTTCGTGAGATATTCGCGATTTTAGTTTGAATTGGGGGAATATTCAGTCTTTCAGCTTCAGATTCGATATCCCAAAAACCATTAGATGAACTCAAATATCCCGACAGCATTAGCTATACAGGGTAGACCAATTAGACCTTTTTGAAAGGCCTTTAAAAAAGATTTCCAAAAAGCGGTAATTCAGGTAAATCGGTCCAGTGGTTCCTGAGATATCGAGTTTTATGTTTGACTTGGGGAATATTCAGTCTTTCAGCTGCAGACCAAATACCTCAAAAACCGTTAGATATACAGGGTAGACCACTTAGACCTTTTTGAAGGGCCTTCGAGAGAGATTTCCAAAAAGCGGTAATTCAAGTAAATCGGTACAGTGGTTCACGAGATATCCTCGTTTTTATTTTGACTTGTGGAGGATGGAGGGGTGGTTAAGGAGAATATTCAGTTTTCAGCTGCAAACTCAAAAACCTCATAAACCGTTCGATAAACAGAGTAGACAACTTCTACCTTTCTGAAGCGCCTTTAAAAGAGCTTCCCAAAAAAATTAAGAAGATCTCTCCTGCGAAAAACGGGATAATATGGCCATTTCCTTTAAAAACGGTTCGGCGATCGGAAGTTGTCCATCTGTATAATTCGATTTGGGGATCAGGTCAACGATGCTAATCGGCTCAAGTTGTCCGCTTGATTTGATAGTCTGCTCCTTCCCATTTCTCGATAAAAACCCAAAATATTTCATCCATATCGAATATCGACTTGCGATTTCTCTTTCGCTCTTCCATGAACATAAAAAATTCCTTAATATCGATTTTAAAAAGACGTCACGTTAAAAGAAGGAAAAAAAATTGATTTACAACTTTTTTGTACATTTTCTTCGGTCGAAACCCATAAATAATTAAACGTTGCAACTGGTAGTCTTGACATGAAATTTTTATTGTCTCTATTTTTAAAAGGGCTTTCATTCCCTGAGTATTCTGGAGCTTTTTCTTCCTCCTGTAATTATTTTCTTTCACCCACTGCTTGATCGATATCTCATCCGGGAAAGCTTTAAACGTATGATAGGGTGTAAACACCCGTCGGCAAACAATGGCACGGAAGAAAAATAAGAAGTTAATAATTGATTTATGCCGTTGACCTGTGAGGATTATAATTTATGATTAATGATAGCTACTGGCAAAATAGAGCCCGTCGTAAGTGAAAATAGAAGGGTCGGAAAATAAGATTTTTTTTAAATTAGATAAAGAGTTGTCGAAAAGCGTTTAGGACTGCGCTGTTTTAAGAGGCGCTCCCTTTTTATCGGATTTCGGGAGTCTTTCTTCTGTTCGCCACGTTTTTTGGGATTTATCGTCGTTCTTTCAGTCAAAAAACTAACTTTTGCCAGGTTTTTGGGATTTACTACATCTTTTGACTCCTTTTTATCTGATTTTAGGGGGTCTTCCTCGGAGAAACTCTCTTTTCGCCCGTTTTTTGGGGTTGGTCGCTAATTCGGTCGAAAAGCTAACTTTCTGCCAGATTTTTGGGATTTTCCTACCTCTTTTGACTCCTTTTTATCGGATTTTCGGGAGTCTTCTTTATTTCGCCACGGTTTTTGGGGTTTATAGTCGTTCTTTCGGACGAAAAGCTAACTTATGGCAAGATTTTTGGGATATTCCTACCTCTTTTGACTCCTTTTTATCGGATTTTTGGGAGTATTCCTCGGAGAAACTCTGTTTTCGCCACGTTTTTTTGGGGGTTATCGCTCTTCGGTCGAAAAGCTAACTTTCTGACAGATTTTTGGGATTTTTTTAATCTCTTTTGACTCATTTTATCGGATTTTCGGGAGTTTTCCTTCTTTCGCCACGTTTTTTTGGGGCTTATACTTGTTCTTTCGTCAGAAAAACTAACTTTTGACAAGATTTATGGGATTCCTACCTTTTGACTCCTTTTTATCGGATTTTAGGGGGTCTTTCTCGAAGACACACTCTTTTCGCCACTTTTTGGGGTTTATTGTCGTTCTTTCGGTCGAAAAGCTAACTTTTTGCAGGATTTTTGGGATATTCCTACCTTTGACTCCTTTTTATCGGATTTTTGGGAGTCTTCCTTAGAGAAACTCACTTTTCATCAAGTTTTTGGGGGTTTTTGGCTCTTTTGGTCGATAAGCTAACTTTATGCCAGAATTTTGGGATTTTCCTTCTCTTTTTGACTCCTTTTTATGGGGTTTTCGGGAGTCTTCCTCGTAGAAACCTCTTTTCTCAACTTTAATGGGGTCAATGGACGTTCTTTCGGTTGAAAAACTAACTTTTTGCAAGATTTTCGGGGTTTTTTTACTCTTGACTCATTTTTATCGAATTTTCGGGAGTCTTCTTTATTTCGCCACGGTTTTTGGGGTTTATAGTCGTTCTTTCGGACGAAAAGCTAACTTATGGCAAGATTTTTGGGATATTCCTACCTCTTTTGACTCCTTTTTATCGGATTTTTGGGAGTATTCCTCGGAGAAACTCTGTTTTTTTTTTGGGGGTTATCGCTCTTTCGGTCGAAAAGCTAACTTTCTGACAGATTTTTGGGATTTTTTAATCTCTTTGACTCATTTTTATCGGATTTTCGGGAGTTTTCTTCTTTTCGCCACGTTTTTTTTGGGGCTTATACTTGTTCTTTCGTCAGAAAAACTAACTTTTGACAATTTATGGGATATTCTACCTATTTTGACTCCTTTTTATCGGATTTAGGGGGTCTTTCTCGAGACACACTCTTTTCGCCACTTTTTGGGGTTTATTGTCGTTCTTTCGGTCGAAAAGCTAACTTTTTGCGGATTTTTGGGATATATTCCTACCTCTTTTGACTCCTTTTTATCGGATTTTGGGAGTCTTCCTTAGAGAAACTCCTTTTCATCAAGTTTTTTGGGGGGGTTTTGGCTCTTTGGTCGTAAGCAACTTTATGCCAGAATTTTGGGATTTTCCTTCTCTTTTGACTCCTTTTTTATGGGGTTTTCGGAGTCTTCCTCGTAGAAACACTCTTTTCTCAACTTTAATGGGGTCAATGGACGTTCTTTCGGTTGAAAAACTAACTTTTTGCAAGATTTTCGGGGGTTTTTTTACTCTGACTCATTTTTCGAAATTTCGGGAGTCTTCCTCGAGAAACTCTGTTTTCGCCACTTTTTTTGGGGTTGTCGTTCTTCCGGTGAAAAGCTAACTTTCTGCCAGATTTTTGGGATTTTCCTACTCTTTGACTCCTTTTTACCGGATTTTCGGGAGCCGTCCCCGGAGAAACTCTCTTTTCGCAACATTTTTGGGGTCTATGGACGTTTTTGGTTTGAAAAGCTAATTTTTTAAGAGATTTTTGGGGGTTATGGACGTTCTTTTCTGCCAGATTAAAGTAAATTGTTGCCAAATTTTTGGGATTTTCCTACTCTTTTGACTCCTTTTTATCGGATTTTCGGAGTCTTCCTTGGAGAAACTCACTTTTCGCCACGGTTTTGGGGTTTATGGTCGTTAAAAAACTAAATTCTTGCCAAATTTTGGATTTTCTACTCTTAGACTCGTTTCATCGGTTTCGGGGTCTTCATTAGAGAAACTCCTTTCCACGTTTTTTTTTGGGTTTATCGCTCTTTCGGTCGAAAAGCTAACTCTTGCCAGATTTTTGGGATTTTCATACCTCTTTTGGGATTTTTAGGATTTCGGGAGTCTTCCTCGGAGAAACTCTCTTTTCGCCACGTTTTTTGGGGCTTATCGTCGTTCTTTCAGTCGAAAAATTAACTTTTGTCAGATTTTTGGGATTTTCTACTCTTTTTGACTGCTTTTTATGAGATTTTCGGGAGTCTTTACGGAGAAAACTCTGTTTCGCCACTTTTGGGGTTTGTTGCTCTTTCGGTCGAGAAACTTTGCCAGATTATTGGATTTTTGGAGAACTCTTTTCGCCACGTTTTTGGGGTTATCGTCATTCTTCGGTTGAAAAGCTAATTTTTGCCAAGATTTTTGGGATTTTCCTACCTCTTTGACTCATTTTATTGGATTTTCTGGGTCTTACTCGGAGAAATCACTTTTCGCCACGTTTTTTGGGATTTGCGGTCGTTCTTTCGGTCGAAAAGCTAACTTTTTGCCAGATTTTCGGGATTTTCCTACTCTTTTGACCCTTTTGGGATTTTCGGGAGTCTTTCTCGGAGAAACTCTTTTGCCACGTTTTTGGGATTTGGTCGTCTTTTGTCGAAAAAAACTTTCTGCCAGATTTTTGGGATTTCCTACCTCTTTTGATCCTTTTTATCGGATTTTCGGGAGTCTTCCTCAGAAAAACTCTGTCTTCGCCACTTTTTTTTGGGGTTTGTCGTTCTTCGGTCGAAAAGCTAACTTTCAGCCAGATTTTTGGATTTTCCTCCCAGAAACCCTCCTTCAAAATGGAGATTTTCTCACTTTTTTGAGACAAACACATGTTTTTCATAATTTTCGAGCAATCCTCGTTTTCCGAAAAAAACCGTTTTTCGGGAGTTTTTCTGACCCTTTCCCAAAAAACGCCCGTTTTAACCGATTTATCGTTCGCCTCGTCTTTGAGCCCAAAATCAATTAGGAGTTTCTCATACTACCCAAAAAACGCCTTTTATCCCAATTTTTTTAATCTTTCAACTCTTGCCTTTTGGCCAATCATCCTTTCCCCCACAAACACCATTTTTGGGCGCTTTCCACTTCAAAATTTGCCGCCCTAATGGGGGGAGGGGGGGGGAGTAAACTGTGGCTTCCTCTCTAATTTTAAACAAATGAGACAATAATTATATTTCAAAAAAATTATAAAATAATGAAATATAAGTTGAGGTAAATATGGGTTACCTAAAGATGTGGCCGGCCGGTACATGTATTGATTCGTAGTAGTCGGATGCTGCGTGAGAATCATCGCGCTAAAAAAAAAAATAACTTTTTCTTTTTCTTCTCCCCGAATTCCACAAACTTGAAAATAAACACAAACTTGCGAAATAGGAAACTTCGAAAATTTTGAGGGTGAGAGTTTCGGTTATTGAGACGTCGTAAATAAAAGGCGCGACTCTGTACTGCCTCCCAGCTTGGAACAGGGTTGAAAAGGGGGGGGGAGGGGGTCGGCATTGAAAAGGGGTGGTTTATAAAGGGTGGACGGAGGGACGATCGACCTCCCCTCTCAGGATTTCCCTTTATCAACACCCTATTTTTTTGTACACAACGGTTTATATTTCAAAAAATCGATTTTGTCTAGGCACCTCAGAAGGACCTTGTTTCTGACCCCATTGAAACCAGAAAAAGTACTAGTTTGAAGAGCTTCCAACGAAAGCTTCGTAAAAGAGAAGTAAACATGGAGGGAGAAGTATAAAGGAGGGGGAAGTAACGGAGGGGAAAATATAAGGAAGGGGAATATAACGGAGGGGAAAATATAAGGAAGGGGAAGTATGACGGAGGGGGAAGTTTTTTCCAAAAATTTTCTAAGTTTTTTTAATTTCCAAGATTTTTTTTTTTTCGAGTTTTTTTTCGAAAAATTTTTTTTAATTTTCCCGAGTTTTTTGTTCAATAATTTTTTTTTCCATTTTCTTTTTTAAATGTGCGCTTTTTTTTCCCAAAAAATTGTCAGTTTTTTTTTTTTGAAATTCGTTAAAGAGAAGTAAAAATAAAAATAAAGGAGGGGAAGTATAACGGAGGGGAAATATAGGGAGGGAAAGTAGACGGGGGGAGTATAACGGAGGGGAAAATATAAGGAAGGGGAAGTATGACGGAGAGGGAAGTTTTTTTCCAAAAAATTTTCTAAGTTTTTTTAATTTTCCAAGATTTTTTTTTGAAAAATTTGCCGAGTTTTTGTTTTTTTTTTTTTCGTTGTTATTTTTTTTTTGAAAAATTTTCAAGTTTTTTTGTTCAAATAATTTTTTTTTTTCCATTTTCTTTTTTAAATGTGCGCTTTTTTCCCAAAAAATTTCTAAGTTCTTTTTTTTTTTTTTTTTTTTTTTTTTTTTTTTCGAAAATTCAAGGTAGAAATAATGGGATTTTTGCCCAAAGAGAGTTCCTCTCGTAAGGCGGGTAGTATGAAATTTCTCCCTACTAAGGCGGGAATATGAATATCTCTAATTATATTTTAGTAGTCACTCTCCACACAGGACTGGCTGATCACAAGGAAAGGTTATAAATATATAAAAAATCGGAAGGTTATAACCTTTCCTAATTTCACTCAAAGACCTTAAGCGCTAGTTCTGCCCTTTCCCTATAGGCTAAAACTCCAGAAGAAACACCCGAGATATAAAACAACATAAAAATCACCTAACAATAAATTTTATTTACATTAATTACAAAAAAATTTTTGTATAAATTAATACAAAGGGACAACACTGCGACTACAACCCTGAAATGCCAACAATATTCTCTAAAATACTGTAAAGACAAGCTAAATTCTTTAACAAGCAAACAAATACAAAAAATAGGCACATTTTTATTAATTAAATCTGGAAGCCTTGTATGAAGCATGAAGACATCGAAGTTTAAATGCACAGCGAAAAAAAAATTTGCAAACTGCCATCGTAGCTCAAATTGGAACAGAATACTCAAATTTTTCGCTTATTGTGAGCACAGCTTTGAAAGCAAATGAAGAAATTGGGTTAATAAATAATGAGTTGAAAAGCAAGTTTCTTGCTTGTTTTAAAGAGAGGCCTAAAATCAGTTTCCATAGTAGCTTTGTTCCAACCGCAGTTTGAAACTTGGAGCATGCTCAGAGGGACTGTCAAATCTGACTGCAGGTTGGAACAAAGCTAATAGTAAACAAAAAGGGGGCGGAGGGGCTCCTGGCGTCAATTCATGTATTTCAAAAATTGTATCTACGTAAATCATAATTTTTTACAATGTTGGAGATAAATCACATTTTTTATGTTTTTTTAATAACAATTTTTGAGAGAATTTTTTTAAACAAGTATGGAGATTCCTAAAAAATTATGATTTCTCCAAAATGTGTAAAAAAAAATTTATGATTTTCTCAAAAGTAGTAAAAAAACAATTTTCTTGAAATTTGAAAAAAAAGAGATTTTGAAAATTTTAGCAGAAGTACATGATTTTTTGGATAAAAAAAATCGTAAATAAAAATATGACAGCGATTAACTGTAATCACATTCGTAATTTTATCGTAATCAAAAATATGATTACGATTATGCCCTGCTCTATCATGTTCTAGAATAATCAAAAAATTAACAAATTGACAAATCATTTCTTAGGGCCAAAATGCCCAACGTCGATGATTTTGAAAACCTTAAGGGGATATGAGGGTTTTAAGTTGGTTGCTTTGTACATTTTCGTTGTGAGCAACGGTTTTCGGTTTTCCCTTATCTTGGAAACCGCGCTCAAAACGAAAAAATGTCCTAAGTAAAAGTTGTAGCTACCGAAATTACTACATAAAATATCTATTGGTTTTTCCGTCAGAGCAAATTTAGGAGATTGAAGGTTTTAAGTTTTCAGACAGGCTCTGTAGGATTTAGTTTTAACTCAATCCTTAAATATTGCTTACGCAAAAATGAATAAAGAAATTTTTGTAGGAAATCTTGTACCTACAACTTTTACTTAGGACATTTTTTCGTTTTGAGCGATGGTTTCCGAGATAGAAGGGAAAAAACCGAAAAACCGTTGTTAACAACGAAAAATTTGCAAAGCAACCAACTTAAATACTTCCATCTCCTAAAGTTTGCTCTGACGGAAAAAACTAATAAAATATTTTATGTAGTAAATTTCAGTACCTACAACTTTTACTTGGACATTTTTTCGTTTTGAGCGACGGTTTCCGAGATAGAAGGGAAAAACCGAAAACCGTTGTTAACAACGAAAAATTTGGCAAAGCAACTCACTTAAAAACCATCATACCTCCTTAATTCAATACAATTTTTACCCCCTACAGAATCTAAAAAACCCTTTAAAAAAATGTTTTTCGTCCTAAAGTCACAAGGGAGCTAAAAACTACGGGTACTGTCAAATATTAGCTTTGTTCCAACCACAGTTTGAAACTTGGAAATGGTAGAAGGATTTGTACGTCTATTTGACGTCATATGACTTCGATTCAAACGACGTCAAAATCCTTCTGCGCACACCCGAGTTTCAAACTCTGGTTGGAACAAGATTTTAGGCCGTTTTATAAATAAGCAGATAAAATTTCCGAAGATTTACATACTATACAAGAATAATGTACAATTTGACATTTTATTTTATTTTTTTTTTTTTTCGACTAGACTTCTCAGTCTATAAAAAAAGTCAAAATTTCAGCGACCTTGAAATGTTAGTTGGAAAATTGGCTACGTCCTTATCCATTATTCAATTGGTTAAAAAGGTATTTTTAGAAAGCGAGAGGTGATTTTTATTCTCTCTTCTTCCTCGTCTTTGAGGTTTTTGAGGGCTTCTTTCGCAGCCAGAAATTCGTTATAGTGAGCCTTCCTTCGACTTTCGAATTCTTCTTTTTCGCTGGAAGAAAAAAAAGATAAATTTTTTCGTTGAAATTTTTAAGATTTTCTTACCGATTTATCAGGGGTCATTTCGTCGCCTGAGCTGTCGGAATGGTTCGGATTTCGAGAAGTTCCAGCTCTTCCGCTTGAACCGCGAGTTTTTTCTTTTGCTGTTTGTTGAAGTCTAAAAAAAAAACTATAAAAATAAATTTGACATTTAAAATTTACTTTTGAGCCAGAAGGCCTGCATCGACACCTCTGGGTGAATCGATTTCATCTTATGGGTCTTTCAAAAGGAGTTTTGGCTCCTCAATTTTCATATGTCCATAATCTTTATTTGGCGGATGGAGCGTCTTTTTATTTTGCTCGTCGAACTTCGTCAATTTATTTTGTAGAGGAAGCGGCTTCCGTTTCGACCTAAACATAAATCATTTATGTTGGCAGAACTGATTTTAAGATACACTGCGAATGAGCATAAAAGTGTAATAAAAAGGTATTGGCAATACTGACATCTTTGGCATCGGATACCTCAAAAGTTGTGAAAGTCTTAACTAGCAATTAAATTGTACAATTGTTATGTTGGTATAACTGTTCAATTTGGCTCCAAATACGATTAAAGTTAGGAAAACTGCAGTTATGTCTAGGAGTAATTGAAGTGAAAGTAAACTATGTTGGCAACACTGACAGCTTAGGCTCTGGATACCTCGAAAGTTGTGAAAGTCCAAACTAGCAATAAATTGTACAATTCTTATGTTGGTATGACTGTTCAATTAGGCTCCAAATACGTTTAAATTTGGGAAAACTGCAGTTAAGTCTAGGCGTAATTGCAGTGCAAGTAAACTGTGTTGGCAACACTGACATCTTTGGCTCCGGATACCTCGAAAGTTGTGAAAGTCTAACCTAGCAAATAAATTGTACAATTCTTATGTTGGCATAACTGTTCAATTTGGCTCCAAATACGTTAAAGTTAGGAAAACTGCAGTTAAGTCTAGGAGTAATTGAAGTGCAAGTAAAGTATGTTGGCAACACTGATCTTTGGCTCGGATACCTCGAAAGTTGAAAAGTCTAAGTCTAGGCAATTGAATTGTACAACTCGTATGTTGGCACACTGTTTAATTTGGCTCCAAATACGTTAAAGTTGGGAAAACTGCAGTTAAGTCTAGGCGTAATTGCTGTGCAGTAAACTGTATTGGCAACACTGACCATCTTGGCTCCAAATACGTCAGTTGGAAAGTAAGTCTAGCGTAATTGTAAAACGTGTGTTGGCAAACTGACCATTCTGGCTCCAAATACGTTTAATTTGGGAAAACTGCAGTTAAGTCTAGGCGTAATTGAAGTGCCAAACTGTGTTGGCGACATTGACCATTCTGGCACCAAATACGTAAAGTTGAGAAAACTTCAGCGTAATTGAAGTGCAGTAAACTGTGTTGGCAACACTGACCATTCTGGCTCCAAATACGTCTAAAGTTGAAAACTGCATTAAGTCTAGGCATAATTGAAGTGCAGTAAACTGTGTTGGCAACAGTGACCATTCTGGCTCCAAATACGTCTAAAGTTGGGAAAACTGCAGTTAAGTCTAGGCGTAATGAAGTGCCAGTAATGTGTTGGCACACTGACCATTCTGGCTCCAAATACGTCTAAAGTTCGGAAAACTGCAGTTAAGTCTAAGGCGTAATTGAAGTGCCAGTAAACTGTGATGGCAACACTGACCATTCTGGCTCCAAATACGTCTAGTTGGGAAAACTGC
Source organism: Orius insidiosus (assembly GCA_014119065.1). Taxonomy (NCBI): domain Eukaryota; kingdom Metazoa; phylum Arthropoda; class Insecta; order Hemiptera; family Anthocoridae; genus Orius; species Orius insidiosus. The sequence goes on along the minus strand of JACGAQ010000030.1, from coordinate 509,984 downwards.
AGTTAAGTCTAGGCGTAATTGAAGTGCAAGTAAACTGTGTTGGCAACACTGACCATTCTGGCTCCAAATAGTCTAAAGTTGGGAAAACTGCAGTGAAGTCTAAGCGTAATTGAAGTGGAAGTAAAATGTGTTGGCAACACTGACCATTCTGGCTCCAAATACGCCTAAAGTTGGGAAAACTGCAGAGTTTAGGCCTAATTCAAGAGAAAGAAAACTGTGTTGGCAACACTGACCTTCTGGCTCCAAATACGTCTAAAGTTGGGAAAAGTGCAGTTAAGTCTACGCGTGATTGGAGTGCAAGTAAATTGTTGGCTACACTGACCATTCTGGCTCCAAATACGCCTAACGTTGGGAAAACTGCATATACGTAATATACCATTAATTAACAAACTATGTCCTATGTTGGCAACATGACAGTTTTGGGCGGCCAGATATTAAAGTTGGCAACGCTGTATTTCACAAAAACTTACCCACTGGGTTGTTCTTGGACTTCGAAGCTTGAGGAGACTTAAGGATGCTTTTTCTCGGCTTCTTTTTTAGATTTTCCGTCGGGTCGTTTCCCTTCTTCTCCATCGCCAGGATTTATAAAAGAGAAGGTCCTAGAGGGTATAAATGGAAATTCCTGACGCTTTGAAAGTCTCATAAGGCAGCCCAGGAAGGGTACTAGGCAGACTGCACAGTTTATTTTCGCCGTTTTTTCTCACTCGCGCGGTTTCCACAGGTTTTTTTTTCTCTACTCAAGGGCTCGGGCCTTTTTAAGTTGTAAACAGTACAGAAAGGCGGTGGGAAGGTAACAAAATGGTTACACAAAAGCCAACCAACCTGATGACGTCACCATTATGTAATTTGGTGAGGTAAACCAAACAACTTCAAAGAAATCTACTAAAGTATTCAAAAGAGCTTAGAAGACTTAAATTTCTAAAACCTTAATTTTACATTATTCAAACTATTTTAAAGAGCCTTCTAAAAGAAACAGTGTTGCCTTATTAAGATGGCCCCTCCACAATTTTTAATTTAAGCCCAAACAAGATTAATTATAAAAATTCATCATTTTAAACTGTTCTTTTTTTATTGGATAAAATTAAAAAGAAAACGTTAATAAAATTGTTGGCAACACTGTTCTTGTTTACATCCAGGTAACAGTAAGAGACTTATCAACGTGGAAACAGAATGTCAAGAATCATTCTCAAATAAAATATCCAAATTAGGACATCTTGAAGTTCAATATTTTCTAGTCAATTTATACAAAATGGCAGTAAGTATTTTTTTAATTTCATTTCACCCAGGACGGTTTATTATCGTTAGTTCTAACACCGGCTATCTCATTTTTCCGAGGTTTTCAGGAGAGCCAAAACACGAATTAATTTCTCATTAAATCAATGTTGGCTAAATCGTGAACTACGCGTTTTCTGTTGGTAAAGGGTTAAAATACCAACGGAATTGATTCTCCACAAAATTTACCATTAGAAACAATTCATATAAAATTAATAAAAAATGAGATGGCCAGTATTAGAATTAACGCGACGATATGTTATGTTTGTAATCTAGTAGTAATAATTAAAGGCTTAACGTATGATTATAATTTTATCATTACACTGATAATGTATGATAACAATCGTTATCATTAATCTCAGATAATCAGTGATTATCTCAGCGTTATCATTAATTAGTGATAACGATCGTTAACACTAATCTCAGATGATGAATGATAACAATCGTTATCACTAATCTCAGACAATGAATGATAACAATCTTTATCACTAATCTCAGATAATGATTGATAACAATCGTTATCACTAATCTCAGATAGTGAATTATAACAATCGTTAACACTAATCTCAGATGATGAACGTTAACAATCGTCATCACTAATCTCAGATAATGAATGATAACAATCGTCATCGCTAATATCTAATAATTAATGATAACAATCGTTATCACTAATCTCAGATAAAGACTGATAACAATCGTCATCGCTAATCTCAGATAATGAATGATAACAATCGTCATCACTAATCTCAGATAATGAATGATAACAATCGTCATCTCTAATCTCAGATATTGAATGATAACAGTCATCACTAATCTCAGATAATTAATGATAACAATCGTTATCATTACTGATAATAGATATCAATCTTTATCACTAATCACATACAATGAAGCACCCTAATAGCTGAAATTAACTATTTGACTATTTCTAGCCTCAAAAAGGAAAACAAGGGACAAAAGGGCAAAAGCAAATCGTCGAAGAAAACGTCGAGACGTTAAAATTTTACCGAACGATGGCGTTGGGATCGAACGGAATCTATTTAGCCGTCATGCTCACTCTATTCGATTTTTTCAACTTTTTAACATAGTAAATATTCAAATAAATTATTTTTTTTAAATAATTTTTCCCCAGTTTATGTTTATATTGACGTCAGTCGCATTTTTGGAAGTCTACAATTTATGGTGTATATGTCAAAGGCGACTTTTGGAGAAAAAAATCAAGTTTGGATTCTGGTGTGGATCTTAATATGGTCGGAGGGATAGCAGAGTACGTTTTTTTAAATAATTAATTAAATAATTTTTTCTTTAGACATTTAAAGGACATGATAATATTGACAGCTGGGTCTCAGTTGCTTTCGCTCGTTTCTAATTATTTTTGGCTTCTTCTTCTATTGGTAAGGTTCTTTTGGTAACCGGCCAACTTATCTTTGTTTTTTTAGGCACCTGGGCGAGCTTTATATTTCGTATGGGTGAATATACTTTCCCCATTTTTTCCTAGAAGCTCCACCACAAGAAGTCGATGAGAAAAAACAGAAGAAACTCGAACGTAAAATGAAAAGGCAACAACACTGAAAAACAACCTATTTTTCCATTTTGTAAATAATTTTTTAAAAAATAAAAATGTGCTCAAAAAAATTTTTAGTCGAATTTTCCTTTTTCGGATGGTTCGGGTACTGGGACGTTGGTCCTTCGACCGATTTTCTCTTTAAGGGCTTCGTCAACAACTGTCGTTTTAAAAGCCGATGTAAAAACTGCTATCATTTCCAAAAGTTCTTGCCCTAAACGTTTTATAACCTGCGGTGGCATATTAAAACCATACTGTGGCCCTGGCAGACTTATAGAAAAGCAATATTTTATATTCGCCACACCTCTAGCCCAATCGATGCTAGTCCCTGAAGATCTTCCTGAAAAGTACTGGAAATTCAGGTATTTTGACCTATATATTTAAAATGACAAACCATGTAAAAATGATGCCTGACCAACGTCGAATTCTGTATAAAACTTTTTACGAATAGTATCTGCAGCTTTCCATGCCAGAAGTTCCTGCAAAAATGTATTAGGTGTACAAAATGAAACTCAGCCACAGGGTAAATTTGAATTTTGTAGATTTTAGCCGAGTTTCATTTTATACACCTAATATTAGTCCATGGAGATCAGTAGTACATCAGGAAGGTTATACATGGTTATATCATCATAACCTTTATATTATCATATGAGGCCAAGAAACGCCATTATACCACATTGTAGGTGGAGAAATATGAAGTTTTCGGCGAAGGTTACACATGTTTAATCTTTAAGGATGTCTTCTCTTGAACACATGTTTATATTATCATAACATTGTTTTTGAGAGGGTTAATGAGGTGGGGTTTTTCGCAAAGAAGCCTTTTTCTCCCAAATTGAAAGAGTACGTCAGTTTTCTGGCCAAAAAACGCCATTTTACCATATTGTAGGTGGAGAAATATGAAGGTTTCGGGTTTTTTGGCGAAGGTTACACATGTTTATATTAACATAACCTTGTTTTTGAAAGGGTTTATGAGGTGGGATTTTACGCAAAGAAGCCTTTTCCTTCCAATTTGAAAGAGTACGTCAGTTTTTTGGGCAAAAAACGGCATTCTACCAAATTGTAGGTGGAGAAATATGAAGTTTTCGGGCCTTTCGGCGAAGGTTACACATGTTTATATTATCATAACCTTGTTTTTGAGAGGATTAGTGAGATGGGGTTTTACTCAAAGACGCCTTTTTCTCCCAATTTGAAAGAGTACGTCAGTTTTTTGGCCAAGAAACGCCATTTTACCATATTGTAGGTGAGCTATGTAGTTTTCTGCGAAGGTTACACATGTTTATATTAACATAACCTTGTTTTTGAGAGGTTTAATGAGGTGGGGTTTTAGGCAAAGAAGCCTTTTTCTCCCAATTTTAAAGAGTTCGTCAATTTTTTGACCAAGAAACGCCAATTTAGCACATTGTAAGTGGAGAAATATGAAGTTTTCGGCGAAGGTTACACATGTTTATATTATCATAACATTGTTTTTGAGAGGGTTAATGAGGTGGGGTTTTTCGCAAAGAAGCCTTTTTCTCCCAAATTGAAAGAGTACGTCAGTTTTCTGGCCAAAAAACGCCATTTTACCATATTGTAGGTGGAGAAATATGAAGGTTTCGGGTTTTTTGGCGAAGGTTACACATGTTATATTAACATAACCTTGTTTTTGAAAGGGTTTATGAGGTGGGATTTTACGCAAAGAAGCCTTTTCCTTCCAATTTGAAAGAGTACGTCAGTTTTTTGGGCAAAAAACGGCATTCTACCAAATTGTAGGTGGAGAAATATGAAGTTTTCGGGCCTTTCGGCGAAGGTTACACTTGTTTATATTATCATAACCTTGTTTTTGAGAGGATTAATGAGATGGGGTTTTACTCAAAGACGCCTTTTTCTCCCAATTTGAAAGAGTACGTCAGTTTTTTGGCCAAGAAACGCCATTTTACCATATTGTAGGTGAGCCATGTAGTTTTCTGCGAAGGTTACACATGTTTATATTAACATAACCTTGTTTTTGAGAGGTTTAATAAGGTGGGGTTTAGGCAAAGAAGCCTTTTTCTCCCAATTTGAAAGAGTACGTCAGTTTTTTGACCAAGAAACGCCATTTTACCACATTGTAGGTGGAGAAATATGAAGTTTTCTGTGAAGGTTACAGATGTTTATATTAACATAACCTTGTTCTTACATGTGGATTGGTTGTTAGAATATTAAAACGTTCTGGGTAAATAAGCGGGTAACGGTTCAGTAATTTTAAGGTGAAAGGTGATTTGGAGCTTGGACAAAGACAGCGATATGTGTGCGAGAGAGAGAGAAAACCGAAATTTTGGGCAGTTCTCACGCTTCTAAAATTGGTCCGATTTTATTTTTTCAAATTGGAATGTACTCAGTGGAACAGTACAAAATTCGGAATCTAAAAAAAAAAAAATTTTTTGCCGCCAAAATCAAAATTTTGAGCCAAAATTTTTAAATTTTGCAAAATTTGAAAAAGTGGTCAACAGCCCAGAATCGTTAAAAAATCCTGAAACCAACGACGTTAGTATTATAAAGATCGGATAAAAAATGGCGACCGAAACGCGAAAATGCGAATTTCCGTTTGATGTTCGCCGCCCGTCTACGTCAGCGTTGGGTGAAATTTTGATGTTTCTTTCGATATTCAGTCTTTCTCTGCCGAATCCTTGGTTTTATTTTTTTAACACAAATTTCTTTAGCCGGTGAAGAAGAATGCAACGAGGGCTATTTTTGAATTTCGAAAAAATGGCGGAGATATGTCTGTTTGAAATTTTAAAAAATTTGCTGCGGCCGAACCGTTAGGCCGATTTTCACCAAATTTTCACCAATACTCCTTATATTTTTTAAGAATTTTTGGCGTAAAAAAATTGCGACTTTTATTAATTAATTTTTTTAGTAAGGAGAAATTTCGTACTTCTACCCTTTACGAGAGGCACATCCCTAGGCCAAAGAGCCCATTATTTCTACCTTGACACTTTGAAAATTTTTCGAAAAAAAGAACTTAAATTTTTTCAAAAAAAAAAAGAGTAAGAAAAACCCGGAAAATTTTTCGAAAAAAAAACCGGAAAATTTTTCGAAAAAAAAAGTTTGACAAAAAACTTATAAAATTTTCAAAAAAAGGAACTTAAAAAATTTTTCAAAAAAAAAAGGAAAACCCGGAAAATTTTCGAAAAAAAACTCGGAAAATTTTTGGGAAAACAAACTTGGAAAATTCTCCTTTATACTTTCCCTCAAAAAAAATTATACGGTTTTTTTTTGGAAAAAAAAAAAGAAAAACTGCAATTTAAAAAAAAAATAGGAAGGAGTGTGATTATTTTATTTTTTATTTCTATATAGTTACTGTATAATTTTTTATTGCTGTATATTATATTTTTTTCTTTTTCATAAAGAAATATTTCTGAATTTTTAATTATTAATTAATTTATTTTCATTAGTTTGCATTTTTTCCTCTAAAAACGAATAGTATGTGGTGAAAATATGAGGTGAAGAGTGAGGAAGAATATTGTTTTTAGAAAAATAATTCGATGGGGGGATATTTTTGTATGACAGGCAATAAATTAGAACGTTTACATTGTTTATTCCTCAAGTCTTCCAAAATGACTCCGCCCCTCGGAAAATCTTTTGATCCTTCGGGACACGATTACGATCGATCTAATCATACGATTTTCTTATGTCATAGGCTTTTGGAATCGGGGAATCGTGAGCTATAATTTGTATACCGGCGATTTTCGAAAAAAGGTCGAGAAAAAAAAGATAGATTTCGGATTTTCCGGATGGAAAATTTTTGGAAAATCGGTATGCCTAACCCTTATTCATTTTGGATTTTAAAACGAAAACCGTTTTCAAAATTATTTTCATGGACATGGAGGGTAAAACTAAAATTTGTATTTTAATGGCTTATTAATTTTAGTATTTTTGTTATCGCTTGAACACTTGCTTTCATGCAAACTACCTGTGTTGAAATCACATTCTATATCTCTAAATATCTAGAAAAAAAAATACTAGGGTAGGCAGAGAAAGACCGAATATCGAATGAAATGAAAAATTCCCCCTACCGCTGACGTAGACGGGCGGCGAACATCAAACGGAAATTCGCATTTTCGCGTTTCGGACGCCATTTTTTATCCGATCTTTATAATACTAACGTCGTTGGATTCAGGATTTTTTAACGATTCTGGGCTGTTGACCACTTTTTCAAATTTTGCAAAATTTAAAAATTTTGGCTCAAAATTTTGATTTTGGCGGCAAAAAAAAATTTTTTTTAGATTCCGAATTTGTACTGTACCACTGAGTACATTCCAATTTGAAAAAATAAAATCGGACCAATTTTAGAAGCGTGAGAACTGCCCAAAATTTCGGTTTTCTCTCCCTCGCACTCGTATCTTCTGTCTAACACAGAGTTGCCACACTTGTAGTCCCCTTTCACCTTAAGCCCCCTCGTATCTCCGCGAAACGCATCCTCTTGGCCATCAATTAAAAAAGGTAACGACTCATAAAATGAGTATGCATTGGTCAATTTACGGGTCAGTTTGTTAATAAAGGAGGCCTTGAAAATTAGCTGGACACGAAATTGTTTGTCAAACCCGTCGGTCAACCCTGAACGACAGGAAGCCGGACGAAAAGAGGAAGAAAAAAAAATAAGTTGCCGTAATACTCAAGGTGCTTTTTAAAACTAAATTGAGGGACGGGCTTTTGAGAGTTTTTCGGAAGTACTTGATTTTATCCCAAACAACCACTTAATTTAAATTCGTCAATCTAGAAGGCCATCAGATTTATCGTATAAATTTCAATATTTTTCTTTTCGTTTGAAAAACTACTTTTTTTTACAATGTGGGAGAAAGAGTTTTTTTGGTATTTTGTGTTTAAGAAAAAATTACGAGTTCTTCGCTGTTTTCTAACGATGAATTATCGTATGTCCATGGATATGATATGCTTTGAAATGGGCTTCGGATGCTCAAAAACATTTGACAACGAGGGACGAGTCCTAAAACGAAATCTCTTAACGCTTTAGATTCTTCTTCGGAAAAGGGCTCTTCGCCGCAGTAATATGAAGAACATGGGTCTCTTTCGACTCCTCCTTCTGAAAAAAGAGAGGTTATTGAGAAGGTTACATGTTTATACTATCATAACCTTGTTTATGAGAGGGTAAATGAGGTCGGATTTTACGCAAAGAAGCCTTTTTCGCCCAATATGAAAGAGAACGTCCGTTTTCTGGCCAAAAACGACATTTTACCATATTGTAGGTGGAGAAATATGAAGGTTTCGGGCCTTTCGGGCGAAGGTTACACATGTTTATATTATCATAACCTTGTTTTTGAGAGGGTTAATGAGGTGGGATTTTAGGCAAAGAAGCCTTTTTCTCCAAATTTAAAGGAGTATGTCAGTCTTTTGGCCAAGAAACGCCATTTTACCACATCGTATGTGTAGAAATATGAAGTTTTCGGGCTTTTCGGCGAAGGTTACAAATGTTTTTATTATCATAACCTTGTTTTTAAGAGTGTTAATGAGTTGGGTTTTTACGCTAAGAAGCCTTTTTTCTCCCAATTTGAAAGATTACATCAGTTTTTTGGCCAAGAAACGCCATTTTTCCATATTGTAGGATGAGAAATATGAAGTTTTCGGCGAAGGTTACAAATGTTTATGTTATCATAACCTTGTTTTTAGAGGGTTAATAAGGTGGGGTTTTAGGCAAAGAAGCCTTTTTCTCCAAATTTGAAAGAGTACGTCAGTTTTTTGGCCAAGAAACGCCATTTTACCATATTGTAGGTGGAGAAATATGAAGGTTTCGGGCCTTTTGGCGAAGGTTACAAATGTTTATATTATCTTAACCTTGTTTTTAGAGGGTTAATAAGGTGGGGTTTTTCGCAAAGAAGCCTTTTTCTCCCAATTTGAAAGAGAACGTCCGTTTTTTGGCCAAGAAACGCCATTTTCCATATTGTAGGTGGAGAAATATGAAGTTTTCGGCGAAGGTTACACATGTTTATAATATCATAACCTTGTTTTTGAGAGGGTTAATGAGGTGGGGTTTCATGCAAAGAAGTCTTTTTCTCCCAATTTGAAAGAGCACGTCAGTTTTCGACCAAGAAACGCCATTGTCGATGGAGAAAGATAAAGTTTTGGGCGTTTTGGTGGCAAAACTGTTGCAATTTTTAAAAATTTCTTTTGTCCACCCAATTGGCAAACGAGATTTCCGTGAGGGATGATGACGATTTTAATAAACGGCAAAACTTCCTTGGATCTCTCGTTCCGTTTTGATAGACAACAAAAACTGAATCACACGAGAGGAAGCTGTCATAACGAAGCACGCGAATTGCATAAAGGAAAAGCAACAAAAAACAAATTGTGAATCTTATCTTTTTAAACATTTTCGTCCTTTGCGTGTCTTGAGATGCATTTTTTCTATTGATGGGTTACATAAAAGAATTGACATACCAACCTCCCCAGCGGTGAGCGTAGTTCCTGTTGACGTCCACCCCGAGGCAATGGTCGATTTTGGTGTCGTTGCGATTTTTACGCCAGTTTTCCTGGAAACATGACACCAGATACACTCTAGGCAAATCTTATCACATTGTAGGTGGAGAAATATGAAGTTTTCGGCGAAGGTTACAATGTTTATATTATCATAACCTTGTTTTTGAGAGGGTTTATGAGGTGGGGTTTTCTCAAAGAAGCCTTTTTCTCCCATTTGAAAGAGTACGTCAGTTTTTTGACCAAGAAACGCAATTTACCATATTGTAGGTGGAGAAATATAAAATTTTCGGGTTTTTTGGCGAAGGTTACACATGTTTATATTAACATAACCTTGTTTTTGAGACGGTCTATGTGAGGTGGGGTTTTCCGCAAAGAAGCCTTTTTCTCCCAATTTGAAAGAGTACATCAGTTTTTTGACCAAGAAACGCAATTTTACCATATTGTAGGTGGAGAAATATAAAATTTTCGGGTTTTTTGGCGAAGGTTACACATGTTTATATTAACATAACCTTGTTTTTGAGACGGTCTATGTGAGGTGGGGTTTTCCGCAAAGAAGCCTTTTTCTCCCAATTTGAAAGAGTACATCAGTTTTTTGACCAAGAAACGCAATTTACCATATTGTAGGTGGAGAAATACGAAGTTTTCGGGTTTTCGGCGAAGGTTACACATGTTTATATTATCATAACCTTGTTTTTGAGAGGGTTAATGAAGTAGGGTTTTACACAAAGAAGTTTTTTCTCCCAAATTTGAAAGAGTAGGTCAGTTTTTTGTCCAAAAAACGCCATTTTACGACATCGTAGGTGGAGAAACATGAAGTTTTCGGGCTTTCGGCGAAGGTTACACATGTTATATTAACATAACCTTGTTTTGTGAGGTTTAATGAGATGGGGTTTTACGCAAAGAAGCCTTTTTCTCCCAATTTGAAAGAGTACGTCAGTTTTCTGGCCAAAAAACGCCATTTACCGTATTGTAGGTGGAGAAATATGAAGGTTTCGGGTTTTTTTGGCGAAGGTTACACATGTTTATATTAACATAACCTTGTTTTTGAGATTGTTAATGAGGTGCGGTTTTACGAAAAGAAGCCTGTTTCTCCCAATTTGAAAGAGTACATCAGTTTTTTGACCAAGAAACGCAATTTTACCATATTGTAGGTGGAGAAATATGAAGTTTTCGGGTTTTTTGGCGAAGGTTACACATGTTTATATTAACATAACCTTGTTTTTGAGACGGTTTATGAGGTGGGGTTTTCCGCAAAGAAGCCTTTTTCTCCCAATTTGAAAGAGTAGTCAGTTTTTTGGCCAAAAAACGACATTTTACCACATTGTAGGTGGAGCTATGAAGTTTTCGGCGAAGGTTACACATGTTTATATTAACATAACCTTGTTTTTGAGAGGGTTTATGAGGTGGGGTTTTCACAAAGAACCCTTTTTCTCCCAATTTGAAAGAGTACATCAGTTTTTTGACCAAAAAACGCAATTTTACCATGTTGTAGGTGGAGAATATGAAGTTTTCGAGTTTTTCGGCGAAGGTTACACATGTTTATATTATCATAACCTTGTTTTAAGAGGGTTTATGAGGTGGGGTTTTACGCAAAGAAGCCTTTTTCTCCCAATTTGAAAGAGTACGTCAGTTTTTTGGCCAAAAAACGACATTTTACCACATTGTAGGTGGAGCTATGAAGTTTTCAGCGAAGGTTACACATGTTTATATTATCATAACCTTGTTTTGGGGTTGATTTTGGTATCGTTGCGATTTTTACGCCAGTTTTCCTGGAAATAATTTGGTGACACCAGATACAATCTAGGCAAATCGGAAGCCATTTTCGGCTTAGAAAGTCGAATTACGATGCGGGGATGATCTTTAACCTGTTGGGCTTCTGCACAAGCTTTCTTTCCTTCGTTTTTTGCCCCCTTACCACATCTTTAGAACGGTTTTTTGAAGGGAAAGGTGAGTGTGAATTAACTTTTCGAAGCGTGGGTTTCCTAGTTCTTTTGCCCTTGAGTTATTTGAAATAAAATGAAGCTTTCAAAGGCTTAGAAGGACGGAAAAAAAGACTTACATCAGTTGTAATCGCGTATTGATATCCATCCGGGTTTAAAAGTGGCGCGATAGCTAAATCGGCCGTTTCGCGTATCTCATGATGGATCGCCAGTTTGTCTTTTCTGGCGAGCTCCTTGATGACGTAGAGAGTGGCGGCGGAGGCGATTTTTCACGTCCGTGCGATCCGGCTTCGATGACCACGATTGGCTTGGAGCCGTTTTCCTCGCCGATGAAGACCGAAGGGATTTCCTGACCTCGGGCCGTAATTCCGATCGTCTTGTATTTGATGTCGTCACCTCCGAGGCATTTTAAAAAGCTTTTTATCTGAAAAAGAAAATCCCTTGTATCTCCGAAACGATTGGTTGTACAAAAAATTATAATAAATCAAATTGGTAGGAAATTTAGTCAGCTTTGTTTATATTCTATCAGTTTTTCGCTTCCGACGTACCGTTTTCAAGATACAGGCGAAAAACCGCAGAAAGTTACGCATCGCCCCTAGGCGGTTTTTTCGCTGTTTTTCGCCGCCTCGTAGCTCGAGCGAGGTTGGTCGTACAAAAAGATTATTGAGTCAAATTTGTAGAAAATTTAGTCAGCTTTCTTTTATATTTCATCAATTTTTCGCTTACGACGTACCGTTTTCAAGATACAGGCGAAAAACCGCGAAAAGTTACGCATTGCCCCTAGTCCGTTTTTTTGGCTGTTTTCGCCGCCTCGTAGCTCGAGCGAGGATGGTGGTAAAAAAAATTATTGAGTCAAGTTTGTAGAAAATTTAGTCAGCTTTCTTTTATACTTTATCAATTTTTCGCTTACGACTTACCGTTTTCAAGATACAGGCGAAAAACAGCAAAAAGTTATGCATCGCCCCTAGGCCGCTTTTTGGCTGTTTTTCGGCTCCTAGCTCGAGCGAGGTCGGTCATACAAAAAAGTTCAATAAGTAAAATTTAAAGGAAATTTATTTAGCTTTCTTTTTGAACTAAGACATTTTTCGGCTACGACTCCCCGTTTTGGAGATACAGTCGAAAAACCGCAAAAAATAACAACTCGCAACACTTTTGCCCTTTAAATTAGTTTCCTATATTTTGGGCGAATCTGCGTTTTATCTTGATAAGGGAGATTGAAAAAGATGAATGATTTTGAAATCAACCCAATTTGCATACGCACTTGATCAATTTCGGACAACCGCGTCATTATAGACAATCATACCAACTTTATGAAATTATGTTACAATTTGTGTAACCCGTAAGGATTTTTTATATATATTTTTTTTTAAACTCCCTGGATGATTTATTACCTGGAATGACGTCATATAGTATTCTGGCAACAACGGATTGGTTGACCCCAAAGATCATTACATTTGGTAACCCTGAAAAAAAAGTTAATTAGTCTTTAAAATAATTAATTATATTATAAAAAAAAAAAAGAGAGAGAAAGGGTCTTTCAGCTCAATATGATGACGTCACTACGCACTTTTTTAAGTTCTTATCTTCCTTAAAGAAGTTATTGTGATACCCTCGACGTCAGGTTTTTGGGGAAGGGTCTTCAGATCCCGGAGGCTATAATCGAATATTGATCTTTACCGATCTCAATTTTGTCTGTGTTGCCGGCCGGCCGTAGTTTTTCCGGAACACTTTGCGGCCACAGTTTTCACCAGATTTTTACCAAATTTTCACCAAATTCTCTTTAGTCGGTGATCAAGAAACTAACCAGGGCGATTTTTGAATTTCGAAAAAATGGCAGAGATATGTCTGTTTGAAATTTAAAAAAATTTGCTGCGGCAGAACCGTTGGTCCGATTTTCACCAAATTTTCACCAATTACTCATTATATTTTTTAAGAATTTTTGGTGTAAAAAAATTATAATTTTTTATACATTAATTATCATTTTAGTAGGGAGAAATTTCATACTTCTACGCCTTACGAGAGGGACCTCTCTTGCACAAAAATCCCATTATTTCTACCTTAATACTTAAAAAAGTTTTCGAAAAAAAAAAACCTTTAAAAAATAGAAAATTTTTTTAAAAAAATTACCCCTCCGTTATTCTTCCCCTCCTATGTAGGTACTTCCCCCTCCGTTATACCCTACACTTCCCCTCCTTTATACTTCCCCTCCTTTATACATTCTCCTTCGTTATACTTCCCCCTCCTTTGTACTTCCCACTGCGTTATACTTCACCTCCTTTGTACTTCCCCTCCGTTATACCCCCTATACTCTCCCCTCCTTTTTACTTCTCCTCCCTTATAATTCCCCCTCCGTTATACTTCCTTCTCCGTTATACTTCCTCCTCCGTTATACTTCCTCCTCCGTTATACTTCCTCCTCCGTTATACTTCCTCCTCCTTTGTACTTCTCTTCTCTTATAATTATCCCTCCGTTATACTTCCCCTCTCTATACTTCCTCCTCCGTATACTTCCCACTCCTTTATACTTCCCCTCCTATATTTTTACATCTCTTTAAGGAAGTTTTCGTTGGAATCTCTTAAAGTCTTAATTGGGATCTGGTTTTTCCTTATAGGATGTACAGTTCGTAACTTATTTCGTATGAGCATCTAATTACCGATTGGTTAAGACTTTCAAGAGGATCTCAAGAAGCGGCGAAACGGAAAAAAAATCTTTATATTTCCTCTTCTTTTGTTAACATTTAAACGAATTCTGCGGTCATAAGCACATTATCCTTTTTTAATTATTAATTATGAAAAAAAAAATTTTTTTACAGGAAAAGGGAAATATAAAAATTTTTAAAAATAAATATAATTTTTCTTTTGTGCTAATTATTTCGACAATTAAAGGATTTACAAATGCGTGTCATCGCGAAATAATTCGACCTTGAGGTTTTTTTGTTTGAATTTTGAAAAAACTGAAATTTCCGCACTTTTCATCGTAATATCTTTTTTTAGGTTGCCGAAAAAAATATGATGAAACAACCTAATTTTCGTTTAGATTGCCGACATTGATCGCGTTCAACTTTCAAGTCGGCTTTTTTTTTAATCCTAGACGCATTGTATTTTTTTTTTCTACAAAAAAAACCCATCATTAACGTTAGAAAGTTCGTAGAAAATGGAATAAAGTTGTATAAGCCTATCGGAACATATTTTGATAATTTAAAACACTTGTCGGATTTAACGAAACTCTTATAGCCACAGTGATTTTTAGAATGGTTGTCTAAAAACTAGGAAAACTTCCGGAAATCCTTTAAAAATGAGGTTTTTCTGGCTAAAAACCGTGGAAAAATAAAGAAAATTCCAAAGCAAATGTGTTTCCATAGTCAAAAAGGAGAGAAAAAATCCTAAAAATTAAGAAAAACTCCTAGAAATTTGGTAAAAGTGGGATAATTTTGTCAAAAAACCGAGAAAAACTCCAAATAATCATGAAAAAAATGTAGTTTCTCTTTAGAGTCTCTCCTTTATTCTCCTTTATACTTCCCCCGTTATTCTTCCCCCTCCTTTATACTTCCCCCGTTATTCTTCCCCCTCCTTTATACTTCCCCCGTTATTCTTCCCCCTCCTTTATACTTCCCCGTTATTCTTCCCCCTCCTTTATACTTCCCCTCCTTTATACTTCCCCCTCCTTTATACTTCCCCCTCCTTTATACTTCCCCCTCGTTATACTTCCCTCCTTCATATCTCCCCTCCGTTATTCTTCCCAATCGATTATACTTCCCCTCCGTTAAACTTCCCCTCCCTTTGTAGAAAAAAACACAATGCGTCTCTAGTACAATAGAGTCTCTCTAGAGGGGAAGAATAACGGAGGGGAAGTATAAAGGAGGGTAAGTATAACGGAGGGGGAAGTATAACGGAGGGGGAAGTATAACGGAGGGGAAGTATAAAGGAGGGGGAAGTATAAAGGAGGGTAAGTATAACTGAGGGGGAAGTATAACGGAGGGGAAGTATAAAGGAGGGGGAAGTATAAAGGAGGGGGAAGTATAAAGGAGGGGGAAGTATAAAGGAGGGGGAAGTATAAAGGAGGGGGAAGTATAACGGAGGGGAAGTATAAAGGAGGGTAAGTATAACGGAGGGGGCAGTATAAAGAAGGGTAAGTATAAAGGAGGGGGAAGAATAAGGGGGAAGTATAAAGGAGGGGAAGAATAACGGGGGAAGTATAAAGGAGGGGGAAGAATAACGGGGGAAGTATAAAGGAGGGGGAAGAATAACGGGGGAAGTATAAAGGAGGGGGAAGAATAACGGGGGAAGTATAAAGGAGGGGAAGTATAACGGGGGAAGTATAAAGGAGGGGAAGTATAAAGGAGGGGGAAGTATAAAGGAGGGGGAAGTATAACGAAGGTGGAAATATAGCGAAGAAAACTCCCAACAATCCTGTAAAAATCGAAAATTCCTTCGAAGAAATAGGCCTTTTTTTTTACTTTTGACAGGCGATTTACGATTTTCCAAAATTCACTTTCAGACCGTAAAAATTTTAAAATTTTCCATAATTTCAGATGATTTAGTTTTCTTTAAAAATATTAAAAAAATGAATTTCTCCGAAATGCCATGTAAAATAATATCGTTTTTCTTGTCCATTTTATTCGCAAATGTCGCTTTTAATTTTTTACTGGCGCCGCAAGAAGAAAAGGATTAAAGAATTTTCAAGAATGGATTTTAAGGACGTTTTGACAACTTGTATGAAATAGAATTTACCTGTTAAACAAATTTTGTGTTTTTTCATTCTTGATTTTGGACTTGAAATTGTTTAAATAAAACACGTGATGGTTTCCTTACCTTGAAAAACTAAGTTGTAAATATTTACTTAAATTTACAGACAAAAGGCATTTTAAAAAAATCCAATGTCATGTAATCCGAGGAAGTTATGCGTTAAGAAAAAATTGACATCGTCTAACTATCGTCTTACTTAACTTGTACTGACCTAAAATTCTATTAACGAGATAAAAATGACATTTTTTTTATCCAGGGTTTAGAAGAAAATTAGTTTAAAAGCTACTGAATTTGTTAAAATTCACTTTCGGCTAAAAATGTTGAGTTTACCTAGGAGAAACTACGAAAAATTGGAAAAATGAATGTTTTTCTGTCGAAAAAAACCGTTATAAAAGTATAAAATTATTTCTACGAGAAGCAACTAGATTACGTCCGATTTCTACGAGGAGGCTACTTTATATCCATTTTTCTACGAGAAGAAGGTAGATTACGTCCGATTTCAACGAGGGCGCTACTTATATCCATTTTTCTACGAGAAGAAGGTAGATTACGTCCGATATCTACGAGGAAGCTACTTTATATCCGATTTTCTACGAGAAGCTATTTTATGATCAGTTTTTTCCACGAGGAGCTATTTTATGTCCATTTTTTCTACGAGAAACAGCTAGATTACGTCCGATTTCTACGAGGAAGCTACTTTACATCCGTTTTTCTACGATAAGAAGCCATTCCCCCCGTTGTGCAACATTCAGAGCTGGCCTTAAGGCTTTGAGGGCGTTCGGGCTCCCGAAAAAATGAATGCGTAATTTATATTTTCATGTGCCAAGGACAATCGGGTAAATTATTTATTGAGACACCCCCTACTCAATCACGTTTTTTACGCTAAGTAGGACATCAACTTTTTTCCCCCTTAGAACTCGATTAAAATCAGCGGCTCTTCCACTCGTCAAGACGGTTACGTTAACCAAATTGCGTGTTTTTTGTCCGTTATATATGTTTTATTTGAAAAGAAGAAGAAAATTACGTCATTTTGAGCATTCGTAGACAATGTATTTCCTCTTTAAAAAGGCATAATATTTATCGGAATCAGCGTAGCGATGTTTTTTTTAGAAAGCCAGAAGCAAGTTTTCGGTGTTAAGATTGAATTAGGCCCGCACAAAACCCCAGAGCGCTAGGATTTAAGGAGGATTGTAACTACGGAACGTTTTGCTTCACTGCAAGAGATTGCAGCACTTTCGCCCCTTTGTTTTCTATATTTGAGCACTAAAAATCATCAGAAAATTATTTTAAAAAGCTTGTTTTGAGAATATCTAGGCGGCATTGGGAGCAGTTTTTTCAAAAAAAGTTTTCTTTTACGTAGAAAAAACTTTCATTTTGACTAAACTTTTTAACTTCCTTAAAGAAGTGTTGTGATATCCTCGACGTCGGGTTTTTCCAGACCCCAGAGGGTCAAATCGAATATTGATCTTGACCGATCTCAACTTTGTCTGTGGTGCCGGCCGGCCGTAGTTTTTCCGGAACACTTTACGGCCACAGTTTTCATCCGATTTTCACCAAATTTTCGCACTTTCTTTAGCCGGTGAATATAAAGAGGGCGATTTTTGAATTCGAAAAAATGGCTGAGATATGTCCGTTGAAATTTTAAAAAATTCGCTGCGGCCGTAGGTCCGATTTTCACCAAATTTCATCAATTACTCCCTATATTTTTTACGAATTTTTGGTGTAAAAAAATTATCGTTTCTTAACATTAATCATCATTTTAGTAGGGAGAAATTTCATACTTTCACGCCTTACGAGAGGGACCTCCCTTGGGCCAATATCCCATTATTTCTACCTTGATAATTAGACAAATTTCCAGGGGAAAAAAAGTTCCCCTCCTTTGTACTTCCCCCTCCGTTATACCCCATCCCTTATACTTCCCCTCCTTTACACTTCCTCCTCCTTTATACTTCCCCTTTTTTATACTCCCCCCCTTTTCATCTCTTCCTTTATACTCCCCCCCCCTTACACTTCCCCTCCTTTATACTTACCCTCTTTATACCCCCCTTTATATTCCCCCCCTTTATCATCTCTTCCTTTATACTTCCTCCTCCGTTATAATTCCTCCTAAATTATACTTCCTCCCTTATGCTCCCCCCTCCTTTATACTTCCCTCCCTCATACTTCCTCTTCCGTTATGCTTCCCCTCCTTTCAACTTCTCCCCCATTATACTTCCTCTCCTTTATACTTCCCCGTTATCTTCTCTCCCGTTATCTTCCCCTCCTTTATACTTCCTCCTCTGCTATAGTTTCCCCTCCGTTATACTTCGCCTCCTTTTTCGAAAAAAAAAAAAAAAAAAAAAAACTTAAAAATTTTCGAAAAAAAAATAAATAAAAAAACGCAAATTTAAAACAGAAAACTTAAAAAAAATTTTAAAAATTAAAAAAATACCCGAAAAATGTTTCGAAAAAAAATTTAGAAATTTTTTTGAAAAAAATAAATAAAAACTTCCCCTCCGTTATACTTCCCCTTCCGTTGTACTTCCTCTTCCGTTGTACATCCCCCTCCCTATACTTCCCCCTCCGTTGTACATCCCCCTCCGTTATACTTCCCCTCCGTTATTGTTTCCCTCCCTTATACTTCCCCTCTGTTGTACTTCCCCTTCCGTTATACTTCCCCCTCCTACATTGTTACTTCTCTTTAAGGAAGCTCTTCAAACTATGTAGTACTTTTTTTCAAAAATGAAACAGACCATCTTTTTAAAAAAAACCGTCAAAATCCGGAAGTTCGAAATCAATAAAAAGACTTTGACCGTGGACTTGTATTTCGATAAAAAAAAGAATTTAATTTATTCCATCCCTGGAATGGCTCACGGAAAAAAAAGGTAAAAGCACTCGATAAAAACCGAAAAAATAAAGTTTTTATCTAAAAAAGAAATTTTAGACAAAAATCGAAGGACCGAAAATTTTGAAGGCTTTGAGGAAACCGAGTTCACGTATAGGTTACGTTTTTACAAACGTGATTTTCAAAAGGGGAAGAATGCACGAAAGAAATACAAAAGACACACGGATAATGTTACGTTACAATTTTTACGACAACGATTGGAAAACGTCTTTTGTTGTAAAAGTATAAAAAAATATTATAATCTGCCCCCTTGGTCAGTTGTTAATCAGGCCATCCATAATTTTAACAAATTCCTGGCGCGATTAAGTAACAAGTTTTCTAATGTTGAGTATGTTAAATTGGACTTAATGCACCCTGGACTCTTTTTGAGTACCGCGAATGCGTTTAATCGCCAAGGAAGGTATGTGGTTAGCCTGGATATCAACAAAAAAATTCAATTCCTTAATAAACAGTGTTTTTTAGAAAAGAAGCCATCTGTGATGGCCCAAATCATGTACTAATTTTCAAAAAGACTAATGTCACTGCAAATTTTAATTTTCCTCTAAACCTAGATTTTAATTCACACTGTGATACTACTGTAAATACTAGCTGTGATTCAAAAACTTGTAATCTAAACCTCTGTGATTTAAAAAGAAATAGTATTAATAATGTTCACTCTATGTGTAGAGGTAACAATGGTCATAAATCGAAGTTTTTATTATCATTATACTATCAGAACACTAGGGGGCTCCGTACTAAAACAAATGAATTTTTCCTTAGTTCCCTTTCATCCGATTATGATGTCATTTTGATTTCGGAGACCTGGTTAAATGATAATGTGTCCTCTTCTGAATTATTCGGTTCTAACTATGTTGTTTTTAGAAATGATCGCTCCTGCGTTAATAGTTCTAAGTCTGATGGAGGAGGCGTTTTGATTGGTGTCAAAACCGACTACTTGGTAAAGAAGATTGTGCCGCCCAACTCCGCTGTCGAAGATTTATGGCTTGTAGTAAGTTTTAAGGGTTTTTCGTTCATTTGGGTTGTTTTTACTTACCTGATTATTCTCCAGAGTCTAGTTATATCGGATTATTTGAGAATATGGATTATACGTTATCTATGTATCCTAACTCTCAATATTTGGTTGCTGGTGATTACAATATCCATTCCAGTAGGTTTGCTGGAGCGGTTCTTGATAGCTACAAAGCAATGCTTGATCTTCATCAAATCAATGCTATTCAGAATAAGGATGGAAGGATTCTCGATTTTGTTTTTTGTAATGTATCATTAACTACAATCTCCAAATGTTTGTTGCCCTTTGTTTCTGAAGACGACTACCACCCATCAATTTCAATTTGTTGTGAATTTACTGCTCCTGTTAAGGCTTTTCGGAACTTGCATTCAGGCAACAAATAATTTCTACAAGACTAATTTTACTCTGTTGAACCAGCATTTGTCCTCCATTGACTGGAATTTTCTGGAGAGCTGTTCATTGGATGATGCAGTCAATTTGTTTTATTCAATAATGTTTAGACTATTTGAGGAATGTTCCTGTCAAAAATGTAAAGCCAAGTAATAGGTTCCCCTCATGGTATTCTTCTAACACAATTAATATTATTAATCGGAAAAATAGGGCTTACTATGCTTTTAAAAAACTCAATCATCCCCAGCAGTACAGTGAATATTCTTCGCTTAGATCAGCAGCTAAATCAGCAATAAAGTGTGATTATGATAGGTTTATAACATCCACCGAAGGTATTATTGCAATTAATATAAACCATATATGGAATTTTATGGACTCTAAAAAGAGGCTCGATGGTTATCCTCGCTTTATGGATGACTTAGCAAATTGTACTCTTTCGAATGATCTTGAGACTTCAAATGCATTCTCTGAGATGTTCCAATCCAATTTTTCGTTACCCATGTTGAATCCTTGTGATAATTTTGTTCCTAAATTCTGTGATGTTCTTTCTACCTGTGATATCAATGAATCTGTGATATTAAATAAGTTGTTAGTTTTAAAATCAAATTATTCTCCAGGTCCGGATAATGTTCCTGGAGTAGTTTTGAAAAACTGTGCAGACAATCTTTCTCGGCCACTAAATATATTATTTAATAAATCATTTTCTGCCTGTGTGGTACCTGAGGTATGGAAGACAAGTTATATCATACCGATTCATAAGAAGGGTGACAGGTCAAAAATAATCAACTATCGTCCGATCTCCAAGTTGTCAGCCATCCCTAAAGTCTTTGAATCGGTTATTACTGATTGTATGTCTAGTCATTTTATGAAATATATTAGTCATCACCAACATGGGTTTGTTAAGGGTAGATCTACAACAACGAATCTTTTATTATTCCGTGAATTCATAATAACTAACATGGAGAGAGGGAACCAGGTTGATGCCATATATACTGACATAGCGAAAGCTTTTGATTCGGTCGACCATGTTAGACTACTATATAAGTTGAATTTAATTGGTGTTGAGGGTAGTTTGTTGAAATGGTTGGAATCTTATCTATTGGGTAGAATGTCATATGTTCTTTTTCGCGGTGTCCTTTCTAACAGTATTAATGTGTCATCAGGGGTGCCCCAGGGGTCCCATCTAGGTCCTTTGTTGTTCCTGTTGTTTTTTGATGATGTGTTTACATGTTGTTCACAGTCCAGAATGTTGTCCTTTGCTGATGATGTAAAGATTTTCAATGTGGTTACCTCCCTTTCTGACTGTGTAGCACTCAACCGTGACTTGTCTCAATTTTCTTATTGGTGCGGAATTAATGGATTGAGAATTGAGCCCTCAAAATGTAGTGTAATTACTTTTCATAGGAAATTATTTCCAGTGTTGTTCGACTATAAGTGTAATGGCAATGTCATCCCTCGGGTTCGGTCAATAAAGGATCTTGGTATTATCTTCGATGAAAAGTGTTCCTTCGCTGAACATACTCAGGATGTGGTTTCCAGGTCTTATAGAATGGTTGGTTTTGTGCGAAGGTCGACTAATGACTTTAAAAATATTGGGGTAGTTCGCTCTTTGTTTTTTGCCTATGTTCAGAGTATTGTCGACTACGCTTGTATTGTTTGGCGCCCATACCACGCTTATTGGTATGAGAAATTGTTAAGGGTACAGAAGTCTGTTGTTAAGCATTCTGCTTTTATTGTTAAGAAGAGATATGACTCGGAGTCTTTGGATTACTGGCGCTCATATTTTAGGTTAATGTCTCCTGAACATCGTTTTCTTTTTCTTGGTGGGTGCTTTATTCACAAATTGTTGAATGGAGGGATTGACTGCCCTGAGTTGTTGGAGCTCATTCCGCTTCGCGTTCCTCCGCGTAGGTGTCGACATTCGGTTACGTTCCATGTTCCCTTTCATCGAACTGAATATGGTCGTTCTTTCACGCTTTCTGGATTTTTGAACAGTCTTAATGCTTTGGTTAATTCTGACATCGACTTTTTTCATGAACCATTGGGTTCTCTGAAATCAAAATTGATTGCTCTGGAAAGGGGACAGGGTGGAAATTAATCAATATTTATATTACTATGTTGTTTATTGTTTTAAAATTGTTTTATTGTTTATTTTAAAACTGTTTAAAATTGTTTCAAAACTTTTCATGAATTGTGCTATTTGGCTTCATTGCTGTAAGCATGTAAATAAATAAATAAAATAAAAATGGTGAAATAACCTTTCTATACGATTCGACCTCGAAATTTTGAAACTCTTGAAATTAAAGCGGTTTCATTACTGACCGAAGAATTCGGCTCTCTTGTTTCTTGTAGTTGTATCATAAATTTGAGCAAACAAATAAAAAACGGTGTGCGTTATTAGGCCGTGAAAAGTTACTTTTAGCCCGGTTTTTGGGGCATTTCCTACCTCTTTTAACTTCCTTAGAGAAGTTATTGTGATACCCTCGACGTCGGGTTATTGGGGAAGGGTCTTCCAGACCCCGGAGGATCAAATCGAATATTGATCTTTACCGATCTCAACTTTGTCTGTGGTGGCGGCCGGCAGTAGCATTTTTCCAAAACTTCACGGCCACAGTTTTCACCAAATTTTCTTTAGTCGGTGAACAAGAAACCGACGAGGGCGATTTTTGAATTTCGAAAAAACGGCGGAGATATGTCTGTTTGATATTTAAAAAATTTGCCGCGGCCGAACCGTTGGTCCGATTTTCACCAAATTTTCACCAATCACTCCTTATATTTTTAAAGAATTTTTGGTGTAAAGAAATTGCCACTTTTTAAATTATAATTTTTTTAGTAGGGAGAAATTTTATACTTCTACCCATTACGAGAGGCACATCCGTAGCCGAAAGAGCCCATTATTTCTACCTTGACACATAAAAAAATTTTCCAAAAACTTTAAAAATTTTTCGGAAAAAAAAAGCTCAAATTTAAAAAAGAAAACCTAGAAAATTTTCCAAAAAAATGGGAATTTTTTTTTGAAAAATCGGAAAATTTTTCGAAAAAAAAAAATCGGAAAATTTAAAAAAAAACTCAGAAAAAAAAAACTTTTTAAAAATTAAATTGCTAAAAATAAGCAAGAAGTCCCTGACCTCACTGACGATTAGGGCTTTAAGAATCCTCTCTTCTTCCCTCAACAACTCCCGTGATTTCGAAATTTTAAATTAATTAGCGAAACAAGCGCGATTAAGGAGATCATCCAGCGTAACCATTTTGTTTTTTAAAAAAAGCGTCTGCATTGCCCAACTAATTTTTTTATGTACCTACGCCATAGCCATTGCGCATAACCAAAAAATAAAAACGAAATTATAGGTTAAAAATTAGGGTAAGTTGATGTAAAAATTATCATTTTACACCTTTAAAAAGGCATAATATCGCCTATTAAAATTGAAAGGTCAATTTTGCGCTCCG
Organism: Orius insidiosus; assembly: GCA_014119065.1. Taxonomy (NCBI): domain Eukaryota; kingdom Metazoa; phylum Arthropoda; class Insecta; order Hemiptera; family Anthocoridae; genus Orius; species Orius insidiosus. Next base: position 486,283 of record JACGAQ010000030.1, on the reverse strand, counting down.
AAATTATGAAATAAAATTTATATTTAGCCGATATACAAGCCTAAAAGTAACAGAAAATGCCCTTTCTTTTATTGTTTTTGAAATTTTCAAAATTTTGCAAACTTTCCGCAAAATACAAGTCGGTACACGAAAGACGCCGCGGATTTCCGCCCTCCACCCGGAGCGGGGTTGTTGATGGTGGGGGCGCGACAGGCGAAGTAGCGGCCGAACGTACACAAGTTTTCCGCAGTTTTATTAGCCCTCCTCTCCACCAACAACCTGGGGCCTAAAGTACCAATTTAAAAAAAATTTATCGTAATTTTTTTTTTTAAGTTTATCAACGCTTGTGTGGATTATTTTTTTTCCTACAGATTAAACATCAAGTAAGTTATTACTAGTAATTTTATTTAATTTTTTTCAATTTGTTTATATTTTATTGTTTTTATCCCATCGTGGTTTTATCCAGAAAAAAATTGAAGACAAAGCAAAGTTATTTTCTTGCAGAAAATAAAAAAAACCAGATTGATCGATGTCCCCTTAAACGGTCAAAGCTTCTCTTTACGTTCCTATGCTTACGAAAACACCACGCGCTTACCCAAGTCCCAGTTTAACTATTTGTTTCTAGAAATAAATAATTTAAAATGAAATTTTTTCCCTTTGAAGATGTGCTCAACTTCTAACTCTTAAAATGTTTCTCGTAGAACATCTCCTCTGTTATTGGTTAATTATATGATAGTAATACTTCCCCGCCTTGCGGAAAACGAACGTGGTAATAATTAAAAATGTAAGAATAAAATAGCTTCTCGTAGAAAATCGGAAATATGAGGGCTTCTTCTCGTAGAAAAACGTATATAAAGTAGCTTCGTCGTAGAAAAAAACTGATCATAACATGGCTTCTTCTCGTAGAAAAACGGATATAAAGTAGCTTCCTCGTAGAAATCGGACGTAATTTAGCTGCTTCTCGTGTAAATAATGGACATAAAATAGCTCCTCGTAGAAAAAACTGATCATAAAATAGCTTCTCGTAGAAAATCTGATATCAAGTAGCTTCCTTGTCCGGCTAGATTACGTCCGTTAGACAACGGACGTAATCTAGCTGCTTCTCGTAGAAAAAATGGACATTAAATAGCTCCTCGTAGAAAAAAACTGATCATAAAATGGCTTCTTCTCGTAGAAAAACGGATATAAAGTAGCTTCCTCGTAGAAAAAAAACTGATCATAAAATAGCTCCTCGTAGAAAAAACTGGTCATAAAATAGCTTCTCGTAGAAAATCGGATAAAAAGTAGCTTCCACGTATAGCTCGGACGTAATTTAGCTTCTTCTCGTAGAAAAAATGGACATTAAATAGCTCCTCGTAGAAAAAAACTGATCATAAAATGGCTTCTTCTCGTAGAAAAACGGATATAAAGTAGCTTCCTCGTAGAAAAAAACTGATCATAAAATAGCTCCTCGTAGAAAAAACTGGTCATAAAATAGCTTCTCGTAGAAAATCGGATAAAAAGTAGCTTCCACGTATAGCTCGGACGTAATTTAGCTTCTTCTCGTAGAAAAACGTATATAAAGTAGCTTCCTCGTAGAAATCGGACGTAATCTATCTCCTTCTCGTGGAAAGAAAAAACGGACATAAAATAGCTCCTCGTAGAAAAAACTGATCATAAAATAGCTTCTCGTAGAAAATCTGATATCAGGTAGCTTCCTTGTAGAAATAGGACGTAATCTAGCTGCTTCTCGTGGAAAAAATGGACATAAAATAGCTCCTCGTAGAAAAAACTGATCATAAAATTGCTTCTTCTCGTAGAATAACGGATATAAAGTAGCTTCCTCGTAGAAACGGACGTATTCTAGCTGCTTCTCGTAGAAAAAATGGACATAAAATAGCTTCTCGTAGAAAAAATGGACATTAAATAGCTCCTCGTAGAAAAAAACTGATCATAAAATAGCTCCTCGTAGAAAAAGCTGGTCATAAAATAGCTTCTCGTAGAAAACGGATAAAAAGTAGCTTCCTCGTATAGCTCGGACGTAATCTAGCTTCTTTTCGTAGAAAAACGTATATGAAGTAGCTTCCTCGTAGAAATCGGACGTAATCTATCTCCTTCTCGTGGAAAAAAAAAAACGGACATAAATAGCTCCTCGTAGAGAAAACTGATCATAAAATGGTTTCTTCTCGTAGAAAACCGACTTAAAAGTAACTACACTCACATACAAATGGTCATAAAATAGCTCCTTTTCGTAGACAAAAAATGGACATAAATAGCTTATCATAGAAAAAAAACAAGAATAAAATAGCTTCTCGTAGAAAATCGGAAATATGATGGCATCCTCTCGTAGAAAAGCGGATATAAAGTAGCTTCTCGTAGAAAAAACTGATCATAAAATGGATTCTTCACCTAGAAAACGGACATAAAGTCACAAGGGCCCATCTCATTTTTGTGATCCACCATCCACCGATTCAGTATCTTAACAAAAGATTTAAATATTTAGTGCGTTATTCTGTTATCCAAGGCTCAAGTTTTGAAATGAAAAATCCCTAAGCGCGTTTTAAAAACCATAATTTGCAATAAAACACCAAATTACTTTCATTGGTTCATTTCCTGTCTTGCGAAAAGCGTTAACCAAAAGAAAAACGCAGGAAACAATTTTTTATTTCACAATTTTTTGTTTTTTTATTACATGTCCATATTTTGTTTTTTAAACAATAGTGGTCATCAGAAAATAAATTATAAAAATTAAATTAAATAAAATGTATATTATAGACGTAGGAGATGACCATGGTTAGAAAATAAACGTTCGGAAAATCCCCGGTTTTAGATGAACCGGTTTGTTTATGCGACTTAGGAAGCCGGAATTCTTGACCTTTAACAACGGCGAAGGTATAACAACTGCCCGGGGAGTCCCAAAATTTTTTTTCTCAAAAGAAAGATAATTTTGTACCCTCTACAGATGGTTTTTAGGACCCTTTAGGATGAAACTAACCTTCCTCACTTGGTTCACCCCCAAGTTTTTTCCGAAATTGGCAAAATCAATTTTTGCGTGAAGATCTTTGTGGAATATCCTATAATATTTGAGATATATAAATATAAAACCTATTTTTCACGATAGTTCGTGAAATATAAAACCTTGAAAAACAAGTTTTTTTTTTTTTTCAGATTTTTTCAAAGGTCAATACTTCATATTTTGGCCTTTTTTTGCCCATTTTCTTTTCGTGGGAGCCACCTCAAACGCGGTGGCTGGGTGGACCCTATCTCAAAATCCTCATTGGTGGATTATACAATAATATCTCATTTGAGAAAGTTAAGAAATGAATCATTAATGAGGCCTTCGATATCAAGGATTGCAGTTTTAATTTAACCTAGAGCAGGTTGAAGATAAAAGAAAAATTATTACGTATAGGGACTTTGAAAAAGTTGCTGACCTACCTAATGTCTATATTTTATTGGTTTAAATTTTAAGGTTGACGGATAATTAAAATCAAAATATTAATAACTTTGATGGCTTAAAAAGCCTCGTTAGGTGAGCTATTCCCTCTTTCACAATAATTTTTTTTTCTGTAACTTTATCTCCTGAAAGACTTAATGGATAAAGCGGGAAGCCGCTAAAAGTTTCCCTGAAAGTTGTCAATGGTTCCCCAAAAGATAGAGCCACCTCATTATTAACCCAGCGGATAACCCAATTATCCGTCCAACTTTAACCTCTAATAACTCAAAAACGGCTGGACCGATTTTGCCAAATGAACTATTTTTGGAAAGCTCTTTTAAAGGCCCTTCAAAAGTGTCTTACTTCTTGACCCTCTAAATCTTACAGTTTTTGGAGATATTCGGGTCTAAACATAAAAAAGTGAAGATTCTCTAGTCTAACCTCTAATATCTCAAGAACGGCTCGACCGATGACCTGAGAGACTTAATGGATAAAGCGGGAAGCCGTAAGCTCGACCGATTTGTCTATTTGACGGATAATTTAAAATCAAAATATTAATAACTTTGATGGCGTTTTTCGGCTTAAAAACCCTCGTCATAGCTATTCCCTCTTTCACAATCATTTTTTTTCTGTAACGTTATCCACTGAGAGACTAAATGTATAAAGCGGGAAGCCGGTTAAAGTTTCCTGAAAGTTACCTATGGTTTCCCAAAAGATAGAGCCACCTGAATATTGGTTTTTAAATTTTTTTAACAAGTAATTTTTAAACTAGAAAAAAAAAGTATTTAACTCGTTATTTACATAAGAGACTAGACACGAAAGAAATAAGAAAAAATTTAAAAAGTTTCACCCGTATTTCGCTAAGAAATGTGGGGCATTTAAAATTAACAGGATGTTAAATTTATTTGAAACGAGAATTTTTTTATGTCACATTGACACATCAGTTCTACCAATTTTAAAAATTCGGCGACCAAAAAACAACCTTTTTTTCGGATGCTTCAATAATCTTTTATAGTTTTTTCAATCTTCAAGTTCAAAAACCTTCAAATTGACAAAAAAGAGATAAAAGGTTTTAAGTAAAAAGGCATGTCTGAACTTGCTCAAGTTCAATGTAGGTTATTCGAGGTCGATTTTGATTTCAAAAAACGTTTCCGGATTTTTTTTTCTTGAATTTATAAGGTCCGCTTTGACGAATAGGAAAAATTGCAAAACAGTTTAGAAATGTCGGTAGATAAAAATAAGAATTCTTGGCCGCTTGGAGTGTGGTAGCGTGGCGGGAAGACTTTCACTCTTATCAGGGCACCCTGACCCACTCCTCAACGGTACCAACTCTTGGTAAATCATCGAGATCCAGTTCTTTTGCTCCTCATTCGGCCGGACCATCGTTTCGGTTGGGTCACCTGAAATTTATCATGTTACACAAATATGAAAACTTTTTTTTTTTTTCTTATCAAAACAAACAATATCTTTGATCCAACCTGGGTTTAATCTTCTGGAGAAAGATTTGCACGTCTAATTTGACGATTTGAACGACCTCGAATTTGACGTCCAAATCCTTCTGCGCATGCTCTAGGAGTTTCAAGGTTGGAACAAAGCTAATAATAGGCATATTTTTTAAAATACAATTTTTTTTTCTCCCAAAAACCCATTGCTAAGCACGTACTGAAAATTACTCAAAGCTCGCAATCATAGGGTCCTTTTTTTTTTTTTTTTTTTTTTTTTTTTTTCAAAATACCAATGGCGTATATAATTTTTTGCTCGTGACCCACAGAATAGCCTTGAATATTAATACAGCAGGTATTATTTTTTTAAAACTATTATCCAAAAATTGCGCAAGCAGAACCGGCTTTAATTAATAGAGTGAGAGGTGAATTAAAAGGGTTTTTGAAAATTAGGGAAGTCCAGCGAAAATCACGTTTTTGCATTTTCTCGTCATGGGAAGGTGTAAATAATGTATAATATTATCGATCTGACGTCACTTGTTGACTTGTACGGAAAAAAACTTTTTTTATTATTGTTTGAAACTCCTGGAGCATGCGCAGAAGGATTTAGACGTCAAAATTGACTTCGTACGTTTCTGACTTGACGTCCAAATCCTTATGCGCATGCTCCAGGAGTTTCAAACCAGTATTCTATGAAGTCACTCGGGAGATATTATTGTGGTAGAAAGGATTTTACGGTTAAATAACTAGGCATTAAAACTTTCAAAAAAATTTCAAGTTCAAGGCTCGATTATGTCATCGATCAAAAAAAGTCGTTAACCGAAGTTCGAAAATGTTCACGTTTTAGTAATGAAAATATATACGTTACAAAACCGTTTATAACGGTGGGACTTTCAGTTTTTTTTATTTCGTTTTTAGTGGTCCGCCTCCTGCGGTATTCAGTTATGAAATCGAAGGAAACGGATTGTAATTACCGATTTGTTTCGGTTCTAGAGTGCCACACGTGGGATTATAACAGTTCTGAAGGTTAATCGTCGACTTGAATTTTCATGTCTGTCCGAACTGTCAATTCTGCTTATCAAACATTCCTTTTAAAAAAATTATAGTACCAGGCCCCTTAGTTTAGTAATATTCTTCTTTCCTAACATTACTCACGCTATCGAATGTACTAATTTCAATAAAAATTTATTATTAATTATTCAAAAAAAATTATAACCCCAAAACTTATTTAGCGGTCTGTCATTGGTCAATCTCATTTGTGCGGTTTGTATCTGTACAAAAAATTTATTACTCTTTTGATGTTCCCTGGCAACGAAAAATTGCCGTGTATAAGGAAATAGAGAAAAAAAAAACGGTTCCTTGCATAATTTGGTTAATTAAGAAACATTTTGAACGCAAAGAAGGTTTAGTAACGTTAACAATAAAAAAAACTTATAACCTTTTGGTGGTTATCCAACCATTGTTTACACAACAATTTATCAAAATATTTAATTTATTTTTAATTGCCATAATCAACGAGTATAAATCATAGGTGTTAAAAAATTTTATTGCTTTTTTTTTGCCCTAAAACAAGTTCGTCTCTTATTTAAATAATTGGGAACTTTCTTTTCCATTAGCGGTTTTTTTAGTTTGGTTTAATTTGGGCGGAAATTTAAAATTGAAAGTAAGAATCCTTTTTTGGATTTTTGTTAAATTTTTTTTTACATAATAGAGTTGACCTATTCGATTGTCTAGGCTTCTCTTTCGTAAGGTTATAAAACATGGCGGTTTCAAGGATTAGATTTGTTCTGTGCAAATATGGAAAAATTATTGACCTATAAAAAAAGAGACGATGTTCTTCTGTTAAATTTTTTTCTATTATTTTCCTTTGTTTGAGAACCAAGGATTATTTTTGTGTTCAAATTCTTCAAAGTTCTTAGTGTTTTCTATGTGTCCTTAAAGAAGGTTGTCTCTCAGGAGGCTCAAATGTTTCAAAAAATGGGAATTTATTGGGTCAATGTTGGCAGAATTGACAAAATAAAGTAATAAAATATAACAATAATTAATAATAAATAATAAATAATAACTCAATAAACGCTCCTTCTTATCCGTCAATTATGGCGTATATTTCCTTTAACCTTTGTGAGCTAACCGAGAAAAAATCGGAATTTATTCGGTCAATGTTGGCAGAATTGACCCAATAAACTAATAAACTAATAAAATATATAATAATAATATAATAAACAATGAACCCAATAAACGTTCCCTCATCCATCAATTATGGCGTATATTTCCTTTAACCTTTTTAAACTAACCTAGAAAAATCGGAATTTATTCGGTCAATGTTGGCAGAATTGACCAAATAAACTAATAAATATATAATATATTAATATATAACAATAATTAATAATAATAATAAACACAATAAACGTTCCCTCTTATCCGTCAATTATGGCGTATATTTCCTTTAACCTTTATGAGCTAACCTAGAAAAAATCGGAATTTATTTGGTCAATGTTGGCAGAATTGACCCAACAAACTAAAAATATAACAATAATTAATAATAATAAATGATAATCCCAATAAACGTTCCTTCTTATCCGTCAATTATGGCGTATATTTCCATTAACCTTTGTGAGCAAACCTATAAAAAATCGGAATTTATATGGTGAATGTTGGCAGAATTGACCCAATAAACTAATAAACAATAAAATATATAATAATAATTAATAATATAAATAATAAACCAAATAAACGTTCCCTCTTATCCGTCAATTATGGCGTATATTTCCTTTAACCTTTGTGAGCTATCCTAGAAAAAATGGGAATTTATTGGTCAATGTTGGCAGAATTGACCCAATAAACTAATAAACATATAATATAATAATAATTAATAATAATAAATAATAAACCCAATAAACGTTCCCTCTTATCAGTCAATTATGGCGTATATTTCCTTTAACCTTTGTGAGCTAACCTAGCATAAATCGGAATTTATTTGGTCAATGTTGGCAGAATTGACCCAATAAACTAATAAACTAATAAAATATACAATAATAATAAATAATAAACCCAATAAACTTTCCCTCTTATCCGTCAATTATGGCGTATATTTCCTTTAACCTTTATGAGCTTAATCTAGAAAAAAAAAAAAAATGAAACTATTAGAGAAGATAAAATTGCCTTTTTCTCTCCTCAAAATAAATGTTTCTTTTTGTATTTTATTTACTTTTTCGTTAATAAATCGTTCCCCATTTTACATAATCCATTTTTTACCGTAAATTTCAAAACACGACAACTGACTTTTAGCAACAAAAAAAAAATTTTTTTTTCCGCATCGGGGAGCAGGTTCGCCGGACGAAAAAGCCCCAAAAACTGGTTTTAAAAAATTTCGAATGGCGATATAATCCTGAAAAATTTGGAGCAGCCTAAACAGCAGTTAGCATTTTAATTTTTTTTTTTTTCTTTCAGAAATGGCAGCGACAAAACTGATGGTGGTGCGCCCCTGGGAGGGTTTGAACAACAACGGAAAAGTCGAAGATGTCGAAAAGTGTACGTTGAGCGAAGAAGTTTTACGGGTCGCACGTAAAGAATTGCGTGAAGACGACGAAACCCGTTCTCACGCTCTTGAACAATTTAGGGATTGGATAAGCAAAAACAGAGATCTCAAAGACGTCAGGACAGGTAATTTCTTGTCTTATCTTATCAAATATAACCTAAATTATTCGTCATGCTTTTTTACCTTCTCATAACGGTCGAAAGATCGTGTTAATTCTTCTTCTGAAGAGTCTTCATTTCCGCATCTACGAAATGGAGATCACGACATCTCATGACTTTCTTCTCCACTCAAATGCGAAATTACGTAAAAAAAAAAAATCTTGTAAAACTTCATTCCTCATTATCAAGCCTTCTTTATGATACTCAAAAATAGAATAAAATTTTAAGGTTTTTTTAATTTATATAAGACGCTACTTTTACATTTTATTGGATCTTTGAGTCATTAAGTAATTATTTTTACATTATCCCCTCCGTAGATTTAAGATATAATCAATTTTTGATTAAATAACCCAATTTTGGTGGAGGATTTCCATTTTCATGGAGGAAAACTTAAAAAAGGGCTCGTAGCAAATTTCGCTTTCCCAAGAATGCTGATAATGACACTAATAATGGCAGTGACGAGACTGTAGTGGCATTGACAGTGATAGCTGCAGTGACGAGACTGCAGTGGCATTGACAGTGACAGCTGCAGTGACGAGACTGCAGTGGCATTGACAGTGACAGCTGCCGTGACGAGACTGCAGTGGCATTGACAGTGACATCTGCAGTGACGAGACTGCAGTGGCATTGACAGTGACAGCTGCAGTGATGAGACTGCAGAGGCATTGACAGTGACAGCTGCCGTGACGAGACTGCAGTGGCATTGACAGTGACAGCTGCCGTGACGAGACTGCAGTGGCATTGACAGTGACAGCTGCAGTGACGAGACTGCAGTGGCATTGTCAGTGACAGCTGCAGTGACGAGACTGCAGTGGCATTGTCAGTGACAGCTGCTGTGACGAGACTGCAGTGGCATTGACAGTGACAGCTGCTGTGACGAGACTGCAGTGGCATTGACAGTGACAGCTGCAGTGACGAGACTGCATTTTCTTTAGTCGGTAAACAAGAAACCAACGAGGGCGATTTTTGAATTCCGAAAAAATGGCGGAGATATGTCTGTTTGAAATTTTAAAAAATTTGCTGTGGCTGAACCGTTGGTCCGATTTTCACCAAATTTTCACCAAAGACTCCTTATATTTTTTAAGAATCGTTGGTGAAAAAATTTTTTTAAAACATTAATTATCATTTTTGTAGGGAGAAATTTCACTCTTCCACCCGCTACGAGAGGGACCTCCCATGGGCAAAAATCCCATTATTTCTACCTTGATACTTGAAAAAATGTTCAAAAAAAAAACTTGGAAAATTTTTCGAAAAAAAAAAATAACAACTCCCCCCCCCTCCGTTATACTTCCTCTCTATTATACTTCCTCTCCCTCATACTTCCCCCTCCGTGGTGCTTCCCCTCCCTTATACATCCCCTCCCATATACTTCCCCCTCCTATATTATAACTTCTCTTTAAGGAAGTTTTCGTTGGAAGCTCTTCAAACTAGTACTTTTATTAAATAACCCAATTTGGGTGGAAAACTAAAATAAAAAGGAATTTCGCTCTCCCAAAATATGAAAGAAAAAAAAAATAAATAAAAAATAATAAAAAAAAAATAAATAAATTAGATCATTTTTAAAAGCGCTAAATTCTGTCTTCAGCGTCCGAAAACCTTAAAAAGATCAAAAATACGCCCTTGCCGTTGGAAGTTTAAACAAAATCGTAATTTGAAGGTGAAAAGGAAGCCGAGTTTAGGAAGTTTGACGACCGACATTGACCTCAAAAAGGCAGACGAAAAAAAAAGAATTAGAAAAAAAAACGAAAGTACTTTCTTAATCTCTTATTTTATTCAATTTCCATTCACGTACTTTATCATTTAAATCGCGAAAGTTAAAAAAAGACTTCCTTGAGACAGTCAAGACATTTTCTGCATTCAGATATCGGAGTCTTTCTTCACAAAGCAGGAAATATTAAATTTCCGGACGTTTTTAACCTCCGAAAAATATTTATTTCACGTCCTTCCGTTTTAATTAGACCAGTTTTAATATTTCCGGTTGATTTGGATTTTATAAAATTGGCAATATGGCGAATGCCTCTTTCTGGGACCATCGTTGGAAAAAACTTCCTTAAAGAAGTTATTGTGATACCCTCGACGTCGGGTTTTCGGGGAAGGGACTTCCTGACCTCGGAGGGTCAAATCGAATATTGATCTCAACTTTGTCTGTGGTGCCGGCCGGCCGTAGCGGTTTTCCGGAACACCCTCCGTTATAGTTCCCCTCCTTTATACTTTCCCCTCACTTATACTTTCGCCTCCTTTATACTCCCCCCTTATACTCCCCCCCTTATACTCCCCCCCTTATACTCCCCCCATATACTTCCCCCTCCAATATTTAACTTCTCTTTAAGGAAGTTTTCGTTGGAAGCGCTTCAAACTAGTACATTTTTTTTTTTAATTTTCAACTGAGGTTCCTCCGCGTTTTTAATGCTGAAGCCGCCTCTGCCAAAATTTTCGGGCGTTTTCTTCAGTTTTCGACCAAAAAAGCTACTTTTTAAACAGATTTTCGGACGTTTCTCTTAATGCTTTGACCAAAAAAACCTACTTTTTAGACAAATTTTTGGACGTTTCTCTTGGTTTTTTGACCAAAAAAACCTACTTTTTAAACAGATTTTTGGACGTTTTCTTGGATTTTTGACCAAAAAAACCTACTTTTTAAACAGATTTTTGGACGTTTCTCTTAGTTTTTCGCCCAAAAACCAACTTTTTATACAGATTTTGGACGTTTCTCTTGGCTTTTCGACAAAAAAAACCTACTTTTTAAACAGATTTTTGGACGTTTCTCTTGAGTTTTCAACCAAAAAAACCTACTTTTTATACAGATTTTGGACGTTCTCTTGATTTTTCGACCAAAAAAACGTAGGTACTTTTTAGACGAATTTTTGGACGTTTTTCTTGGTTTTTGACCAAAAAAAAAATCTACTTTTTACACAGATTTTTGGACGTTTTTCTTGGGTTTTTGACCAAAAAAAAAACATTTTTAAACAAATTTTTTGGACGTTTCTCTTAGTTTTTCGCCCAAAAACCAACTTTTTATACAGATTTTTGGACGTTTCTCTTGGCTTTTCGTCCAAAAAAACCTACTTTTTAAACAGATTTTTGGACGTTTCTCTTGAGTTTTCAACCAAAAAAACCTACTTTTTATACAGATTTTGGACGTTTCTCTAGGTTATTCAACCAAACAAAACCTACTTTAAAACAGATTTTTGGACGTTTCTCTTGGGTTTTTGACAAAAAAAAAACCTACTTTACATACAGATTTTGGCCTTTCTCTTGGGTTTTCGACCAAAAAAACCTACTTTTTGTACAGATTTTTGGTCGTTTCTCTTGGTTTTTGACCAAAAAAACCTACTTTACAAACAGATTTTGGACGTTTCTCTTGGGTTTTTGACCAAAAAAACCTACTTTTTAAACAGATTTTTGGATGTATCTCTTGGTTTTTGACAAAAATTTTTTTTCTGTTTTTTAAGACCCTATTTATCGAATTTCCGGGAGTATTCCTCGTTCATTCTGCCAAGAAACCATATTTTCCTTATATAAGGCAATATTTTATTACTCCTTTGTTCCCTCTCTTATACTTCCCCTCCTTTATACTTCCCCTCCTATATTTTTACTTCTCTTTAAGGAAGTTTTCGTTGTATGCTCTTCAAACCAGCACTTTTTTTTTACAGACAGCAATTTTCTTCTGAGGTTCCTCCGCGTGAAGAAATTCAGCGTGCCGATGGCGGAAACTATGCTTCTCAAATTCTTGAATTTGAAGCAACTTTACGGACACCTCTGCGCCAACCTCGACTACACCGACCCTCCGGTCATGGAACTCATCAACAAAGGGTATTTTTCAAAATATAAAGTACAAAAATTTTAATTTTTCTCCCCAGCTTTTACTTCGTTTCTCCCGTCAAAGATCAACATGGAAGAAGGGTAACCATCGGTATCGCAAGTAAGAAAAAATTTTTTCAAAATCAATAAAATCAGATTTATCTACTAAAAACCGGATTTTTTTAAACAAAAAAAATGATTAGATTAAAAAAAGAGACAAACCTGCTAAAATTAATTATTTTAATAAATTATTAGAATAACCTCGAATAGCGGCCAACATGTAAAGGTTATTTAGGTTATGGCCAAGCTTTTTACTTGTAAAACTAGATCTTTTTTTTTCACTCCTTTTTATATAAAATTGTTATTTTTTTAACGTTCATTTATCTCTAAATAGCTCATCAGTCATGTAGTAGATTGTAAACGTTAGAAAAATGACGAAATCCCGGCGGAGAGTAAGTTGTCGACCTCGCCTTAGATTCACTCAGGTTGGAAATCAAGAACAAACGTAAAACTATTTGAATTTCAATCGAATATTTTCTGGTTCAAAGACAAATTCCTTTCTTTTTTATACCTAAATAGACTTTTAAAAAGTCTTAACTACAAATTAAGGGTTAAACAGGCTTAAAAAAACACGTTTTAACACTTTTGCTTTCAATTTATTTTTTTAAATGCGTTGGAGGTTAAGTCGAAGCCAATGGACTAAGGGTTACAAAAAATTTTTGTTGCTGCTTTGTTCCGTTTTGAAACTCCTGGAGCATGCGCAAAAGGATTTGGACGTCAAATTAGATGTCAAACATGAGGTACAAATCCTTATGCGCATGCCCCAGGAGTTTGGTTTTCGACCAAAAAACCTACTTTTTAAAAGGTTTTTGGCCGTTTCTCTTGGGTTTTTGACCAAAAAAACCTACTTGATAAACTGATTTTTGGACGTTTCTCTTAGTTTTTTGACCAAAAAACCTACTTTTTAGACAAATTTTTGGCCGTTTCTCTTGGTTTTGACCAAAAGCCTACTTTTTAAACAGATTTTTGGACGTTTTTCTTGGTTTATGACGAAAAAAAAACCTACTTTTTAATCTGATTTTTGGAGGTTTCTCTTGATTTTAAACCAAAAAAACCAACTCGATAAACAGATTTTCGGACGTTTCTCTTGGTTTTTCAACCAAATAAACCTCCTTTTTAGACAAATTTTTGGACGTTTCTCTTGGGTTTTTAACCACTAATTAACTACAAATTAAGGGTTAAACAGGCTTTAAAAAAACACGTTTTAACACTTTTGCTTTCAATTTATTTATTTTTTGCGTTGGAGGTTAGGAAGTCAAAGCCAATGGACTAAGGGTTACAAAAAATTTTTATTGTTGCTTTGTTCCGTTTTGAAACTCCTGGAGCATGCGCAGAAGAATTTGGACGTCAAATTAGATGTCAAATATGAGGTACAAATCCTTATGCGCATGCTCCAGGAGTTTCAAACTGCGGTTGGAACAAAGCTAGTGTATCTCGTCGAGCCCCCTTTACAGATTTTTGGACGTTTTTCTTGGTTTTTTGACCAAAAAACCAACTTTTTAAACAGATTTTTGGACGTGTCTCTTGGGTTTTCGACCAAAAACACCTACTTTTTATACAGATTTTTGACGTTTTTCTTGGTTTTTTATAATAGAAAACCTACTTTTTAAACAGATTTTTGGACGTTTCTCTTGGTTTTTAACCTAAAAAACCTACTTTTATACAAATTTTTGGACGTGTCTCTTGGGTTTTCGACCAAAAACACCTACTTTTTATACAGATTTTTGACGTTTTTCTTGGTTTTTATAATAGAAAACCTACTTTTTAAACAGATTTTTGGACGTTTCTCTTGGTTTTTAACCTAAAAACCTACTTTTTATACAGATTTTTGACGTTTCTCTTGGGGTTTTTTTTTTTATAGAAAACCTAGTGTTTAAACAGATTTTTGACGTTTCTCTTGGTTTTCGACCAAAAAAACCTACTTTTTAAACAGATTTTTGGACTTTTTTCTTTTCTTTGACCAAAATACCTACTTTTTAAACAGATTTTTGGATGTGTCTCTTGGGTTTTCGACCAAAAAACCTACTTTTACGTAAAAAATTTACGTAAAATTTTTATTTGTTCCAACTGTTTTGAAACTCCTGGAGCATGCGCAGAAGGATTTGGACGACAAATTAGATGTCAAAAATGAGGTACAAATCCTTATGCGCATGCTCCATGAGTTTCAAACTGGGTTGGAACAAATCTATTGTATCTCGTCGAGCCCCCTCGTGGGGATCATGGTCCGGATTTATCTTATCTCATGTTTATACCGTGATTTTTTTCAACTATCATTCACCGAAGATTTTGTTGTGACGCAACAGAAAATTGAACAAAATTCGTGATTCCATGCTAAAGTTCTTTTATTTTTAGGCAATTTTGACCCTCATAAATACACAAGTATCCACATGACGAAAGCGATGCTTGTCGCTTACGATACGCTCCTCGAAGACGAAGAGACCCAAGTAATGGGCTTCACCCATTTCGGCGACTGCAAAAGCGCATCAGCCGCCCACGTCACACTCTGGAACATCAGCGAGTTCGCCACTCTCTTTAAATGGGGAGAAGTAACATCCACACATTCAAAAATATACAGAAAAACTAATTTTATTTCAGCATTCTTATCCCATGAGGCATAAAGCTATCCATATAATAAACGTCCATCCTGCCGTCAAATATGTTTATGATTTCGCAAAATCGAGATTGAGCCAAAAAATCAAAAACAGATTTACAGTAAGAAAAAATAATAAAAAATTAATTAAATAATAAAATTTTTAGATTCACAATAATATAAGTGAAGTGCATCAAGCGATCGACCCTTCGGTCTTACCCAAAGAATATGGTGGAGTCATCCCGATGGCTGAAATGATCGGTAAAAATTAAAATAAATAATTATTTATAATTAATTCTTTTTTTTAGAATCCTACAAGCAAGAGCTGGCGACGAAACGTGACAGAATTTTGGCCAACGACAAAATGAAACTTCTCGACAACAGCTGCCTCATGAAGAAGAAAACTTCGTCAAGTCCGACCTTAAAAATGAAGAGATGATCACCGGAAGCTTCCGGAAGCTCGAAGTCGATTAAAATTACCAAATCCTTAATTTTTAAGCCAGTGGTGATATTTATGTACATCCAAAGTTTTTGGACCATCATGCTTTTTACCTGATTATAGGTTATTAGGCGTAGTATTATTATCTTAAGGTTATGAAAACCGTCCGTTAAAATTAACCTATATTTAATTAGCACTTTTAGTTATTAATTTTTATTTTTCAAGATCCTTTTAGTGATATTTTTTGCAACAAATATTATTAACAATCACCAAATTTAATGGTTTATTTATAATTTATTAATTTTGATTATACAAATAAAATGGATTTATTCAATTTTTTTATATTACTAATGCCTTTTCTTAGTTTAAGGATAAAAATAAGACAAAGTTATGTCGGTTTTATTTTCGATGTGTTTTTATCAGATTTTTTATAGGAAATCATGTGCGAGAGGATATGGGAAAGGCTCTCAACCTTTCTTATCTTTTTTCCCCACTTTCGATTAAAATTTATATAAACGATCAGAGTCGATCAGACTAGCTGCCCGTACGCCCAAAAGGCGTTTTTCGTTCGTTTAAATTTTTTTTCTTTTTTTCAAAACGTTATTTTTAAGTTGCGTTTATCGAAAAGGAGTCGGAGGTTTGACTAAAGTAAGGCTTGATTTTTTGATCGCGAGGAGGAATTTGAAGACGATGCTTGAAGTTTTGACGCCGGTTGAATCGCGTTCTTTCAACGTACCCAACGATGGAGGATATGAACCCATCGAAACGGATGCTCTATCCATTTACCTCAGTGAGTATCTCCAGCAATCACTAAATGTGGCGTTTTCCTCGGTATTTTTTAAACTTCATTATCAAAATTCTGGGCGTTTTCCTCAATCATTTGGCAAAGAAACCATCTTTGTGGTCGTTTTTATTCATAAATTGGCCAAGAAACCCTATTGTACTGGATTTTCGGAGGTTTTTCTCAGTTTTTTAACCGTGAAGCCGCTTCTGCCAAAATTTTCGGGCGGTTTCTTCAGTTTTTGGCCAAAAAAACCAACTTGTTAAACAGATTTTTGAACGTTTCTTATGGTTTTTTGACCAAAAAACATACTATTTAAACAGATTTTTGGACGTTTCGGTTGGTTTTTGACCAATAAAATCCAAATTTTGTCAACAGATTTTTGGACGTTTCTCTTGGTTTTTGACCAATAAAATCCAAATTTTGTAAACAGATTTTTGGACGTTTCTCTTGGTTTTTTGGCAAGAAAAACCTACTTTTTAAACAGATTTTTGAACGTCTCTCTTGAGTTTTCAACCAAAAAAACATACTTTTTATAAAGATTTTTGGACGTTTCTCTAGGGTTTTCAACAAAAAAAAACCTACTTTAAAAACAGATAATTGAACGTTACTTTTGGTTTCTTAACCAAAAAACCTACCTTATAAACAGATTTTTGGACGTTTCTCTTAGTTTTTCGACCAAAAATCCTACTTTATAAACAGATTATTGAACGTTACTTTTGGTTTTTTAACCAAAAGAACTTACTTTATAAACAGATTTTTGGACGTTTCTCTTGCTTTTTTGACCAAAAAAACCTAGTTTTAAAGAGATTTTTGTACGTTTCTCTTGGTTTTCGACCAAAAAAAACCTACTTTTTTAAATAACAGCTTTTTGGACGTTTTTCTTGGTTTTTCGACCAAAAAATCCTACTTTATAAACAGATTATTGAACGTTACTTTTGCTTTTTAAACAAAAAAACCTACTTTATAAACAGATTTTTGGACGTTTCTCTTGCTTTTTTGACCAAAATAAAAACTAGTTTTAAAGAGATTTTGGGATGTTTCTCTTGGTTTTTCAACCAAAAAAAACCTACTTTTCATACAGTTTTTTGGACGTTTCTCTTGGTTTTTTAAACCCAAAAAATTTACTTAATAAACAGATTTTTGGACGTTTCTCTGGGTTTTCGACCAAAAAAACCTACTTTTTTACAGATTTTTAATCGTTTCTCTTGGTTTTTTAACCAAAAAACCCTACTTATTAAATAAACAGATTTTTGGACGTTTCTCTTGGCTTTTGGCCAAAAAAAACCTACTTTTTAAACAGATTTTTGGACGTTTTTCTTGGTTTCTTGACCAAAAAAAAATTTTCTGTTCTTTAAGACCCTTTTATCGAATATCTGGGATTTTTCCTCGTTCATTCTGCCAAGAAAACATATTTTCCTTATTTAAGGCGATATTTCATTACTCCTTTGACCAAGAAACTCCCTTTTTTCCACGTTTTTGGCTTTTTTTACATCTTTTAAAAGAGGAAATCCATTTTTACATCGCTTTTATAAATCTTCTTCATTTTTTTGTTTTTTCAAATCGCTTGATTCTCGATTTTTAAGAATAGAAACTCCATTTTTTATAGATTCTTTTGTATTTTTGGGGTTTCTTCGCTTTTTAAGAGCATCTTAAAAAAAATGTGTGGCATAATTCATTTTTTGATCTAAAAAACCATCTTACACAAATTTTCCAGTGACAAAAACTTAAAATATTCTGGCATTTTTGCCCCTATTGCCATTTTGCCATAAAACCATCTTTTTAACTTTCTTCAGGCAATTTCCCTTCTCTTTTGGCTGAAAAACTTCTTTTTTAGGCAGGTATATGGGCTTTCCCTACTTTGACCCAGGAAAAACCCCTTTTTACCGGATTTTAGTGGGTTTTCCTCAATTTTCCCAACAAGCAAAATTCTTTTGAAGTCTTTACCTTCAGGTACCTCCATCTAGCGGATTCGTCTAAAACTTAATTCTTCATTTTTTTGAAATTGTCCTTATTTTAACAAAAATCAATTTGTTTTTGGAATATTTTTTTTTTCCAAACTCATCTTTCTTGGGGGATGAAACCAGATAAGTGCGAATAAACTGGATATCGAGGTTATCAATATTCGCAATGCAGTCAACAAGTAGAAAGCGATAATTTTTTTATTATTATTTAGTTTCTTTTTTTGTAAACTGTCTGAATGAGATAATCCAGTTTTTACAAGAAAAAAAATGACTCATGGAAATTTTGAGGAGACTTTTCTATAGAGGGCACTTCATGTGATAAATAGAATTACGTCGTTCATGATTCGAGAGTTCAAGAACTATCATTTTTGCAGTTTGACATTACGAAAGAAATCTAGGAACGTTTTTAAGTTGGTATCACTGATTTTTAAACAAAAAGTTGAAATTTTACCATATAATCGTCCAATTTGCGGAGGAGCCCCCACAACAAATAGGCTAAAGTATATATAGATAAAAACGATATTTCATCAATATTTAAGCATTATTGATCTAATTTTTATATTGTCGTTTTTTTATCTAACTTTTTGAGCTTATAAAGGTTGGTATCACTGATTTATAACTCAATTTAGAGGATTTTAATCAATTTGAAGTTTGAAGATGTGAGAGAGTTGGTAAAACTGATTTTTTAAATTCTGAACAGTTCAATGAATTCATTTAGAGGATTTTAATCTCAATTTAGACCCAATTTGGAGGATTTTAGGATTTTAGACTCAATTTAGAGGATTTTAATCAATTTGAAGTTCGAAGATGTGAGACTGATTTTTTAAATTCTGAACAGTTCAATGAATTCATTGGTTAAGTCTGAAAACGTGAGAGGATGACTTTTTTTAGTTGGTATCACTGATTTATTTCTTTTAGGAAGTTAAAAAGATTGAAACCGGACTAAAAAACTGCTTAGGTTGGTATAATTGTCAAACTCTCATAGAGTACCGATTTCACGGTACCATTTCGGGTATCTGGATCTCAGCATCCTGTATACCGATAGACTTCAAATTTTATACAGGTCTTCTCTGATTTGATATGAGTATATGCTGAAAATTTCAAGTCGATCGGTATACAGGGTGCCGAGATATAGTACTTCAAAAACCCGGTTTTTCGCCTTTGGCGTGTTCTTCTTCTTCTTCTTCTACTTCTTCTTCTTCTTCCCGTTCAGTTAGCCAGGGCTACAGCCTCTCCTAGTGCACCGATTAACTTGAAATTTTGCACAGAGCTTCCTTTCAATTAGAGCCAGTGCCTTTTAAAAGATTCAACCCATCATCTGAACCTAAAAAGAGTTATGCAAAAAAAAAAAAAAAAACTTAATTTTTGGGTAATTTTCCCACACTCTAGAGAAAGAGGAAAAATGAAGCGCCCGTGCTCCCGTTTTCAAAGCTCCCCTTGGTGGCGTCACGAAAAGCTTTTTATCAGGGATAATTTTCATTTCTGAAGTAGGAAATATGGGTCCAAACTTGAAAAAAGACCGTTAGCGACGATATCTCGTGATGCAGAATGCAAAGATGCTTGAATTTGTGATAATTGGAATCTTTGGACAAAAATAAGTTGAATTAAAAAAAAACCAATCTCTTAGGTCGATTCTAACGGATTTTAGCGCAAAAAAAACGCTAAAATTTGACATTTTTTAGACTTGTCAAAATGGTCATGTGAATACTCAAATCGACATGAAATTTTTGCGTGGATTACGAATCTGAAATAAAAAATAGGGCTTCGTGATATGAAATAACGAAGTTAGGTTCTGTTGGGGGCACCCTGTATATCCAAACGCATTTTAAACTACACCATCAAATTCTTGGATTTAAATTAAGGGGGGTTTACATTTAACTTTTTTTCATTAAACTACTTTTTAACGCTCGCCATGTGTTTCCGGACACCCTGTATAATGTGTCTAACAGACTTTTAAAAGTATTTTCAATAGTTTATTATTTAAACTACAAAAAGATGTGAATTTGTAATCAAAACCCTTCTACAGCAGCCAGAAAAAGTTATATCAACTTCCCTGCCCACCGATGTACACAGTAGAGCGCCCCCGTTTTTAAAGCTCCCCTTGGCGGCGTCGTGAAATGCTTTTAATCAGGAATAAAACGGTTTTTAGGAAATAAACAGAATATTGAACAAAAAACCTACTTTTTAAATAAACTGACTTTTGGACGTTTCTCTTGGGTTTTTGACCAAATAAACCTACTTTTTGGACGTTTCAATTGGGATTTAACCAAAAACCCCTACTTTTTAAATAAACAGATTTTTGGACGTTTCTCTTGATTTTTGACCAAAAAACTTCCTTTTTAAACTGATTTTTGAACTTTTCTCTTGGGTTTTTAACCTAAAAAACCTACTTTTTAAATCATATTTTGACGTTTCTCTTGGTTTTTTGAGCAAAACAACCAACTTTTTAAACAGATTTTTGGACGTTTTCCTTGGTTTTTGACCATAAAAACCTAATTTTTAAACAGATTTTTGGACGTTTCTCTTTGGTTTTAACCAAAAAACCTACTTTTTAAATAAACAGATTTATGGACGTTTTTCTTGGTTTTCGACCATAAAAACCTACTTTTTATACAGATTTTTGGACGTTTCTCTTGGTTTTTTGACCAAATAAACCTACTTTTTTAACAGATTTTTGGACGTTTCTCTTGGTTGTTTAGCCAAAAAATCTACTTGTTTAATAAAGAGATTTTTCGACGTTTCTTTTAGTTTTTTAACCAAAAAAATCTACTTTTAAACAGATTTTTGGACGTTTCTCTTGTTTTTTTTTTTTAACCCAAAAACCTACTTTTTAAACGAATTTTTCGACGTTTCTTTTGGGTTTTTAACCAAACAAACCTACTTTTTGAACTAATTTTCGGACGTTTCTCTTGGTTTTTTGACCATATAAACCTACTTTTTAAACAAACTTTTGGAAGTTTCTCTTCGGTTTTAACCAAAAAACCTACTTTTTAAATAAACAGATTTATGGACGTTTTTCTTGGTTTTCGACCATAAAAACCTACTTTTTATACAGATTTTTGGACGTTTCTCTTGGTTTTTTGACCAAATAAATCTACTTTTAAACAGATTTTTGGACGTTTCTCTTGTTTTTTTTAACCAAAAAAACCTACTTTTTAAACGAATTTTTGGACGTTTCACTTGGGATTTAACCAAAAAACCCTACTTTTTAAATAAACAGATTTTTGAACGTTTCTCATGATTTTTTGACCAAAAAACCTACTTTTTAAACTGATATTTGAACTTTTCTCTTGGGTTTTTAACCTTAAAAACCCACTTTTTAAATCATACTTTGACGTTTCTCTTGGTTTTTTGAGCAAAACAACCTACTTTTAAACAGATTTTGGACGTTTTCCTTGGTTTTTGACCAAAAAAACCTAATTTTTAAACAGATTTTTGGACGTTTCTCTTGTTTTTTTTAACCAAAAAAACCGACTTTTTAAACGAATTTTTGGTCGTGTCACTTGGGATTTAACCAAAAAAATCTACTTTTTAAATAAACAGATTTTAGGACGTTTCTCTTGGTTTTTTGACCAAATAAACCTACTTTTTAAACGAATTTTTGGACGTTTCACTTGGGATTTAACCAAAAAACCCTACTTTTTAAATAAACAGATTTTTGAACGTTTCTCTTCATTTTTTGACCAAAAAAACCTACTTTTTGAACTGATTTTTGAACTTTTCTCTTGGGTTTTTAACCTTAAAAACCAACTTTTTAAATACATATTTTGACGTTTCTCTTTGGTTTTTGACCAAACAAACCTACTTTTTAAACAAACTTTTGGAAGTTTCTCTTGGATTTTAACCAAAAAAACCTACTTTTTAAACAGATTTTTGAACGTTTCTCTTGTTTTTTTTTAACCCAAAAAACCTACTTTTTAAACGAATTTTTCGACGTTTCATTTGGTTTTTTAACCAAAAAAATCTACTTTTAAACAGATTTTTGGACGTTTTCCTTGGTTTTTGACCAAAAAAACCTAATTTTTAAACTGATATTTGAACTTTTCTCTTAGGTTTTTAACCTTAAAAACCTACTTTTTAAATACCTACATATTTTGACGTTTCTCTTAGTTTTTTGACCAAATAAACCTACTTTTAAACAGATTTTTGGACGTTTTCCTTGGTTATTGACCAA
The DNA here is from genome assembly GCA_014119065.1 of Orius insidiosus. NCBI lineage: Eukaryota > Metazoa > Arthropoda > Insecta > Hemiptera > Anthocoridae > Orius > Orius insidiosus. Next base: position 463,945 of record JACGAQ010000030.1, on the reverse strand, counting down.
AAAACCTACTTTTTACACAGATTTTTGGACGTTTCTCTTGGTTTATTTTGACCTAAAAAACCTACTTTTTACACAGATTTTTGGACGTTTCTCTTGGTTTTTTAACCAAAAAACCTACTTTTTTGGACCTTTCTCTTGGGTTTTTGACCGAAACAACCTACTTCACTGTCACTGATTAATATATTACACACCTATAAACAATTTGCGACATCGCCAAGGGGAGCTTTGAAAACGGGAGCTTCATCTCCCCTCCTTCTCTACAGTGTGAAGGACGGGGAAGTTGATATAACTTTTTCTGGCTGCTGTAGAAGGGTTTTTGCGACCCAGGGTGTTTTTTACACGGAGTTTTTTTTAATAGCGTCTTGTATTTTTGACAGGAAAACCCCATTTTTATAGTATTCTCAGAAGTTTTCTGGGTTTTGCCGATTAGAAAGGCGTTTGCAGATTTTTTGGGATTAACTTCATTAACTCCTTTAACAAAGGCCTGTCTACCTACTTCGGTCTTACCTATTGTCGGTGGGATTTTTCCATTTTCTTAAAATAGTTTAATTCTTCTTTTGAATACTCGGTGAAAGGCGAGTGATTTTTAATCCTTTTTTTTTGTAAAACGTTATCTTAATATTCTTATTTTTCCTTTAGAATTTTCTTTTGTCTTGAGATTTCGACGGTCCTAATCCTAGCACCTGCTTCTGCTGCCTTTCACCTCGACCTCTCGACGCGTCATTCGCGTTTATTAAGGCCATAAAGAAAATTTTAATTTAACCAAAAAAACCTACTTTGTAAACAAATTTTTGGACGTTTCTCTGTGTTTTTCGACTAAAAAAACCTATTTTGTAAACAGATTTTAGGACGTTTTTCTTGGTTTCACAACTAAAAAAACCTATTTTGTAAACAGATTTTTGGACGATTTTCTTGGTTTCTCAACCAAAAAAACCTACATTGTAAACAGATTTTAGGACGTTTTTCTTGGTTTTCAACCAAAAAAATTTACTTTTTATACAGATTTTTGGACGTTTCTTTTGGTTTTTTGAACAAAAAAACTCCTTTTCAAAAAATTTTTCGACGTTTTTCTTGGTTTTTGACGAAAAAAAAAAACCTACTTTTAAATCTGATTTTTGGACGTTTCTCTTGGTTTCTCAACCAAAAAAACCTACTTTGTAACAGATTTTTGGACGTTTCTCTGTGTTTCTCAACCAAAAAAACCTATTTTGTAAACAGATTTTTGGACGTTTCCTTTGGTTTCTCAACCAAAAAAACCTACTTTGTAACAGATTTTTGGACGTTTCTCTGTGTTTCTCAACCAAAAAAACCTATTTTGTAAACAGATTTTTGGACGTTTCCTTTGGTTTCTCAACTAAAAAAACCTATTTTGTAAACAGATTTTTGGACGATTTTCTTGGTTTCTCAACCAAAAAAACCTACATTGTAAACAGATTTTAGGACGTTTTTCTTGGTTTTCAACCAAAAAAATCTACTTTTTATACAGATTTTTGGACGTTTCCTTTGGTTTCTCAACCAAAAAAACCTACTTTGTAAACATATTTTTGGACGTTTCTCTTGGTTTCTCAACCAAAAAAACTTATTTTGTAAACAGATTTTTGGACTTTTCTCTTGGTTTCACAACTAAAAAAACCTATTTTGTAAACAGATTTTTGGACGATTTCTTGGTTTCTCAACCAAAAAAACCTACATTGTAAACAGATTTTAGGACGTATGTATGTATATCTTGGTTTTTCAACCAAAAAAATCTACTTCTTATACAGATTTTTGGACGTTTCTTTTGGTTTTTTGAACAAAAAAACTCCTTTTTAAACAGATTTTTCGACGATTTTCTAGGTTTTTGACGAAAAAAAAAACCTACTTTTAAATCTGATTTTTGGACGTTTCTCTGTGTTTCTCAACCAAAAAAACCTATTTTGTAAACAGATTTTTGGACGTTTCTCTTGGTTTCTCAACCAAAAAAACCTACTTTGTAACAGATTTTTGGACGTTTCTCTGTGTTTTTCAACCAAAAAAACCTATTTTGTAAACAGATTTTTGGACGTTTCTTTTGGTTTCTCAACCAAAAAAATCTATTTTGTAAACAGATTTTTGGACGTTTCTCTTGGTTTCTCAACCAAAAAAACCTACTTTGTAACAGATTTTTGGACGTTTCTCTTGGTTTCTCAACCAAAAAAACCTACTTTGTAAACAGATTTTTGGACGTTTCTCTTGGTTTTTCAACCAAAAAAACTTATTGTGTAAACAGATTTTTGGACTTTTCTCTTGGTTTCTCAACTAAAAAAACCTATTTTGTAAACAGATTTTTGGACGATTTTCTTGTTTTCTCAACCAAAAAACCTACATTGTAAACAGATTTTAGGACGTTTTTCTTGGTTTTCAACCAAAAAAATCTACTTTTATACAGATTTTTGGGCGTTTCTTTTGGTTTTTTGAACAAAAAACTCCTTTTAAACAGATTTTTCGACGTTTTTCTTGGTTTTTGACGAAAAAAAAATTACTTTTAAATCTGATTTTTGGACGTTTCTCTTGGTTTTTTGGCCAAAAAAAACCTACTCATCCGCGTTTATTAAGGCCATAAAGAAAATTTTAATTTTATTAAAAAATTATAACTGCATACATAAAATTAAATGGAAGCGAAGTACAGTAAGAGGTTCCCGAAGTTATAAAATTTTATTGGTAAGAGGGGGCAAGGGCGAGGCCGATTATGGGGTCTGTAAAAAACGCACTTTTCCACTTCCTATTTCCGTTTCTGCAGGAATCTCGTTCTTCCATGTCTGCATACTTATGAGGTCACGGCTTTATTTTACCAACTTAACATTTCCTATAACGCTTTGACACATTTTTTTGACCAGAAGCCAAAAACCTTGACCTAAAGCGAAAAATTTCGATTCCCCACAGATTTTTACAATATCATAATTTTTTTAAAAAACCCTCTTTTTACACCTCTCTTTATAGCTTTCGAAGAAAGTCTTTATTTTGTGTCTTTTCAAAATGTGGCCTTAGGTGGGGAAATCGACAGTTCGTGTCGCGCTCTTCGAGAAGGATGTTAACAGAATGTAAGTCCTCAATAAAAAAGAAAAAAAATTTTTTTTATTCAAATGACGTCAAAAATGACGTTTTCACGGCCAAGGATCAATTTTTGATACATTGTACCCATAAATAAAAACTCACTTTTATCTATTCTCTGATTAAAAACCGCTAATTTTATTAACAACAATTTTTGTGCCTAAAATGGGATTTTTTTTATTGTCTCAAAAATTATGTCAACCGTAGTTTTACCCAAAAAAAGAATTTTATGGAGTAGCCCTTATAAGCCAAAATATTTGATCATAAAAAAATCCTTGAGCATCCAAAAATGTTCTTATATTCAAGATTGCATCCGTTATGGCAGGAAATGTCCTTGTTTTTTTCTGTTTCTGCTCTCTTTGGGATTCCCTTCCAATGCCATCATGATCTAATGATTCATAATTATAAACATTAGAATCTAGGAGGTTTTTTAGGTTATAGTTTTAAAAATGTGGGATTTTTTTTAAAAAAACCTTCTTTATCCGGCTTTGGACGGTTCAGTTCGGTTTTTATGACAGAAATGTGATAACGGAAAAAAATTTCATTTCAAATCCACCCGCATTTTGCGACTTTTCATCTCCGCCACAAAACGCTGTTTCTGTTTCTGCTCTCTTTGAGATTCCCTTCCGATGCCATCATGATCTCATGATTCATAATTATAAACACTAGAATCTGGAAGGTTTTTTAGGTTATATGTTTTAAAAATGTGGGATTTTTTTAAATTTAACCTTCTTTATCCGGCTTTGACGGTTCAGTTCGGTTTTTCATGACAGAAATGTGATAACGGAAAAAAAGATTTCATTTCAAAATCCACCGATGACCCGCATTTTGCGTCTTTTCATCTCCGCCAAACGCAAAGGTATTCGATAATTATTTTTTTCAACTTAGATCCTTTTATTGCAATTAGGTTAATTGCGATTTAGAAGGCCGTTAAGATTTTAAAGAAGAAGTCAACGTCCTTGGAGGATCACAATAGAATCTAGACGAGAAGGAGCGCCGAGGAAGTAACCCTGAACTAACAGTGAACCTGACTGATCCAGAATTAATTTTTTTTCTCTTTCCTCTCCCGCAGATTCTTTCACTTTTTTCCAGACGCCTACGGTTTCCAAATGGGAAATAAACGTTATCGAGGCTTTACTTGTCGTCCCTCGGAAACTTCCTGTATTCCTGCAGGAAGTTGGAATCATAATATGATACATCATCTTGTTTTGGTCCCGTTTAAAATCAAGAAGGCCGTTTTAGCCCTTCTGGGCTTACAGAAGGTAACTTCAGGCTATCCAATGACGTATTCTTCCAAAGTACAAATTTTTTCTTCGACCTCGGGGTCAAAATGTTTACGAATTTTCAAAAGTGGAAAACGTGACTTTTTCGAAGAGAAACTATTTTCATTGTGACGCATGTTCGGGCGTGATAAAAATATGAACGCTCATTAACAGAAATTTTTAAAATACATCCTTTTTATTTTTAAATATCCAAAAAACTTCCCTTCATCTAATTTAAATTGTAAAAATTTTCAATGCGAAAACCTAGGACGTTTTAAATTAGGCTATAAATAAAACATTCTTAAATAATTTGCTGTATGAAAGATAATTTAAGGAAAGTCGTAGATTCTCAATTTTTACCCAATGTGAAGATTCTTTTGTATGGAGATTTTCCGGAAAATTTTGCCCTTTTTTTTCGTTTTTAAAATTGAATTTGCTAATTTTAACCTTTAAGTTGAAGATTGATACGACGTTTTGTCGTTCTGGATACATGAAAAATCGATTGAATCTGAAAACAGCATCGGGAGAAAAGAAAAAAAAAAGAATTTTTGTTTTCCTCTTTGTAATAAGAATAAAAAAAGTGGTTAACAGTCAAGGACGGGGTTTCTTTTACATATTTTTTCCTTCTTGTCGATGAACCCCATTGGGAGAAAAAATTATTTCTTGAATAATTCAGTTTTACGCGTTTCCTAACTTGTAAACATCGCAGAGGAAAAATTAGAAACAAAACAGGTTAAAAGAATCGACCCTGGTGTCATTTTGCATAAACTAAATTTGATTAATGGCTCCGCAATCTTCGGAAAATTCACATAATTTTACAATTATGTACGGACTTTAGGACTTAGCCTCCTCTCCGAACTTGTAAACATCGCAGAGGAAAAATTAGAAACAAAACAATCGCCCCTGGTGTCATTTTGCATAAACTAAATTTGATTGATGGCTCCGCAATCTCCGGAAATTCACATAATTTTACAATTATGTGCGGACTTAGGATTTAGTCTCCTCTAGCCTCCTCTCCGAACTTGTAAACATCGCAGAGGAAAAATTAGAAACAAAACAATCGCCCCTGGTGTCATTTTGCATAAACTAAATTTGATTGATGGCTCCGCAATCTCCGGAAAATTCACATAATTTTACAATTATGTGCGGACTTTAGGACTTAGCCTACTCTCCGAACTTGTAAACATCGCAGAGGAAAAATTAGAAACAAAGCAGGTTAAAAGAATCGCCCTGGTCTCATTTTGCATAAACTAAATTTGATTCATGGCTCCGCAATCTCCGGAAAATTCATAATTTTACAATTATGTGCGGACTTTAGGACTTAGCCTCCTCTCCGAACTTGTAAACATCGCAGAGGAAAAATTAGAAACAAAACAGGTTAGAACAATCGCCCCTGGTGTCATTTTGCATAAACTAAATTTGATTAATGGCTCCGCAATCTTCGGAAAATTCACATAATTTTACAATTATGTACGGACTTTAGGACTTAGCCTCCTCTCCGAACTTGTAAACATCGCAGAGGAAAAATTAGAAACAAACAGGTTAAAAGAATCGCCCCTGGTCATTTTGCATAAACTAAATTTGATTCATGGCTCCGCAATCTCCGGAAAATTCTCATAATTTTACAATTATGTGCGGACTTTAGGACTTAGCCTCCTCTCCGAACTTGTAAACATCGCAGAGGAAAAATTAGAAACAAAACAGGTTAGAACAATCGCCCCTGGTGTCATTTTGCATTAACTAAATTTGATTAATGGCTCCGCAATCTCCGGAAAATTCACATAATTTTATGTGCGGACTTTAAGATTAGCCTCCTCTCCGAACTTGTAAACATCTCAGAGGAAAAATTAGAAACAAAACAGGTTAAAAGAATCGCCCCTGGTGTCATTTTGCATAAACTAAATTTGATTAATGGCTCCGCAATCTCCGGAAAATTCACATAATTTTATGTGCGGACTTTAAGAATTAGCCTCCTCTCCGAACTTGTAAACATCTCAGAGGAAAAATTAGAAACAAAACAGGTTAAAAGAATCGCCCTGGTGTCATTTTGCATAAACTAAATTTGATAATGGCTCCGCAATCTCCGGAAAATTCACATAATTTTACAATTATGTGCGGACTTTAGGACTTAGCCTCCTCTCTGAACTTGTAAACATCGCAGAGGAAAAATTAGAAACAAAACAGGTTAAAAGAATCGACCCTGGTGTCATTTTGCATAAACTAAATTTGATTAATGGCTCCGCATCTCCGGAAAATTCACATAATTTTACAATTATGTGCGGACTTTAGGACTTAGCCTCTCTAGCCTCCTCTCCGAACTTGTAAACATCGCAGAGGAAAAATTAGAAACAAAACAGGTTAAACAATCGCCCCTGGTGTCATTTTGCATAAACTAAATTTGATTAATGGCTCCGCAATCTCCGGAAAATTCACTTAATTTTACAATTATGTGCGGACTTTAGGACTTAGCCTCCTCTCCGAACTTGTAAACATCGCAGAGGAAAAATTAGAAAAAAACAGGTTAAAAGAATCGCCCTGGTGTCATTTTGCATAAACTAAATTTGATTGATGGCTCCGCAATCTCGGAAAATTCACATAATTTTACAATTATGTGCGGACTTTAGGACTTAGCCTCCTCTAGCCTCCTCTCCGAACTTGTAAACATCGCAGAGGAAAAATTAGAAACAAAACAGGTTAAAAGAATCGCCCCTGGTGTCATTTTGCATAAACTAAATTTGATTAATGGCTCCGCAATCTCCGGAAAATTCACATAATTTTAGAATTGGCGGACTTTAGGACTTAGCCTCCTCTATCTGGTAAAAATCCCAAAGAGGCGTTTTCCTAGATTATCTGGTCTAGAAAAATCCGTTATATTTTGGCTTTTAAAATTTTTTTTACTCGGCGTCGTTTTGCTCGATTTTCATGTCTACAAAAACCCTTTTTAACAGTTCCCCGGGCGTCAAACATCTTTAATCCGGTCATTTTCCTAGATTTAAAAACATCCGTTTTGGCGTTTTAACATCTTTTTTTTACGAAACTCTGTGAGATCAAGTTATGGAAAATCGTTAGGTAATACTATCATTTCAATAGTTTTACGATGGTGGAGCTCATGGAGGCGTTTTGCTAGAACTAAATAAATCAATGGCTGATCTGAGCTTAGAGCTCCTACCGATGTTTTGCATGAACTAGTATTTTAATGGCTACTTATTCGATGAAAAAAATTAGTTTTTATAATTTTTAATGGCGGGTGGTGAAAATTGTGGTTTTTAAGACCCAAAAGGGTGGGGATGAAGGGTTTCCCAATGGTTATTACCTGCGATAGATCACGGGTAGCCCCCACCCTTTCACACCCCTCTCCAACATAGAAAAAAAACACGCAGAACGACAGAACGTCAAGGACCTCCTCACTTCCAAACGGAACACGGAACCGGACGACACCCGCATCCGACACAAGACAGATCGGAATTGATTTTTAACTTTTTTTTCTAAGTGTTTTTTCTTAAGTTCTTAAATTCAAAGTGATGCCTCCTGTAGGTGGTTTACGTGAAGGTGTCTCGATGCCGTCTCTTTTAAGCATCAGGGACTCCTATCAAGTGGCGGAGTCGTTGGCGAGGGCGGATATGATGACTTCACCGGCAGCACGAAGACGTCTTCAGGCCCGGAGGATCGAACTCGGATTGGGCGAACATCCTGGATTCGTACCGCCTAAACATCTTCTCTTATATCTCGTCAGGTAAGAAAAATTAATAATCAATTTTTCTCAAAATATCAATGAAAAAAAAGTAAACAAACAACAAATTTCTCATTTTTAAAAATATCACGAAATATTTTAAATCTAGTTTACTAGTACGGACTCATCCGAATATTTCTTTCCAAGCAAGATCTTCTACATCTTACGATTACGATTGTGATCGTTATGATATATTTTGATTATGATTAGATTAAGATTAAATTTATGATTACGATTACCTACGTTTATAATCGTAGAATCGTACCTATTTACAATTTTCCAGAAAATTGTATTATTTTTAAATGATTTTCTTAAAAAATTGTACCTACCCATTATGATTTTTTTTTCTCAAAAAATCGTCGTTTTTATTTTTTTTTTAAATAAAATTATTTGTTTTACTGATTTTTTTTAAAAAATTTTTAATTAATTTTATACAAAATTTTTAAATTAATTTTATAAAATTTTTTTTTTAAATAAAGAAAAGTGTTAATTTCTTTAAATAATTTACTCAAAAAATTGGAAAAAAGTATGTTTGATAATCTTTTAAAAATTTTTTAAAATTTTTCTATACTTTTTTCAAAAATTGCTTTAAAAAATTCGATTTCCTGGAAAACGTAAATAAAAATCATGTCCATAATCGTAATCATAGTGAAAAAAATATGATCACGATTATGCCTGCATAAAACCCGTTTTATTCTCCAAACTTTTGTCCTTAATTTATGTATAAAAAGTACGGCCGGACGGCCAAACGATCAAAAAATCGAATTTTCAAAAATAATTTTATCAAAAAATCATCTTTTTTACGATTTTTAAAAAAGAAAATCGTAAGTTTTTGCAAGTAAAAAAAAAACGGATTTTTTTTTATTTTCTTTAAAAAATCGTCATAAAATCGGAGGTACAAAAACAATGTGATTTAGGTACTCATAAAATCGGGAAAAAGTAGGTCTATATTTTTTCAAAAATTGTTTAAAAAATTCGATTTTCAGGAAAATCGTAAATAAACTGTAATCATAATCATACCCATAATCGTAATCATAGTAAAAAAATATGATTACGATTATGCCCTGCATAAAACCCAATTTTATCCTCCTGAAAATTCCCAACTTTTGTCCCAATTTATAAAAAAAAAGTACGGCCGGACGGCCAAAAGATCAAAAAATCTTATTTTAAAATATTAATTTTATCAAAAAATCATCTTTTTTACGATTTTTTTAGAAAATCGTAATTTTTTGAAAAAAAAAAAAAAGTGTTTTCTTAAAAAATCGGAGGTAAAAAAAAACAATGTGATTTAGGTACTCAAAAAATCGTAAAAAAGTAGGTCTATATTTTTTTTTTTTCAAAAATTGTTTTAAAAAATTCGATTTTCAGAAAATCGTAATCATAATCATATCCATAATCGTAATCATAGTAAAAAAATGATCACGATTATGTCCTGCATAAAACCAAATTTATCCTCCTGAAAATTCCCAACTTTTGTCCTTAATTTAATAAAAAGTACGGCCGGCCGGAACCACAGACAAAGTTGAGATCGGTAAAGATCAATATTTGACCTCTGGAAGACCCTTCCCCAAAAAAAGTGGAGGGTATCACAATAACTTCTTTAAGAACTTCAAAATGAGCCTACTACGGACTCCGTCGGATCGGCATTTTTAATAAAAAAACGTGCGGAAATGAAAATTAAAAATCTGGTCTAAAAATTCAAAAATGTAAAGGGAAGTTGATATAATAACTGTTTTTGGGGAGAAAAAAAAACGTGTTTTTTTCTGTAAAAAATAACCTTCTAGACAAATTGAGATAGCTCACACGGACAAGTCACGTTTTGCTCGGTTTCTGTTAACCCAATTTTTTATTGGCATAAAGAGGGCCACCCTGTTTATTTTAAAAAATCCGCGGTACTACCGTGGGTACTAATAACTTTTTTTAAAAAGGAAATGATTTCGAGCGTTGAGACGGGAGTAGAAAACGGGGAACGGAATAGAGCTTGGCGAGATTCACGCTGTGTGTCGCTCTGTATTTTATGTTTTTTATTTTTATTTTCCCTTTAGTACAGCCATGTCTCTCACCCGTGTCTTCCGTAGCGTCTCGCGTATTTTAAGGTACGTTCACTAAATTCCCGTCTTTTTACGCGCTGGGAAGCTATTTTTACACGGTCAAGGTCTAGGCCATCGATCGCGCGGCCAGCTGGCCCCAAACAGAGCGAGACTTGCACCGCGACGTCCCCGACTTTTTTCTCTCCTCCAATATGACGGCAAGACGGAAAAATAATGCAGGAACATATCTGTCATTTTTTAAAGTTTGTATTTTAGCACTTTTTCCTCTTTCGTAGCGGCACTTTTGAAATAAAATATATTCATAAGTCATAGCGTACCTGTGGGAAGTTTTTTTATGCGGTCAACCTTGAATTTTATCTTCCCAAACGCCTATTGAACTTCAACTTTTTTTTTTATATTAAAGCGAGGTCGTATCTTCGATCTTGCGGCTTTAACGGGTTTTTTAAACGGTTGTTTATCTCAATTTTGTCCAGAACACTCAAAAAAATTTCAAAACTGAAAAAAGCTCAAAAAATTTTTTGGGGTCCACAAGACCCCAAATGATTAATGAGGAAGTCTGTCATAAAAAAAAATTATCTTTTATTTTAAAAATTATCTTTTTTCTCAAAATTACTCAGAAATTTAGTTTCGGTTTTAACTAGATTCGAGTGCCTTTTCGACCTTTATGCTTTAATTCGTCTACAAAAGAATATAAGGTCAAAAAAACCCGGTATATACAATAGGTAATTAATTTTCAATAAACCTTTTTTTAAATCCCACTTCTGATTAAGCGATTTTAAAGGCCAGACTGCAAAAAAAGAAAATCTCTAAAAGTGAAAAGTTTAAAAATAAAAGAAGGTTCGAGTAAGAATAAAATTTACCTTCACCCAGATTTTTAACTTCTTAAAAAAGTTATTGTGATACCCTCACGACGGGTTTTTGGGGGTCTTCCAGATCCCGGAGGTCGAATCGAATCTTTACCGATCTCAACTTTGCCGTGGTTCCGGCCGTCCGGCCGGATTTGTACTTCCCCTCCATTATACTTCCCCCTCCGTTATACTTCCCCCTCTGTTATACTCCTCTCCGTTATACTCCCCTCCGTTATACTTCCCCCTCCCTTATATTTCCCTTTCGACATACTACCCCCTTCCTTATATTTCCCTTTCGACATACTTCCCCTCCTTATATTTCCCTTTCGACATACTTCCCCTCCCTTATATTTCCCTTTCGACATACTTCCCCTCTGTTATACTTCCCCTCCCTTATACTTCCCCTCCCTTATACTTCCCTCCTTATACTTCCCCTCCTTATACTTCCCCTCCTTTATATTTCCCCTCCTTATACTTTCCCTCCTTTATTTCCCCTCCCTTATACTTTCCCTTTCGACATACTTCCCCTTCGACACACTTCCCCACCGTTATATTTCCCCTCCGTTACTTCCTCCTCCGTTATACTTCCCCTCCCTTATACTTCCCCTCCTTTATACTTCCCCTCCATTATACTTTCCCCTCCATTATACTTCCCCTCCGTTATACTTCCCCTCCCTTATACTTCCCTTTCGACATACTTCCCCTCCGTCATACTTCCCTCCGTTATACTTCCCCCTTTGTTGTACCTTCCCTCCCTTATACTTCCCCCTCCATTATACTTCCCCCTCAATTATACTTCCCCCTCCTATATTGTTACTTCGTGGACAGCTCCAGAACTTTAACTTCTAATGTTAAATTTTTTTTTTCAGAATGGGAAGTTTTACGTCTGCCCCGAAAATATTGAACGAAGACGCCCAAGATAACGACGTCGTACTTCCTGAGCAGATGACAAAAGAGGACCTACTCAACTACTGCAGATCACAGTTACAAGGCGAAAAAAACGTTCTTCCACGCCCCTTCAGATCCGCCGGACAAGTCGATCTTTCAAATTATCAATGTAATGTAAAGAAATAAAAATAAAACAAAATAATAATGATTGATTTTTTAGGTGAAGTGCCGCCATTAAAAGATCCTTCTTCTGTCAGAGTACTTCAGTGGAACCTCCTCTCTCAAAGTAATAACCTTCATCACTTAAATTTCTTCTTTTAAAATCACTTTTTGACAAGTAAAAGTCGCTAAAAATTTTAATTTTTGAAAAAACTATTTTTCTATCCCTTTCTTATTAGTTCTTTTTTTAAACAAGAGAGTGTGCCACCATAGTTTACCATAAAACTAACCTTTTTTTTTTAGCATTGGGGCTTAACAATGACAATTTCGTTTGCTGCCCTGTAGAAGCCCTTGACTGGAGGCGAAGAAGAAATTTATTGACGCAAGAAATAGTTCGTTATTCTCCCGATATTATATGCCTTCAGGTAAGATAATAATATTAATTTGCTTAACCAATTTTTAACCTATTTTTATTTTTAGGAAGTAGATCATTTTAACTATTTGAAAAAGTCCTTGGTACTCAAGGATATGAAGGGATGTTTTTTCCTAAGCCAGATTCTCCATGCGTTTATGTAAAAGACAACAATGGACCCGACGGATGTGCCATATTTTTCCGTACGAGCAAGTTTGAGCTTGTCAAAACAGCAACGAGGATTCTAGAAGTTTGGAAAGTCCAGAGTAATCAGGTGGCACTTACGGCGATTTTGAGAAATCGGTCGTGTGGGACAGAACTTTGCGTGGTGACGACACATTTGAAGGCGAGAAATGGAGCACTGTTGGCTGCCCTGAGGAACGAACAGGGAAAAGACCTTTTGGAGTTTGTTTCATCTGAAGCTGATGGTCGCCCTGTTATTTTAACTGGAGATTTCAACGCTGAACCTGTAGAGCCTATTTATTCAAGTGTGACTTCACATCCTGAATTACGTCTCGCCTCTGCGTACTGTGACGCTCGCGGCGAACCGCCGTACACCACCTGGAAAGTACGACAAGAAGGAGAAGTTTGCCATACGTTAGACTACATCTTCTATTCAAAAGGAAAATTGAAAGTTGACGACGTACTCGAATTTCCTACAGGCGAGCAACTTGGAGAAAATAGGGCTCCTTCCTTTTCTTACCCTTCAGACCACTTTTCGCTCGTTTCCGATCTCCAGATAAACCAAAATTTGCTTAGTAGTTTCCGATCTCCAGTTAAACCAAAATTTGCTTTGTAATTTATAGTATCGGCCATTTTGAAGGCTCTTTTGTATATAACAAAATTGGACATAAAATAATTTATTTTGTGGAAAAAAAAGATTTTCTTTTTTTATTTATTTTTTTAGAATGTATAAAAATTGATAATTAAATAATGTAAATGATTAATTTTTATTGATTTTATATCCTTGCATTTTGATGGATTTTATGTGTGGCATGCCACAAAAAAACACGAATTTTCTCAAAAAAAAAAAAAAAAAAAAAAAAAAAAAAAAAAAAAAAAAAAAAAGTGGAGACAGACACCCTGCTGAATCTAATGGTCCTGTTTGAGTGTATACGTGTCGACATAATGCAGTTTGCCATAATGCATTTGACCATAAAATAGCGGAAACAGTGAGTTACCGTTCACCATTAAAAATCTGCAATTAAACATAAAGAGAATAGTCGATAACGTTCAGCATAATGCATTTGAACATAATAATCTCACCATAAAGAAGATAATTTAGCACTTGTCGTTTGGACATAAAACTTGTTTCAATAACGCAGTTGAACATAAAGGAAACTTTCATTTTAAACAACTTGTAGTTTCGCCATAAAAATGTTTCTGTCGTTTGGGCATAATACATCTCACCATAAACTAGGGACAGCCAAAAAGAAGGCTTTTTCCCCTTGTGTCTTAAAAGGAGCTGATCCCATTAGCCGCCTGCTTGCTTTTCCTTTCTTATGGTGAGATGCTTCATGCTGAATTGCATTTTGGTGAACTGTCAAGTTTTAAGGTTTTTGTCGTTTCGCCATAAACGGCGAAAGTAGACTTGTTCTAACACTGTCCCTAGGTTATGATGAGATGTATTATGCCCAAACGACAAAATCAGTTTTATGGCAAAACAGCAAGTTTAAAGAGAGGATTTTATGGTGAGATGCGTTATGGACTATGGTGAATTCCGCTTTTTTTATATCGACTTGCATTGATTGAAAAAGTTGTTAATTGCGACGACAGAAACAGTTTTATGGCGAAACAACAAGTTTAAGAGAGGATTTTATGGTGAGATTCGTTATAGTTTGCGCTATTTTTTAATATCGACTTGCATTTATTGAAAAAGTCGTTTATGGCGAAACGCTTTATGTTGTAATGCATTATGCTAAAATTTTTGAACTTTTGAGAGCTTTATGTTCAATTGCATTATGCCGAAACGCATTATGGTGAAATAAAGATTTTTTTATGAATAAAATTTTAAGGTCAATTTACTTCCTCCTACTTCAAAAAAACTGAGCCATCAGCCCTTTGTGGAGTAGGAAGAAGACGCAGCACTTTTTGTATTCTAGAATTCATTTTCCCGCCAATTTGGCAAACTTGACGGATAACAGTCTACAAGACTGCAGGTAACCTCATTTATTCTAACAAACAAAACATTTTATTTACTTTAAAAATCAGTTAAAAAATATTTTTCATATAAAGAGACCTATTTTTTTTTTTAATTTTCATTATGTGCTTCTTAAGTTGGTATAACTGAAATAAAATGTCTGAAGAAGAACAAAATGTGGTCAAATTTAAAAAAGTTAAAAGAAAGAACGTCCGAAGGACGAAAGTCGACGAAGAATCTGATGAGGAAAATGAAATTTTGTAAGTATCGTGTCAAAGTTCCAGGCTTACCAACTGAACTGTCTATAACGGCACTGCCTGGGAGTGACGTCTGTCACAGCCTTACCAACTGAACTGTCTTTAATGGCACTGCCTGGGAGTGACGTCTGTCACAGCCTTACCAACTGAACTGTCTTTAATGGCACTGCCTGGGAGTGACGTCTGTCACAGCCTTACCAACTGAACTGTCTTTAATGGCACTGCCTGGGAGTGACGTCTGTCACAGCCTTACCACTGAACTGTCTATGACGGCATGCCTGGGAGTGACGTCTGTCACAGCCTTACCAACTGAACTGTCTATAATGGCACTGCCTCGGAGTGACGTCTGTCACAGCCTTACCAACTGAACTGTCTATAATGGCACTGCCTGGGAGTGACGTCTGTCACAGCCTTACCAACTGAACTGTCTATGACGGCATTGCCTGGGAGTGACGTCTGTCACAGCCTTACCAACTGAACTGTCTATGACG
This sequence comes from Orius insidiosus, assembly GCA_014119065.1. Lineage (NCBI taxonomy): Eukaryota > Metazoa > Arthropoda > Insecta > Hemiptera > Anthocoridae > Orius > Orius insidiosus. The sequence goes on along the minus strand of JACGAQ010000030.1, from coordinate 448,638 downwards.
GCATGCCTGGGAGTGACGTCTGTCACAGCCTTACCAACTGAACTGTCTATAATGGCACTGCCTGGGAGTGACGTCTGTCACACACTTACCAACTGAACTTTTTTTTTTTTTTAGGAGTAAAATTGAAGAAATGAAAACGGTCCAAAAGATGCGTGAACGCCCCAACGGTGTGAGTGTCGTCACTCTGCACTCGGCGAAAAAATTTCAAAAACCGAAGAAATTCTTCTTGTAAATTTATATTGTTTTTTTTTCGTTTTTTATAATTATTTATTTTAGTCTGATCCATTTAAAATTAAAACTGGAGGTCTTGTAAATATGGCAAGCCTGAAAAAAGGCAAAGTTGATGATGAAGATGATGCTTATAGTACGGAAATCGGAACACAGTTTTCAGCGGAAACAAACAAACGAGATGAAGACGATGAAATGTATTGTTTTTTATATTGTTTTTAGTGTTTATTTTATTTACTTTTTAGGATGAAATATATTGAGGTTGAGTTGTCGAAGAGAAAAGGAAAAAAGAAAGTGAGGGCGAAGAAAAAAAATACTGCTCGCCCGAAGAAGCGGCCCTTTTGGCGATTCCGGATCATTTGAGGGCATCGTCCTCTCAGCGAAGCGAGGAAATGTTGTCCAATCATGTTGAGCGGAATTCCAGAAGTTGACCTTGGAATTGAGTAAGTTCAAGGCCATATGTCTTCCTTTTAAATCAATTTTTTAGGGCAAAAATAAAAATATTGAAGCGACCGAAGAGGCGAAATTGAAACTTCTGTGGGAAAGCCAGAATAAAAAAGATGGACCATCGCAGTTCGTTCCGACCAATATGGCCGTCAATTTCGTCCAACATAATCGATGTATGTTTCTCTTTATTTCAAAATCAGGGTTGCCAATTTCAGATCAGTGCATCGACCTTTTTACCTGATTTTCAATATTTTTTTCAGTTACCCTCGATGACAGTCAAAAGTCGCAGAAAAATTCGCACCAAGACAAAAACGACGTCCCGCTCAGCATAATGCAGAAAGGCACCAAAAGGAACAAAGGCGCAGAAAAAGCGACCGACGACTATCATTTTGAAAAATTCAAAAAACAATATCGAAAATACGTATAAATCTGTACAACTTTTTATTATATTTTTATTTATGATAAAATTAAAATTTCTTTTAACTAAGTACATTATATTACATAAAAAATTTAATATTGGCCACCGGATTCATTTTTTTGTCTTGTTTAGCCTCTTATGAGGTTCTCAAAGTCCTTTAAAAAAAAATGAAAATCAAGGAGGCATAGAAAAAAGCCATTTTTTTTAAATACCAACCTTTGATTTTTGTTTATTTTGACACTTCTTTCAGCTGCCAACTTCCCTGACCGTCAAATTCAAGGATTTCGTCATGGAATTTCCTGAAATAATTAATTAAATATTTTTTAATAAATTATTTGGGTTTACCATAATGAAGGCCTGTGTGTAATAGTCAATAAAGTGATGCCGAGCGATTTAGCATCTTCGTACATTTGGCTTTCTACATCCATGCTCACAGCGCTTGTACATTCATCCAGTAAAGCAAATGAGGTCTAAAAAAAGATTATTTTTTAAAGAAATTATTAAAATATTACTTGTGGTAGAAAAGCCTGGCGATGGCGATCCTTTGTTTTTCGCCGCCTGAAAGTATATCTTTCCAATCTGCTTCTGCGGACCAACCGCCTTCGCGGGCGACCAGCGATTTTAAAGCGACGTGACTGAGGCATTCTTCAAGGTCGCTGTCTGTCACGCCTTTCTTCTTCATATCTTCCACAGTATCCGGGTAGATAATTTGTTCGCGAAGAGTCCCGATTGACATGTACGGACGCTGCGGTATATAAAACATTGTCGCATTCGGCGGCGTATGGAGTAAACCGTCGTAAAGTGGCCAGAGACCGCAGATTACACGGAACATCGATGATTTACCGCAGCCGTTTGGTCCGGTGATTAATAGATGTCGTCCTGGCTTTATATGGATGCTTAAGTTCGGTATTACAACATCCCCTAAAACACAATTAAGATCATTGCTTCATAGCAGGTGCTCTTTCAGTGCCAAAGATTGTGAAAACGCCCAAAAAAGGTGTTTTCAAGGATTTACTGCAGAAAATTACAAGAAAAAGACATTTTCTTGGCCACAACACTTTAAAAAAGAGTAGAAAAGGTGTTTTTAGGGTTAAAATACCCTAGAAATGGTGTTTTTTGAGGGTTAAAATACCCTAGAAATGGTGTTTTAAGTGTTAAAATACCCTAGAAATGGTGTTTTAAGTGTTAATACCCTAGAAATGGTGTTTTAAGTGTTAAAATACCCTAGAATGGTGTTTTTAGGGTTAAAATACCCTAGAAATGGTTTTTTTAATGGGGTCAAAATACCCTAGAAATGGTGTTTTTTTAGGGTTAAAATACCCTAGAAAAGGTGTTTTTTTAAGGGTTAAAATACCCTAGAAATGGTGTTTTTTTAGGGTTTAAATACCCTAGAAATGGTGTTTTTAAGGGTTAAAATACCCTAGAAAAGGTGTTTTTTAAGGGTTAAAATACCCTAGAAATGGTGTTTTTTAGGGTTTAAATAACCTAGAAATGGTGTTTTTTAAGGGTTAAATACCCTAGAAATGGTGTTTTTTAAAGGGTTAAATACCCTAGAAATGGTGGTTTTTTAGGGTTAAAATACCCTGGAAATGGTGTTTTTTTACGGTCAAAATACCCTGGAAATGGTGTTTTTTAGGGTTAAAATACCCTAGAAATGGTGTTTTTTAAAGGGTTAAAATACCCTAGGAATGGTGTTTTTTTACAGTCAAAATACCCTAAAATGGTGTTTTTTTAGGGTAAAAAACCCTAGAAATGGTGGTTTTTTTAAGGGTCAAAATACCCAGAAATCGTGTTTTTTAGGGTTAAAATACCTAGAAATGGTTTTTTTAGGGTTAAAATACCCTAGAAATGGTTTTTTTTAAGGGTTAAAATACCCTAGGAATGGTGTTTTTTTAAAGGGGTCAAAATACCCTAGAAATTGTGTTTTTAAGGGTAAAATACCCTAGAAATGGTGTTTTTTTAGGGTCAAAATACCCTAGAAATGGTGTTTTTTAAGGGTCAAAATACCCTAGAAATGGTGTTTTTAGGGTAAAATACCCTAGAAATGGTGTTTCTTAAAGGGGTCAAAATACCTAGAAATTGTGTTTTTAAGGGTAAAATACCCTAGAAATGGTGTTTTTTTAGGGTTAAAGTACCCTAGAATGGTGTTTTTAAGGGTCGAAATACCCTAAAAATGGTTTTTTAAGGGTTAAAATACCCTGGAAATGGTGTTTTTTAGGGTGAAAATACCCTAGAAATGGTGTTTTTAGGGTTAAAATACCCTAAAAAGTATTATTAGGCCAAAAATCCCCAAAAATTAGGGTCTTAAAGTCAAAAAATTTATTACCTGTCGTGTGACAATTGGGACTTCGCATAATTTAATACTTCCATCTGTACTATTGATTACTGAGCCTAAAAAAAATTGATTATGTTTAAAAATGGATGAATATTTTAATAGTACCTCTGACGTCTCTGTATTTATTATGGGAGATGGCTGCTCGTTGGTAAACACCATTGGAAACGTCTTTGAAACGTTGAGCATCGCTCCTACCCTGGAAGTGTATCCGGCCAATTCGACGATTTCTTTATACAGGACATCAATCTTTCTACGGCGTCCGCTCCAGAAATGAGAAGATTCCGAGCTGTCGTAAAATACTGCGTTCGGTCGCTTACGTTTCGAGCGACTCCCGTTCCTGTCGACGCCATCAAAATCGGAATCGAAACCATCACCATTCCCGTACCGCTCCAGACGTATTTCATTAGGAACTGTTCTAAAACGACATACCAAAGCCTTTGGCATAAAATTTTATTTTATGATCGACTAAATTTCTGTATGCGACTTTCAAATGGTTCAATTCGACGTTATGTCCGCCGTAGAAAGCGATTTCTTCAGCGTTTGTTATCAGACGAGAATGGACGCTTCTTAAGTACGCAGATCTTTCAGCTTCGACGGCTACCAGCGCCCCGAATTTCGGTGAAAGAACCCGAAGGACTTGTCCAGTTATCGATATCACAACCACAGCCAGTAAAGGACCTAAAAAATAACATTTTTATAATAATAGATGTTATGTAACAAAAAATGATGTTTCAGCAAAATAAGGTGTTACATCATGTCGAACCTGGGATAACGGCCGCACCCATTTGTCGGCTTGACTGCGCCAAAGCAAGGCCGATGAGCGCACAGTCGAAAAGCGGCTTCGTCAAATGCGAGTAGAGGTGAGCGAGCGATGCTGTGAATGCGGTGATGTCCTCTGTCAGAAGATGATCAGCGTTTTCAATTCGGGAATCTAAATTGCTCACTCTGTAGTACGTCTGGTTTTTCATATACAGCGAATAAGCATGATTGACAAGTCTCGTTCTGAAAAAATAAATAAATAATTTAAACATAATTCCACAATTGTAAATATAAAAGCGCCTAAAATCCATAAAAGGTTACCTACTATTCAGGTTATCAAAATGGCTCCTTTTCCACATTTTCTCTGATTAAAAAACTACTGCGATACCCTCTATGGATGGTTTTATCCAATTTTTTTTAAAGGAAGTTCTATCCAGACAACCTTTTAATTTTTTTTTTTTTTTTTTTTGAGGAAGTGGAAAAAAATTATGAAAGAATCTGGTAAAAAAATGGCAGATTTCAAGGGGAAAAAAAAAAAAAAAAAAAAAAAAAAAAAAAAAAAAAAAAAAAAAACTTGGCGTGCAGACAATGTGATAAAAAGGGATTTGGGCATTTGGCCAAAGAACAATAAAAATAAAATAAAAACCCTCAAAACTCTGGGAAAAAGTACCAGCGTCTTGGTCAAAAAAGAAAAGAGAACAGTGGTTTTTTCGGCCTGGAAAACCCCTGAAAAACCGGTAATTTCTCGACAGAGGGGCCAAAAAACTTTCAAAAATGTCAAAAAAACAGGTTTAAAAGTTCTCTGTAGAATGTTTTTTGGACAAAAATTGCTTAAAACTCCATGAAAGAAGATAAAAAGCGTTTTTCATCGCCAAAAATCCAGGAAAACAACAATTTTTAGTAAAATTGTGCTTTAGGGCGGGAAAAATAACATCCCAAAACCGGAAAAAGCGCCAAAAATCCATAAAAGGTTACCTACAATTCAGGTTATCAAAAATGGCTCCTTTTCCTCATTTTCTCTGATTAAAAAACTACTGCGATTCCCTCGATGGATGGTTTTTTCCCCTTTTTTTTTAAAGGAAGTTTTTAAATCGAGGAAATTCCATAAAATTGGAAGAAAGACCTAAAGCCTAGTAAAATGGCTGATTCAAAAGATCGAAAAAGAGACCCAAAAAGCAAGTTTTTCGGCCAAAAAACTAAGGAAAATCCATAAATTTTACAATTTTCAACCAATTTTCTTCTTATTGTCTTTCGTGCTTTAAATTTTTACGCAATTCGGTTGCATCGTAACTTCTGAATCTTTGGCAAGCGCATTTTGCAAAAGGTGAAAACTCCTCAACCTTTTCTTTTAAACAGTTGAGAAATCGTTTCGAACAAAGAGATTCATTTGATTTTATTTTATCTTCAAATTAATATTTTGTACCCTTTGTACAAGTGTCCTTAGAGCAGCGACCTTGACGCGTTTCATGGATCGGGTGATTCACCAGTCTTGACCTGAATAGTCGTAATAGTAGCTCTTCTATTATGTTTCGTTTATTTTTTTTCTTCCTTTCTCAACCCGATGAAAAAAAAAGGTGTTTTCACATCAAAATTTCGAGGAAAATGACCCAAAACCCGGTAAAAGAAATGTTAAACTCCCAAACGCCTGATGAAATCGGTTTTCGCGGACCAGGAAATCGAGGAAAGTGACTAAAATCAGGATAAGATGTTAAACGCCCTAAAATCAGATGAAACGGGTGTTTATACACCCAAAAATCGAGGAAAATGACCAAAAAACCGGTTAAAAAAGTTGAACACCCGAGCGCCTGGTTAAACTAGTTTTGCGGATCAGAAATCGATGAAAACGATCCAAAATCTGGTAAAAGAAATGTCAAACGCCAGATAAAACGGGTTTCCCAAGGTCATAAAAGATGTTAAACGCCCTAAACCGGATAAAACGGGTGTTTCTACACCTCAATATCGAGGAAAAAGACCCAAATCCCGGTAAAAGAAATGTTAAACGCCTGATAAAACCGGTTTTCGTAGACCAGGAAATCGAGGAAAGTGACCGAAATCCGGTTAAAAGATGTTGAACGCCCTAAAACCAGATAAAACGGGTGTTTCTACACCAAGAAATGTTAAACGCCCAAACGCCCGATAAAACGGGCTTCTCAAGACCATAAAAAGATTAAACGCCCTAAAACCGGATAAAACGGTGTTTCTACACCCAACAATCGAGGAAAACGACCAAAAAACCAGTGAAAGAAATGTTAAACGCCCATACGCCTAACGACAACCGATTTTCGTAGAAGAGGAAAGTGACCAAAATCCGGTTAAAAGAGGTTATACACCCAAAAACCAGATCAAACGGGTGTTTATACACCCTAAAAACGATGAAAATGACCAAAAACCCGGTAAAGAAATGTTAAACGCCCAAACGCCTGATAAAACCGGTTATCGTAGACGAAATCGAGGAAAGTGACCAAATCCGGTTAAAAAGAGTTAACACCCAAAACCAGATCAAACGGGTGTTTATACACCCTAAAACGATGAAATGACCAAAAACCCGGTAAAAGAAATGTTAAACGCCCAAACGCCTGATAAAACCGGTTATCGTAGACCAGGAAATCGAGGAAAGTGTTTGATTTCAGCTTAAAAAGATGTTAGACGCCCTAAAACCGGATATCACGGGTGTTTCTACACCAAAAAAATCGAGGAAAACGATCCAAAATCTGCTACAAGAAATGTCAAACGCCCAAACGCCTGATAAAACGGGTTTCTCAAGACCATAAAAGATGTTAAACGCCCTAAAACTGGATAAAACGGTGTTTCAACACCAAAAAATCGAGGGAAATGACCAAAAAACCGGTAAAAGAAATGTCACAAGAGCCCTCTCAAGTCCCCAAATGGGAATTTAAGCATAAAAATTTTATGGTTCCCGATTTCTTAAGTACGTCCAGCGTATTCCGTCACAAAATCAGTTGGCAATCCTGATTACGCCATTTTTCCGATTACCCCTTATTGAGTTTTAATCGTTTCACTAAAGGAAGTGAAAGAATAAAAATATATCCCGAAAGAAATTTCTTAATCCAGGAGACTCGGCTAGGCGGGCCCATGGTTACGAAAACCTCCGCAACTCCCCGGAGTCCCGAGTTTCACAGATTCCCGCCCTACGGCGACATGTTCTTGCCACATTTTGATTGCGTTTCCCCTACATTTCGTCTATTCAAGTTCGAAGAACTTCAAGCAGTAAAAATCCTGCTTTAAACATGTTTTACCTTGAAAAGAATGGTTTCTTTTATCTTTAAACGTACGTTTATTTAAATTAGTCCATTAAGTAAAATATTAGAGAAAGGAAGGTTAGGATGTGAAGAAGAAGGTCGGATTAGGCAACTTAAAAAGTTTAAAAAAACTAAGAAAAAGGTACATTCTACTCCAAATAAACCAAAAACTCCGAAAACAACGTCAGAAAACCATTTTTGAAAAGTCACTTAATTAGCATCAAATTTTTCAAGGACTTAAAAAAATTAATATAATTTTCCTTAAGCAATTAATTTACACTATTATTCTTCCCAGAATTAAAATAGTTTATTTTTATAATGGAAAGCAATGATCCTTGGGAAAAAAAGTTGTAATCTAAATGAATAATTTATTGGATGATCAATTAAGATAGGGTTAGCTGGATTTTCTTCTTTTTTTGGAGGAAGGAAATTTCTGCCTTGTAAATTAATATCCTTGGCATCCGGGTTGAGAGAGGAATAATAATATTTCAATTTGAAGGAAACCGAAATTGGGGACGTCCTTCATTCTTAAAGCTATAAGGACTAATAAAAAGTACTAATTGGGAAAAAAAAGGTAAAATGGTGTTTTTTTTTTAGCAAAATTTGAGGAAAATGGCCAATTTGTACAAAGATAAAAAAATTCAATACATCAAAATTTTCCTGCATAAAAAGAAGAAAATTGAAACGAAAGGGTTTCCCTTATCCAAAAAATAAGGTCCAAAAATAATATCAGAAAAAAAAATTATAAAAAAGGGGTTTCTCAACAAAAAATGAAGGAAAACTAAGTTAAATAAAGTTCCGGTTTGAAGAGCTTCCAACGATAACTTCCTCAAGGATACAGGAGGAGAAGTATTAAGTAGGAGAACTAAATTTTTGTAAAAGTTGTGAAATAAATTTGGTGGGTATCGCAGTAAGTCTTGAGGAAGTTAGAAATTTTAGGTATTTTTTGTTGTTCGTTTTCTGTTTTTTGAAAAAAAAAAAAAAAATTAAGTACCTAATAAATCGCCATTTTATTTTCCGTTAAAAAATTCTTGAGGAAGTTAAAAAAAAAAAAAAAAAAAATTATTTTGAAAATTTATATCAAGGTAGAAATTCAGTACGGTTAGCCAAAGAGAGCCGCCCTCGAGCCGGCGAAGTGACTCACATTTCTGCCTAGAAAAATTATTAAGTAAAAAATTTTGGAAAATTAAAATTTTAAAACATGGAAAATTTTTAAATAATTCAAGGAATGTTTAGTGAAAATTTGGTGAAGATCGGACCAACAGTACGCCCACAGCGCTCATTTAAATCTTTGAACAGTCATATCTCCGCCATTTTGAAAAATTTCGAAAAAGCTCTCGTCATTTTTAAGATTTCTGTGAAAGGAAGCTTGTGTATAAATTTGGTGAAGATCGATGAAAATTGCGGCCGTGAAGTGTTCCGGAAAAAGTGGCGACGGACGGCCGGCACCACAGACAAAGTCAGGATCGGCAAAGATCACTTATCAGATTTATCCTACGGGTCTGGAAGACCCTTTTCTAGTAACAGGGGTCGAGGGTATCACAGTAACTTCTTGAGGAAGTTAAAAAATAAGGACAATATCGTCGCGTTAATTCCAACACCGGACAAGTCATTTTCCCATTTGTCATTATAGGGATTGTTGATTATAGGGTTAATCTGTCAACGGAATTCGATCCACCACAAAATTTAAAATCAGAAACAATGGCTAACTCAAAACTGACAAAAAATGACTTGTCCGGTGTTAGAATTAACGCGACGATATACTTTTTTGTTAAACGCCCTAACATCAGATTTAAAACGGGTGTTTCTACACCCAACAATCGAGGAAAATGACCAAAAAACCGGTTAAAAAAATGTTAAACGCACAAACGCCAGAGAAAACCGGTTGTCGTAGACGAGGAAAGTGACCAAAATCCGGTTAAAAAGATGTTATACACCCAAAAACCAGATAAAACGGGTGTTTCTACACCAAACAATCGAGGAAAATGACCCAAAATCCGTAAAGGAAATGTTAAGCGCCCAAACGCCTGACAAAGCCGGTTTTCGTAAGCCAGGAATCGGGGAAAGTGACCGAAATCCGGTTAAAAAGATGTTAAACGCCCTAAAACCAGATAAACGGGTGTTTCTACACCCAACAATCGAGGAAAATGACCCAAACCTAGTAAAAGAAATGTTACACGCACAAACGCCTAATGAAACGGGTTTCTCAAGACCATAAAAAGATGTTAAACGCCCTAAAACCAGATAAAACGGGTGTTTCTACACCCAAAAATCGAGGAAAATGACCAAAAAACCGGTTACAAGAAGTTAAACGTTGATTGTCAGATACAACGAGTTTCTGCACACCAGGAAATCGACAAATACGATCCAAAATCCGTAAAGAAATGCTAAACGCTCAAAGGCCAGATGAAACGGGTTTCTCAAGACCATAAAAAGATGTTAAACGCCACAAAATCCGATAAAACGGGTGTTTCTACACCCAACAATCGAGGAAAATGACCCAAAACCCGTTAAAAGAAATGATAACGCCCAAACGCCTGATGAAACCGGTTTTCAAGGGTCCAAAAAAAATCAGAAAAAATGTAAAAAAAAAACAACTCTATAAAAAAGGGGTTTTTCTAAACAAAAAGTTATAAATGAAGGAAAGCTAAAATTAAATAAAAAATAAGGACATATCATTTTTTTGTCATACAATTGGTTTTTGTCATAAAATTGGTTTTTGCCATAAAATTAGTTTTTGTCATAAAATTGGGAAAACAAAAATCCGGAAAAAACTATAGGTACTTCATTATTGTAGATAATGCGATAATAAAATAAATACTATTTTCACCTTAATATTTTTTCACGGTTATTTTCGTCCGATAAAAATTTTAATCATACACTTTTACAGTCATTGAATAAGAAAAATAATTTCAAAGGAATTTTTTTAATTTCGTTCTCAAAGTCCACGGATGTCTCTCATTATCTCGATTGGACTTGGCAAATTTTCTTAATTAACAAAAAAGAAAAAAAAATCTAATTATCCAAGTGTCATAATCGATATCGAAATATCAAGAGTCATATTGTCACAATCCTTGGGATAAGATTGATTGGAAAAAAAATCGTTATTATCGAAGTGTCATAATTATTATCCTTGAGGGTGTTTTTTCGTGATGATGGATGACTAGCAGGATTTTAATATGTTATTTAATAAAGGGGAAATCTCAACAATCTCAACTTTGTCTGTGGTTCCGGCCGGCCGTTCCGAGATATGTTGCTTGAAGAGTCCGTTATAACGCTTAATTTCTTTGAAATTTTGCTCTAATTTTGCGAGTAATGGACCCTTAAGGAAGAAGAAATAGATAGGTATAGCTGATTTCAACGGGCTCGGTTGGATTATTTGTTCTCGAAAGCTGTTTTTAGGGCTTGTCACCATCTGACCCAAAATAAAAAGAAAACGGGCGACCTTCTTTGAGAAAAAAAATGAACGCAAACAACATAAACCACTCGAAAGATAAACCATTGGTCAATAGTCCATAGGTTTTTAGGAAGGTTTTTTAGGAGGCCGAGAAAACAAGCGTTTTTTTTAAGAGGCCGCAAAAACAGGCGTTTTTTAAGAGGCCGCGAAAACAGGCGTTTTTTAAGAGGCCGCGAAAACAGGTTTTTTTAAGAGGCCGAGAAAACAGGCGTTTTTTAAGAGGCCGCGAAAACAGGTGTTTTTAAGAGGCCGAGAAAACAGGCGTTTTTTAAGAGGCCGCGGAAACAGGCGTTTTTTAAGAGGCCGAGAAAACATCTCTAGGACTAATAGTCTACAAGATAATGCCTAAGATTCGGTAGGCGCGAGCCTATCGGAAAACCCCCAAAATAAAAATCAACCACCCCATATCTGCTAAACTATTCATCCTAGAGCAATGGTGTATTTAACTTTTTTGTAGAAATTAAATTTTAGACAGTTTTGAACTAAGTCATTTTATCTCTAAGATGAGTAGTTTTTGAGTTATTGTTGAAAAACAAAAATAAACATTTTGGGTCATAAAATGCTGCTATGAAACGTTTCAGTTTATTTTGGTTATATACAGTCGAGAAAACAGGTGGGTTTTTTGGGAGGCCGAGAAAACAGGCGGGGGTTTTGAGGAGGCCGAGAAAACAGGCGGGGGTTTTAGGAGGCCGAGAAAACACGCGGGGGTTTTACGAGGCCGAGAAAACAGGGGTTTTTAGGAGGCCAAAAAATCTGGTGTTTTTTTAGGAGGCCGAGAAAACGGTGTTTTTAGGAGGCCGAGAAAACAGGTGTTTTTAGGAGGCCGAGAAAACAGGCGGGGTTTTTAGGAGGCCGAGAAAACAATCGGGGGTTTTTTAGGAGGCCGAAAAAAACAGGTGGTTTTTAGGAGGCCGAGAAAACAATCGGGGTTTTTTAGGAGGCCGAGAAAACAGGTGGTTTTTAGGAGGCCGAGAAAACAGGCGGGGGTTTTTAGGAGGCCGAGAAAACAGGCGGGGGTTTTTAGGAGGCCGAGAAAACAGGCGGGGGTTTTTAGGAGGCCGAGAAAACAGGCGGGGGTTTTTAGGAGGCCGAGAAAACAGGCGGGGGTATTTAGGAGGCCGAGAAAACAGGTGTTTTTATTAGGAGGCCGAGAAAACAGGTGTTTTTTTAGGAGGCCGAGAAAACAGGTGTTTTTTAAGACGCCGAGAAAACAGGCGGGGTTTTTAGGAGGCCGAGAAAACAGGTGTTTTTTTTAGGAGGCCGAGAAAACAGGTGTTTTTAAGAGGCCGAGAAAACAGGCGGGGGTTTTTAGGAGGCCGAGAAAACAGGTGTTTTTTATTAGGAGGCCGAGAAAACAGGTGTTTTTTTAGGAGGCCGAGAAAACAGGTGTGTTTTAAGAGGCCGAGAAAACAGGCGGGGGTTTTTAGGAGGCCGAGAAAACAGGTTTTTTATTAGGAGGCCGAGAAAACAGGTGTTTTTTTTAGGAGGCCGAGAAAACAGGTGTTTTTTAAGAGGCCGAGAAAACAGATGGTTATTTTAGGAGGCCGAGAAAACTGTCGTATTTTAGGAGGCCGAGAAAATAGGCATTTTTAGGAGGCCGAGAAAACACGCGGGGTTTTTAGGAGGCCGAGAAGAAATAGAATATAGCTGTTTTCACTTTTCAACGGGCTCGGTCGGATTATTTGTTCTCGAAAGCTGTTTTTAGGGCTTGACACCATCTGACCCCTAAAAAAAACGCAAAACGAGCGACCTTCTTCCAGAAAAAAAAAATGAACGCAAACAAGATAAACCACTCGAAAGATAAACCAGCGATATTGGGTCAATAGTCCATAATATGCGATAAATTTCGAGAGAGAAGAAAAAAAAGCTATTTCACTGCTATAGAAAGGAATACCGGAAGAAAAGAAAAATGACATCAGACTCTCTCTTTCGTTCAGTCACCCCGATACCGGTTTCGCTTTTTTTTAAGTTAACTCAGAAATTTCTTAAAATTAAGATTTTGTCAGAAAGAATTTAGGAATTTTTTATTATTGTAGATTCCGCATGATTTACATAACAGAAGCCATTTTTTGTACATTAATATCAGATAAAATCTAGTAGAACAAAAAAAATTATTATTAAAAACCGGAAATATTGCAAGAAAAAAAAACTGATAAAATCTGTAAGGTAAACATAACCTCCGGGAGTATAATTATGTAAAAAAAAGAAGAAAAATTTAAATAAAAACCAATGGCTTCTAAATTTTTGCGGTTTCCCCTCGACCGGTCACGAACTCGTGGTTTTGAAAGGATAAACGGAGAATTTTTTCTTATGCAATAAAAGCTTAAATTAGGGAAGCAAAATGAAAAAAACGAGGAAAGTTTGGGAAGCGGAAGAACCTTAAGAAAACGGGTTTTTTGACCGCGGGAGCCAATTAGGGCGATTTTTTTTTTCTCAAATTGTATGAACTCAATTGCTCTGTTATTAAAGGTGAATCCTTTAGTTTGCGGAAGAAGAATTAGCGACCTGTAACGTCGAGGAAAAATTGAGTTCTAGTTTAAAAGGTCGATTGTTCAGAAAAGTGGGCAACTTGAGAGGATTTCAACTTCACTTTAAAGGCCACATAACTCCAGCAAACGGTGGAAACTATTAACGATCTGTTGAGAAGTAGTTTCTTGGCCAAAAAATCGAGAGAAAGGACCAAAAATTGGGTTTTCTTGGCGAAAAACCCCCTATAATGGGTTATTAGGATGCCGAAAAAACAGGCTTTTTTAGGGGGCCAAGAAAGCAAGCGTTTTTGGGAGGCCGAGAAAAATCGCGGTTTTTTGGAAGGCCGAGAAAACTGGCGGTTTTTTTTGGGAGGCCGAGAGAACAGGCGGTTTTTGGGAGACCGAGAAAACTGGCGGGTTTTGGGAGGCCGAGAAAACTGGCGGTTTTAGGAGGCCGAGAAAACTGGCGGTTTTAGGAGGCCGAGAAAAAAGGCGTTTTTAGGAGGCCGAGAAAAAAGGCGTTTTTAGGAGGCCGAGAAAACAGGCAGGTTTTTGGAGGCCGAGAAAGCAGGCGTTTATGGGAGGCCGAAAAAACAGGTGGTATTTTTCTGGGAGGCCAAGAAAACAGGCGGTTTTTGGGAGGCCGAGAAAACAGACGGTTTCAGGAGGCCGAAAAACAGGTGGTATTTTTCTGGGAGGCCGAGAAAACAGGGGTTTTTGGGAGGCCGAAAGAACATGCGGTTTTTTGGGAGGCCGAGAAAACAGGCGGTTTTGGGAGGCCGAGAAAACAAGCGTATTTTTAAGGAGGCCGAGAAAAACGGCGGTTTTTAAGAGGCCGAGAAAACAGGCGGTTTTTAAGAGGCCGAGAAAACAAGCGGTTTTTAAGAGGCCGAGAAAACAGGCGGTTTTTAAGAGGCCGAGAAAACAGGCGGGTTTTTAGGAGGCCGAGAAAACAGGCGGTTTTAGGAGGCCGAGAAAACAGGCGTTTATGGGAGGCCGAGAAAACAGGCGTTTATGGGAGGCCGAGAAAACAGGCGTTTATGGGAGGCCGAAAAAACAGGTGGTATTTTTCTGGGAGGCCGAGAAAACAGGCGGTTTTTGGGAGGCCGAGAAAACAGACGGTTTCAGGAGGCCGAAAAAACAGGTGGTATTTTTTTGGGAGGCCGAGAAAACAGGCGGTTTTGGGAGGCCGAGAAAAAGTCGGTTTTTAGGAGGCCAAGAAAACAGGCGGTTTATGGGAGGCCGAGAAAACAGGCGCCTTTTTTTGGGAGGCCGAGAAAAAAGTCGGTTTTTAGGAGGCCAAGGAAACAGGCGGGTTTATGGGAGGCCGAGAAAACAGGCGCCTTTTTTTGGGAGGCCGAGAGAAACAGGCGCCTTTTTTTGGGAGGCCGAGAAAAAGTCGGTTTTTAGGAGGCCGAGAAAACAGGCGTTTTTTTTTTGGGAGGCCGAGAAAACAGGCGTTTTTTAGGAGGCCGAGAAATGAGGCGATTTTTTAGGGGGCCGAGAAAACTGGCGGCTTTTAGGAGGCCGAGAAAAGAGGAGGATTTAAGAGGCCGAGAAAAAAAAGTCTTTTTTTGGGGGGGGGGGGGAGGCCGAGAAAACAGGCGTGTTTTAGGAGGCCGAGAAAACTGGCGGTTTTTTTAGGAGGCCGAGAAAACAGGCGTTTATTAAGAGGCCAAGAAAACAGGCGTTTTCCGGCCAAAAACAGAGGACAAATTCGATCGGAATTGAAAGACCCGGTAGCATTATTGCAGCTATTTTTGAAGTTTGTTTTTCTCATTAGATCTGCTTAAGATCTTAAGGTCAACATCAATCATGAACCATTATATTCGATTACTTTAAACGACCGAAAGAATCGATGTCATTTGAATTCATTAACACCCTGTATTTTGGTGAGGCATGTCAACAAGAGGAAATAAAACATTAAAAAACTCGGTTGACCTTGACGATACGGCCTTCTTAATTAGACGAAAATTTTTTTACCTGAATGCCAAGGCGATTTTACACTCGAGATATCGTATGAGCGAGTTGAGAAAAGTGGCCGGAAGCGCTACTGCGAGCCATTTCAATAGCATAAGGGCGAAATTGTTGACGTCTCTTTGTACGATGAATTTGACCATCCGCCCTTCCATGGTGGCGACGTAGATGGACATAAACGTACGCGTTATAAGAGCTATCGTATGCACAGACAAAAGGCCGACTTCCTTGCACCATAACCGCGGAATTAAAAGTCGGATAAGTTTATATAGTTCTAGTAGAAATTCTCTGTTGAATCCTGGGACTTGCCTCTCGTCGTTTTTGGGCTCATTTTTGTTATTGTTGGAGACGATGGTTTTTTTTGGGGAAGGTTGCACAAGATGTTTGATGTACGGATAGCTCGCTTTACATCCGTAGACGAGAAGCAAACCAGTTAAAACTCCAGCGCCGATTTTATGCTTGTTATATTTGGAAGCGCCCTCCAAATATTTCGATATCACAGCCGGCATTTTGGGTTTTTAATTAGGGAACATATCACAGACACATTTCACGGCGACGTAGGAGGTAATATCGAACGAGAACGTACTCCGTGGGAGACACGATTGAAACTGACGCATGCGAGATTCGTCCTGCACGGAAACGGCGCGTGAAATGTCTGGGGGGAGCGCGGAGAGCTCCCTTCTCCCCGGTTCTCTTGAGCAACAAAGCCACTTTGAAGGACTCACCTGAAGATCAAAGGCCGTCAAGCGGCGAAATCCTTAGAATCTTTTAATTCTACCACATCTTTCGAAACTAGCACTCACCAATTCTCACCACAAAGGGTCAAACATTCATCCTAAATGGCCTATAAACTAATTTTTCTCAATACTCATGATTGAAAGATGAAAACTAAGGGAAGCTAAAGTGTTATGGCGGAAAATTGTGATACCCTCTATGGATGATTTTCGGAAAGAGTCTTTCAGATAGTACAAGAGGAAAAAGACAGATTTACGCCATTTTCAAAAAGAACTGAGGAAGATTCGGTAAAAATTGGGGCCATGAAGTGTTCCAGAAAAATACATGTACGGCCGGCTAGCACAACAGACAACTGATCGCTAAATGGGGTCCACTTTCTATCCCGAAACCCGAAAATGGCGACAGAAGTCAGGAGAAAAAAGGAATTTTTAGGAGGCCGAGAAAACAGGCGGGTTTTTTGGAGGCCGAAAAAACAGGCGGGGTTTTAGGAGGCCGAGAAAACTGGCGGGTTTTTAGGAGGCCGAGAAAACTGGCGGGTTTTTAGGAGGCCGAAAAAACAGGCGGGTTTTTAGGAGGCCGAAAAAACTGGCGGGTTTTTAGGAGGCCGAAAAAACAGGCGGGTTTTTAGGAGCCGAAAAACAGGCGGGTTTTTAGGAGGCCGAGAAAACTGGCGGTTTTTTTAAGGAGGCCGAGAAAAAAGGCGTTTTTTAGGAGGCCGAGAAAAAAAGGCGTTTTTAGGAGGCCGAGAAAACAGGCGTTTTTTTTAGGAGGCCGAGAAAACAGGCGTTTTTGTTTTTAAGGAGGCCGAGAAAAACGGCAGTTTTTACGAGGCCGAAAAACAGGCGGGTTTTTAGGAGGCCGAGAAAACTAGCGGTTTTTTTTTAAGGAGGCCGAGAAAAACAGCGGTTTTTAGGAGGCCGAGAAAACAGGCGGATTTCTTTTAGGCAGAGAAAACAGGCGTTTTTGGAGGCCGAAAAACTGGCGTTTTTTGGAGGCCGAGAAAACAGGTGTTTTTTTAGGAGGCCGAGAAAACATCGCATGCATCGCTATCGTATGCACAGACAAAAGGCCGACTTCCTTGCACCATAACCGCGGTATCAGAAGTCGAATAAGTTTATACAGTTCTAGTAGAAATTCTCTGTTGAATCCTGGGACTTGCCTCTCGTCGTTTTATTATTGTTGGAGACGATGGTTTTTTTAGGGGAAGGAGCGACCCTAATTCAAGATTGATAAAGACCACGTTTTCCACCAATTCTTATCTATAAAATTCTATCCATCCATAAAATGCTATCCCTCTTTAAAATTCCATCCATCGAGGGTATCGCAATAGTTTTTTTAAACAGAGAAAATGTGAAAAAGGAGCCATTTTTGAAAACCTGAATAGTAGGTAACCTCTTTTCAGTTCTACCAACTGAATCAAAAAACATCGAGGGTATCACAATGCCTTTTTATCAATAACACTTTTGCTTCCCTCAGAATCCCCACCACTGCAGCATCTAAAAATGGAAAAAAATCCGGGCTTAGCCCGGTAATTTGAGGAAACCGGCCCGAAAATCAGTAATTTTTAAAATTGTTTTGTTTTAAAAAGTTATTCAGCCTCTTTTTTCCTTGTTAATTTTTTTTTCTATTTATTACTCTCGCGCCGAACATTCTCGTTCTGGTTCACCTTCAGACAAATCTTTGGCTTCCTCTTGATAAAAATTGCCATGCGTCATTCTCGCGTATCTTTTGATACTTTTCTATCGTTATATCATCCTCGTTATACTTTTAAAGTTATTCTTACGTCAAAAAAAAAGAAAAAAAAATTGGAGGTAGCCTGGATAGAACTTCCTTTAAAAAAAATTGGGAAAAAACCATCCATAGAGGGTATAGCAATAATTTTTTATCAGAGAAAATGTGGAAAAGGAGCCATTTTTGATAACCTGAACAGTAGGTAACCTCTTTTCAGTTCTACCAACTGAAACTGTCCTTGTGAAGGGTCAAGCCCGATTCAACTTTGTCAGTGGTTCCGGCCGGCCAAAGCAAAAACTCTAGAAGAGTCGAAATGCTAATTTTCCATAGAAAAAGTGAATATACCACTATCTCGATGGAAACAAAATAAGACGGATTGAGGGTATCGAAATAATTTTTTATCAAATAAAATGTGGAAAAGGAGCCATTTTTTAAAACCTGAACAGTTGGTAACCTCTTTTCAGTTCTACCAACTGAAACTGTCCTTGTGAAGGGTCAAACCCGATTCAACTTTGTCTGTGGTTCCTGCCAAAGCAAAAACTCTAGAAGAGTCGAAATGCTAATTTTCTATAGAAAAAGTGAATATACCACTATCTCGATGGAAAAAAAATAAGACGGATTGAGGGTATCGAAATAATTTTTTATCAAATAAAATGTGGAAAAGGAGCCATTTTTTAAAACCTGAACAGTAGGTAACCTCTTTTCAGTTCTACCATCTAAAACTGTCCTTGTGAAGGGTCAAACCCGATTCAACTTTGTCTGTGGTTTCAAAGCAAAAACTCTAGAAGAGTCGAAATGCTAATTTGTATAGAAAAACTGAATATACCACTATCTTGATAGAAAAAAATAAGACGGAAGTTTATACAAAAGGACGTAGTGTGATGTGATCAGTTGGAGGAGGATGACATAACACGTTCTATTGATGCTGGACGGACCCTCCTCTTATTTTTATTACACTTTCACTTTTATCTACCTTCTTCGAGAGAGTTTAAAATGAAAGTCTTCAGGAGACCCTCAGATGAGTGAAAGTAAAAACCGCCGTAACCTCTGTCATAGAAAAAAAAAACTTAAAAATTTGGACTTATGAAAAGTTCCATCTTATATAACTTGACCCAAAAATTGATACAGTTATTTGATTTTAATTTCCGTTAAAATCAAGGGGGCATTGAACTGGACTTAAATATGGCGGCTTTTTAATATCGGGAACGAATTGGCAACACTGAGGTGATTACGTCAGCACGGATAAGATTAAGACTCTTGAAGCCCGTAGAAGCCGAAAAAAACACGAAATCTAAATTATGAAAACTGTTTATGTATATAACCTAAATTTTCTTCTTAATAAAAGAGCTTTTATTTACATAATACTACATTATATACAACAAAAAAACAAAATGTTAACAAAAAAATTTAGTTGTTTTTGAGGCCTTCTTGAAATACTAGAGGTTTCTCGTTTTCCTGTTCTTTCTTTTTTCCAAAGCAATCTTTTTATAGTTGTCGCTCTTCTCCTGGCTTTTTTCGACTCCTTCGCCTTTTTTGTACATGATGCTCACGTTGACGCAGGCGTAGATGTTCCCCAGGTGGCAGGCTTTGAGGGCGTATTCGAAAGCTTTCGACATATCTTTGGCAAGAAAATCGTTGGGCTTTCGTTCCCGTCGAGATACAGCGAACTCAGGTGGTAGCAAGCATCCGCGTGGTTACCATCGCAGCTCTTTTTCAAAAGGTCGACCCCCTGGAATGAAAAGTAGTTGAAATCACGGCACGAACGAGTGACGGGGAAAGAAGTTTCGCCAAGAACTGGTCCCAAGGTTGCCTCAGGGAATATGAAATAATTTAAAAGCCTACTTGGGATCTCCGACCCCGTTTGACAAGAACCCATTTTTTCCTTTCCTCATTCTAAAAACATAACATTACGAAAAACAACAAATCATATTATTCTTATTCAGCGTAAAACAACTCGTTTGCCCTTTATAAATTTTTTTAAAAACAAGTTTTTCCACGAAATTAATTCAATTATGAAGGGAACTGACGCCATCATAAGAATTCTGAACATGACGACATTTTATAGTCTGCAAGCTAGTTTTAAATTATATTTATTGCCTAGTCAGTTTCCTTTCATAAGAAGATAATGGCAATTAGTAATTTATATGCTATTTCGACTTTATATGGCATAATGTTATTTTGAGAATTTTATACTAAGAAACTTGTAAGGATTTCTAAACTTGTCTTAACTTGTAGATCAAGATTTATTTTTTTCGTTATCTAGGTTAGTCGGCAAGAAACGCAGGACTTTTCAGGTTTACGGCCAAAAAGTATCGGGTTTTCTAGCGTTTTTCACGCAAACTAAAACGAGAAAACACCACTTTTGGTGTTTTTCACACAAATTAAAACGAGAAAACACCAATTAAGGGCGTTTTTCACGCAAATTAAAACGAAAAAACACCATTTTTTGGCGTTTTTTACGCAAATCAAAACAAAAAAACACCATTTTTGGACGTTTTTACGCAAACTAAAACGAGAAAAAACCATTTTTGGGCGGTTTTCACGCAAATTAAAACGAGAAAACACCATTTTGGGCGTTTTTACGCAAATTAAAACGAAAAAAAACCACCATTTTAGGGCGTTTTTCACGTAAATTAAAACAAGAAAACACCATTTTTGGGTGTTTTTACGCAAATTAAAACGAGAAAACACCATTTT
This sequence comes from Orius insidiosus, assembly GCA_014119065.1. Lineage (NCBI taxonomy): Eukaryota > Metazoa > Arthropoda > Insecta > Hemiptera > Anthocoridae > Orius > Orius insidiosus. Next base: position 428,126 of record JACGAQ010000030.1, on the reverse strand, counting down.
GGGCGTTTTTACCAATTAAACGAAAAAACACCATTTTTTGGTGGTTTTTTACGCAAATTAAAACAAAAAAACACCATTTTTGGGCGTTTTTCACGTAAATTAAAACAAGAAAACACCATTTTTGGGGTTTTTTACGCAAATTAAAACGAGAAAACACCATTTTTGGGTGTTTTATACGCAAATTAAAACGAGAAAACACCATTTTTGGGAGTTTTTCTCGGTTTTTGACTAATGAAAATCCGGACGTTTTTACGGGGTTTCGGCCGAGGATGTCCGTTTTCTCGGCTTTTCAGTTTCAGCAGAGTTTTTCTCTCTTTTTAAAGCATTTCCTGGCGATTTCTCGGTTATTCTGGCGAGAAAAACCGCCTTTTTTGGGGGACTATCAGGTGTCTTTCTCGGTTGTTGGCCAAGAAAACCGAAAATGTTACTTTTTAGGCGCCTTTTTTTGTGGTTTTGGCTGGCTTTTACGCCTCAAAACAGCCTTAAAACCCTGTTTTATGGTTGCTCTATTGTTGGACAAAAACTGTACCTTTAACCCTTTTGAAACCGCAGGCGACTATAGTTGCCAAGCGGGACATGCAGCTACATGCAAAACTGGCCATCTGTTGGGGAAGAAATGAACTACATATGTGATGATCACATCACTTGCTTTCTGAGCTTTGCTAGGCGCTGCGAGCAGCTGAAAAGTGCTGCGCAAGTAGAGCAGAGAATCCGGCATCAGACGCGGTCTCGAAACGGTTAAGCCAGATTTTTGGGCATTCTTCTCGGCTATTCTGATCCCTCAGTTATGTGGCCGAATTCCTCATAGCTGCATTTCTGGAGGAATTTCTCGGATATTTTGACGAGAAAAGCCCTTTTTCCTTGGTATTCCGGCGATAAAACGCCTTTTTTTGCTGCATTTGCTGGGACTGCTCTCAAACATTCTTTTGAGAAGATCCCTTTTCTCTAATTTTATACTGTTTTACCTGGCAATTCCACCAAGAAACTACCTTTTTGCTGGGTTTTTTAGCATCTCAATTAAGTGGCCACAAATTATGTAATAACCAAGTGGTTTTCCGATTTTTGGGGTTCTTTTCTCTAGATAAATGCGTTTTTTCCTCCAGATTCTCTGTCTACAAACCCCCTTTTATCTCCGGATTATGCTCGGTATCTCGAGCAAGAGAGGATTTTCACAATGAGATCTATACTCAGAATTTCGAGCAAAAGTATGCTCGGTTTGGAATCCTGTGGTGGGACTAGTCTTCTCCTGTGTATGCTTAGTCTCTCGAGCAAGTAAGGTATGCTCAGGACCTCGAGCAAGTACGGTATGCTCAGGATCTCGAGCAGGAATGTGCTCGCCATGGGATCCTGAGCGTGTGCTGGGGCTAGTTCTCCGGTGTATGCACAAATCCTGTTTGCCAAAATTTGAAGGTTTCTTCCAAAAAACGGTCGGATCTTCATAAAATTTGACTTTTTAGAAAGGTCTTGGTGTCCCAAAAACCATTTGGTTTTTATGGTTTTTTTTCACCAAATTTTTAGTAAAATTCTTAATATTTGGCCAATTTTCGAGCGATTTTTGTCGTTTAAGCCGAGAAGTCCATCTTTCTACCAGGTTTTCTGGCGTATTTCTCAGATATTCAGGCAACAAAACCTTATTTTAATGCTATTAAAAGTTACAGAGGGAGAAATTATATTTTTAATGATTTTATGGCGTTTTGAAAACATAAGACGAGAAGAAGCCTTTTAACCAAATTATCTGGCGTTGATAATTTGGCGAGGGCAGACTTGAGGTGAGGTGACTGGGGTGAAATGGAAGTTTTAGGCTAGAAAATCGAAACTGTCTGAAACCCGGTAAAAAAGATGTTTTAACGCCTGGACCTTTTAAAACGGGTGTTTCACCAGAAAATCGAGGAAAACCCTTCTGGGAGTTATTTAATTTAATTTTTCCACAAACCAAAATTACCTGCAAAAAGGTCGACCGTTCCTGTTTAGACTTGCTCGCAATCACACTTAAAAATCCCGCACGAAAGCAAGACTCGTTATCTCCCAATTTGCACCCTTTTTGAAAATACTCCAAACTCTAAAAAAAAATAAATGTATTACCCTCCATGGATGAAAAAATCTTACTTTATCAGTCGAACGTTCAAATCCTCCTTTTCCAGCGACATAATAATTCCCTGTTTTACAGCAACTTTTCGCAAAATTGTAATCATCGCAGTTGGACCTGTAAATTCTTCCCGCCTTCTGAAAGTCTTTGTCGATGGACTCTAAATAATCGCCGAGGAGATGGCAAACTAAATAAAATAAGATTAAAATAATAGCTTTGTTCCGGAGTCTGAAACTCCTGGAGCATGCGCAGAAGGATTTGGACGTCAAATTTGACGTCAGTTGTCTCGAGACAATGATTTGAACGTCGTCAAATATGACGTCCAAATCCATCTGCGCATGCTCCAGGAGTTTCAAACCAATTTCAAACTGCGGTTGGAACAAAGCTAATAATTAAGAAAACAAATAGACCTTCAGGTTTCTTTTCTTTGAGGCAGCCAAATCTGTATTCTGTACCCAAATTTTTGATATAATCTTTAACGTCTTCTTCATTCTTTAAATCCATTTTTCCACTTAAATACAAAAAAACAATAATTTTAACTATTATCAGTGACCGGATAAGAGATTGTAACCATCCCTTTGGTTATTATTCAGGGCAGCCAACTATAAATTACTTACCTTGCTACCTAGCGGATTTGTTTTGAACTAAAAAGTTAGCAAGATAGCGCCAAGTCTTGAGCTGTTCAATCCTGTATGATGGTTGATATTTGGATATCTTGAGGACGTTTTATAAGGTAAGAGAAAATTATATTTTTAAATTAGGGAACTCTATTATTCCGAGCTGGACGTTGACATTGGTTGGCTCTATGGAAACAAGCTGGTCAATAATCCTGCTGTTGCATACGAGCATTTAAGATTCATTCTCCTCGGTTAACTCAATTCCTGGATAGAGCTTCTTTTTCTTTCATTGTGCAACTCTATCACACCCAGCAGGACCCTCTGGCATTTGTAAAAACTATCACAACCAGCTGGACTGATTTCCTCCACTGTAATCATGTTACCACTCGTATTTTAGCAGCATTCGATTTCCTCGGTTAACTCATTTCGTGAGCAGAGTGCTTATTCTCTCATTGTGCAACTCTATCACACCCAGCAGGACCCTTAGCGTTGTTAAATTCTACCTCAAAAAGCTGGTCAAATGTGTATAAACTTCATCCTCAATTTAATTTATTAAAGGCCCATCGAAAGCCTAGATTCGCACAATGTGCAACTCTATTATGCCCAGCTGGGTTCGCTGACATAGGTTGACTCTATGGAAACAAGCTGTTCTAAAATCCTCTAGTCCTCTAGACATTTTGAAACTGTTAGAATCCATCGCAACCAGCTGGTCAAATTTCCTCTTTTGTGAAATTAACCAGTCCCATTTTAACGTCATTTTCCTTCCTCGGTTAACTCAATTAATCAGAGACTCCTTTTTCTTTCATTGTGCAACTCTATTACACCCAGCAGGTGTCTCTAAAATTTGTAAAATTCATCACAACCAGCTTGTCAAATTTTCCCCTCGTAAGTTGCTACCAGACCTATTTTAGCTGCAATTTCCTTCCTCGGTTAACTCAATGCCTGGACAGAGCCCTTATTCATTGTGCAACTCTATCACACCCAACAGGAGCCTCTGAAATTTGTAAAAACTATCACAACCAGCTGGACAAATTTCCCCCCTTAAAGAACAAGTAACCAGTCCCGTTTTAACTGCATTTTCCTTCCTCGGTTAACTCAATGTCCTGGGCAGAGCGCTTATTCCCTCATTATGCAACTCTATCACACCAAGCAGGAACCTCTGACATTTGTAAAATCCATCACAACCAGCTGGTTGAATTTCCCCTCGGCAATCATGTAACTAGTCCTACTTTAGCTGCATTCTCCTTCCTCGGTTAACTCAATTCCTGGACACAGAGCCCATATTCCCTCATTGTGCTATCTATCACACCCAGCAGGACCCTCTGACTTTTGTAAGAACCATCACAACCAGCTGGTCCAGTTTCCCTTCTTCGCAATCAAGTAACCAGTCCATTTCAACTGCATTCTCCTTCCTCGGCTAACTCAACTCCATGTACCCTTATTCCCACGTTGTGCTACTCCATCACTCCCAGCTGGACCCTCTCATTGGTCAACTTCATGAAAACAAGCTGGTCGAAAATTGTCTTGCCCTTCATTCTTGATCATTCTTCCCCTAGTAGGACTCTCTGAGCGAGCAAAATATGAAAATCGTTAAAAATGGATTTTTTATTAAAAAAAAAAAGGAAAAGTCACGTAAATAATTGTCCTTATTCCCTCATTGTGCAACTCTTTCACACCCAGCTGGACCCTCTCATTGGTCAACTTCATGGAAACAAGCTGGTCAAAAATTGTCTTGCTCTTAATTTTTGATCATTCTTCCCCTAGTAGGCTCACAGAGCGAGCAAAATATGAAAATCGTTAAAAATGGATTTTTTATTTATAAAAAAGGAAAAGTCATGTAAATAATTGTCCTTATTCCCTCATTGTGCAACTCTATCACACCCAGCTGGACCCTCTCATTGGTCAACTTCATGGAAACAAGCTGGTCAAAAATTGTCTTGCTCTTAATTCTTGATCATTCTTCCCCTAGTAGGACTCTCTGAGCGACCAAAATATGAAAATGGTTAAAAATGAATGTTGATAAAAAAAGGAAAAGTCATGAAAATTAAATAGTTCTTTGATTAATGTTAGAAATAGAGAATTTTAGGGTCGATCGTGATGATTAAGAGGCCAGAGAGAAGTGAAACGTTCGACTGGGAGTTGTGGCGTGCTCCTGTAATCCAGCTACTTGGAGGTCGGGTCTTGAGGATGGTTTGAGTCCGGGAGTCACTGGATTTGGGTGTTTCTACGTCGACCAGGCGTCCGCACTAAGCTCATCATCAACATGGTAAATCGAGGGGAGCCTTGAATTACCAGGTTAGTTAAAGAGAGGCGAACCGGGCCAGGGGGGAAACCCAGCAGCCAAAAGTCTCCGTGGTTTGCAGTAGTGGGATCGCGCCAGTGAGTAGGGCCCCAAGTTCAGCCCGGACAACACAACTAGACCAAGATCTATTTTTTGAATTTTTTTATTTTCTTTCCTTGTTATTCTAATTTTTAAAACAATTCTCAACATTTTTTATCCACTCAATAATTTTATATTTCGCTTGAAAAACAATTTATTTAGTTCAAGGTGAATTCTAGCGGAGCGCCACCTGCCTTCCCGCCTTATTACAATTTTTTTGTGCGCTCTCAAATGCCTTTTTAATTAAAATGAAATAGTTAAAATAGTAATAAAAAAAATGATATAATAGTTAAAGTAGTTAAAATAAAATAGTTTTCACTTTAATACGTAAAAACTAGTTTAAAAAAAACAGTTTTTGCTCGAGAGTCCTGTAGCAGGAATGATCAAGCTTCAAGGGCAAGACAAAAGAACGATTTTTGCCCAGCTTGCTTCCATGAAGTTGACCAATGAGAGAGTCCTGCTGGGTGTGATAGAGTTGCACAATGAGGGAATATGGGTACCAGGAATTGAGCTAAGGAAGGAGAATGCAGTTACAATGGGACTGGTTACTTGATTGGGAAGAGGGGAAATTCGACCAGGTGGTTGTGATGGATTTTACAAATTTCATACATGAAGTTGACAAATTCTTTTTCCATTATTTTCGGGAGTTAATTTTCAACTTAATTTTTCAACCAAGACCCCCCCCCCCCCTATTGTTTTTCATACAAGAAGGGGGAAATTCGACCAGCTGGTTGTGATGGATTTTACAAATTTTATACTTACATAAGTTGACAAATTCTTTTCCCCTTATTTTGGGAGTTTTACTTTGTTTTTTAACCAAGACCTCCCCCCCCCCCTATTTTTTCATACAAGAAGGGGGGAAATTCGACCAGCTGGTTGTGATGGATTTTACAAATTTTATTCTTAAGTTGACAAATTCTTTTTCCCTTATTTTCGGGAGTTTTACTTTGTTTTTTAACCAAGACCTCCCCCCCCCCCCCTATTTTTTCATACAAGAAGGGGGGAAATTCGACCAGCTGGTTGTGATGGATTTTACAAATTTTATTCTTAAGTTGACAAATTCTTTTTCCCTTATTTTCGGGAGTTTTACTTTGTTTTTCAACCAAGACCTCCCCCCCCCCCCCTCCTATTTTTTAACTTCCTTAAAGAAGTTATTTTCATACAAGAAGGGGGGAAATTCGACCAGCTGGTTGTGATGGATTTAGAAATTTTATACTTAAGTTAACAAATTCTTTTTCCCTTATTTTCGGGAGTTTTACTTTGTTTTTCAACCAAGACCTCCCCCCCCCCCCTATTTTTTTTTCATACAAGAAGATGGGAAATTCGACCAGCTGGTTGTGATGGATTTTACAAATTTCATACTTAAAGTTAACAAATTCTTTTTCCCTTATTTTCGGGAGTTTTACTTTGTTTTTCAACCTAGAACCCCCCCCCCCCCCCCGTTTTTAGGTTTTTCATATAAAAAAAGACCCTTTTACCTGATTTTTGAACTCTTCTCACCTCTTTTGACCAAGAAAACCCCCATTTTTAACAAATTTAAGGGGTTTTCTTAAATTTTTTGAACAGAGAACCCCCGTTTATCAATTTTTCTGGCGTTTTTCTCGATTTTTGGCCCAGAAACCAAATTTTTTTGGGGGGTTTTCCTCTTTCTTTCAGCTGAGAAACTTCGTAAAAACGAAGTGAACATGGTAAAAACCAGGTTTTTACGCTTTGCTTACTTCTTTCGACCAAAAAAAACGGTTGTTTTGGAATTTTTATTGGTTTTTCTTAGTTTTTTGACCAATTTTCGACCAAGAAACCCCCTTTTACAAAATTTCCCAGCGTTTTCCTCTTTATTTCACCAGGAACCCCCTTTAAAACATACATTTCTGTGTTTTCCAGTCTATCAGCTCTAGAAATCTCCTTTTTTAAGCAAATTGAGCGTTCCCCCCCCCCCCCCCAGTAAGTATTTGCACGTCACGTTTGACGTCAGATGACTTCAGATTTGACGGACAATCGATTTGAACGACGTCCAGTTTGACGTCCAATTCCTTTTGCGCATGCTCGAGGAGTTTCAATCTGCGGTTGAAACATCGAGGGTATCACGATAATGAAAAATAAAATTATTTAAAAAAATTTTAGGATAGATTTTTATGTATAAAGACAGCCTATTTAAACTTATTTTAGCGAATGTTGATCTAGGTCAATTTGAAGGTGTGATATACAGAGCGGAAATAGGCCGGACTTTCATTATACGCTAAACGGGGATGGGATGAGCTCTACCGTGTGTTTTTACTTCATTAGTGACTTTGTTAACCCCCCTTCTCTATGATCCTTTTGGCGGACGTTTTGTCCGGTCAATGAAGGTAACTTGATATTCAAATGAGCACAGGTCACGTATTACCTGAGGTCCAGGACAAAAATAGACCTCCAAGGATGTTTATGGAGCGTAAACATTTTGTTCACAAAAAAAAATGTTCTCTGGGAAAAAATATGGAAGAACCTCTTGAACTATCGATATTGACAACTCTACCATCACTCATCTTGTTTTTCCTCCCTTTCAACGTTTCTTAGACGTGAAATAATATTTTTAACGCCAATCCATCATAAATGAAAACAAAAAAATGTCAAACAAGTGTAGTTGAGTGCCCAAAATCTCGTTCTGAATCGTTTGAATCTTTAAAAAAGCACTGAAAAAAGAAAATCTATGCAAAAAAGCAAGTTGATGGCACCCATCAAATTGGGCAAAACGAGCCTAAAAATTAAGGTGTTCCTTCATTTTCTTTTGGGTTGAGATATTGGGTTAAATGCTTTGAAAGGATCTGAAGTTGATATGAAGGTCTGTGCGAAATTTCAAGGGTGCTGGAGGAGAGGCTGAAGACTTCTCTAACTGAGCAAGAAGCGTAGTAAAGGAGTAACAATGGGTTTCGAAGATCAATATCTCGGCTCCCTGTCGACCGATAGACATCAGATTTTCGGAATTTCCTCGCATCATATTACAGAAGATCTGTACCAAATTTGAAGTCCGTCAGTGCTGGTGGAGAGGCTATATCCTTGTCTAGCTGAGCAACAATCACAGCAGAGGACAATATCGGGTTTCATTATTAATGGATTAATGTAATGTTGGAGGATTGATGGAATGTTGGGTGGATTGAAGGAATGTTGGGTGGATTGATGGAATGTTGGAGGATTGATGGATTGTTGGGTGGATTGATGGATCGATGGGTGGATTAATGGAATGTTGGAGGATTGATGGATTGTTGGGTGGATTGAAGGAATGATGGGTGGATTGATGGAATGATGGGTGGATTGATGGATGGTTTGATGAAATGTGGGGTGGATTAATGGAATGATGGGTGGATTGATGGAATGTTGCGTGGATTGATGGATCGATGGTGGATTAATGGAATGTTGGAGGATTGATGGATTGTTGGGTGGATTGAAGGAATGTTGGGTGGATTGATGGATGGAATGATAGAATGTGGGTTGGATTGATGGAATGATGGGTGGATTGATGGAATGTTGGGTGGATTGATAGATTGAAGGGTGGATTATTGGAATGTTGGAGGATTGATGGATTGTTGGGTGGATTGAAGGAATGATGGGTGGATTGATGGATGGTTTGATGGAATGTGGGGTGGATTGATGGATTGATGGGTGGATTGATGGAATATTGAGTGGATTGATTGATCGATGGGTGGATTGATGCAATGTTAGGTGGATTGATGGATGGATTGATGGAATGTTGGGTGGATTAATGTAATGTTGGAGGATTGATGGATTGTTGGGTGGATTGAAGGAATGATGGGTGGATTGATGGATGGTTTGATGGAATGTGGGGTGGATTGATGGATTGATGGGTGGATTGATGGAATATTGAGTGGATTGATTGATCGATGGGTGGATTGATGCAATGTTAGGTGGATGATGGATGGATTGATGGAATGTTGGGTGGATTAATGGAATGTTGGAGGATTGATGGATTGTTGGGTGGATTGATGGAATGTTGGGTGGATTGATGGATGGACTGATAGAATGTGGGGTGGATTGATGGAATGATGGGTGGATTGAAGGAATGTTGGGTGCATTGATGGAATGTGGGGTGGATCGATGGAATGTTGGATGGATTAATGGAATGTTGGAGGATTGATGGATTGTTGGGTGGATTGAAGGAATGTTGGGAGGATAGATGGATCGAATGATAGAATGTGGGTGGATTGATGGAATGATGGGTGGATTGATGGAATGTTGGAGGATTGATGGATTGTTGAGTGGATTGAAGGAATGTTGGGTGGATTGATGGATGGAATGATAGAATGTGGGGTGGATTGATGGAATGTGGGGTGGATTGATGGATTGTTGGGTGGATTGAAGGAATGTTGGGTGGATTGATGGAATGTTGGTTGTATCAATGGAATGTTGGGTGGATTGATGGATTGTTGGGTGGATTGAAGGAATGTTGGGTGGATTGATGGATTGTTGGGTATTGAAGGAATTTTGGGTGGATTGATGGATGGAATGATAGAATGTGGGGTGGATTGATGGAATGTTGAGTGGATTGATGGAATGTTTGGTGGATTAATTTGGCCTCCTGAGGGCCGATAGACTTCAAATTTTCGGGATTCACTCACGTCGTATTTAAGAATATCTGCATCAAATTTGATGTCCATCAGTGCTTGTGGAGAGGCTATATCCTTGTCTCACTGAGCAACAAGCACGGCAGCGGAATTTACCGGGTTTTCAACAATTTATATCTTGGCCCCCTGTCGACCGATTGACTTCAAATTTTCGGCATTTACTCACATCTTATTAGAGAACATCCGTACCAAATTTCAAGTCGATGGAACCAAAGGGAGCTGAGATATAGATACTCAGAAAACGGAATACTTGGGCTTTTCGTTCGGGTTTTGCTTGCCGGGACCTTTCCTAATTGATTTTGCATATAATATTACTTGGAAAACAATGTTCCACATAGCTTATTATTCCCGAATATGGAGTAGGGAATCTGTGGTGTAGAATATTGGTTTTCTGCGTAAAAATTCCTGGAAAAAAAGTTTTCTTTAGCACTGTTTTGTAGACCCATTATATCCACCTAAAAGGATTGCATATTCGAGTCGATATTTTTTCTTCCTTTGAATTCTCAACACAAAAGGGTGAAAAAAGGGGGAGACAAGATTTAATGACGTACACAAAACACATCAACCGCGGTAAACAAGGCTTGGGGTATTAAGGACGTTCACCGCCAGAGTTCATATATTTACGTGGAAATACGGTCGGTTGTCAAAAGAGGCGAATCGCAGTATAATTATGCATATACCGTGGCTTAGAGAAAACCAGGGTTTCCTTTTTACTCCCCCGTATATAATATAAACACCCTGAATATTTATGAATAAAGAAAACAATGTTTAAGAAATATGAGAATAAAATATTGAATTTCGTAAAAAAGTACTTGTTTGAAGAGCTTCCAACGAAAACTTCCTTAAACAGATGTAACAATATAGGAGGGGGAAGTATAGCGGAGGGGACGTACAATGGAGAGGAAAGTATAACCGAGGGGGAAGTATAACGAAGGGAGGGAGAAGTATAAGGAAGGGGAAGTATAAGGGAGGAAGTTTGTTTTTTTTTTCGAAAAATTTTCCAGGTTTGTTTTTTCGAAAAAAATTCTTAGATTTTTCAAGAAATTTTCTAAGTTTTTTATTTATTTATTTTTATTTTCCTATTTTGCTTTTAAATTTTCCGGGTTTTTTTCTTTTTTTTGTGGTTTTTAAAAAAAAATATTTTCTAAGTTTTTTTTTTTCGAAAGTTTTTCCACGTGTCAAGCAAGGTAGAAATAATGGGCTTTTTGCCCTACGGATGTGCCTCTCGTAATGGGTAGAAGTATGAAATTTCTCCCTACTAAAAAAAAGTACTGGTTTGAAGAGCTTCCAACGAAAACTTCCTTAAAGAGAAGTATCTATATAGGAGGGGAAGTATAACGAAGGGGACGTAAAACGTAGGGGGAAGTATATGGGAGGGGAAGTATAACGGAGTGGGAAGTATATAGGAGGGGAAGTATAACGGAGGGGGAAGTATAAGTTAGAAGTATATGGGAGGGGAAGTATAACGGATTTTTTTTTTGAAAAATTTCCAAAGTTTTTTTTTTCGAAAAATTTTCCGGATTTTCCTTTTTTTCGAAAAACTTTCGGGTTTTCCTTTTTTGAGGATCAAAGGAACTTTTAAAAAATGTCTATTAGCGGTCCTCCTAGCGCTATATAATACATAGTAATAAATAGTATAAATATTAGCAGTTTTTAAATCAAAAAAGTTAATGAAAATTGATCGAAAAAATTGAGAAATTACAATTTGGGAGGGGGCGTAAGTTTTGCCATTTGAGAGGGGTTAGGCGGAAACAACAAAATTAATATTGAAATTCATAAAATAGCCGCATTTTCTTTTTAAAAGAGGGGGTAGTTGCAGTCTATTCACCCCCACCAGCTCGCTGCCAGTCGCCACCCGACCTTCCGACGCGCCGGTTCATTTTCCACCCCTTCTCGATTCCCCCAAAAAACTGTTTCGTCGACGTCAAAAAAATTTCATTTTAATTTTCTCATCTCATCACACAAAAATAACTTCTTATCCGTAAGTTTTCAGTAAATTTTATGACGTTTTCCTTTTAGTATGAAAAAGGAAAACAATTTTCTTAGATATATTACACGTGCTATAGCCCCCATCGGGGTAATCTTCTATATACGTCTTTTATTACAAAAACCACTCAGTGCTGGGTATTCTTTTAGCTGAAATTATTTTCAACATTTTTTTTCGCCGTTTTTTTGAGATAAACATAAAAAATAATGTTTCTTTTAAATTTTTATCTCGATTTATTTCCCTTTAAAAAATTAGAAAAGTCAAAAATTTCATTAAAAAAGTTATTGTGATACCCTCTAAGAATTTTTTCCGCTAAGCGAGGCTTCTTTGTAAAAATTTTGTAAAAAAAAGTCATTTTTCCTAGATAGGTGATTTTCTATGAGGGGTCTTCTGGAACTTTTTTTACAATGGAGCCCATCGTAGGCTTTTTTGAATTTTTAGACCCAATTTTTTAAATGAAAGTTCTTGTGATACCCTCAATACATGGTTTTATAGAAGGGGTCTCCCTGAAATCCTTATCTTTCGGGGCTTTGCTTGCAGGAACACTGCCGCGTTGCTAGATTTTGTAAAACTTTTATTTTTTAAAAGTTAAAAATGTAAAATGTAAAAAATCTCAAGCACTTAATTAACTTCAGTTTCCGATTCGGGGGGGGGGGGGGGAGGATTTTCATCTCATTCCACGTTATCGAAGATATTTCTCGGATTTACGAAGATCCTTCGGTTCTAAATTAATTACGTGCGCTGGAGGTACAAAAAGGATTTTTTTTCTCTTCCCTCCTACCATTTCCGATTAGCGCTTATGTTTCTGACGCTTAATAAACGATTTTTTAAACCTCTTAAAATATCAAATTCATTTTTTTTCTTAAAAAAATCGTTAATTTAAAATTCTTATTGAAATTTCATTAATTCCTGTTTTTCCTGATAGAAAATATAATAGAGTGCAAGGATTACATCAAATTAATCCGCTGGGATTAACCCGAATACTAAAATGTACTCACAGAAAATCATGGAAATCGTTATAATATTACAGGCTTATTGTTATTTCGCAAATTTTCAGATTCTCTGTACATTTTCAAATTTTTCAAAAAAAAAAAAAACTCAAATTTTGGAGGTAAAAATTTTTTAGGTGAATTTGATAGGTTGATTTTCTATTTGAGTTTCTATGGAGGGCTTTATTTGTGGTCGAGTTCATAGAAAATTAATGGACGTCAAATATACGCTTGTCGAGTGGTGAACGATATCTTGATTGTTCGGCCAAGTTGGGCGTGAAAGTTTGAGTGGAAAAGTCATTGAAGGCTTCCCGAGTTTGAAAACGCCCTTAGGGCCCTAAAGGAAAGGGAACCGCTCTCAAAGGGAACTGTAAATTCATTTTTTTCCTCAAGTCCATCATAATCCTTATTAATTTATGGCGTGTCAAGATTTTATGGTATAAATAGGCTTTTTGTTGAAGTTGTTTTACCCTCTTTTGTCGGTTTTTTGGAGTTTGTGGTTCCGTTCAAAAAATTTTTATAGTAGGAAGAAATTTGAGACTTACACCACGGGCCAGAGGGGCATCCAATCGCCAGACGGTCCATTTTCTACCTGAAAAATTTTATGCCAACTGTTTGCACCAAATTTTTTCACAATTTTCTTAAATGTTAAAAAAGTACTGGTTTGCAAGTTTCCAACGAAAACTTCCTTAAAGAGAAGTAACAATATAGGAGGGGGGAGTATATGGGAAGGGGAAGTATATAGGAGGGGGAAGTATAAGGAGGGGACGTAAAACTGAGGGGGAAGTACACGTATATGGGATGGGAAGTATAACAGAGGGGGAAGGATGATGGAGCTGTATAATATTCTTTTAATTACCCTCACTATAATAGAGGGGAAGTATAACGGAGGGGGAAGTATAAGGGAACAAAAGTATACTTAACAAAGGGATGGAAAGTATGAAGGAGGGGAAGAATTAGGAAGGGGGAAATTTTAATTTTTTTTTTAAATTTTTTAAGTTTTTTTTTCGAAAAATTTTCAAAGTTTTTTTTTTTCGAAAAAATTTTTTTTATTATTTTTTTCCCTTCTTAAAAAAAGAAAAAAAAATAATAATAATTAAAAGTGGCAATTTTTTTCATCAAAAATTCTTTAAAAATATAAGGAGTAATTGGTGAAAAGGTGAATATCGGATTAACAATTTCACCAAATCGTCGCGTTAGTTCTAACACCGGACAAGTCATTTTTCAAAGGTTTCCAGGAGAGCCAAAATACGGATTAATTTCTCATTGGAATCAATGCATCACCTGTCGGCTAAATCGTGAACTACGCGTTTTCTGTTGGTAATAGGGTTAAACTACCAACTGAATTCGATTCTCTACAAAATTTCCCATCTGAAACAATGCCTTACTCAAAATTGATAACAAAATGACTTTCCCCTTCTTTATACTTCCCCCTCCTATATTGTTCCTTCTCTTTAAGGAAGTTCCCGTCGGGGCCAGCTCCAGACTAGTACTTTTTGGCGGGAAAACATACTTTTTGACAGATTTTTAGTAGTATTCATACTTCTTTGGCGGAAAAAACATTTTTTAACAGAATTTTTTTTTCTGCCTCTCTTTCAGGTTGATTTTTTTAAATGAAAAAAGTACTATTTCGTCGCGTTAGTTCTAACACAGGATAAGTCATTTTTCCTAGATTTGCAGGAGAGCCAAAATTCGGATTAATTTCTCATTGGAATCAATGTCCCTGTCGGCTAAATCGTGAACTACGCGTTTTCTGTTGGTAATAGGGTTAAACTACCAACGGAATTCTCCACAAAAACCATCAGAAACATTGCCTAACTCAAAATTGATAAGAAAATGACTTATCCGGTGTTAGAACTAACGCGACGAAATATTCCTTGTATTATTAATTTTAATGGTAGGGAGAAATGTGAGACGTTCACCACGGGCGAGAGGGGCATCCCTCTGCGATAGATCACATTATTCTACCTGAAAATTTTTGTATAACCTGCCCTTTTCTCACTATTCCTGAATGGTTGAACGAGAAATTCCCGAGAGTTATTTTTCTCAACAATAATAAATGTCTTTTCTTTTCAAGATTCTATTAAGAATAAAGGTTCTGTTCCTTCAGTGGCTAGTAGGTACTAAAAAGGGCGGGTGAACTTTTTATTTTAAGTGCGAAGCTTAAATCTTAGTCAAAAGAGAGCGCAGTTGGTACAAAATGGGCTCCAGATGCTTCGTGCGCCACGTTTCTCAGACACAACTAGATTAACAAGCGGTCTCAACTTTTACGCCCTTCCCACATTTTCCTTTGGGAAATCAATTTTTTTCTTCTTGCACCTTCTCCCCCTTCATAATTTCAAAGTCCATCATTTGTGTTTAACAAATTGAAACGGAGAATTCACCGGTTTTAATTAAATTGATTTTCCCCTCTGAATTAATTATTATGCAAATTTTCAAGGCGGAAATGCTAACGCCAGGAATAAACACGGATTAAAAAAGAGTTGAGAAACGCAAAATTTTTGAAATTTTTATTGACTTTAAATTGAGTGCGTTGACAGGGGGGTTGCGGCGAGGGGTTTTAGGTTATGAATGGCTCCCATTAAACCCAGGCAACTTAACCTTGTTTACAACAATCTAGCCCACATACATGACCGGTTTTAAATATTTATCCGATGCTCTAATTAATTTTCGTATAAAAGCCCTGAATTAAGGACATTGCTTTGATTTCTGCTTACTGCATAGATGCGGTTTTAAAATTTTCTTCTGTAGGATGTTTCATCACCACTAGTTTTGAATTGATAGAAAGAGATGTGTTATGATTTATTTGACTTTCAAGATATTTAGATCATATGTTGTGGTACCCCATCACCCCTCACCGAGAAAACATATGAGGCGCTCCAGGTACGAAGGGCGAACTCAACTAAACGTAGTTTCGAGATATTCGCATTTTAAAATTTCGGTTTTTACGTATTTAAAGGGGAAAAAATGGCGAACTCAACATAAAAATTATATGGGTGTATTCACCAAGAGGTCTAGAATCTGAAAATGAAAAAAAACTGGAAGACCCTTCCCTAATAACCCGACGTCGAGGGTATCACAATAACTTCTGTAAGGAAGTCAAAAAAATTTGTCCGATGTCGAGTTCGCCCTTCGTACCTGGAGCGCCTCAATTGATAGAAGGAGATGTGTTGTGATTCATTTGACTCTGATGATAATTAGATCATATGTTGTGGGCACATCAACCCCCCCCCTCCCCCCAAGGAGAAAAGAATGGTGAAGGTCTTAGGTGCTGTGTGTCGATGATATGTCGAAAATGGGTGAGCGGATGCTGGAACTGTCGGTGACGTGAGTGTCGCAG
This sequence comes from Orius insidiosus, assembly GCA_014119065.1. NCBI lineage: Eukaryota > Metazoa > Arthropoda > Insecta > Hemiptera > Anthocoridae > Orius > Orius insidiosus. The sequence continues at coordinate 412,111 of JACGAQ010000030.1, read as the reverse complement.
ATGTCGAGAAGTTCATTCCGAGGTTGAAGTTCCACCAATGATATTTAGATCATGTGTTGTGGTACCTGCATCCCCCCCCCCCCCACGGAGAAAAGAAGGGTGAAGGTCTGAGGTGCTGTGTGTCGAGCGATGTTGTGTCGAAGATGCGTGTGCGGATGCTGGAACGCGAACTGTCGAGCTGTGACGTGAGTGTCTCTATCGTTCCGAGTTTGAACTTCCTCCAATGATATTTAGATCATATGTAGTGGTACCCCCCCCCCCCCCCACGGAGAAAAGAAGGGTGAAGGACTGAGGTGCTGTGTGACGAGCGATGATGCGTCGAAGATGCTGGAATGCGAATTGTCTAGCTGTGACGTGAGTGTCTCAGATGTCAAGAAGTTCGTTCCGAGTTTGAACTTCCACCAATGATATTTAGATCATATGTTGTGGTACCCACCCCCCCCCCCCCCCCCCCGAGAAAAGAAGGGCGAAGGTCTGAGGTGCTTGTGTCGAGCGATGATGCGTCGAAGATGCTGGAACGCGAATTGTCTAGCTGTGACGTGAGTGTCGCAGATGTCGAGAAGTTCGTTCCGAGGTAGAAGTTCCACCTATTCAGCGGATTGAAGAGGTGTAGAACTGCTGACGAGTTAAGGCAGTCAGTTAATCGAACTGCTGCGGAACTTTGATGTCAATTGATTGATGATGCTGATGTTGACGATTATGATGTTTGATGATTGACATTGCCCTGAAGCTATTCTCGTACTGTGTTTGTATGTCGAGAGAGTGTAAATATGTACTTGTTGTTTCATCACTTTGTCATGTGATTTATTTGACTCTGATGATATTTAGATCATATGTTGTAGTGGTACACTCCCTTTTATAACCGGAAATTTCTATTCAAAAAAATATTGTACCTAGTTGTGGTAAGGGAGAAAAAAAAGCTTAACAAGTCCTTCATAAATGTTTAAACGTTTCTTCGTTATATTTATTCCTTTATGCTCCAGATTCCGCTATTCAATGGATGTCAAGGAAACATTTTATCGGATGAATAGCCCTTTACGGAAAAAAAGGGTATGGAGGGGGGAGAAATCTATGAATAATTCCGAATCAAAGATAAACCAAGCATATATTTTTTTTGTTGGGAAAATTTGTCACGTCATCAATATTGTATTCTTCTCGTTTGAATGGGTCGGAAATGACCAGTAGGTAGATTTTCTTTTGAGGGGGAGGGCGCTACGACATTAGGGACGAAAAGTCTCGTTTCTTATGTTGCAGCTTGAATTTCCCTAGTAGACTTGCCATTTTAGTATTTTACTTCAAGTGGCTATGGTACTTGCAAACTGCAATACTCACAGTGCTCGCTACATGGAGGAAAGATTGGGATTATTCCCAATCTTCATCATCTATTACACGAAGCTGATCATAAGATCAGCTTCGTGTAATAGATTAGTCCATGACTTCATTTTTTGGGTCATCGCTGAGAAGATAACATTAGGTTTTAAGAATGTTTTTATTGTTTTTTCTTTTTAATATCTTTTACATTTTGCTTTTTTGATTTTCGGCAAAAAATTAGACTTAATAGTTTACTAGTAATACATTTGAGAGCATATAGCGATATTAGGAATGCTGCAATGATGTCCCATTGGTGCACGACGAAGAACGACAAATGCACTGATTTTGGCTGAAGGACTTTTTTATGCTTGATGACATATTCGATCCAGTAAACGGCTTCCTGACTGGCTTCATCGGCCTGTCTTTGAAAAGCGCTGACCTCTTTTTTGCTTCGTTGGTATACCTGAAAGGAATTATCAATTTGATGGATGTTTTAATCGACTTACATTGTGTTCGTTAATATCTCGTCGATTGCCCATTTTATGGAAGTTTCCGTCATGTTTTCGAATTCTACTTGGAGTCCGTATTTGTTGTTTACGACGTGTCTCATGTTGGCAGGTTGGTCGGCGAAGATGGGTACGCCGACGAGTGGCACACCTGCGTTTATCGCTTCCGTTATGCTGAGGAGTCCTCCATGTGTGATGAAAAGTTTCGTATTTTTGTGCGCTGGAATCAATAAATTAATAGTCTGACGATCGGTTTCAGTTACCTAAGATGTCTTGTTGTGGGAACCATCTTGAAAATTTAACATTGGCGCTCGCTTTAGGAAACTCGTCGCTGTCCCATTTCCATAGAACTCTTTGCTTCAAAGTCCCAAAGAGCTTAATCAACGAAGCACCGATGCCTTGTTTGGCCAATTCGGTCATATTAGGTTAGAACCGAAGCTAAAATAGATGACACCGTTGGTAGCTTCGTCCATAAATTTCTGCAGATCTTTCGGCAAAGGTTTGGCATCTTTGATATTCAAACCTCCTACTTCTTTGACATGTGGAGACGTTGGTACTGGATATCCAAGGAATGATGTGCGTTCATAAAACTAATGCTTTATCCGAGCCAATTTTGATAAACTCGGCCTGTTTTCTGATCCAGGATATTTGAAATATTGGTCGGCCAATTTGTCCATTTTGTACTGGCTGTAGTATCCGATCGCTGTGAATAATATGGTGGTCATCGTATTTTCAAGACGTCCCAAAAAGTCCATATCTGGCGTCGAGGCTGTATGTGGGTCTGTCATGTACGACGGGTTGTAGTTAAACCCTGTAAGTTCTGCATACCACGATGTGTATCCGTGAGGGATCAAATCGACCCCTAAAGCGTCAAACCTATGTGCCAAAATCGACTGCGCTTCCTGCATAAACATCGATTCTGTCAAAACAACATCGTATTTCTCATTCGATTTTAAAATATCCTCAAATTCTTTCATTTCAAAAAAATTTTTTGACACCATATTGCTCATTCCCAATAACTGCATTGCCATTCCGAAAATCCCAACTTTGTTCAGTTTCGTCAAATCGATTTGTTCTACAAAAGAAAAAAAACATCAAATAACTCATCGTGATTTCTATCCATAGAGGCACGATCAAATATGATCAACCATCTTCAATGCTCTTCACACGCGATTTGTTTTTCAATCTAGCACCCACTAGATTGAATTAGTGCACCTGCCATCACTGTGATTACATCACCTAACCAGTCGTGCCAACTTCACATTTTTGGACTAATTAAACTTATTAAATTGTGCACCTGCCATCACTGTGATTACATCACCTAACCAGTCGTGCCAACTTCACACTTTTTGGAATAATTTAAACTTATTAAATAGTGCACCTGCCATCACTGTGATTACATCACCTAACCAGTCGTGCCAACTTCACACTTTTTGGACTAATTTAAACTTATTAAATAGTGCACCTGCCATCACTGTGATTCATCACCTAACCAGTCGTGCCAACTTCACATTTTTGGACTAATTTAAACTTATTAAATAGTGCACCTGCCATCACTGTGATTACATCACCTAACCAGTCGTGCCAACTTCACATTTTTGGACTAATTTAAACTTATTAAATTGCACCTGCCATCACTGTGATTACATCACCTAACCAGTCGTGCCAACTTCACACTTTTTGGACTAATTTAAACTTATTAAATAGTGCACCTGCCATCACTGTGATTACATCACCTAACCAGTCGTGCCAACTTCACACTTTTTGGACTAATTTAAACTTATTAAATCGTGCACCTGCCATCACTGTGATTCATCACCTAACCAGTCGTGCCAACTTCACACTTTTTGGACTAATTTAAACTTATTAAATAGTGCACCTGCCATCACTGTGATTCATCACCTAACCAGTCGTGCCAACTTCACACTTTTTGGACTAATTTAAACTTATTAAATAGTGCACCTGCCATCACTGTGATTACATCACCTAACCAGTCGTGCCAACTTCACACTTTTTGGACTAATTTAAACTTATTAAATAGTGCACCTGCCATCACTGTGATTACATCACCTAACCAGTCGTGCCAACTTCACACTTTTTGGACTAATTTAAACTTATAGTGCACCTGCCATCACTGTGATTACATCACCTAACCAGTCGTGCAACTTCACACTTTTTGGACTAATTTAAACTTATTAAATAGTGCACCTGCCATCACTGTGATTCATCACCTAACCAGTCGTGCCAACTTCACACTTTTTGGACTAATTTAAACTTATTAAATAGTGCACCTGCCATACTGTGATTCATCACCTAACCAGTCGTGCCAACTTCACACTTTTTCTAATTTAAACTTATTAAATAGTGCACCTGCCATCACTGTGATTACATCACCTAACCAGTCGTGCCAACTTCACACTTTTTGGACTAATTTAAACTTATTAAATAGTGCACCTGCCATCACTGTGATTACATCACCTAACCAGTCGTGCCAACTTCACACTTTTTGGACTAATTTAAACTTATAGTGCACCTGCCATCACTGTGATTACATCACCTAACCAGTCGTGCCAACTTCACACTTTTTGGACTAATTTAAACTTATTAAATAGTGCACCTGCCATCACTGTGATTACATCACCTAACCAGTCGTGCCAACTTCACACTTTTTGGACTAATTTAAACTTATTAAATGTGCACCTGCCATCACTGTGATTACATCACCTAACCAGTCGTGCCAACTTCACATTTTTGGACTAATTTAAACTTATTAAATAGTGCACCTGCCATCACTGTGATTACATCACCTAACCAGTCGTGCCAACTTCACACTTTTTGGACTAATTTAAACTTATTAAATAGTGCACCTGCCATCACTGTGATTACATCACCTACCAGTCGTGCCAACTTCACACTTTTTGGACTAATTTAAACTTATTAAATAGTGCACCTGCCATCACTGTGATTACATCACCTAAAGTCGTGCCAACTTCACACTTTTTGGACTAATTTAACTTATTAAATAGTGCACCTGCCATCACTGTGATTACATCACCTAACCAGTCGTGCCAACTTCACACTTTTTGGACTAATTTAAACTTATTAAATAGTGCACCTGCCATCACTGTGATTCATGACCTAACCAGTCGTGCCAACTTCACACTTTTTGGACTAATTTAAACTTATTAAATAGTGCACCTGCCATACTGTGATTTCATGACCTAACCAGTCGTGCCAACTTCACACTTTTTCTAATTTAAACTTATTAAATAGTGCACCTGCCATCACTGTAATTACATCACCTAACCAGTCGTGCCAACTTCACACTTTTTGGACTAATTTAAACTTATTAAATAGTGCACCTGCCATCACTGTGATTACATCACCTAACCAGTCGTGCCAACTTCACACTTTTTGGACTAATTTAAACTTATAGTGCACCTGCCATCACTGTGATTACATCACCTAACCAGTCGTGCAACTTCACACTTTTTGGACTAATTTAAACTTATTAAATAGTGCACCTGCCATCACTGTGATTACATCACCTAACCAGTCGTGCCAACTTCACACTTTTTGGACTATTTAAACTTATTAAATTGTGCACCTGCCATCACTGTGATTACTTCACCTAACCAGTCGTGCCAACTTCACATTTTTGGACTAATTTAAACTTATTAAATAGTGCACCTGCCATCACTGTGATTACATCACCTAACCAGTCGTGCCAACTTCACACTTTTTGGACTAATTTAAACTTATTAAATAGTGCACCTGCCATTACTGTGATTCATGACCTAACCAGTCGTGCCAACTTCACACTTTTTGACTAATTTAAACTTATTAAATAGTGCACCTGCCATCACTGTAATTACATCACCTAACCAGTCGTGCCAACTTCACACTTTTTGGACTAATTTAAACTTATTAAATAGTGCACCTGCCATCACTGTGATTACATCACCTAACCAGTCGTGCCAACTTCACACTTTTTGGACTAATTTAAACTTATAGTGCACCTGCCATCACTGTGATTACATCACCTAACCAGTCGTGCGTACTTCACACTTTTTGACTAATTTAAACTTATTAAATAGTGCACCTGCCATCACTGTGATTACATCACCTAACCAGTCGTGCCAACTTCACACTTTTTGGACTATTTAAACTTATTAAATTGTGCACCTGCCATCACTGTGATTACTTCACCTAACCAGTCGTGCCAACTTCACATTTTTGGACTAATTTAAACTTATTAAATAGTGCACCTGCCATCACTGTGATTACATCACCTAACCAGTCGTGCCAACTTCACACTTTTTGGACTAATTTAAACTTATTAAATAGTGCACCTGCCATCACTGTGATTACATCACTACCAGTCGTGCCAACTTTACACTTTTGGACTAATTTAAACTTATTAAATAGTGCACCTGCCATCACTGTGATTACATCACCTAAAAAGTCGTGCCAACTTCACACTTTTTGGACTAATTTAATCTTATTAAATAGTGCACCTGCCATCACTGTGATTACATCACCTAACCAGTCGTGCCAACTTCACACTTTTTGGACTAATTTAAACTTATTAAATAGTGCACCTGCCATCACTGTGATTTCATGACCTAACCAGTCGTGCCAACTTCACACTTTTTGGACTAATTTAAACTTATTAAATAGTGCACCTGCCATTACTGTGATTTCATGACCTAACCAGTCGTGCCAACTTCACACTTTTTGTTCTAATTTAAACTTATTAAATAGTGCACCTGCCATCACTGTGATTACATCACCTAACCAGTCGTGCCAACTTCACACTTTTTGGACTAATTTAAACTTATTAAATAGTGCACCTGCCATCACTGTGATTACATCACCTAACCAGTCGTGCCAACTTCACACTTTTTGGACTAATTTAAACTTATAGTGCACCTGCCATCACTGTGATTACATCACCTAACCAGTCGTGCGTACTTCACACTTTTTGGACTAATTTAAACTTATTAAATAGTGCACCTGCCATCACTGTGATTACATCACCTAACCAGTCGTGCCAACTTCACACTTTTTGGACTTATTTAAACTTATTAAATTGTGCACCTGCCATCACTGTGATTACTCACCTAACCAGTCGTGCCAACTTCACATTTTTGGACTAATTTAAACTTATTAAATAGTGCACCTGCCATCACTGTGATTACATCACCTAACCAGTCGTGCCAACTTCACACTTTTTGGACTAATTTAAACTTATTAAATAGTGCACCTGCCATCACTGTGATTACATCACTTACCAGTCGTGCCAACTTTACACTTTTTGGACTAATTTAAACTTATTAAATAGTGCACCTGCCATCACTGTGATTACATCACCTAAAAAGTCGTGCCAACTTCACACTTTTTGGACTAATTTAATCTTATTAAATAGTGCACCTGCCATCACTGTGATACATCACCTAACCAGTCGTGCCAACTTCACACTTTTTGGACTAATTTAAACTTATTAAATAGTGCACCTGCCATCACTGTGATTACATCACCTAACCAGTCGTGCCAACTTCACATTTTTGGACTAATTTAAACTTATTAAATAGTGCACCTGCCATCACTGTGATTACATCACCTAACCAGTCGTGCCAACTACACTTTTTTGGACTAATTTAAACTTATTAAATAGTGCACCGGCTATCACTGTGATTACATCACCTAACAGTCGTTCCTACTTCACACTTTTTGGACTAATTTAAACTTATTAAATAGTGCACCTGCCATCACTGTGATTACATCACCTAACCAGTCGTGCCAACTTCACACTTTTTGGACTAATTTAAACTTATTAAATAGTGCACCTGCCATCACTGTGATTACATCACCTAACCAGTCGTGCCAACTTCACATTTTTGGACTAATTTAAACTTATTAAATAGTGCACCTGCCATCACTGTGATTACATCACCTAACCAGTCGTGCCAACTACACTTTTTGGACTAATTTAAACTTATTAAATAGTGCACCGGCTATCACTGTGATTACATCACCTAACCAGTCGTGCCAACTGCACATTTTTGGACTAATTTAAACTTATTAAATAGTGCACCTGCCATCACTGTGATTACATCACCTAACGAGTCGTTCCTACTTCACACTTTTTGGACTAATTTAAACTTATTAAATAGTGCACCTGCCATCACTGTGATTACATCACCTAACCAGTCGTGCCAACTTCACCCTTTTTGGACTAATTTAAACTTATTAAATAGTGCACCTGCCATCACTGTGATTACATACCTAACCAGTCGTGCCAACTTCACACTTTTTGGACTAATTTAAACTTATTAAATAGTGCACCTGCCATCACTGTGATTACATCACCTAACCAGTCGTGCCAACTTCACACTTTTTGGACTAATTTAAACTTATCAAATTATTTACTTAGCAGATCTCCGAGGATATTTCGTATTTTGATCTCCTTTACGTTCGCATTTGCTTCTCCAAATTAATGGGTGTCACGAAGGTCACCTGGTGCCCTTTTTCAGCCAATCCTTGTATCACTGGATGAAAAATATTATGATGGCTTTTCGCCGGAAAGGGGAACACCGCCAAAATCTTTGCACCCAGCACCACATTCAGTGTTGCCAAAAGAATAAATATCCTTAAAAAAAACGTTATTTCACAATATTAAAATTAAAACTTACTTAATCATTGTCGCCGATATGAAGAATGAGAGGCTAGATAAAAGAATGCGATAACGTTTTTAAGAGCTCATTTTATTGTAGAATCACTATCACAACTGAGACTTGAGAACCTTGAGTTTTTGTGGTGGGGCGAACATTCAATCTTCTTTTATTTTTCGAACTTCTCCTTTTTTCAAGAACAAAATTAGACTTAATAACGCAAAAAATGATGAGAAGACACAAATGACGTCATATGAGTTTAAAATGTAAAATGGTAACTGCGTCGAATAGGGCTGAAGTATTTTCCCATTTCTTAAGACGTATTCGATCCAAAAAACAGCCTCTTCCATAGCGCTCAAAGGTCTGTCTTTAAATAAAGCAGACCTTTTTAAAATTTCATTTTTATATCTGAAAAATTTATTAATTGATGCATTTGTTTATATGAGGCGCTCCGGGTACGAAGGGCGAACTCAACAAAACGTAGTTTCGAGATATTCGCATTTCAAAGTTTTATGTTACGGGAGAACTCAACAGAAAAGTCATGCCCTGGAATGGGAAAAGGAGTGGGGGTTGTGGACTAGGATGTGGAGTTCGCCCTTCGTACCCGCTCGGATATCGCAGTTACAGCTTTGCCGCATTGGTTTTTACGTATTTAAAGGGGAAAAAAGGGCGAACTCAACATAAAAATTATATGGGTGTATTCACCAAGAGGTCTAGAATCTGAAAATGAAAAAAAATTTGTCCGATGTTGAGTTCGCCCTTCGTACCCGGAGCGCCTCATATGTACTTTACGTTTGGTTTTGTATTTGGTGAAGGGCGGAAGATAAATTTTGGGTGTTAAAATGTTGAATTGTTAAACCGTAGCCGTGGATTGAAGCGTGGAACATGTTCTTGGGTTGATCGCCGTAGAAAGGAATTCCGATTATCGGCACCCCGTGATAAACCGCTTCGGTTATACTCAAATATCCGCCATGGGTTACGAACGCCTTCGTTTTTCTGTGACCTGAATATTGAATAATTTTTTTTATTGACTGCATTGGTCATACTTAGAATGTCCTGTTGTGGGAACCAATGCGAGAGTTTGACGTTCGGTGGGGATTCGGGCACGTTTTCGTTCCCCCATTTCCAGAGGATGCGCTCTTCCATCGTTTCGAACAGTTTCATTAGCGATTCTAGAAGCTCCGGGGCGATAAACTCCGTCATATTTACGTTTGTACCGAAGCTAATGTAAATGACCCCATGTTCTGCTTCATTCATGAATTTTTGCAGCTCCTTTAAATTATTTTAAAACCATTGGATTACATGAAGTAGTAAAGTAGGGTAAATGAGGAGAGCGGAACAGTAGCAGAGAACAGAGAAGAACTGCAGGGCTGATGGCAGATAGTTTACAGCAGAGATGAAGCCTTGACGTTTGACGCTGGAAATGGCAGGCTTTGATGCAAGAAAGGGTTCTGGAAAGATGGCAAGGAAGGTGACTGAGCAGATTGCTGGAGAAGAGTCAGGCAGATGGCAGCAAAGGGGCTGGAAAGGAGGCAAGGAAGGACGTTGGAAATGGGCAGGCTTTGAAGCAGGAAAGATGGTTGGAATGGAGTCTGAGCAGATTGCTGGAAAAGAGTCAGGGCAGATGGCAGCAAAGGGGCTGGAAAGGAGGCAAGGAAGGACGTTGGAAATGGGCAGGCTTTGAAGCAGGAAAGATGGTTGGAATGGAGTCTGAGCAGATTGCTGGAAAAGAGTCAGGGAAAATGGCAGCAAAGGGGCTGGAAAGGAGGTAAGGAAGGACGCTGGAAATGGGCAGGCTCAGAAGCAGGAAAGGGTTCTGGAAAGATGGCTGGAAAGATGGCTGAGCAGATTGCTGGAATAGAGTCAGGGAAAATGGCAGCAAAGGGGCTGGAAAGGAGGCAAGGAAGGACGCTGGAAATGGGCAGGCTTTAAAGCAGCGTCATTGCTTCATCTCCTTTCTGCTTGTTCGGAAAGACCGTATACCTACTTCAGGAAGACTATTCGACGTTTTGATGTGGAGCCCTCCTACATGTTTGACGTGTGGTGACTTCGGGAAGGGATAGCTGGTCGAATGATGTGTATTGACTAAATCAAAGCTTTATCCGACACCAAATGGGAAAGAGGTCTACTAATTTTCAAATATTCGTCAACTAGTTTTGGTGTTCGTTCAAATAATATCGTCTTACGATCTTCGTCGTGAGCGTAATGTATAAATTATGAGCACGTTCCCAAAAATTCATTTTGTCCGTATATTTCGATTTGAAGTCGACCATATACGACGGGAAGTCGGGAAGCCCCGAAATTTCGTTGACCCATGAAAAATCACCGTGGCCCAATACGTCTACACCTGGTGCGTCGAAAACTTCGGTGAGCGCAGAAAAACTCTCTTGGATGAACAGAGATTCGAAAAGGATCAAATCGAATTTTCTATTCGACGAAATGAGATTTTGGAATTGGCTCGAAGAAAAAACGCTTCGGCACACATAAAGGCCCAGTTGTGACAACTGTGATGATACTTCGTATACAGAAGACTTTCCAAATTCTAGAAGATCTTTGACACCTGAAAATAAGAATCGTTTGTGGGTCAGTGGGCAAAGCCGTCGACTCCGCGGAAGAAAGCTGTCTAAGAAAAAAAACTCACTTGAAGGTTTTGGATATTCTTCCATAAGTATAACTTCAATATTTTGATTTTTACTTTGAAGCCCAAAAGGAGTAACGAACGTCACAGTATGTCCTTTTTGCGCCAAATTCTGCACCAAATGATGAAATAAAATTTGATGGCTGGGACCCGCCATTGGGAAAAATGCCAAAATATCCGAACCGCGTGTTCCCGCTAAAAGAAAGAAGGCGAAATAAAAAGATTTCATTGTTCTCCGTCCGGGAATGTACTGTAACTCTCACATGGGCTTTCAAGGTCATTGGGAAGTGGTGGGGAGGACAAATTTAATTAGCGCCGCGGCCTCCGCTTGTAAAATGGACCCCCATCAAAACCGACGTGAGAATTACAAAAGGAATAAAATATTCGTCGAGCTTTATCCTTGCCTTTATCCACCGCGCTAATAAATTACGGTGCATAACCACGAAAAAATATGGAAATTTTCATTTTCGTTAAACCCTTCTATTTTTCTTCTCTGTTTTTTTTTTTAAATTTGGGTTCAGGAAGAACGCGGAGTGGGGAGGCTGATAATTCTGATGGCTAAAGGGGTCAGGGAGCGATTCTGGAAAGATGGCGAGAAAGGAGTCTGAGCAGTTTGCTGGAAAAGAGTCAGGGCTGATGGCAGCAAAGGGGCTGGAAGGGAGGCAAGGAAGGACGCTGGAAAGGGGCAGGCTTTGATGCAAGAAAGGGTTCTGGAAAGATGGCTGGAAAGGTGACTGAGCAGATTGCATGAGAAGAGACAGGGCAGATGGCAGCAAAGGGGCTGGAAAGATGGCTGGAAAGTTATCTGAGCATTTGCTTGAAAAGAGTCAGGGCAGATGGCGGCTGGGCTGGAAAGGAAGCAAGGAAGGACGCTGGAAAGGGGCAGGCTCAGAAGCTGGAAAGGGTTCTGGAAAGATGGCTGGAAAGTTATCTGAGCAGATTGCTGGAAAAGAGACAGGGCACATGGCAGAAAAGGGCTGGAAAGGACACTGGAAATGGGCAAGCTCAGAAGCAGGAAAGGGTTCTGGAAAGATGGCTGGAAAGGAGTCTGAGCAGTTTGCTGGAAAATAGTCAGGGCAGATGGCAGCATAGGTAGCTGGAAAGGAGGCAAGGAAGGACGCTGGAAATGGGAGGCTCAGAGGCAGGAAAGGGTTTTGGAAAGATGGCTCGAAAGTTATCTGAGCAGATTGCTGGAGAAGAGACTGAGCAGATTGCTGGAAAAGAGACTGAGCAGATTGCTGTAAAAGAGTCACGGAAAATGGCAGCAAAGGGGCTGGAATAGAGGCAAGGAAGGACGCAGGAAATGGGCAGGCTTTAAAGCAGGAAAGAGTTCTGGAAAGATGGCTAGAAAGGAGTCTGAGCATATTGCTGGAAAATAGTCAGGGTAGATGGCAGCAAAGGGGCTGGAAAGGAGGCAAGAAAGGACGCTGGAAGTGGGCAGGCTTTGAAGCAGGAGAGATGGTTGGAATGGAGTCTGAGCAGATTGCTGGAAAAGAGTCAGGGAAAATGGCAGCAAAGGGGCTGGAAAGGAGGCAAGGAAGGACGCTGGAAATGGGCATGCTCAGAAGCAGGAAAGGTTTCTGGAAAGATGGCTGGAAAGGAGGAGACTGAGCACATTGCAGGAAAAGGGCTGTAAAGGATGGACGCAGGAAATGTGCAGGATGGGAGGCAAGACGGAATGGATGATTTGGGAAGGGAAAATAGACTGAGAGAAGGCTAGACTCACTAGTTATGATATCCTGGTCGCTCCGAAATCTTCCTACTGTTGTATTCAATCGAGGTGATCCTGGATGACCTTGAGCAGTAAACGGTGTGTGACAAAAAACGACATTCTTAGCTTACTACTAGCGGAATGTACAAACACTAATTTTCTTGAGCACACTTACACCCTTTTTAGAACTCGCTTTCATGTAGAATATTAAAAATCATATATTTTCATTAAATTAAAAACTTTTCTTTTCAAGAAAGTCCGACTTTGAAGGTAAACGCGCTGTAGGGAAAAAGGTTTTTATTTTCATAAGTTATGAAAAGAATTTTCTGAACTTGGAGAGTAGGGGCTTTAAAATAAATCGCTTTTTATGATTCATGACTAAAGTTTTCTCCTCCAGGTTGAAATTATTCTATTGCGTCTTTCAAGTTCGGTTTTTCTTTAAGGTTTTCAAGTAACATAAGCGCCGCGGTATCTCTGCCTTTTCAAGTTGTAAATCATCCGAATCGATTCTGTCATCAAATTTTTTGTTTGTATTTTTATTCGCGAAACGTGAGATTCATCGTTGTATTTGCTTACCAGAACAATCTGTAGGTGCTTCCATTCTGGCACTCCCGAAAATTGGTTTAGCAAAGTTTGAACCTTTTGAAGTCCCTATTTGATTAAAAGCTGGAACGTCAATATTTATATAAAAATATTTTTTTTTTTTATTTTTTAGGTTGGCAGGCTTGTATGGAGAGGATTAGAGAGAATTTACGATGCGGTGAAATATAAAGTTGAATTTTGCGTCTTTTCAAGCGCTTTAACTATTTTGTTGGATTTTTCTTAGGGAAAGCGGATTTCCTACATGGCCCTATTAGTTCTCCTGAAAAATGGAAATCCTGAACCAAAAATTCGTTTTTCTCTTCTTCAAAGACAATTTTTATTTTGAAAAATGATTTAGAATCTCAAATATCAAAATTGCTGTACAGGTAGCATTTTTTGAGGTAGATTCCCATTTTTCAGAATAATTGAAAGTACTAGTTTGAAGAGCTTCCAACGAAAACTTCCTTAAAGAGAAGTAACAATACAGGAGGGGAAGTATAACGGAGGGGGAAGTATATGGAGGGGAAGTATAACAGAGGGGGAAATGTAACGGAGAGGGAAGTATAAAGGAGTAGGAAGTATAACGAAGGGGAAGTATAAGGGAGGGGAAGTACAAAGGAGGGGGAAGTACAAAGGAGGGGGAAGTACAAGGGAGAGGAAGTATAATGTAGGGGGAAGTATAAGGTAGGGGAAGTATAACGGAGGGGAAAGTTTTTTTTTGAAAAATTATCCGAGTTTTTTTTTTCGAAAAATTTTCTGGGTTTTCTTCGAAAATTTTTCTAAGTGTCAAGGTAGAAATAATGGCTCTTTGGCTTAGGGATGTGCCTCTCGTAATGGGTGGAACTATGAAATTTCTCCCTACTAAAAAAAATAATAATTAAAAAGTGGCAATTTGTTTACACCGAAAATTCGTAAAAATATAAGGAGTCTTGGGTGAAAATTTGGTGAAAATCGGTTGAAAACTGTGGCAGTAAAGTGTTCCGGAAAAATGCTACGGCCGGCCGGCACCACAGACAAAGTTGAGATCGGTATAGATCCATATTCGATTTGACCCTCCGGGGTCTGGAAGACCCTTCCCCAAAAACCCGACGTCGAGGGTATCACAATAACTTCTCTAAGGAAGTTAAAAATGATATTGTAGCGAATTTTGCTTTCTTCAGTTATGAATCTTCAAAATTTTTGAAATCTCAATTTGAAAATCCTTTTCGCCCCTTTTCAAAAGAAAAAAGATCAAATTCTCTTATCGAGTAATAAGATATTTCTCAGAATTAATTTGAAAGCCAATACAAACACAAAGGAAACCACAATTCTGCACGGTTGGGGCCCCAACAATCAAAAGCATTGGAAATACAAAATGATTATAAATTATATGGAATTATTTTTTGTTTAACTCAAACATAAATTTTAAACCGAAATGTTTGAATCAAAAAGTTTTTTTGGTTTTTTTTTTCTTTTATCCCCTCTCTAATTATCCCGGCATTAATTACACCAAAAAGGGGGATTCGCAGAAAAGAAAAGATAAAATCCGAAACAATGGTAGAACTCATTTTTTCCCTTAAAAAAAGGATAATTTTTATCGTATTCAATGAATTTAAAACGGTTTAATTACCGTGAGGGGAAAGCGTGTAAATTTAATTGCAGTACGAGGGGAGAGATAAATTGAAAATCTATCGGAGTAAAAGTTTTTCTCCTTGTTCGGAAGTGACGGTTAAAAACTTGGCTTGACATCTATATTGACTCCGACGTTTTCAAGGAGCCCGCAGGAGGAAGAAAATGGGGAAACATACAAAAAACTCCCGATTTCCTTTCTTTTCCGACATCGAAGAGAGAAGCCAAAAAGTTTTGCGTTTACCGGGATGTTTTAAAATTATTCTTATTATATTTATACGGCCAATATTTTAAATATTATATTTATATGGAGTGTTTTATTGGCCAATAGGTCTGGCGAGAAATAAATTAAAAGTCTTGTGAACCTAAATTTAGTCATTTGAGAGGGGTGAAACCTTGGCAAAACTTACGCCCTCCCGAAAACGTACACTATAGCTTTTTTAACTTCCTTTAAGAAGTTATTGTGATACCCTCCAGGTCGGATTTTTGGGGAAGGGTCTTCCTGACCCCGTAGGGTCAATTCGAATATTGATCTTTACCGATCTCAACTTTGTCAGTGGTGCCGGCCGGCCGTAATTTTTCCGGAACACTTTACGGCCACAGTTTTCAACCGATTTTCACCAAATTTTCACCAAAGACTCCTTGTATTTTTTACGAATTTTTGGTGTAAAAAAATTGCCACTTTTAATTATTTTTTTTTAGTAGGCAGAAATTTCATACTTTTACCCATTACAAGAGGCACATCCGTCGGCCAAAAAGCCCATTATTTCTACCATGACACTTAAAAAATTTTTCGGAAAAAATAACTTAAAAAATTTAAAAAAAAGGCGCAAATTTAAAAAGAAAAGCCGGAAATTTTTTCGAAAATAACTCGGAAAATTAAAAAAAATTCCTCCTCCGTTTTACTTCCCCTCCTTTTACTTCCCCTCCTTTATACTCTCCCCTCCCTTATACTTCCCCTCCCTTATACTTCCCCTCCTATATTGTTACTTCTCTTTAAGGAAGTTGTCGTTGTAAGCTCTTGAAACCAGTACTTAAAAAAATCTTCTGGCGAAATGTAGGCCCAATAAAGCGATATTTCATCTAAAATAACCCTATAAAAAGCCTTTTTCGTCAAAAGGGAAAGGAATTTCTTTTAAAAGGGACCATGTTAGACATGATAACATGTCAGAAAAATAATTGAGGTTATAAAAAGGTCTCCTGAGGCCTTTTGAGGGAAGTTTAAAGATTTTCTTCAGTATGTTTTATAATAAATGAACCACTTTCCATTTTATTAGCCCCAAAAAATTTCCTCGGATTATTATCAGATTAACCCATTTCTATAATCCTCTTTTGTTATTTTCCTTTTCGGGTAGAAAAGCGTGTGTAATCTACAGTGTTTCCCCACCCTTTCAGAAGGCTTAGATCATTATTGTGTCCCAGCAGGGGAAGAAATCTGGCCGGTTTCCACGTCAGCAAACCGTAAATAACACGAATTTATATGCTCTACATTCAAGTCCTTTTTTTTCTTCTTCCTTTTTTTATTTCAATTTTAGCGTTGATTGAGAGGTCGAAAGGGAACAGGAAATTATTCCTTCACCGCGAAACCGGAAAGGAAACTAAGGGAGTGGGAGAGAATAATACGGAAATCGATAAATAATGAAGGGATGAGGGTTTTCAAAATTACATTTTCTAGTGAAACTCAAAAGAAAAATTTTTTTAGGTTTATTTTTCTTTTCTTAGGGATGCCTAAATTGAAAAAAATATTCCCATCTCCCTGTAACTTGACAATTTTGACAACAGGGTAAATTTTGATCAGCTGGGTGCAATAATTTTGATTTCGGTCCATAAATCGGAGGAAGACGGGAAGACTAGTGAAAACTCAAAAGAAAAAATTTTTTAGGTTGATTTTTCTTTTCTTAGGGATGCCTAAATTGAAAAAATATTCCCATCTCTCTGTAACTTGACAATATTGACAACAACCGAGGGTAAATTTTGATCAGCTGGGTGCAATAGTTTTGATTTCAGTCCATGAATCGGAGGAAGACGGGAAGACTAGTGAAAACTTAAAAGAAAAAATTTTTTTGGGTTGATTTTCTTTCCTTAGGGATGCCTAAATTGAAAAAAATATTCCCATCTCTCTGTAACTTGACAATGTTGACAACAGGTTAAATTTTGATCAGCTGGGTGCAATAGTGTGGATTTCGGTTTTGAAAACGGAGTAAGACGGGACGACTAGTAAAAACTCAAAATAAAAAAATTTTTAGGTTGATTTTTCTTTGTTAGGGATGCCTAAATTGAAAAAAAATATTCCCATCTCTCTGTAACTTGACAACAACCGAGGGTAAATTTTGATCAGCTGGGTGCAATAGTTTTGATTTCGGTCCATAAATCGGAAGAAGAAAACTAAAAGAAAAAATTTTTTTAGGTTGATTTTTCTTTTCTTAGGGATGCCTAAATTGAAAAAAAATATTCCCATCTCTCTGCAACTTGACAACAACCGATGGTAAATTTTGATCAGCTGGGTGCAATAGTGTGGATTTCGGTTTTGAAAACGGAGAAAGACGGGACGACTAGTAAAAACTCAAAATAAAGTTCCGGTTTGAAGAGCTTCCAACGATAACTTCCTCAAGGATACAGGAGGAGGAAGTATTAAGTAGGAGAACTAAATTTTTGTAAAAGTTGTGAAATAAATTTGGTGGGTATCGCAGTAAGTCTTGAGGAAGTTAGAAATTTTAGGTTTTTTGTTGTTCGTTTTCTGTTTTTTGAAAAAAAAAATAAAAATTAAGTACCTAATAAATCGCCATTTTATTATTTTCCGTTAAAAAAATTCTTGAGGAAGTTAAAAAAAAAAAAAAAAAATTATTTTGAAAATTTTATATCAAGGTAGAAATTCAGTACGGTTAGCCAAAGAGAGGCCGCCCTCGAGCCGGCGAAGTGACTCACATTTCTGCCTAGAAAAATTATTAAGTAAAAAAAATTTTGGAAAATTAAAATTTTAAAAACATGGAAAATTTTTAAATAATTCAAGGAATGTTTAGTGAAAATTTGGTCCAGATCGGACCAACGGTACGCCCACAGCGCTCATTTTAAATCTTTGAACAGTCATATCTCCGCCATTTTGAAAAATTTCGAAAAAAGCTCTCGTCATTTTCAAGATTTCTGTGAAAGGAAGCTTGTGTATAAATTTGGTGAAGATCGGATGAAAATTGCGGCCGTGAAGTGTTCCGGAAAAAGTGGCGACGGACGGCCGGACGGCCGGACGGCCGGCACCACAGACAAAGTCAGGATCGGCAAAGATCACTTATCAGATTTATCCTACGGGGTCTGGAAGACCCTTTTCTAGTAACAGGGGGTCGGAGGGTATCACAGTAACTTCTTGAGGAAGTTAAAAATTTTTAGGTTGATTTTTCTTTGTTAGGGATGCCTAAATTGAAAAAAATATTCCCATCTCTCTGTAACTTGACATCAACCGAGGGTAAATTTTGATCAGCTGGGTGCAATAGTTTTGATTTCGGTCCATAAATCGGAGGAAGACGGGAAGACTAGTGAAAACTCAAAAGAAAATTTTTTTTTAGGATGATTTTTCTTTCCTTAGGAATGCCTAAATTGAAAAAAAATATTCCCATTTCTCAGTAACTTGACAATATTGACAACAACCGAGGGTAAATTTTGATCAGCTGGGTGCAATAGATTTGATTTCGGTCCATGAATCGGAGGAAGACGCTTTAAACTCCTTTTAAAACGAGAAATCTGCCCAAATACTCAGTAATAAGGTTTTAAAATAACAATATCGTAAAATTAATTATTCCGGCAATTTATCTGAAAGCTAAAATTTAAATTGCGATAATTTTTGAATAAACACTTTCGATTTTTCGACATGTGTATAAACAAGGAAACGCCCTGTCTAGAGCACAATAAACGTCAGAGATAATGTTTGACAGGTTATGCTAACATAACAGGACTTTTCACTTCTTTAAAAGGTACAGAGTGAGAAAAAGCCCTTAATTTTTAATTTGTTAAATAGCCTAGTTAGAAAAGGGCTTTTTTTTTTTGGAAGTTCTGAGTTAATTACATTAATTACTTTTCGTGTAAAACGTGAAATTCTCTCACTGAGTTTATTAAAACTGCGTTTTTTAATTAAAAAAGTTGGATTTTTGATTTTTGGGACCGGTTTTACAAGGAGGTTATTTGGGTCGAATCCAAAGGTTTATTGAGTTTTGAACAGCCTGAGAAGTTACCTTTTATTTCTTCTTTTTCTTCATGTCTACATCCTTTTTGCTCTTTTTAAAAATATAGCATAAAATTTTTTTGATTATTTTTATGGAAATGACTATAAAGAAAAGAATGTTAAGAAACAAGGGAAATAAGACGTCGAGCATATGCAGCTGATAGAATGGCAAATGGACGGATTGCGGCTGAAGGACGTTTTTATGCTTGAGGACGTATTCGATCCAATAAACGGCCTCTTCTAAACTAGAACGCGGTTTATCACGTAGTAATTGGGACCTTTGTTTCGCTGCTTCTCTGTACCTGAAACAAAATTTTTTGAGAAAAATTTTATTGAACGTCCATTGGCAGTTGCGCACTTACGATGGTTTCGTTAAAATCTCGTTGATGGCCCATGATATCGAAGTTTCCGTGATGTTATCAAAATTGAGATGAATGCCATACCCTCTATAAACGATTTGTCGTACGTTCTTTTCTTGATCGCCGAAAAACGGAACTGCGATCATCGGCACACCGTGATGAACCGCTTCAAAAATACTCAAAACTCCTCCATGCGTTATAAATATTTTAGTATTTTTATGCGCTACAAAAGACTTAAAAACAAAAATTTTTTTTGCCAATTCTTTTACCAAGAATATCTTGCTGTGGGAACCATTTTGACATTTTTATATTGTTGGGAACCTTGGGGATTTCGTCGCTTTCCCATTTCCAAAGCACCCTCTGCTTGAGTTTTCCGAAAGCTTTGCTCAGATGTTCCAATTTCCCTGATTTGATGACGTCTGAGACTTTTACGTTGGATCCGAAGCTGAAGTATATAACGCCGTCTTTGGCAGCGTCCATGAAGTCTTGTAAGTCCTAAAAAAGAGAGTATCAGGAGGACTGCATTGTGCTCGTTCTATAGCGAAGGTTCTGCTGGGCAAAGTCCTTCTGTTCAAGGAGTTCGTGAGTAGAAGGTTCTGCTGGGCAAAGCCCTTCTGTTCAAGGAGTTCATGAGTACTGCACCAGTCTCCAGAAAAGAGAGTATCAGGATGACTCTAATGTGCTAATTCTATAGCGAAGGTACTGGGCAAAGCCCTTTCTGTTCAAGGAGTTCATGAGTACTCCACCAGTCTCCAGAGAAGGGAGTAACTGGAGGACTCAATTGTGCTAGTTCTATAGCGAAGGTACTGGGCTAAGCCCTTTCTGTTCAAGGAGTTCATGAGTACTCCACCAGTCTCCAGAAAAGAGAGTATCAGGAGGACTCTATTGTGCTAGTTCTATAGCGAAGGTACTGGGCAAAGCCCTTTCTGTTCAAGAAGTTCATGAGTACTCCACCAGTCTCCAGAGAAGTGAGTAACTGGAGGACTCAATTGTGCTAGTTCTATAGCGAAGGTACTGGGCAAATCCCTTTCTGTTCAAGGAGTTCATGAGTACTCCACCAGTCTCCAGAAAAGAGAGTATCAGGAGGACTCTATTGTGCTAGTTCTATAGCGAAGGTACTGGGCAAAGCCCTTTCTGTTCAAGGAGTTCATGAGTACTCCACCAGTCTCCAGAAAAGAGAGTATCAAGAGGTCTCTATTGTGCTAGTTCTATAGCGAAGGTAATGGGCAAAGCCCTTTCTGTTCAATTAGTTCATGAGTACTCCACCAGTCTCCAGAATACCACCTATGTACGTACTTTTGGAAGAGGTTGATTCGGGACGATGTTGATCCCTCCTATTTCTTTGACGTGCGGAGCTTTCGGGTATGAATAGCCGACCGAAAAATGTGAATTGGTCAGTATAAGTGCTTTGTTGGACATCAACTGACGTAATGGAGGCCTACTTTCCCATCCAGTATAATTGAAATATGTGTCCATCTGCTTCTGTTGATTCCACAAGGTGATGTAGCTGACCAAAGTCGTCATGTATGTCGTGTAGGCGTTATGTAGACGTTCTACGTAGCTCATAGAGTCGGTATATAACGATTTGTAGTCTATCATGTAGGCCGGGTTGTCTGGTATCCCGGCGACTTCGTTGACCCAAGAGCATTCACCGAGAGGCTGTATGTCGATGCCGATAGCGTCGAATTTATGCATCAAAGCAGACATCGGTTCTTGGACGAAAAGCGACTCCATAAAAACCGCATCGTACTTCTCATTTGAATGAATTATACTCTGAAATTCCTTCCCAGAATAGGCTCTACTGCCCAAAAAGTTCCCCATGCTCCACATCATGTATGATGTCATTGGCACATTCATTTTTCCAAATTCCAAAATATTCAATTGCCCTACAAAAGAATGAATTTTTCGGATGTTAAAATGGATTACCGTGAATTTCTGACAAATAATCAGGGATTAGTATCTGTTTTAAATTCGCCGGTGGATTTTTAACCGGAATCGGAGTGATGAATGTTATTTGATGTCCGCGTTTCGCCAGCTCTAATATTATAGGGCGAAAGACGTTGTGATGACTTTTCGCCGGCATGGGGAAGACTGCCAGTATTTTCGCACCCGCTGCCCATCCTATGGCTAAAATTAATATAAATAGCGACCTGAAAAAGTTTATTAAGTTAATTGCTAGAATAAAGTATCGACTGAAAAGGGAGTTCATGAATTGCCACTTTCTTGGTGTTCACGCTACATAGGACGCTTAACGGTTTGGAAACGGTTTCCCTTAGCTTTACCTCCCGTTCATACTCCCCCCTTTTCGCAAACAATCTCCTTGCATATTGCACGTGATTAGCTCACCCTGATGCATATTAATGACCCCATTCGGATTACACCCGGTGATTGATGAAGCAGCTCCATTTATTTTCCAATTAACGTTTATTTGAGATTAAAAAGACACTTGTGAAGCTCATCAAGTGTTGACTAATGATAAATTTTTTTAGTCAAGTCGAGGCCGGCCTCCACTCCAATTTTAAAAACTGCGCTGCAGCCGATTGGTCCGATTTTCAGCAATCACCAATTACTCCTTAATATTTTTAAGAATTTTTGGTGTAAAAGTGGGGAAGGTACTTCCACCACTGGCGAGAGGGACACCTCTTGGGCAGATTTAAATTAAAAAATATGATGGTGTAGTTTAAAATGCGTTAGGATATACAGGGTGCACCCAACAGAACCTAACTTCGTTATTTCAAATAAGAACGCCTATTTTTTATTTCAAATTCGTAAACTACGCAAAATTCTAGTTGATTTGACTATCTAGTTGATATGACCATTTTCGACAACTTTAAAAAATGTCATATTTTCGAGTTTTTTGCGCTAAAATCCGTTAAAATCGACCTAAGAGAGTCATTTTTAACTTCCTTAAAGAAGTTATTGTGATACCCTCCACGTCGGGTTTTTGGGGAAGGGTCTTCCAGACCCCGTAGGGTCAATTCGAATATTGATCTTTACCGATCTCAACTTTGTCTGTGGTGCCGGCCGGCCGTAGTTTTTCCGGACACTTTACGGCCACAGTTTTCAACCGATTTTCACCAAATTTTCACCAATTACTTCTTATATTTTTAAGAATTTTTGGTGTAAAAAAATTGCCACTTTTATATTATTATTTTTGTTTTAGTAGGGATAAATTTCGTTCTTCTACCCATTAAGAGAGGTACATCCGTAAGCCAAAGAATCCATTATTTCTACCTTGACACTTAAAAAATTTTTCAAAAAAAATAACTTAAAAAATTTTTCAAAAAACCAAAAAAAAAAACGCACATTTAAAAAAGAAAACCCGGAAAATTAAAACTTAGAAAATTTTTTGACAAAAAAAATAACAAACTTCCCCCTCACTTATACATACCTCCCTCCCTAACATTTTCCCCTCCTTTATACTTTTCCTCCCTTCGTTATACTTTCGTTCCCTTAAACTTCCTCTCCGTTTACTTCCCCCTCCGTTATACTTCCCCCTCTTTTTTTTTTTTTTTTTTTTTTTTTTTTTTTTCAGGGAAATATCATTGAATTTTATCAATTATTAAGATTTTTTGTGAGGTCTCCCTCCAGAATGAAAAAAACGGATATTCCACGACCGGTTTGGGCGTAATACGCCTCATCAGGTGGACCTCCTTATTTTTCACTCTCATCTCATTTCTACTTGACCTTTACTCTGTGGTATAAGTGAGACCGCGGGAAGGTAACAGAATCTGTCTGTTTTTAAGACCTCCTGTTGTCTCTATACCTCCCCCCCCTCTGTTATACTTCCCCCTCCGTTATACTTCCCCCTCCGTATACTTCCCCCTCCGTTATACTTCCCCCTCCTATATTGCTACTTCTCTTTAAGGAAGTTTTCGTTGGAAGCTCTTCAAACATGTACTTTTAATTTCACTTATTTTTGTCCTAAGATTCCAACTGTCACAAATTCAAACATCTTCGCATTCTGCATCTCGAGTTGTCGCTAATGGCCTTTTTTCAAGTTAACCGAAATTTCTTACTTCAGAATTGTGTGTTGCCAGACCTTCAGTTACCGCTACGGTTGGCAACAGTGGTTTAAAACAACCCACATTTGAGTGAACCTTTGAGAAGTATTGAAAAAATTTACTTACTTCATTTTTTGAAATGCTCAGCCGAAAATAAAGTCCATTCACTCTTTTTTCCTCGTTCAAACTGAACTTGAAATGGCGTGATGTAAGAAGTAATTTAGTGAGTGAGGCCGCTGCGGTCGGGTGGGGATCTCTAATAACTGGTTTTATATTTTGAAAAAAGGCCTACTCATCTTCTATGTCTATCTGAATAACTCTCTTATCAGTAACTCTCGTTATCTCTTTATTGTTAATATTGTTTTTCAATATTTAGCTTCCGATGCGATCGAAAATAAGGGAGGGGACACCGAGGCAAGCTTAGCGATATTATCAATCTGATTCTCCGCCCTTTATTTTTTTCTCCCTTCACCCCGCTTTCATCTCCTTATAGAAAATTGCTTCACAATCGGATTGACGATCCTAAGATGTTTTATTCGAGATGACAAAAACTCCCCGGAGCAGATAACAGTTTAAAGAAAAAAAAAAAAAAGATTTTTATCTGTACTTCGTCTCCTATATTACATTTTTTTCCGTTTCATATTACCTTTGAAAGGGACAAAGTGTGAAAATAAAATGTCTATATCCTTCACGGAATGGGTTCTAAGGGAGGTTGAGTAAAAATACGTTTTTAGGATGAAAGGACAAGTAAAGCCCCCGCATTATAAGGGCGATTCCTGGCTAAAATAAAGCCAAAATTAGGTTTCTAGGAAAAGGGAAAAAAAAAAAGAAAAACTTCTGAAAAGCTGGGAAGAAGGACAAAAGTGCTGGTTTGAAGAGCTTCCTACGATAACTTCCTTAAAGAGAAGTAACAATATAGGAGGGGGAAGTACTCGTATATGGGAGGGGGAAGTATAACGGAGGGACGTAAAACGAAAACGGCGGGGGGGGGGAAGTATAAGGGAGGGGGAAGTTTTATTTTTCTTTTTCGAAAATTTTCCGGGTTTTCCTTTCCTTTCCTTTTTTTTTATTTTTTATTTTTCGAAAAATTTTCTATGTTTTTAACTTCCTTAAAGAAGTTATTGCGATACCCTCGACGTCGGGTTTTTGGGGAAGGGTCTTCCAGACCCGGAGGGTCAAATCGAATATTGATCTTTACCGATCTCACTTTGTCGGCGGACGGCCGTCCGGCCGTCCGGCTGTCCGGCCGTCCGTAGCATTTTTTTCCGGAACACTTTACGGCCACAGTTTTCATCCGATTTTCACCAAATTTTTACACAAATTTCTTTAGCCGGTGAAGAAGAATGTAACGAGGGGGATTTTTGAATTTCGAAAAATGGCGGAGATATGTCTGTTGAAATTTTAAAAAAATTCGCTGCGCCGAACCGTTAATCCGATTTTCACCAAATTTTCACCAATTACTCCTTATATTTTTTAAGAATTTTTGGTGCAAAAAAATTGCCACTTTTTAATTACTATTTTTATTAGTAGGCAGAAATTTCGTACTTCTACCCTTTACGAGAGGCACATCCCTAGGCCAAAGAGCCCATTATTTCTACCTCGACACTTAAAAAATTTTTCGAAAAAAGAACTTGGAAAATTTTTCAAAAAAAAAAAAAAAAAGAAAAGAAAGAAAAACCCGGAAAATTTTTCGAAAATTTTTTTTTTTTTTACAAAAAAACTTAGAAAATTTTTCGAAAAAAAAAAAGGAAAACCCAGAAAATTTTTCGAAAAAATTTTAAAATTTTTGAAAAAAAAAAAAAAATTTTTTTTTCGGACAAAAAAAACTTAGAACATTTTTCAAAAAAAAGAACTTAGAAATTTTTCGAAAAAAAAAAAATGGAAAACCCGGAAAATTTTTCGAAAAAACTTTTAAAATTTTTTGAAAAAAAAAAAAATTTTTTTTTCGGACAAAAAAAACTTAGAACATTTTTCAAAAAAAAGAACTTAGAAAATTTTTCGAAAAAAGAACTTAGAAAATTTTTCGAAAAAAAAAAAAAAAAAAAAAAAAAGCCCGATAAATTTTTCGAACAAAAATAACTTGGAAAATTCTCCTTTATACTTTCCCTCCCTACTACATCCCTTCCTTTATACTTTCGTTCCCTTATACTTCCCCCTCCATTATACTTCCCCCTCTGTTATACTTTACCCTTCCTTATACTTTCCCTTCCTTATACTTTCCCTCCGTTATACTTCCCCGTTCGTTATACTTCCCCTCCCATATATACTTCTACTCCTACTTCCCCCTCCGTTATACTTCCCCTCCCCATACTTCCTACTCCGTTATACTTCTCCTCCATATACTTCCCCTCCTATATAGATACTTCTCTTTAAGGAAGTTCCGTCGGGGCCAGCTCCAGACTAGTACTTTTTTTTTTCAAAAATTTGTGTCAAGGTAGGTAGAAAGTACTTACTGGTTTGAAGAGCTTCCTTATAGAGAACTAACAATATAGAGGGGGAAGTATATAGGAGGGGAAGTATATTGGAGGGGACGTAAAACGGAGGTGGAAATATATGGGAGGGGAAGTATAACAGAGGGGGAAGTATATAGGAGGGGAAGTATAACGGAGGGGACGTAAAACGGAGGGGAAGTATATGGGGAGGGAAGTATAACAGAGGGGAATATGTATGGGTGGGGAAGTTTAAAGGAGAGGAAGTAAAAGGAGGGAAGTATAACGGAGGGGGAAGAAAACAAGGGAGAAGTATAAAGGAGGGGAAGTAATCCGAGGGGGAAGTTTTTTTTTTTTCAAAAATTTTCCGGTTTTTTTTTAATTTGCGTTTTTTTTTGAAAAATTTTCTAAGTTCTTTTTTTCGAAAATTGTCTATGTATCAAGGTAGAAATAATGGGATTTTTGCCCTAGGGAGGTCCCTCACGTAAAGGGTGGACGTATGAAATTTCTCCCTACTAAAATGATAATTAATGTAGAAAATAGAAATTATTTTTACACCACAAATTTTAAAAAATATATGAGTATTCGTCGCGTTAGTTCTAATACCGGAAAAGTAATTTTTTATCAATTTTGAGTTGGGCATTGTTTCTGATGGTAAATTTGTGGAGAATCGAATTCCGTTGGTAGTTTAACCCTATTACCAACAGAAAACGCGTAGTTTACGATTTAGCCAACAGGTGATGCATTGATTCCAATGAGAAATTAATCCGTATTTTGGCTCTCCTGAAAAATAATTGAAAATTGAAGGAAAATTTCTCTGAAAACCTTGGAAAAAATGCTTGTTTGGTAAAATTGGCAAAATCGGAAAAACGGTTCTGCGGCCGAACCGCAAATTAAAAATTCTAACTTAATCCTCACCGTACACCTCAACAAGCGCTTTCATTTAGGCATGCATTATGCATCCAGCTGATCTAAATCTGTTGACCTGATATAAAAACTATCATAAAAATCCTGATTTTTGTTTCATTGATTTCATCTGAATACAAGTAAAAACATAAAAAAAGTTTCCATTCCTTTTTTTTTTTACGTTGAAAAGTTAATTTAGAGCCTTCGAGGACAAAGCCTCTGCGTTTCAATTGAAAAAAATGAATATTCACTCCGTTTTATGTGAAAAGAAAAAGTTTGTTCAAACATTTGATAAAAAAAAAAATCCGTGATCCAATTAAAAGAGTCCATGTGAGATGGTAATTCTAACCTATTTAACCTTCCTTTCCTCTGTTTTGGAACGTGTATGTGATGGCGGAGGGAAACGTTCGGGGGAGGTTTGAAATGGGCCGTTGAGACTTACGTGTTACCTCCGGGACTTTAGAAACATGTACAATACCATTACATTAATTAGTTACTCCCACTTGTGCGGCAACTTCCTTTCCAACGACGTTCGCGATTAGTTGAATCGTTTCGAAGTGTCAACGGGGAAAACAAGAACCCCACAGTGCTGGAGAAGGGAGTTTTCGTATTTAAAAAAATGCAATAACGATTTTTTTTCATTGCCTTTTTTTATTAGGGTCGTTGTCTTCGGAATAACTTTTAACTTCCTCAAAAGTTATGGTAATACTCTCCGCGTTTTTAAAACACATTTTTGCAAATTTCATTATAAAAATGTGTTTTTCGGTGAGGGGACTCCAAAAAAAGGTGCTCTCCAGTCAAAAATTGAGAAACTATTTAAAATTGGGCTTAAAAAGTGATTTTTTACCAGATAAAGCACTGGAGGAAAAAAAACGCGATTGAATCAGGAAAAAATATTTTTCTCGCTAAAAAAATAGCCTGAGCAAAAAACCAATAAAGTACTTTTTCCATTTTAAAAAAAATCAACCTGAAAGAGAGAAAAAAAAATTCTGTTAAAAAATGTTTTTCCCGCCAAAGAAGTATGAATAGAACTAAAAATCTGTCAAAAGTATGTTTTCCCGCCAAAAAAGTACTAGTCTGGAGCTGGTTCCGACGGGAACTTCCTAAAAGAGAAGGAATAATATAGGAGGGGGAAGTATTAAGGAGTGGGAAGTATAAAGGAGGAAGAAGTAAAGGAGAGGGAAGTTTAAAGGAGAGAGAAGTATAAAGGACGGGAAGTTGAAGGAGGGGAAGTATAAGGGAGGGGAAGTTTAGGGAGGTCTTTTAAGTCAAAGGAGGTGTTTTTTTCTCTCTCTAAATGAATTTGAAAGTTTTTTAAGTAGGTATCAAGGTAGAAATAATGGGATTTTTGCCCAAGGGTTGTTGCGATACTTCCGATTTATCGGAATATCATATTTTCCTTCCGATATTTGCGATATTTGTACGATATTTCCTTCCGATATATCGGTTCATCAGATATTTTCCTTCCAATATTTTATCCGATAGATATTCCTTACTTATCGGAAGGAAAATATCGATATTCTATAAATCGGAAGTATCGCAACAACCCTTGGGCAAAAATGCCAAAATATCGCGATATTTTTACGATATGAATCCGAAAGAAAAATGGGGCAACACCACGGATAACTGTTAACATCCAATGCGATATATCGCGATATATCACGATATTTCGGAATTATCGCGATATTCTCCTTCCGATAATTGCGATATTTTCCTTCCGATATAGCGGTTCATCCGATATTTTCCTTCCGATATATCGGTTCATCCGATATTTTCCTTCCGATATATCGATTCATCCGATATTTTCCTTCCGATATATCGGTTCATCCGATATTTTCCTTCCGATATATCGTTCATCCGATATTTTCCTTCCGATATCGGTTCATCCGATATTTTCCTTATTTTTCAAACATATCTTATCGGATAAATATCGGAAGGAAGGCCATGGAGAATCACCCTACCCAAGGGAGGTCCCTCTTTCTTCCTACTAAAATGATATCTAATGTAAAAATTGATAATTTTTTACACCAAATATTTTGTGTTTTCGTCGCGTTAGTTCTAACACCCGACAAGTCATTTTTTATCAATTTGAGTTAGGCATTGTTCCTGATGGTAAATTTTGTGGGGATCGAATTCCGTTGGTAGTTTAACTATTACCAACAGAAAAACGTAGTTTACGATTTCGCCAACAGGAGATGCATTGATTCCAATGAGAAATTAATCCGTATTTCGCCTCTCCTGAAAACCTTGGAAAAATGACTTGTCCGGTTGTTAGAATTAACGCGACGATTTGGTGAAAATTTGGTAAAAATCGGAAAAACGGTTCGGCCGCAGCGCAGTTTTTAAAATTTCAAACGTGCATATCTCAGCCATTTTTTCCAAATTCAAAAATCGCAGAATTTCTGTTCAACTATTCAGGAAGGTTTGGGAAAAGTTGAAAATCGGTTAAAAACTGCGGCCGCAAAAACTTTTTCCCCAAAACCCGACTTGGGTATCACAATAACTTTTTTAAGGAAGTTAAAACTTCGAAAGAAAGAAAACCTACGGAAGGGGGTAATTATATGACGATTTGTTAAAATTAGGACGAAACGATTTTATGACGAAAATCCGGTACAATTGACATTTTTGACCGAAATGAATTAAAATTTTTTTTTTTCTCTCGCATATTTCTTTTGAGGGATGCCTTTAAGCGCATTGGATGGTGTTTATTGAGCCAATCTGTTTGGCTTACGTAACGCGATTATTTCAAATCTGGTTTCCGTCTTTTTTTTCCTCCCCTCAAGCTTTTCTGAGAGAAATTTTGTTTAAACCAATAAAAAGAGACAACTTTTTACTATCTGTAATATTATCTACCCTCTTCGAGGAATAAAATGGGACAGACGGTTCTCTCCTCTTGATTTGTGGCGTCCTTATCGGCCAGGTTTATGGTTAAAACTTCAGATCTCTCTCTCCCTTTTTTTCATCTTTTCATGATCTAATATTCAAGCTAATCAAGACTTAAAGGGAATTAATAAACAAAAGGGATAATTTTTTAAAAGAGAAAAAAAGTGGTTGTTTTAAGAGCTTCCAACGAAAACTTCCTTAAAGAGAAGTAACATTATAGGAGGGGAATATAGCGGAGGGGACGTACAACGGAGGGGGAAGTATATGAGGGGAAGTATAACAGAGAGGAAGTATAACGAAGGGGGAAATATAAGGGAACGAAAGTAAGAAGGGAGGGAAAGTATGAAGGAGGGGGAAGTATAAGGGAGGGGGTGTAAAGGAAGGTGAAGTATAAGGGTAAGTTTTTTTTTTTTTTTGGAAAATTTTCAAAGATTTCTTTTTTTTTTTTTTTTTTGAAAAATTTTCCAAGTTTGTTTTTTCCAAAAAATTTCAAAATTTTCAAGAAATTTTCTAAGTTTCTTTTTGAAAAATTTTCCGAGTTTTTTTTATAATTTTCCGATTTTTTTTATAATTTTCCAATTTTTTTTGTGAAAAATTTTCCGGGTTTTTTTTTTGAAAATTTTTTAAGTTCTAAGTTTTAAGTGTCAAGGTAGAAATAATGGACTCTTTGGCCTAGGGATGTGCTCTCGTAAGGGTAGAAGTACGAAATTTCTCCCTACTAAAAAAATTAATAATTGAAAAGTGCAATTTTTTTACACCAAAAATTCTTAAAAAATATAAGAAGTAATTGGTGAAAATTTGGTGAAAATCGGACCAATCGGCCGCAGCGAATTTTTTAAAATTTCAAACATACTCCGCCATTTTTTCGAAATTCAAAAATCGCCTTCGTTAGTTTCTTCTTCACCGACTAAAGAAATTTTTGTGAAAATCGATAGAAAACTGTGGCCGTAAAGTGTTCCGGAAAAACTACGGCCGGCCGGCACCACAGACAAAGTTGAGATCGATTGCCATCGGGTCTGGAAGACCCTTCCCCAAAAACCCGACGTGGAGGGTATCACAATAACTTCTTTAAGGAAGTTAAAATGTTTAAGAAACAAAATCGATGGAGGTTTTTGGAGGAAATAATGCTGCGGAAAGGGGATCTAATATGATTACAATGATGGGAGTGGGCTTCCTGGCTAAATGGTCCCCTTCCTCGCCCCTTTTCGTACCCTTCGTGCTCTCCTTGAACCACTCCAAGCTAACACAAGCCTCTTCTTACATTAGATCAATTATTGAATTCATTATTGGGGTCGAATTTTCGATAGGCGCTTTCATTTAGGCTCAACCGCTACGCTTACGTGTCTTCACCTCGGGTATTCGCGTCAACGGGAAGGCACTATTTTTTTGCCTTTTCCACCCGCAAAACCCACATTTTACCAGATATTTTGTCTCTTTAGCCGCAATTTTCGGGCATTTTTTTCCAATTTTTACACAAAAAACCTAATTTTTCCGAATTTCCGGAAAAATTAGACGGCCGGCCGTAATCCGATTTTCGGATATTTGGGAAATGGTTTAGTGGTATTGTTTTCCCGCAAAAAAAGTGGAAAAAAGTTTTTTTTTCAGGCCAACCTCCAAAAAATCAATAAACCTCATAAATCGTCTATAAAAGGTGTTTTCCCTCCAAAAAACTGAAGAAAATTCCCTAAAAGCGCAATAAGGCTTTTTTCAGCGCAAAAAGTTCAGAAAAACTCTGTAAAACCGTGTTCAAAAAAGTGTGTTTTCCTGCCTAAAACATTTTACTACCTATAGCTTTGTTCCAACCGTAGATTGTAACTCTGGAGCATGCGCAGAAGGATCTGCACGTTGAAGTCAGATGACGGACAAACGATTTGAACGACGTCAAATGCGACTCTAAATCCTTCTGCGCATGCTCCAGGAGTTTCAAACTGCGGTTTTAAAGCT
This sequence comes from Orius insidiosus, assembly GCA_014119065.1. Taxonomy (NCBI): domain Eukaryota; kingdom Metazoa; phylum Arthropoda; class Insecta; order Hemiptera; family Anthocoridae; genus Orius; species Orius insidiosus. The sequence goes on along the minus strand of JACGAQ010000030.1, from coordinate 380,346 downwards.
ATTAAATTTCAAGAGCGTCAAAACCAAAATGAAAAAAAAAAAAAACGGGATTATACCACAGAGTCAATAAATTAAATCCTCACCTTCCATCAAAGTTTTCGAAACAAGTGAAATTTAAATTTTTATTTCTTGTTAGGTAGAAAATGTATATTCGGAGTAAATAACGTCTCTTGGAAGCCCGCCAGGCGATTATTCAACCCCCGACCAGCGTTTAAATATAACGGTTCAGGGGGGAAAAAAAAGTAGCTCTAAGGCCTAGAAAATACCACTTTTATCTAATAAATTACACATTGAAGGTAAAATTTAAATTGTGTGTTTTTTTAGTTAAATCTTTTATTTTTATCGCCATTTTGGTGATTTTTTTGAGTCTTTTTCTTTTACTCCCTTTTTACCTCATTTCTCTTCTCTCGCCCCCTGGGCGGAAAATGGTGCCATTTTGTCATAATATTTCAGGCCTGTCAAAATTCTTGTTTTATTATACGCGTAGATATATTGTGCGCTATTATTATCATCACGTCGTCATTGATTATTTAAAAAAATAAATAAAATCATGGGGGTGCGGGCATTATTCTAGAACTAGGTACCTACTAATAATTTTTATGATTAAAATTCCATAAAATACGTTTGTACTTAAATTTATGAGTGTTTAATAAAACTAAAAGCGTAGAAAGTTTTTTTCCTAACCATAGTCAATTTTTTTAAATTGGGAGCAAAATCAAAAAGTTGATAAAACTACGGGTTTTATTTAGTACTGATTGTTTCTCTTGTCTGTTGCGAATCAAAAAGAAAAAAAAATTTATATACTTCCCCTCTGTAATACTTCCCCTCCCATATACTTCCCCCTCTGTTATACTTCCCCCTCCCATATACTTCCCCCTCCTATATTGTTACTCCTCTTTAAGGAAGTTTTCGTTGGAAGCTTTTCAAACCAGTACTTTTCTTCCTTCTTATTTACTGGCGTAGAAAATCTCCAAAATAGTATGAAAACGCCTAAAAATCAATTAAAAACTTTAGTTTCCCGCCAAAAAAAGGGAAAAAATTTGGCAAAATTAAAAAAAAATCCTGTTAAAAACGTATTTTTTTCGCCAAATATAATGAAAACTCCTAAAAACCTGTTAGAAATTTTAGTTCTCCCGCCATAAAAAAAAGGCAAAATTTTGAAAAAAATCCTGTTGTAAAAGTGTTTTTCCCGCCAAAATATTATGAGAACTCCTAAAAACCTGTTAGAAATTTTAGTTTTCCCGCCAAAAAAAAGGGGCAAAATTTTTGAAAAAAAAAATCCTGTTAAAAAAGTATTTTTCCCGCCTAAATATTATGAAAACTCCTAAAAATCTGTTAGAAATATTTGTTTTCCCGCCAAAAAATGGGCAAAATTTTGCAAAAAATTCTGTTTAATCTTCGTTTAGTACTGGTTGTTTCTCCATGTCTGCAGCGAATCAAAAGAAAAAAAAAATTTTTTTATTTACTTCCCCCTCTGTTATACTTCCCCCTCCCATATACTTCCCCCTTAAATATACTTACCCTCCCATATACTTCCCCCTCCTATACTGTTACTTCTCTTTAAGGAAGTTTTCGTTGGAAGCCCTTCAAACCAGTACTTTTCTTCCTTCTTATTTACTGGCGTAGAAAATCTCCTTAAATAGATTCGTGACTTTTAGGAAAACGCCGATAAAGGCTTAACTGATCATGAAGTTTGGTTACGGAGTCTGGAGTTTTCAAACTCCATTGTTAAGCGTGAAAATGGGAGCCCAGACATGTGTTATAAACGTCCAACTTTATTTTCTACCAACCCTAAACGATAATAATTTACTAAATACCATCATAATACTCTCCACATTTCATAAAAAATATTTAATTACATAATTTTATTATTAAACATTTTTTGAAAGATAATATAATCGGGGTTCAATATTGAAAAAGGGATGATGAATTTCTAGGAAGCTTTTGATATTTAATCTGAGAGATATTTTTTTGATTTGATTATTTCCCTTCATAGAAGATGAAAAAAATGTTTGGAGTAACCCGAACTTTTTCGATATTCTAGTCAAAAAGTTTGAATATTTTTTTTAAATCGGATTTTCTCTGTGTTTAAATATGTAATCCGTTTAAAAAACGAATAAATCTCCTTCAAACGATGAAGAGGAAGGATTTTCATCTTTCCACAAGAGACCCTATTATATTTTAATTGAAAAACTCCGTTGGATAGAAAGGCCTCTCGAAAACTTCCACATCCGCCATGCTGTAAATCCTCCGGATTGCACCCCTTTTTTTTTTGGCAAGATTCCAGGCCGAGTACGCTACATTAGTCTATCACCGTTTGTTCTACCCTTTTCCTCTTCATTTTCAAAAAAAAGAAACGATTTTTTGGTCCGTTCTTGAAAAAATTGAAGTAATAAAACGGTAAAGTAAGAAAAAAAAAGTGGGAAGAAAAATGCCTCCTTTATTAAGGACCGTAAAGGGGGAAGATTTGAATAATTGAGCAATTTCAGGATGGCTGAAACAAAAAAAAATAACAATAATTTTTCATTTAAAATAAGAAAAGTGTGGATCTGTTTTAGGTAGATTTCTTTTCTTCGAAATCTACCTAAAGAAATAGGGGCAGTAGTCGCAGAATCAATAATTTTTTCCTTTATAATTCCCCCTCCTTTATACTTCCCCATTCTTTACTTCCCCTCCTTTATATTCCCCATCCTATACTTCCCCCCAACTTGATAATTCCCCCTCCTTTATACTTACCCATTCTTTACTACCCCTTCCTTTATCCTTCTCCATCCTTTACTTCCCCTCCTTCATACTACAACTTGATAATTCCTCCTTCTTTATACTGCCCCCTCCGTTATACTACCCCTCCTTTATATATCCGCTCCATTATACATCCCCTCCTTCATACATCCCCTCCTTTATACATCCTCCTCCTTTATACTTCCTCTTTCTTAAACTTCCCCTCTTTGTACTCCGCCTCCTTTATAATACCATCTCCTTTATACTTCCCCCCCCCTTTATAATTCCCCCCTCCATTATACTTTTCCTCCTTTATACATCCCACTCCAATATACTTCCCTTCTTTATACTCCCCTCTCCGTCATAATTCCCCTCTTTTATACTTCCCCCTCCGTTATACTTCCCCCTCCGTTATACTTCCCCCTCCGTTATACTTCCTCTCCTTTATACATCCCACTCCAATATACTTCCCTCTCCGTTATAATTCCCCTTCCGTTATACTTCCCCTCGCTGATACTTCCCCCTCCTATATTTCTACTTCTCTTTAAGGAAGTTTTCGTGGGAAGCTCTCCAAACAAGTACTTTCAAATAAATTGGCAAAAATGGTTTTCCTAAAAAGTAGGAGGGAAGACTTTCTTCGACGTTTGGGGAGAGAAAAGCCCATTTTACCGCCGATTTCTTCAATTTTTCCGGAAGGAAAACTTACGTTTTATCTGCTTTTTGGACGTTTTTCGAATTTTCCAACCTTGAAATCCCCAAAATAGAAAGATTTTTGGTTCTTTTCGTATAATTTATTGGCCAAAGGATCGATTTTATGATTTTTGAAAGTTAATGGGTTTTAAATTAAAATAATCGTTCGAGAGCAATTATCGGTTTACAAAAGTCCTCCGTTATACTTCCTCTTCGTTGTACTTCCCCTCCGTTATACTTCCCCTCCTTTATACTTCCCCCTTCGTTATTCTCCCCCTCAATCATACTTCCCCTCCTTTATACAACCCAATCCAATATACTTCCCTCTCCAATATACTTCCCCTCCTTTATACTTCCCCTCCTTATACTTCTCTCTCCGTTATAATCCCCCTCTTTTATACTTCCACTTCGTTATACTTCCCCTCTATATTTCTACTTCTCTTTAAGGAAGTTTTCGTTGGAAGCTCTTCAAACAAGTACTTTCAAATAAATTGGCAAAAATGGTTTTCCTAAAAAGTAGGAGGGAAGATTTTCTTCGACGTTTGGGGAGAGAAAAGCCCATTTTACCGCCGATTTCCTCAATTTTTCGGAAGGAAATCTTACGTTTTATCTGCCTTTTGGACGTTTTTCGAATTTTCCAACCTTGAAATAGAAAGATTTTTGGTTCTTTTCGTATAATTTATTGGCCAAGGGATCGATTTTATGATTTTTGAAAGTTTAATGGGTTTTAAATTAAAATAACCGTTCGAGAGCAATTAGCGGTTTATAAAAGGTCCCACCCACCCTTTTCCGGCTTGTCTTTTTCCCTAATTTTCCCGGGGAGATTTTAATATCCACTAAATTTCTTGACGGAATAAGTAATTAAGAACCGAAAAAGGGACGAGTTTCGTTTTCTAAATCCCCCCACCAACGAAAAAAAAAAGTTTTGTCTCGGGAAAAACTTCGTTAGCATATTCGACCCTTTTCGCTTGACAAGTACAGAAGCCATATTTAAAAAAAAAATTCATGTCCTCTTTCGTGTTTTACTTCTCTGGGTTTATTTCATTCCTTTTTCCCATTAAGATTTTAATTTAATTCCCTTTTAGTTTTTTTTCTTCTGAAGGCCTTCAATGTTTGGCTTATTATTCAAACAAATAAATTCTGTGGTTTTCGTCTCTTTTTAAATCGTGCGTTAAATTCCGTCAACATTTGTTCAGAGGTTTGAAAAAAAGAAAGATCTCGATGGTTTGAAAAAGCGTGTAATTCTCCGGATCCCCCCTTTAAGTCTAAAAAAGGGTTTTCTTTGCTTAACGAGCCGTGGATTTCGAATTTAACGGATAACGAGGGGATTTTCTCGTCGTTTCGACTCCCTGTAGGAGGAAAATAAACCTGCGGATAGATAGATAAAAAAAACGGGGGATGATGAAATTTGTAAGAAAAATATGTATCAGGAATCGATTTTTCGTAGATGAATACGCTGTCCAAAATCTTTTTTTGCGGACGGAATTTTTTCAAAATTTTGCCCAATTTTGGCGGGAAAACAAAAATTTCTAACAGATTTTTAGGAGGGGTCATATTTTGGCGTAAAAAATACTTTTTTAACAGGATTTTTTTTCTCAAAAATGTTGCCAAGCTTGCCCCTTTTTTGGCGGGAAAACTACAATTTTTAACAGATTTGTAGGAGTTTTCATAACATTTTGGCGGGAAAAATACTTTTTTAACACGATTTTTTTCAAAATTTCCCCCCTTTTTTGGCGGGAAAAATACTTTTTTAACAGGATTTTTTCCCCAAATTTTGGAAAAATTAGCACCTTTTTTGGCGGGGAAACTAAAATTTTTAACAAATTTTTAGGAGTTTTCATAATATTTTGGCGGGAAAAATACTTTTTAAACAGGACTTTTTTTTTTCAAAAATTTTGCCAATTGTTGCCCCTTTTTTTTGGCGGGAAAACTAAAATTTTTATCATATTTTTAAGAGTTTTCATAACATTGTGGCGGGAAAAATACTTTTTTTAAGAGGATTTTTTTCTTCAAAATTTTGCCCTTTTTTGGCGGGAAAACAGAAATTTCTAAAAGATTTTTATGAGTTTTCATAATATTTTGGCGGGAAAAATACTGTTTAACAGGACCCCCCCCCTAATTTCCCCCTTTTTGGCGGGAAAACAGAAATTTCTAACAGATTTTTAGGAGTTTTCATAATATTTTGGCGGGAAAAATACTTTTTTAACAGGATTTTTTTTTTCAAAATTTTGTCCTTTTTTTGCGGGAAAACAGAAATTTCTAACAGATTTTTAGGAGTTTTCATAATATTTTGGAGGGAAAAATACTTTTTTAACAGGATTTTTTTTTCTTCAAAATTTTGCCCTTTTTTGGCGGGAAAACTACAATTTCTAACACATTTTTAGGAGTTTTCATAATATTTTGGCGGGAAAAATACTTTTTCAACAGGATTTATGTTTTCAACTTTTGCTCTTTTTTTTTGCGGGAAAACATAATTTTCAACCGATTATTAGGAAAAGCATGTGACATACACTCGTAAATTCGTAATAAAACGAAGCTTCATAAAATGGCGAGAACTGTTGATAAGACCGAAGCTCTTTCTGCATTTCCGAATCAAATGGCGTGGAAGCGGGATGAGAAACGTGCCTTTTCAACTCGTTCCGCCATTTTATGACGATTTTTACGACGAATTATGACGATTTGCTGTTCGACGTTTCTTTATTTTCTTCTTCTAAGTTTATATTCTAAATTTTTATTTGAGGCTAATTGAATTCCTGGGATTCCTGTGTTGGGGAGCCCTAAGGAACGGAATAGTTTGACGAATTAAACTAATTTTACCTTCCCCTTAATTTTACGGTTTGAATAATCGCATTGTTCCCCGCAGTTAGTCAAACTAGATCGCTAACACGATTTCGCCTCGGGCAGCCTATTTAGTTATGAAGATATCCCGAGTTTTTCAGGCCCCAAAAAAAACCTTAAAATGTTTGAACCGCCGCGGAAATCTCATCAAAAATTATTTGACGGGAATGACAATTGTGATTTATTTCAGTTTCAACGGTGAACGTATCGGGGACACGATGGAATCTGGTAAATTGAACGCTCTGATCAATGTGTTTGTCAAACGCAAACATGGGAGTCCTTCGGAAAATGGGAAAGCGATCTACCTCGACCCCCCGAAACTTTCAGTATAATAAGCGTCAAGATGTCAACTAATTGTAGGGAAGTCCAAATTTTGGTGGGTCATGGCGAAAGCCACCAACTGGGACCATCCTTTTTTGGCCACTTTCTCCTAACTTTTGTTCAAAAGAAACCGTTTTACCAAAGTTTTTGTAACTTTTAAAGAAATAAATCAGTTTTTAACGGGTTTTCGTGCGTTCCTCCGTGTTTTGGCCAAACAACTACTTTCCAAGCGGTTTTCTTCCTCCAAAAATTTCCTATTTTACCGATTAGTCAGAATTGGAAAATTGGGGCTTTAAACAGGGGTCGGAAACGCTGAGGTCGGAGGTTCGAATCCCGCTGGGGGACAAATTTTTGAAGCTTCAAAAAAACTTTTGAAATGATGAAAGGAGAGGGGAATATGATGGAGGGGGGAAGTATAAACGAGGGGGGAAGTATAAACGAGGGGGAAGTATAAACGAGGGAGGAGTATAAACGAGGGGGGAGTATAAAGAGGGAAGAGTATAAAGGGGGGGAGTATAAAGGAGGGGAAAGTACAAAGGAGAGGGAAGTATAAACGAGGGGGGAAGTACAAACGATGGGGGAAATACAAACGAGGGGGGAAATATAAACGAGGGGGGAGTAAAAAGAAGAGGGAGAGTATAAAGGAGAGGGAATTATAAAGGAGGGGGAATTATAAAGGCGTATAACGAAAGGGGATGTATAAAGAAGGGGAAGTATAACGGAGGGGGAAGTATAACGAAAAGGGAAGTATAACGGAGGACGTTTTATAAACCGCTAATTGCTCTCGAACGGTTATTTTAATTTAAAACCCATTAAACTTTGAAAAATCATAAAATCGATCGCTTGGCCAATAAATTATAGGAATCTTAATTTTATAAGATATTTATAAGATAAAGTAGACGTATAGGAGGGGGAAGTATAAGGGAGGGGAAGTAGGGGAAGTATAAAGGAAGGGGAATTATAATGGAGAGGGAAATATATTGGAGAGGGATGTATAAGGGAAGGGTTAGAAAGATTAAGCATCTATTTATACATAATCTTATACTTCCCCCTCTGTTATACTTCCCCCTCCGTTATACGTCCCCTCCTTTATACTTCCCTCTCCTATATACTTCCCTCTCCTATGTACTTCCATCTCCTATATACTTCCCTCTCCTATATACTTCCCTCTCCGTTATAATTAACCTTCCGATATACTTCCCCTCTTTCTAGATAACGGTTATCTTTGTAGATACGAAATCTTTGTGTTTTGGGGATTTCAAGGTTGGAAAATTCGAAAAACGTTCAAAAAGCAGATAAAACATAAGTTTGCCTTTCGGAAAAATTGAGGAAATCAGCGGTAAAAAGGGGTTTTCTCTCCCCAAACGTCGAGGGAAATCTTCCTACTTTTTAGGAAAACCATTTTTGCCAATTTCTTTAAAAAAGCGCGTTTTTGAATCGGATTTTTGTGCAATAAGCCAGCAGCCCCCCCCCCCCCCTCAGGGAGAACAGCGAACTGTAACATTTTCAAATCTTAAAGATAACAATAATCGGTTTTTCGTCGGAAATTGCTCTATGCAAACAAGGTATCTGATTAGTATGCATGAGTGTGTATCGCCATGACGTCTAATCGGCCGACCCTTACGGAGAGTTGAACATGTTTCAGTCCTTCGGATCCGACCAATTTCAGATATCTTATTTTTTAAAAGATCTTTAATTTAAGGCTCCGTTATACCCCTTCTTACGGTAGCATTCATTGAAGTTTTTCTCCCATTTTGCGAGAAAACGGTTTTAACTTTTGGCAAAACTGGTTTTCCTAAAAAGTTGGAGGGAAGATTTTCCTCAATTTTTCCGGAAGGAAAGCTTACGTTTTATCTTCTTTTTCGAATTTTCCAACCCTGAAATCCCCAAAATAGAAAGATTTCGTATCTAGAAAGATAACCGTTATTAATATCAAACAATTAACCAATAATAGAGGAAGAAATGACTGTGATAACGGGTATCTCACGACGCGTTTCGGCTTAATAAGCCTCGTCAGGTGAGCTATTCCCTCTATCACAATCATTTCTATCTTTTCTCTGTGGACCTATCTACGAGAGAATTAGTGGAAACTGCGGGAAGCTGGAGACAAATCGTCCCCCAAAAACCTCAACGCCGCCACTTCTCTAAGAGATAGAGCCACTCACCACCTTGATATTAAAATCAATTTGCGTATAGCAATTAAAATTAAAATAAGATAACCGTTATCTAGAAAGAGGGGGAAGTATAACGGAAGGTGAATTATAAAGGGAAGTATAAAGGAGGGGACGTATAACGGAGGGGGAAGTATAACAGAGGGGGAAGGGTCTTCCAGATCCCGGAGGGTTATTGACCTTTACCGATCTCAACTTTGTCTTTGGCTCCGGCTACACTTCCCCCTCCGTTGTACTTCCCCCTCCGTTATACTTCCCCTCTTTAATATTTCCCCCTCCTATATTTTGACTTCTCTTTAAGGAAGTTTTCGTTAGAAGCTCTTCAAACTAGTACTTTTAAAATATCACAAATCTTTTCGATTTCTTAAATTTTATCACAATTTTTAAGATTAAAAATTCCATAAAACGAATTTGTATTTATATTTATAAATGTATAATAAAGCTAAATATAAGAAAGTAATTTCGTACCTACATTAAATTTTTTGTAAATTGGGAGCAAAATCAAAAACTTGAGCTTCGTTTCCGATTGTTACTCGATTGCAGCTCAATCTAAACGAAAAAATAAAACATTTTTCTCGCAAAATTGGGGGAAAAACTTTAAAGAAAAAAACGCCGCCGTAAGAGCTATAACGGACGGTTAATTCTGACTAATTTCTCTACCTGATGATAACTTAGTAGTGTTTTGGGGAAAGTAGATACGACCAGTTTAACTCCCTTAAGGCCTTCCCGTTACTTCTCTCACCCTGGCAAACCTTAATTGCTCTATGAAGAGTTATATTCGTTTTGGAATCCGTAGTACGTTTTAAGCCGTTATCTACGTTAAACCGTCATTTTAAAAGCCCTAAAACGTATTGTTCCCTATGCAAATTCTTCTTGGAGCCGAAAAAAAAGGGAGTAATCGGAATTCTGTCATCAGTAGATTTCCAGGGATGAAGTTTAATAAAAGGGTTGGATGTTATTAAATGAATAAAAAAGAAAAAAAAGGGTTGAAAAATCGACAGTTTTAATTTTCCTAAAAAACAAGTCCAGACTGCATATTCCGGGTCAATACTTGTGCGGTTTGATTTATTCATTTTATAATTTTAACTTTTAAACTCGAGAATATTTTAATTTTAATCTACGTCTGAGGGCATTTTCGGAGCCAGAGCCATCTGGATATAATCACCGAAAAAAACAATAAAACTCTTTTTCCGATAGGCTTTTTTTTCTTGTCCATCTGGGTCGCTTTATCCCCTGGGTTTGTTAACTCGAAAAAGACGTATTGGACGGTTTGATGTATCGCCTTTTGATACGTCGAAGGATTTCTACCCAAATACTCCATTAGAGAAATGACTTTTCTTACGCCCATGATTGATTCTATCTCAAAGACATGTTTTAACATGTCCTTGAGGCATCAAATTTTTGTAGGAATACATATATACAGGGTATCCGCAAACACATGGCATACGTCTACATTCTGTATCGTCGCTAATGACCTTTTTCATGTTTTCTTACTTCAGAAATAAAAATTAGCGATTTTTTAACGGAGTTTTTCTTTTTGTTTGCGACGACATCTCATGATGCAGAATGCGAAGATTCTTGAATTTGTGATAATTGGGATCTTTGGACAAAAATCTTATTAAAAAAAGTACTAGTTTGAAGAGCTTCCAACGAAAACTTCCTTAGAGAAGTAACAATATAGGAGGGGGAAGTATAACGGAGGGGACGTACAACGGAGGGGATGTATAACAGAGGGGGAAGTATAACGGAGGGGGATGTATAAGGGAGGGAAAGTATAAGGAAGGGGAAGTATAAGTATTGAAGGAAGTATATGAGTGGGGAAGTAAAAGTGAGGGAAAGTATAACGGAGGGGAAGTGTTTTTTTTTTTTTTTTTTTTTTTTTTTTTTTTTTTTTTTTTTTCGAAAATGCATTACCTGTTGGCTAAATCGCGAACTTTGCGTTTTCTGTTGGTAGTAGGGTTGGTCTGAGGGGACGTACAACGGAGGGGATGTATAACAGAGGGGAAGTATAACGGAGGGGGATGTATAAGGGAGGGAAAGTATAAGGAAGGGGAAGTATAAGTATTGAAGGAAGTATATGAGTGGGGAAGTAAAAGTGAGGAAAGTATAACGGAGGGGAAGTGTTTTTTTTTTTTTTTTTTTTTTTTTTTTTTTTTTTTTTTTCGAAAATGCATTACCTGTTGGCTAAATCGCGAACTTTGCGTTTTCTGTTGGTAGTAGGGTTAAACTTTTTTGCTTTTGAGGAGAAAAAGTGAACATTTTTACCCGTTAACGAGTAGAACAAAACGAAACATGTGGCCAAACTGTCTAATTTAAACACATTAAAAAAAGTTTATTAATAAAATAGTCATGTAAGACACTAATTAGAAAATTTTAGAGCTTTTTTTTAAACCACCTTTTCCCACCCCTTATCCAGATTTTTTTTTAATTAAAACCTCCCGGCGTCCCTAATTTAAAAACTTTTGCGACGACGACTCCAAGGGCATTTAATTAAGGTGATTGGGATTCTTAAAATTGATATTTAACGCGAAAAAAAGTGGAAATTAAAAGTGTTTTTTGGGTGTTTTGTTTTAGCAGGGGAAATCCCGAGGGTGGAAAAAGTTGTGAGAATTGGGTCATATGTGACTTGTTTCTTGATTTTTGTTTGCTGCTTAAAAGCATCTCGGAGAATTGACGCTTCTTAAACCATAAAAGTAACAAAATTCTTATTAAAAAATATTGAGAGTAGATCAGCTGGATGCAATAGATTAGACAGAGTAAAGTCCGGAGCTGGCTCAATATTCTCACTTGGCAAATCAGGAGTATTATTGGTTCTCCTATAATGGGATAGTTTCCGTTAGTAATTTAGTGCGTTGGCCCGACATCAAGTTAGCTTTCGCTAGTCTGTCTTAGGAGTTACGACCCTTGAACCCTCCCAACCGTCGGCAGTTTCAATTTATGCGAGTTTCGACAGAATATTAGTTCCTCTCGCTTTATAGCGTGATCCGTTTGATATACTGGGTGTCGCCGGGTCACAAAAATTTCTAACAGGAGTTTACATTATATTTTGACGGAAAAAAATACTTTTTTAACAGGATTTCTTTTTAAAATTTTGCGTTTTTTTGGCAGAATTTTAGGAGTTTTCATAATATTTTGGAGGGAAAAATACTTTTTTAACAGGATTTTTTTTTCAAAAATTTTGCCCCTTTTTTTGGTTAAAAAATAAAAGTTTTAACAGATTTTTAAGGAGTTTTCATAATATTTTGGCGGGAAAACTACTTTTTTAACAAGATTTTTTTTTCAAAAGATGAAGAGATGAGAAAAAGATGAAAAGTCTCACCTGGCGGGACGTTTTCGAACTTAAACTGGTTATTAAAGCGGAAGGTTATCCCGCCTTTTTTAAACTTTTGTTTAATGTGTTCGAATTAGTTTTAGCAACATGTTTCCTTTTTGTTCTACTTGTTAACGGGTAAAAAAGGCCACTTTTTTTGCTTTTGAGGAGAAAAAGATGAAAAGTCTTACCTGGCGGGACTTTTTCGAACTTAAACTGGTTATTAAAGCGGAAGGTTATCCCGCCTTTTTTATTCTTTTTTTCCCCTCTCAGGGTAATAAGAGCGTAATTGTCGCCACTGAGTAATGGAAATCCGATCGAATCTATGACGTTGGAGGGTCGGATAAGCTAACTTGGATTCCAGCCAGCGACTGCTCTCAAAGCGGGTGAAAAAATAAAAAAAACGCCAGAGTCATTTTGAGTAAAGGGTTGAAAGAGATATAAATTAAAAGGTTTTTTGAATCCCATGGATTTTTGTCTCCTAAAACAAATATTATTTTGTTTTATTCAATCCCAATAAAGGTCCGTATTTTTGTAAGGTATAAAAAAACCGTAAAAAAACGTTTTTTTTTCTCCCTTCACCGTGACCTCCTTTTAAGATAAGGTTGACGTCTCGCTGTAAAATATTCACGATTTAATTAAATTTTTAGGACTTCTTGAATGAAGGGTTGTAGGGATTTTTTGGAGATTTTAGTTTTACGTTTATTGGAGGTGTTGATGAATTGGGGGGGGGGGGTTATAAATCAAGGTTCCATTTTGATAGGTTGTCATCCGAATCGTGGAGGAACGGATTTATACGACATGGAGCAAATCATTCCGGCCGACCGCATTTTTCCTTCATCCTTTCATTCCTGTCTGAAAAGATAGTTTTAAAAATTGGCCTAGCCCCTTGGCTAGGCAAAATGCCACCTGTCGATAAAGAAGCGTTTTCCTCGATTTTCTGGTGTAGAAACACCCGTACAATCAGGATTTCGGGCGTTGAATGTCTTTATGCCGGATTTTTGGTCATTCTCTTCAAATTCTGGCCTATAAACACCCGTTTTATCGGAAGTTCGGGCGATTACCATTTCTATTACCGGGTCTTAGGTCATTTTCCTCGATTTCCTGGTGTAGAAACACCCTTATCAGCGGATTTTTGGCGTTGCACATCTTTATTACCGGGTTTTTGGTCCTATTCCTCGATTTTCTGGTGTAGAAACACCCGTATCTGCAGGATTTCGGGCGTCGAACATCTTCATTACCGGGTTTTTGGTCATACACTTTAAAAACGCCCTTTTTATCGGGAGTTCGGGCGTTTAACATTTCTTTTACAGGGTCTGAAGTCGCTTTCCTCGATTTCCTGGTGTAGAAACACCCGTATCAGCGGATTTCGAGCGTTGGGCATCTTTATTACCGGGTTTTTGGTCCTTTTCCACGGTTTTCTGGTGTGGAAAAACCCGTTTCCGCAGGATTTCGGACGTTGATCATCTTTATTACCGGGCTTTTGGACATTTTCCTCGATTTCCTGGTGTAGAAACACCAGTTTCAGCGGATTTCGAGCGTTGCACATCTTTATTACCGGGTTTTTGGTACTTTTACTCGATTTTCTGGTGTAGAAACACCCGGATCAACAGGATTTCGGGCTTGTTACAACTTGTTTACCGGGTTTTTACTCATATTCATCAAATTCTGGTCTTTAAACACCCGTTTTATCGAGAGTTCGGGCGATTAACATTTCTTTTACCGGTTTTTTGGTCCTTTTCCTCCATTTTCTGGTGTAGAAACACCCTTATCAGCGGATTTTAGGCGTTGCACATCTTTATTACCGGGGTTTTGGTCCTCCTCCTCGGTTTTCTGGTCTAAAAACACCCGTATCCGCAGGATTTCGGGCGTTGAACATCTTTAGTACCTGGTTTTTGGTCCTTTTCCTCGATTTTCTGGTGTAGAAACACCCGGATCAACAGGATTTCGGGCTTGTTACAACTTGTTTACCGTATTTTTGGTCATATTCATCAAATTCTGGTCTTTAAACACCCGTTTTATCGAGAGTTCGGGCGATTAACATTTCTTTTACCGGTTTTTGGTCCTTTTCCTCCATTTTCTGGTGTAAAAACACCCGTATTTGCAGGATTTCGGGCGTTGCACTTCTTTATTACCGGGGTTTTGGTCATTTTCCTCAATTTTCTGGTGTAGAAACACCAGCATTAGCAGGATTTCGGGCGTTTTACATCTTCATTACCGGGTTTTTGGTCATACCCTTTAAATTCCGTTCTATAAACACCCGTTTTATCAGGGGTTCGGACGATTAACATTTTCTTTTACCGGGTTTTTGGACCATTTCCTCGATTTCCTGGTGTAGAAACACCCGTATCAGCGGATTTCGAGCGTTCCACATCTTTATTACCGGGTTTTTGGTCATCTTCCTAGATTTTCTGGTGTAGAAACACCAGCATTAGCAGGATTTCGGGCGTTTTACATCTTCATTACCGGGTTTTTGGTCATACCCTTTAAATTCCGTTCTATAAACACCCGTTTTATCAGGGGTTCGGACGATTAACATTTTCTTTTACCGGGTTTTTGGACCTTTTCCTCGATTTCCTGGTGTAGAAACACCCTTATCAGCGGATTTCGGGCGTTGCACATCTTTATTACCGGGTTTTTGGTCCTTTCCTTCAATTATCTGGTGTAGAAACACCATTATCAGCAGGATTTCGGGCGTTGAACATTTTTATTACCAGTTTTTGGTCATTTTCCTTGATTGTATGGTGCAGGAGAAACCGTTTTATCAGGAGTTGGGACACTTAACATTTCTTTTACAGGATTTTTGGTACTTTTGGTCTAGAAACACCCGTTTTATCAGGTGTTCTGGCGTTTAAACATCTTTTTTGTTTGTTTAGGGTGTCCCATAGCGTCATCTTATCCAGCCCCCCAGTCATGCTCAAATTAAAAGGGCTAATAAGGGATTTGATCAGAAATAGGACTAAAAGGACCTTTCGTTTTGTTTCAGAGTATTTTGGCATGTGATGTTGCGTGTGAGGACATGGCAGGCGGGAGGCGGGTGGACTGCCTCACTGTACTTTCACCTCTGACCGCCCTCCTTTCGCTCGCCATCGTCTCAGTCGCGATCTCGACAAACTCTTGGCTTCTAACGGAGGAGAAGATGCCGAACCCGAACTACAACGGGACCGGCGACAATGAGTACCTTCAGAAGTTCACAGTCAGCGGCCTTTGGACTTTATGCTCAACCAACCGTAAGTTCCAACTTCAACGCAATCATTACCCAAATTCAAAAATATTTTATTAAAATATCCCAGAACCATCATCAAAAAATAGAATTTTAGATAAAATGGTCATCTGCATAGTAAATATAGGCTTGAAAATTGCACCGAGGACAAAGGACAGTATTAAAAAAAGTACGATCAATTGAACAATGGCGATCGTACCTCTGATCCAAAGGTCTTTTTTCTTCCTGGTCATCACCATTCTCAGCGCGCAGTCTAGCAGGAAATGAAAAAGATGAACGAGTATCGTAAAAATGGGAAAGATAGCGCGAAACATTGAAAAGACGACGTAGACAGCATGCCACGAGTGTTCAACGATGGCAGCCATGAGGCTCACGAAATTATCCTCCGATGGTCCCACACCTCTGGATGACTGAAAAGTCTGCAGAGAATCGCGTAGAGATTTCAAAAAATAAAGAGGGCCGATTGATTCACATTTTGACTAAAAATCACAAATTAAGAAGCTCTGCGCAGATTCAACTTACCCTTCTTTGATACATCTTTATTTTACACTAAAATTTATTTAGAAACAAAAATTTTGAAATTTTTATTATAGGCCGTAAACATGTGGATAAACACGTGCATCGAAGAAAAATGTAGGGGAAAAAATGAAAAACAGAAAAACGCGATAAAAACCAATAACATTCAGATTTTAGGGTTTTCTTCCATCTTTTGGCAAAGAATCGACGATTAAGATGATTTTAAGACTTTTAGGTCGCCATAAAGCACAAAGAACAGATTGAAAAAAAATTTAGGGGCAGTGGCACTTCATTTAGTTCACGAAATCACCGCTAAGTCCGAGAATTGATTGAAAACGTTGGTACATGTGAGTTTACGATACCAGAACAAAGCGCAGGCGCGAGACTACTGGGCAACGCGCATGCGTTTATTATTAGTTCCCGCGTTTTTTCGGGCGTTATTTCGGCTTTCCGTTTCTTTTGAACTGTGGGCTTAAAACCGCCTTCTGAACTAATTTTTTGCCGTTTTTCCCATTCTTTTTGAGCCAAAACTTCAATCTTTCCAAATTTCACGATTTTTCCCAACTTTTTCGTCCCAGAAAACCAGATTTTAGGGTTTTCTTCCATCTTTTGGCAAAAAATCGTCGATTTAGATGATTTTAGTACGCTTAGGACGCCTTAAACACAAAGAACAGATTGAAAAAAAAATTTAGGGGGCAGTGGCACTTCATTTAGTTCACGAAATCACCGCTAACTCGAAGAATTGATTGAAAACGTCGGTACATGTGAGTTTACGATACCAGAACAAAGCGCAGGCGCGAGACTACTGGGCAACGCGCATGCGTGTATTATTAATTCCCGCGTTTTTTCGGCGTTATTTCGGTTTTCCGTTTCTTTTGAACCGTGGGCTTAAAAACCGCCTTCTCAACTAATTTTTTGCCGTTTTTCCCATTCTTTTTGAGCCAAAACTTCAATCTTTCCAGATTTCACGATTTTCCCAACTTTTTCGTCCCAGACAACCAGATTTTAGGGTTTTCTTCCATCTTTTGGCAAAGAATCGTCGATTTAGATGATTTTAGTACGTTTAGGACGCCTTAAACACAAAGAACAGATTGAAAAAAAAAATTTAGGGGGCAGTGGAAACTAATATTTAGTTCACGAAATCACCGCTAACTCCGAGAATTGATTGAAAACGTCGGTACATGTGAGTTTACGATTCCAGAACAAAGCGCAGGCGATAGCCTAGTGGGCAACGCGCATGCGTTTATTATTAGTTCCCGCGTTTTTTCGGCGTTATTTCGGCTTTCCGTTTTTCTTTTGAACTGTGGGCTTAGAAACCGCCTTCTGAACTAATTTTTTGCCGTTTTTCCCATTCTTTTTGAGCCAAAACTTCAATCTTTCCAGGTTTCAAATGCAAAAGATGAATTTTTTAAAAAACCCGGGAACTAATAATACACGCATGCGCATTGCCCAGTTGGCTCGCGCCTGCGCTTTGTTCTGGTACCGTAAGCTCACATGTACCGACGTTTTCAATCAATTCTTGGAGTTAGCGGTGATTTCGTGAACTAAATGAAGTGCCACTGCCCCCTAAATTTTTCTTCGTAAATCAGTTCAAATTTGGATTTTAGGGTGCCCTAAACGTCCTAATATCATCTAAATCCAAAAGATAGAAGAAAACTACTTAAGATTTTAAAAAACTGGTGAATTCGGACGAAAAATCAAGATGATTTCGGTGGAAATTCCAGTTTTGGATTAATTGACGTTTCTGAAATCGTAAAACTTCTTTGAATTCTCACCAGGAAGCGCCAACTTCGTTATTGAATGACCTTGAAATAGTAGTTCGGCGCATGCGCGTTGTATGGTACCGGTCATATTGACCAAAGCGCCAAATTTAAAAAAAATCGCCATAAAAAGTCGACATAAATTATTTAAAATACGAAAAATTTTTCTTCCCACTTTTGGTAGAAATAAATCAAGTATGATCAACCCTGACAGGAGGCCATATCGCGGTTATAACTTATTGACTAAAAAAAATCCCTCGGAGGCAACTTTTTTCCTCTCCACCTGCTTCCTTCCCGGCGCGATAGGGGGTTTACGAGAGCGAGAAATTCATTCTGCATCTTAAACCTCTTCACCTTTAAACTTTTTCTTAAAAAAATTGTTAACCTTAAGTTGTTGACATTTTGTCCGTTTTCGAATTGGAAACCGCGGGATAATAAAATCGTTTTTATTATTTACCGAAGGGACAAAAGTAATTATCCGAGGGACTACGAACTTAGGGAGCTTATTTAAATTTTCACGCACGCAATCAAACTTTGTTTAAAAGCACATTTCCCGATGAAAATTTCCCTTCGGAAAATGTGACGGTTTATAAAATGCCGATACTGGAGAAGTAGGGGTGGGATTTATTAGGAGCCCGGATTTGAGTTTAATAGCATTAGTTTATACGACTATTACTAAGAGTTAGGCCGGGGTGTCTGGGGAGAGGGTACGTGTTTCCTCAATCTCTCGAACGCTCCGCGGATTTAGGTGCATTTACATAGGAAGCGAGGAAAAGACGAATACCGAGTTGAAAGCATTTCGAGACAACCCTTTTGTCTTTCGGAGAAATTGAGACAGTTCAATCCCTTCTTGGACGATAGTTAACTCAGAATTCAACTTTTTTTCTCACTTTTTTAACTTCCTTAAAGAAGTTATTGTGATACCCTCCATGTCGGGTTTTTGGGGAGGGGTCTTCCGGGGTCCGGAGGGTAAAATCGAATATTGATCTTTACCGATCTCAACTTTGTCTGTGGTTCCGGCCGGCCGGCCGGCCGTCCGGCACTCCGTAGCATTTTTTCCGGAACACTTTACGGCCACAGTTTTCATCCGATTTTCACCAAATTTTTACACAAATTTCTTTAGCCGGTGAAGAAGAATATGACGAGGGCGATTTTTGAATTTCGAAAAAATGGCGGAGATATGTCTGTTTGAAATTTTAAAAAATTCGCTGCGGCCGAACCGTTAATCCGATTTTCACCAAATTTTCACCAATTACTCCTTATATTTTTAAGAATTTTTGGTGCAAAAAAATTGCCACTTTTTAATTACTATTTTTATTAGTAGGGAGAAATTTCGTACTTCTACCCTTTACGAGAGGCACATCCCTAGGCCAAAGAGCCCATTATTTCTACCTCGACACTTAAAAAATTTTTCGAAAAAAGAACTTAAAAATTTTTCGAAAAAAAAAAAGGAAAACCCGGAAAATTTTTCGAAAAAAAACTTTGAAAATTTTTGAAAAAAAAAAAAAATTTTTTTTCGGACAAAAAAAAAACTTAGAACATTTTTCAAAAAAAGAACTTAGAAAATTTTTCGAAAAAAGAACTTAGAAAATTTTTCGAAAAAAAAAAAAAAAAAAAAAAAAAAAAAGCCCGAAAAATTTTTCGAAAAAACTAACTTGGAAAATTCTCCTTATACTTTCCCTCCCTACTACATCCCTTCCTTTATACTTTCGTTCCCTTATACTTCCCCCTCCATTATACTTGCCCCTCTGTTATACTTTCCCCTTCCTTATACTTTCCCCTCCGTTATACTTCCCCGTTCGTTATACTTCCCCTCCCATATTATACTTCCTACTCCGTTATACTTCCCCTCCGTTATACTTCCCCTCCCACATACTTCCCACTCCGTTATACTTCTCCTCCCATATACTTCCCCCTCCTATATAGATACTTCTCTTTAAGGAAGTTCCCGTCGGGGCCAGCTCCAGACTAGTACTTTTTATTAAAATTAAAAGGCGAAAGAGAGAAAGAGGGGCGTTATTATATCATTTTACATTAATTATCATTATAGTAGGGAGAAATTTCATACTTCCACGCCTTACGAGAGGGACCTCTCTTGGGCAAAAATCCCATTATTTCTACCTTGACACTTACCTAAAAAATTAAGGAAGTTTATTTTCGAAAAAAGAACTTAGAAATTATTCCAGAAAAAAAGTGCAAATTTAAAAAAGAAAAGCAGAAAAATTTTCAAAAAAAGGTGGAAAATTTTCCGAAAAAAAAATTAAGAAAATTTTTTGAAAAAATAAACTTGCTATTAAAAGTTACAGAGGGAGAAAGAATGAAAAAACGGATATTCCACGACCGGTTTCGGCGTAATACGCCTCATCAGGTGGACTATTTCCTTATATTTCGTATTACGCCGAAACCGGTCGTGGAATATCCGTTTTTTCATTCTTTCTCCCTCTGTAACTTTTAATAGCAACAAATACACGTTCCCTATTTGCGCGATTACGCATAAGCCAAAACCTTGTAGTAAAAAAAATAAACTTCCCCCTCCGGTATTAATACTATTTTTTTTCCATCTTTTCTTTGTGTTTTAAGGCGTCCTTAACGTCCTAAAATCGACGATTCTCTGGAGGTTTTTTCTTCATTTCTCAAAAAATAATTTATAAGTCAAATAATTTCCAGAAAATTTCCCTTTTTCAGGATTTTTTGGCTCAAAATTTCCCATCAAATCAATTATTTTTGGCGTTTTCTCCTGATTAGGTTTCTTTTTATTTTCACTGGATTTTCGTGCAGGAAAAGGGTGAGTAATGGTTGTCGCCTTTTCTTCCGGAGTGCCTTTACTAAAGATTTTTTTTTTCTTTTTTTTAAACTCCTTTTTTGTACGCACGTATTCTCGTCATCTGACAAACGGCCAGATTCCCAAGGGTTGGGGTTTTTTTTTAAACGACAATTTATAAAGATTACCATCCTCTCGGAGTGTAATCGCTAACAAATACGATTTTAAACCCGATCGATTTTCCGAAAGGTCTTGAGACATTACGTAAATCGGCCCTTTCCCCTTTTTTCCTCTAGGGAGTAAAAAAAAAAATTAATTAAAAATACAATTAATTAACGAAATGGATACCCGGATAAGAGATTAGATCACCAGGCTTGGTTTACACGGCAGATCGTTAAGTTAACTGACACGGGGAGAGGAAAATGATTGATGCGCCACCGAGACGTTATGAGTGAGCCAAAGGGTGACATGAGATATCGCGAATCCTCTAATTACAATTATAATGAAATTAGCGTTTGAAACTGTATCCGAAGATTTGTACCATCCGGAATTCCCTTTTTTTCTCATTCGGTATTGGAGTTCAGGTAAACACGAATAAACGCAAATAATAAAAAAAATAGTGCTTTGAAAGGAGGAAATAACCGAACGTCTCTATATTGACTTGTGTAGAACATGCGACTTTTATTGAGGTTTCCTTTTAAAAAGATCATGACAGCCAATCTCATAGAAAACGCAAAATCAGCCTTTTATTTCCTTCTAAAATACGTTTATTTTTAAAGAAACTGCAGGGGGGTGATGGTGCGGAAATCAAGGTCAGTTTAGTACAATAAATCACCGCTTGAGGATAGTTTTTAACAAATTCAAGGTCATCCACTGAGAAAGCTGTCTGTCAAGAATCGGTGCGGATTTCAAGGTCAACTTAGTACAATAAATCACCGCTTGAGGATAGTTTTTAACAATTTCAAGGTCACCCACTGAGGAAGCTGTCTGTCAAGAATCGGTGACGGAAGCCACTGAAAAACCGAGCAAAAAAAAAAGTTTGGAAAAAACTTCGTTATTTCGGCATTCCGTTTCTTTTGAACTGTGGGCTTAAAAACCGCCTTCCTAACTAATTTTTTGCCGTTTTTCCCAATTTTTTTGAGCCAAAACTTCAATCTTTCCAGATTTCATGATTTTTCCCAACTTTTTCGTCCTAGGAAACCAGATTTTAGGGTTTTCTTCCATCTTTTGGCAAAGAATCGTCGATTTAGATGACTTTACGACGTTTAGGGCGCCTTAAAACACAAAGACCAGAGTGAAAACTAAAATTTAGGAGGCAGTGGCACTTCATTTAGTTCACGAAATCACCGCTAACTCCCGAGCATTGATTGAAAACGTCGGTACATGTGAGTTTACGATACCAGAGCAAAGCGCAGGCGCGAACCAACGGGGCAACGCGCATGCGAGGATTATTAGTTCCCGCGTTTTTTCGGCTTTCCGTTTCTTCTGAACTGTGGGCTTAAAAACCGCTTCTGAACTAATTTTTTGCCGTTTTTCCGTATCAAAATAAATCTTTTGAGCCAAAACTTCAATCTTTCCAAATTTCACGATTTTTCCCAACTTTTTCGTCCCAGAAAACCAGATTTTAGAATTTTCTTCCATCTTTTGGCAAAAAATCGTCGATTTTAGGACGTTTAGGACGCCTTAAAACACAAAGAACAGATTGAAAAAAAAAATTAGTTTTGTTGGAAATTCCAGTCTGTAAAACTTCTTTTAATTTTCACCAGGAAGCGCCAACTTCGTTTTTGAATGACCTTGAAATAGTACCGTACCACTTCCCCCTCTTTCTTTATTCATTTTGAGACATAGCCTCAAAAATGGTTAATATTCATTGAATTTTCTGTCATGTTATTTTCAGTTCTGCCAATTTTTTTTTCGGGTCTGATAGAAACGAGGAGAAATAGGAACTGGGTCTGATAATCCGATGAGGGCCGTAGCCGAAGAGACGATGAAATGATTTCCGTGGAAAAAGGGATGACGTTCGGGCTGAGTGGAAGGGGAAGGAAAAAGAGTGGGGGGAGGACCAACGTGGATAACGAGGTACTTCCTGTCCTCGAGTCCCCTTCTTCTCCCCTGTATCTACTACTAGAAGGATTTTCTTCCTCGAATACCATAAGAGGATAACCCTATTGAAAAAGACGTATTTAACCCATTCTAACCGGAAAATTTACAAAATCTTGTTAAGGATTACCACGTTTTTTCCCTCCTTTTTTTTAAATCTTCCGGGAGGTTTAAAGTTAACAAGTTTGGATATTTCTAGGTTTTTTTCGTATTTGATAAACTCTTTTTGGAACTGAATTTTATAAATAGATAGAAGATGTGGGGTTGTGAATGTAAGGAGGTTTATAGAAAATGAAGGGCGTTTGAGTGAAGGCGAGGGCGGGTGTCGGGGCAGCCCTTGTCGTGACATATTGCACCCCCAGGTCCTCTTACCAGAAACTCAACCCTCGGCAGAAAAAAAAAAAAAAAAAACAAAAAAAAACCCTCTTTCTTTCTTCAACTTTCATATTTGCTAGATATCAGGGGGGTGAATTTTCGAACACAAAAATGATTAAATTTTCCACGTAATTTCAAGGAGAGTTTGAGAAGGGGTGGCAACTTTTTCCCGCTCCCACTTAGAGGCCAAACATCGGGAGGGGTTTAACTTTTAACGACTTTTCAGGGAGGTTGCTTCTTTTGAAAGGGAAGGCCCCCCTCTTTTCGGTCATGAAGTACTTAACGAACTGACATTCAGTTCAAATTACGGAACCCAAACCGCTCGCGTTAAATCTTCGGAGAAAACCGTTTAAAAGCACTATCTTGATCGCCTAGGGTGTGGACGTCGATGTTTATGTCGATGCCATCAATACATCGAGGCTTGCGAACAGCGGTCGTCTATGTCAATGAGTGTGTCAATGCCATCCAGCCATGCGTCGAGGCTTGCGAACAGCGGATATCGATGTCGTGGAGGATGTCGATGACATCCATCCATGCATCGAGGTGTGCGAAAAGCGGACGTCACTGTCAACGAGTGTGTCGATGCCATTCCAACCATCGAGGTGTACGAAAAGCCGAACTTGCCCCTCTTGCATTTCGCCCCGACGGGAACATCCTCAAAGTACGTCAATTCATCCCTACCATCGGTACTTAACGAACTGACATTCAGTTCACACAGTTCAGTTAAATCTTCGAAGAAAACCGTTTAAAAGCACTATCTTGAACACCTAGGGTGTGGACGACGATGTCGATATCAACGAGTGTGTCGATGCCATCAATTCATCGAGGCTTACGAACTGCGGACGTCTATGTCAATGAGTGTGTCGATGCTTGCGAGCAGCGGATATCGATATCTTCGAGGATGTCGATGACATCCAGCCATGCATCGAGGCTTGCGAACAGCGGACGTCTATGTCAATGAGTGTGTCGATGCTTGCGAACAGCGGACATCGATGTCGTCGAGGATGTCGATGTCATCCATCGAGGTGTGCAAAAAGCGGACCTCGATGTCAACGAGTGTATCGATGCCATCCAGCCATGCATCGAGGCTAGCGGATAGCGGACGTATATGTCAACGAGTGTGTCGATGCCATCCAGCCATGCGTCGAGGCTTGCGAACAGCGGGCGTCTATATCAATGAGTGTGTCGATGCTTGCGAACAGCGGACATCGATGTCGTCGAGGATGTCGATGTCATCCATCCATGCATCGAGGTGTGCAAAAAGCGGACCTCGATGTCAACGAGTGTATCGACGCCATCCAGCCATGCATCGAGGCTAGCGGATAGCGGACGTATATGTCAACGAGTGTGTCGATGACATCCAGCCATGCGTCGAGGCTTACGAACCGCGGATATCGATGTTGTCGAGGATGTCGATGCCATCGAGGCTTGCCGATAGCGGACATCGATGTCGACGATTGTGTCGGTGCCATCCATCCATCCATCCATCCATCGAGGTGGGCGAAAGGCGGACGTCGCTGTCAACGAGTGTGTCGATGCCATCCAGCCATACGTCAAGGCTTGCAAACCGCGGATATCGATGTTGTCGAGGATGTCGATGCCATCCATCCATGCATCGAGGTTCGCCGATAGCGGACATCGCTGTCAACGAGTGTGTCGATGTCATTCCAACCGTTGCGAAGCCTAACTTGCCCCTCTTGCATTTCGGAACTTCCTCAAAGTACGTCAATTCATCCCTACCATCGAAAACAAATTTTAACAAAAATGTAAGCTTTCGCCCAGTCAGAACGTGAACAGTCCAGCGTCTTGATTTTCCAAGAAACATAAAAAGAACTCTTTTTCTTACAAAAAAAGGAAGTTGAATATTGGACAAATTGGGTTGAAAGAAACAAAGTGTAAAAGAGTTAAGGGGCGGGCTCTAGAACAAAGAATATCGAGCTAACCAGCAATAATAAAAGAAAAAAAAAAAGTTTCCTCCGTTCTCAAGTTCGAGATTAGGTTTAAAAAATGGCGTCCACTGTGCATTTTATGCCAAAAAATGACCTGAAAAAGTTGAAAATAAGAGAAGATAAACGAATGGCTAAATCCACTTAGGTGTCCTCGGTTCGTTAAAGCTTTTAGTGGCCTCTGGAAATGGAATGATGCCTTGAAAGTCGAAAAAAAGGTAGAAATTCAAGTGGGGAAGGGTGGAATCTCGGATTCTTTTCCTCTTTTCAAGGGGGGACAAAAAAAAGGGGGTCGGTATTTCAGGCAATTTTCCACAATTCTGACCAGTTCTTAAGATTTATTTTACTTGTCGAACATTTAGCGCTTGAAAAAGTCACGGGGAATTTGAATAATGTACGGGACGATTTCCCACGGAAAAAAAGGTCTCCCCATCCCTTATGACAGACGCACGTGATGAATTATTTATGTTAAGGAATCTTGAAGAAAAGAAGCCCGATGTTTTGGCGAAAAAAAAAAATGGGCGAGGGAGAAAAATTTGTCTTTGGGATTTTCCCGGAGCAAACAGACCGGAATCCCCTCGGGTGGACCATTTGACAAACTAAACATTCTCGCTCTATTATTACTAAGTTGACGAAAAAACTTCAAGTTTCGACTTAAAGGGGATCCCTTGGTAAGTAAAATTCCTATCGCATCCTTGAACCTTTGTAAACTGAGAGGGGTCATCGGAAAAATTCAGAAAAGAGATAACCCCATTTTAAAAGAAATTTAAGATGGACGGAAAAATCGAGGGAAGAAAATTCCGCAAAAAGGGAAATTGGTCGAAAACCGAGGAAAACGCGTATCTTAAAAAATATTGTCTCAAGTTTTGGAAGATTTGGGGAGTTCAGTTTTTTGCCTCTTTTAGAAACTCACTTTATACGGCGTTTTTTTAACTTCCGAAGTTATTGTGATACCCTCCACGGGTTTTTGGGGAAGGGTCGAATATTGATCACCGATCTCAACTTTGTCTGTGGTGCCGGCTGTCCGTAGCATTTTTTTCCGGAACACTTTACGGCCACAATTTTCCGTCTGGTGGTCTTCACCAGATTTTCACCAAGTTTTCTTTAGTCGGTGAATGAGAAACTAACGAGGGCGATTTTTGAATTTCGAAAAAATGGCGGAGATATGTCTGTTTGAAATTTTAAAAAATTCGCTGCGGCCGAACAGTTGGTTCGATTTTCACCACATTTTCACCATTTACTCCTTATTTTTTAAGAATTTTTGGTGTAAAAAATTGCCACTTTTTAATTATTATTTTTTTTTTAGTAGGGAGAAATTTCATACTTCTACCCATTACGAGAGGCACATCCCTAGGGCAAAGAGCCCATTATTTCTACCTCGACACATCAAAAAATTTTCGAAAAAAAAATAACTTAGAAAATTTTTCAGAAAAAAACAACGCAAATAAAAAAAGAAAACCCGGAAAATTAAAAAAAGACTCGGAAATTTTTTTGAAAAAAAAAACCTATGAAATATTTTTTGAAAAAAAAACTCGAAAAATTTTTCAAAAAAAAAAACTTAATTTTGAAAATTAAGTAATTTTGGAATTTTTGAAAATTTTTTGACAAATAAAAAGCTTAAGAAATTTCATGACAAAAAAAATTACAAAATTTTTTGGAAAAAAAAAACTCGGAAAATTTTTCGAAAAAACAAAAAAACTCGGAAAATTTAAAAAAAAAAAAAAGAAAAGAAAACTTGGAAAAATTTTCGAAAAAAAATTACCCCTCGAAAAAAACTGTTCGTTTCTTAAAATTATTTCTTGGCTTTAGAATCCATTTATTTAATAAAATACAAAAGACTTTTTTAAAAATCTGATGAGATGTTAATTTTCGAAGAAAAATGAGTTTGTATTTAAATTTACTTCCCCTCTTTTATACATTCCCTCATTTATACATCCTCCTTCGTTGTACTTTCGTTCCCTTATACGTACCTCCCCCGCTGTTATACTTCCCCCTCCGTTGTACGTCCCCTCCGTTATACTTCCCCCTCTTATATTTTTACTTCTCTTTAAGGAAGTTTTCGTTGGAAGCTCTTCAAACCAGTACTTCTCTTTTAAGTTTTGTTCCTATTTTGCGAGAAAACTGTTCGTTTCTTAAAATTATTTCTTGGCTTTAGAATCCATTATTTAATTAAATACAAACTACTTTTTTAAAAAATCTAATGAGATGTCAATTTTCGAAGAAAAATGAGTTTGTATTTAAATTTATGAGTGTTTAATAAAGACAAAAGCTCAGAATGTTTTTTCCTAACCAATTCCAATTTTTGTAAATTGGGAGCAAAAACTTGATAAAATTACGGTTTTTAGCTTCCCATTTGAAAAGAATTGACAGGCTAATCGGCTGATCGATTAATCTTTCCGCTAAGGTCACGTTTCCATATAATTGTCTCACGTACAGGAATATTAATTAAGAAGGTTTTGCCCAGAAAACGGCTTACCTAGTGCTGAACAAGCATCCTCAGATTTTTTCCGCTATATTATTAATTTTTTCCCTATTATCAATTCTAAGTTAAAAGTTTAAAATTTTCAAAGTTAAGTCACGTCTTTATGCTAAAATAACGCCTTAGGGGTGAACACACTTGGGAAAACGCGAATGAACTCGGGGAACCCCACGGCATATTTGGGAAAGTTTGAATTTATGTTTAATTTCGTTTTTAAAATTTTGAGGGAGCAGGTGTCGGTTTTGATTTATTCATTTTGGAATGCGGGAAAGGGCTTATTTGTTAGCGAAATCTGGCATTTCGGGGGTCGAACCGTAATCAATTTGTCGTGGGTTTACGGCGTTTTGGTTAGGCTAAACCCTCAAGTCTTGACGGTATTGCGGGTCGTACAATTTTTGTAAGTTCTCTTTTATTTTAAATCTTCTTAACGAATTAGGGCGTTTTAAGAAGGATGATCCGGTTTCTGATGGGTTCCTGAAAAGGGGGAGGGTAAATTCGGCATTCGCTACGTTCCTCACGTCCGGTCTAATTACTCTCGAGGGCGAAACAGAAAATGGGGAGCAGCTTTAAATTTTCAACGGTCAATCGATGTTAAGCGAATTGCGGGAGGAGGGAGGCGAATTAAGCGCGTGAATCGAATCCCATATCCGCCCTTCCGTTAATTTGTTGATACACTCGACACATTAGGACAATAAACGTGGATTAACTAATAAATTAACGCTGACATTCAAGTTCTAAATTGAACGTTATCATTTTAAGGGTCTAAGGCTTATTTTTATTCCCCCGTTTATGGCAGAAACACCATTTTTACAAAAATTATTTCGTTCAAAAATAACGTATTTCTCGATCTCCCACCTCAGAAAATTTTTAATTTTGGTGGAAAAAGAACCTTTTATCTCATTTAATAGAGTTTACTTCATCTTTTGCTTGGAAAAAAAATTTTTTTATCAGATATTTAGGTATTTTTCTCAGTTTTTGACCAAAAACACCCTTTTAAACAAATATTAGAGAAGGAACAATATAGGAGGGGGAAGTATCAAGGAGGCGAAGTATAACGGAGGAGAAGTTTAGGGAGGGAGAAGTATAAAGGGGGGAAAGAAGAAGGGATAAGTATAAGGTAGGGGAAATTAAACTAGTTTTTCATCAGTTTTTGGCAAAAAAAAAAAAAAAAAAAAAATACTAGTTTGAAGAGCTTCCAACGAAAACTCCCTCAAAGAGAAGGAACAATATAGGAGGGGGAAGTATAAAGGAGGGAAAGAAGAAGGGTTAAGTATAAGGCAGGGAAAATTAAACTAGTTTTCATCAGGTTTTGGCAAAAAAAAAATACTAGTTTGAAGAGTTCCAACGAAAAATATCTCAAAGAGAAGGAACATTTTAGGTGGGGGAAGTATCAAGGAGGCGAAGTATGCGGGGGAGAAGTTTAGGGAGGGGGAAGTATAAAGGAGGGAAAGAAGAAAGGTTAAGTATAAGGCAGCGGATATTAATCTAGTTTTTCAAGTTTTCATCAGTTTTGGCCAAAAAAAATACTAGTTTGAAGAGCTTCCAACGAAAATCCCTCAAAGAGTAGGAACAATATAGGAGGGGGAAGTATCAAGGAGGCGAAGTATAACGGAGGAGAAGTTTAGGGAGGGAGAAGTATAAAGGGGGGAAAGAAGAAGGGATAAGTATAAGGTAGGGGAAATTAAACTAGTTTTTCATCAGTTTTGGCAAAAAAAAAAAAAAAAAAAAAAAAATACTAGTTTGAAGAGCTTCCAACGAAAACTCCCTCAAAGAGAAGGAACAATATAGGAGGGGGAAGTATAAAGGAGGGAAAGAAGAAGGGTTAAGTATAAGGCAGGGAAAATTAAACTAGTTTTTCATCAGGTTTTGGCAAAAAAAAATACTAGTTTGAAGAGTTCCAACGAAAAATATCTCAAAGAGAAGGAACATTTTAGGTGGGGGAAGTATCAAGGAGGCGAAGTATGCGGGGGAGAAGTTTAGGGAGGGGGAAGTATAAAGGAGGGAAAGAAGAAAGGTTAAGTATAAGGCAGCGGATATTAATCTAGTTTTTCAAGTTTTTCATCAGTTTTGGCCAAAAAAATACTAGTTTGAAGAGCTTCCAACGAAAAATCCCTCAAAGAGTAGGAACAATATAGGAGGGGAAGTATCAAGGAGGCGAAGTATAACGGAGGATAAGTTTAGGGAGGGGGAAGTATAAAGGAGGGGAAGAAGACGGGTTAAGTATAAAGGAGGGGAAGAAGACGGGTTAAGTATAAAGGAAGGGAAGAAGACTGGTTAAGTATAAAGGAGGGGAAGAAGACGGGTTAAGTATAAGGTAGGGGAAATTAAAGGAGGGGCATTTCACAAATTTTGTTATATCTAGGTAGAAATAATGAGCCGTCTACCTGAGGGATGTCGATCTCGCCCCTGGTAAAAGTATCACATTTCTCCCTGCCTTATATAGGTACCTATATAAAAAAAAATTAAAAATTCTTCTTTTTTCCCCAAAGATTCTTAAAAATTATAAGGAGTACTTGGTGAAAATTTGGTGAAAATCGCAGTTTTTATTTTACGCATTTTCCTCAGCTTTTACCAAAAACACCCTTTTTATAAATTTTAAGCCGTTTTCATCCGTTTTTAGCAAAAAAAAAAAACTATTGGTTTTTTACTGTTTTTTTTGCCGAAAACCGTTTTACCAGGAGTTATGTATATTTTTTTAGCCCAAAAACACCCTTCTAACCAGATTTTAAAATGACTTCCTCAATTTTTGGCTAAAAACACCCTTTTTATGAGATTGTTCAAGTGTTTTCTTCCGTTTTGTCCTAAAAACACCCTTTTACCATATTTTAAAATGACTTCCTCAATTTTTGGCTAAAAACATCCTTTTTATCAAATGTTCAAGTGTTTTTCTTCTGTTTTCGTCCTAAAAACACCCATTTTTACGCAGTTTACCCAACGTAAAATGAAGTCCATCGAAAATATTCAACAATCTATTCCTGCCGAAGTGGCAGAATAAGGCCCCCCAAGGATTAGCGACTAAATTAACACCCGAAGTTCAGGTTAAATTGCTTGTCTAATTCCAAAGGGCGAAAGTTTCCGGGTCTAATTGAACGTCAATAGTTTAATCAAAGGCTTTTTTTTCCCCACTGCCTTCGGATGATTTTCAAATATTTACTCTCCCGTTTTCTCGTTAAGGTCATATTGATGCGGGGAGGCTTGAAGGTGGTGACGTCGGCCCTCAATGAACGAAATAGTTATTGAATGTTTAATTTCGTCTTTTGTTTCTCGAAAAAAGGCTTTTTCTCTTTCTGATCATTAGCCCGAAACCTTAATCGCCTTCTTCGGAAAATTAAGGTCTTTCCCATTTATTCTCTTAAATACAAAAAGATGTTTAATTTATAATCTTTGACGAATTTTCACTATAAATACTTACTTTTTTTTATGTTTCAGCGGGAGAAAAAGTGCTTCACTGTACAAATATCGAATATTTCCCCAAAGAAGAATACAGTCCGGACCCAAACGACTCGACAATGGCGATACCATGTAAGTACTTTTTTTTCTTTCTTATTTGGGTCAATAGTCATCTTTTTCGAATCGTAAAAAAAGGGACGTTTTTTTGACTTTCGCGTGCACCCTTTATGTTTAAAATCTCTGGGGGAATACGGGCTAAAAGAGGGTTGAAAGCCTTTATCTGTAGCGGCGACTTTTTTTTTTTTTTTTTTTTTGTTCGCACCCAACTCTTTTCAGAAAATAGAAGGTCACTACATATAAAACGGGACTTTTATTCTTCCCCCCTTTTTTAATGAACATCTAGATTAAATTGTTAAATTAATAAAATAAAAAGTTATATGGTGATGTCTGGAGCTGGTCCCGACGAGAACTTAAAGAGAAGTGACAATACAGGAGGGGAGTATAAAGGAGGGGAAGTATAAGGGAGGGGAAGTTTAAAGTAGGGGAATTATGAGGGAGGGGAAGTTTAAAGTAGGGGAATTATGAGGGAGGGGAAAGTATAAAGGAGGAGAAGTATAACGGAGGGGGAATTTTTTTTCAAACAATTTTCTTAGTTTTTTTTTTTTTTTTTTTTCGAAAAATTTCCCAAGTTTTATTTTCGAAACTTTTTTTAAGTACGTACCATGGTAGAAAGGACTGGTTTGTAGAGCTTCCAACGAAAACCTCCTTAAAGAGAAGTAACCATATAGGAGGGGGAAGTATAAGGGAACGAAATTATAACGAAGGAGGAAGTATAAGGGAAGGTAAGTATAACGGAGAGGGAAGTTTTTTGTTTTTTTCGAAATTTTCCGAGTTTTTTTTTTTAATATTCCGAGTTTTTAGTTTTTCCGAAAAATTTTCTAAGTTTTTTTTTCAAAAACTTTTCCGGGTTTTCTTTTTGCAATTTGCGCTTTTTTCTGAGTTTTTTTTTCCGAAATTTTTCTAAGTGTCAAGGTAGAAATAATGGGATTTTTGCCCTATGGATGTGCCTCTCGCAAGGGGTAGAAATTTGAAATTTCTCCCTACTAAAAAAATAATAATTAAATAGTAGCAATTTTTTTACACCAAAAATTCGTTAGAAATATGTAGGATTTTCGGTGAAATTTTGGTTAAAATCGGATTAACGGTTCGGCCGCAGCGAATTTTTTAAAATTTCAAACAGACATATCTCCGCTGTTTTTTCGATGTTCGAATGTCGCCCTCGTTCGCCGACTAAAGAAAATTAGTAGAAAATCGCGTGAAAACTGTGGCCGTAAAGTGTTCCGAAAAGAAATGCTACGGCCGGCCGGCACCACCAACAAATTTGAGATCTGTAAAGATCAATATTCGATTTGACCCTCCGTTATTCTTCCCTCACTTATACTTCCCCCTCCGTTATACTTCCCCCTCCTATATTGTTACTTCTCTTCAAGGAAGTTTTCGTTGGAAGCTCTACAAACCAATACTTTTTTTCCTTTCAAAAATCATCAAAATTTCGAAATTCAGAAAAACATCAATTTTTCAATCTGAGTTTTTTGATTTATAATTCAAAAATTCGATAAAACGAGCTTGTATATATTTATGAGTGTTTAATAAAGCTGAAAGCTAAAAAAGTTTTTTTCTTATCTGCATTCAATTTCTTGTAAATTGGGAGCAAATTAAAAAACTTCATAAATTAGGGTATTTTAGCCTTAATTAGAGCAAAAAAAATTTAAAATGCCGCATTAATAAGTGATCTTCTTCAATAGACCAGCTGTCTACATTAGATGTGACCTAAAGGGTTTAAACTTGTTCGCTGATTTGTCTTAATATTAAATTAAAGTTTATGAAAGCTTTCATCAATGTTAAAACATAAGTTTGGACTTGAAGGACGAAGTTTTGAGTTTTGGAAAACTGTACGATTAAGAAGTTTTGAGTCTCTTAAAAATATGATTGATGGAAAAACCCAACTTTGATGGGACAATTGTTTTAATACAATTTTTTTTCACCTCGTAAAATGCATATTCAACGCGTTTTATTTTCACTTTGTTGTGAATTCAGAAAAAGGGATTTGTGTGGGATTATAAGGGCTTTACTTTCACCCCGGTGACTATCAACAGGATTGACTTAAGAGGGTAGAAGAGTCCCGGAGAGGGTGGCGCGGTGGAAGAAGTTTAGTACGAACTCTCATCAATTCTGTCTTCCCCTCTCTAATTTTCTTGTCAAGAAAACTCTCCTGAACTCATTTCCAGCCATCAAAGATGTTATTTAAAAATGTTAAAGAAAAAAGGAGAAAGAAAAAATTGCGGGCGAGACATAACCGTTTTAAAATGACATTATCGGGATTAATGCTCAGTCCAATTTCCGTTTAAAAATATGGCCTTTTTGTTTGGTTCTTCATCTGGTTATATAAAAATGGTTACTTTTTGTCAGTTAATACCTAATTGGATTCTTTTAAATGCAAAATAGGTGTTTGAAGGATAAAATCGCCAAAAAACTTAAGTAAAAAAAGGTGTTTTCCCGCCTAAAACCTTATAAAAATGGTTTTTGGCCAAAAACTGAGGAAAAACACCTTAAAATCTGGTAAAAAGAGGGTTTTCTTTTTGGCTAAAACTCAGGAAAACCTCTTAAAATCTGGAAAAGGGAAATAATGCCAAAAATAAAAAAGTGGGTTAAAAAAGGTGTTTTCCCGCTAAAAACCTCCTGAAAAATCTGGAAATGGTGTTCTTTTTTCAGCAAACGATAGGGAGTAACAGATATTTATACCAATTAACTATTTTTTAAATCATTTACATAGATAATGAAAATGTTGGTCCTAGAATCAACCATGTGGAACCCCCACATCAAATCTGGTAAAAATGGTGTTTTTTGGCAAAAAACTGAGGGAAAACACCTTAAAATCTGGTAAAAAGAGTGTTTTTTGGCTAAAACTCAGAAAAACCTCTTCAAATCAGGAAAAGGGAAAAATGCCAAAAACGTGTGTTAAAAATGGTGTTTTCCCGCCAAAAACGTCCTGAAAAATCCGAAAATCGTCGCGTTAGTTCTAACACCGGATAAGTCATTTTATCAACTTTGAGTTAGGCATTGTTTCTGACGGTAAATTTTGTGGAGAATCGAATTCCGTTGGTAGTTTAACCATATTACCAACAGAATACGCGTAGTTCACGATTTAGCCAACAGGTGATGCTTTGATTCCAATGAGAAATTAATCCGTATTTTGGCTCTCCTGAAACCCTTGAAAAAATGACTTGTCCGGTGTTAGAACTAACGCTGCGAAATGGTGTTCTTTTTTTCAGCATATGATAGCAGATATTTATACCTCAATTAACTATTTTGTAAATCATTTACATATATAATGAAAAATATTGGTCCTAGAATGGACCCTTGTGGAACCCCCACATCAAATCTGGTAAAAGTGGTGTTTTTGGCCAAAACTGAGGAAAAACACCTTAGTCTCGTAAAAAGGGTGTTTTTTTTGAGCCAGATTTTAAGTTAGATCTTTAAGATACAGATGTTATAAAGTTATTTTTTAATTTTTTGCCAGAAAATGAATAGTTCTGAAAGTAGGAGGGATTTTGGAGAAAATTCGGGAGAGCTGACACCAGCAGAAAGGCGTGAAATGATCCAGCACCTTCTTCAGGAACACCCGCGCCCGCAGCTCTTCTCGATCCCGGTACGTCGACGTGTCCGCGCGCTTAAAATGCTTCAGACGAAATTCGTACGCTCGGAAGCCGACTTCTTCCGCGCTGTACATCAGCTAGAATGTAAATTCGAGCCGAAAATAAGATTGCTGATGGAAAGAAGGAAGGAAATTGTGAATGGAATCGACGAGCCGAAAGATGATGAAATCGTTTACCCATTTCCAAATACGAATGTCTATTTAGACGCGATTGTCGACGA
Organism: Orius insidiosus; assembly: GCA_014119065.1. Lineage (NCBI taxonomy): Eukaryota > Metazoa > Arthropoda > Insecta > Hemiptera > Anthocoridae > Orius > Orius insidiosus. Next base: position 345,809 of record JACGAQ010000030.1, on the reverse strand, counting down.
AGACAGCAAAGGTATCCCCAATTTCTGGTTTAACGTATTACGTTCTATTCCTATAATGACGGATTTGATCTCAAAGGAAGATGAACCTCTTCTCAAATCGGTGACCAACATCAAAAGCAGCGTTTCAATGGAACCGATGTCCTTCCGTCTCGAATTCGAATTCAACCCGAACGAATACATCGAAAATAAAAGCCTTTCGAAAACGTATTTTCTGAAATGCGAGCCGGATCCTGAAAGCCCTTTCGAGTTCCAGGGATCTGAAATCTACAAATGCGAAGCGGAAAAAATAAAATGGAAGCCTGGAAAGAACCTTACGGTCAAAAGGATTCTAAAAAAGCAAAAGCATAAAAGCGGCTCCGATGTCCGCACAGTCACGAAAACAGTCCAGAAAAGATCTTTCTTCAATTTCTTCAACGCTTTAGAAGAAAACGACGAAAAAAACGTCTACGACTACGAAATCGCGACCTACTTAAGGGAAAGGGTTATCCCGAGAGCCGTTCTCTATTTTACGGGTGAGGCGTTTTTGGACGATTCGGAAAGTGCGGAAGATGACGAGTGCATGGAAAACGGTAAATTTTCGTTTTTTAATGGCTTTTGACCAAAAAACTTCCATTTCAATCTCCGATGCATGTGAATTACAGATACCAGAACCACGCGCATGCGCGGGCCAATGGAACGCGTTATTCTGTTATCTTAACCCTTTCGAGACCGCGTCTGACGCCGGATTCTCTACGCTACTGGCGCAGCACTTTTCCCCTCACTTCTCCCTGACCGCTCCCAGCGCCCAGCAAAGCACAGAAAGCGCGATCATCACGTAGTTCATTTCTTCCCCAACAGATGGCCAGTTGTTGCATGTCGCTAGCGCCACGGGAAGCGAAGGTATTAAATATCTTAGAGAGGCTTCCCGCTGGGCAACTAAAGTCGCCTGCGATCTCCAAGCAAAATGCACGCATAGCAACTATAGTCGCCTGCGGTCAGCAAGCAAGATGCGCGCATGGCAACTATAGTCGCCTGCAGTCTCCTAGCAAAATGCGCGCAAGGCAACTATAGTCGCCTGCGGTCTCCAAGCAAGAGACGCGCATGGCAGCTATAGTCGCCTGCGGTCTCCAAGCAAAATGCGCGCATGGCAACTATAGTCGCCTGCGGTCTCCAAGCAAGATGCGCGCATGGCAACTATAGTCGCCTGCGTTCTCCAAGCAAGATGCGCGCATGGCAGCTATATTCGCCTGCGTTCTCCAAGCAAAATGCGCGCATGGCAACTATAGTCGCCTGCGTTCTCCAAGCAAAATGCGCGCATGGCAACTACAGTCGCCTGCGGTCTCGAAAGGGTTGTTCTCTTTTTTTGGTCGATTTCTAAACAGAACTTTTGCTTCAGATCCCGATGAAGAGAAATCATCAGAAAGCGAATCGACTTAATAAATACTTTTTGTTTACATCTTTATTATTTTTAAATCAGAAAAGCCATATGTAAAAGAAATATCGTCAAATGATGCTGTTGAGAAAAGGCGAAAGAGATTGTGACGAAAAATTCGTGGAAGGATGAGACAAATGTAAATATTAAAGGGGAACGAGTTAGTACGCAGCTGGAATATTCCGCGCATTTCCTAAAGCCGTAAATATAGTCTTCGCACATAAGGAATCCACCTTCTTCGTGGACGTCGAAAAGTCTAGAAGGTTCCGACGTGTTCTTTTTAAAGCAGAGCTCTCCTTTGTTGACTAAAATAGAGCAGCGTTTCGTCAGGCTCAAACTGAGGTATTCTTGGCAGACTTTTTTTCGGCATTCGCTCCCCTTTACGGGTAAAACGTGTATCCGTACGAGGACTCTGTTGTGCTTATATTTGAGTGATGGGAAGTTTCGTTGGAGAAATGACCATGCGACGTAATGACATTTGATTTTTCCCGAAATCATGTTTTTGTAGTCGAGCATGAAATCTGATTGTTTTTTCTTTGGTCGGACGTTCAGGGCCTGGAGGCGGTTGGAATAGCGAAAAGGGTAGTTGACTTTGATACCGGCGACGTCGACGAACTCTTTTGGGTTTTCGTAATCGCATTTTTCATGGAAGAAACCGATTTCGGCATTTCGTACGACACCTTGGTTATCCTGGGTCGTCATCGCACCCGCGACTACTATCACGTCTTCAAGCTTCACTCTATAAGTGTGCTTCTTCAACGTCGGCTTTTTGATGCAATGACATGACGTTACTACGAACATCTGACTCACGATCGCCGCACCGCATATGTGCTTATGAGAATCCTCATCTAAAAGCGCAGCTATAAACGGATACGTCCCTAACTGACATACTTGTCCAGTCTCCGAATCGTCCAATGAAAAATCACTACCTTTTACCATCAAAATAAATGACATCAAAATCAACATGATGCAACCTTTTTCTCACTTTTAACATCTGTTGCAAATTGAAGATCTTCGTTTTTCTTCCTTTTACTATGTAGTATATCTTAAATTCAAACAGTTTCAAAGAAAACATAATTAATTGGAGCAGTGTCAGAAAGGTGAAAATAAAATGAGGGAGGGGAAATCAGAAATTCAAATTACGCCCTTTGACTCAACACTTTTAAAATGGAAATATCGACATCTTTTCTTTTTCACGCTGAAAGAAAGAACAAAAAGAGAATTTGTAAAACAACCTTTTTACTTTGATTTTTAGAAAAGCAATTTCTGAGGAGCTGATTGGCCTCTGTTATCCCGCCGCAACAGTGGCGCCTAGTGGCAGTTTTGTTCCCCACACTTAGCTAACTAAGCGATCCTAGCGGCGAAATTCATCGTTCTTTTTGTTTCAGACGCTGTGACGAGATCTGCGTTTTTCTTCATAATCGCCACCCTCCTCCTCTTCTGCGGAGAATTTCATGCGTCTATGGCCACTTTCACCGAAGTCGTCGAATATACACATTTGTCTCCGGCGTTATTTTTATAATATCTGGTAAAAAAAATTGTTTATTTGTAATTTTTTGACATTTTTTTTTTAGGTTTGTTGATGCTGATTGGGCTTGTTATGTACATATCAATTTTTAAAGCTGAGATTGGCGGGAAGTTGAGGCCGAGATCGCAGCTACAACCACCGCAGTTTACGTTCGAATATGGATACAGTTTTTTGCTTTATGTGAGCGGCTTTATGTCTATAGAGACTGCAGGGACTTGTGCGGTCTTTCTGTATATTTACTGGCATCAAAATGACTGGGGGAAGAAAACGCTGGAGTTGACGATGATGAATCATCATCATAGGAAGCTTTCTTCATCCTCTGCTTTACTTCCCGATCAACATATCTATTCATCCGGTGTCCTCTATCCGTGTAGGAGGCATCCGCAGTACACGCAGCCGATTCTTGGCAATCATATTTCACACGTTGATCGCGCGTCGCCTCAGCATCAACGAAGGCTTTATTTGGAACAAGGAGATTCTGAAGATTCCCCTCCTCAAACTCCTCGACAGGTAATTTTGTGATCTGGAGCTGTCAGCTTAACCCTCAAGAAGGCGTGGCTAAATTTTGGTCATCGTTTACGATTGGTCAGTGGATCCCCCACCCAATTACCAAAGGTTTACGAAAAAATGGGGTTAAGTTTGACTATGAGAAAAAAAATAATTTTTGTAGAAAAAATTAATTTTTTCTTTTCTAGACAGGAAACTCTTGTGTGGGAGTTTGTTTAGCTCCGCATGATCAGGTTGAATATATTAATGAAGTTTTTAAAATTTTTAATTCTTTTTTTGTAGAGAGTTAGCAGCGTTTCGACTTATTATGCGTATCCGGACGATGCGTACCATCCGTCCGAGTTGGACGCTGAAATCGTGAGACCATGGGATTTCCCTCGAGAACTTCCACGAGACCTCACAAACCATACGGTTTCCACAACCGCAGATATCAACTCGTGCGAAGACATCGGCGACTACTCGCCTCATCCCGATTTCGTCACTTTCGACTTAGACGAAGTCCCGCCGTTGAGGATCCCATCAGACCAACGTTCCCGAAGCGACTACGATTCCCTCCGTAGAACCACGCCCGTCTAGCGCTTGCCTCCGCCACATCGACACTTCACCGTCAACTGCTGCGTTTTGTACAAACTCGCCGATCAACTAGACCAACAATAAAATCTTTGCTCAAAACTCCACCTTTCTGTCATTATCAACCTAAAATATTCTAAAATCGTGTCGATGTGACGATCATTTAACGGACGTTCAAAAAAGAAAATATCTAGAATAGGAAAAAAATATTGTTAATCATTTTAGCCAAAAGATTTTAGTCAAAATTAGGTTGATAGACAAAATTAGGTTAAAATTAGTGCATATGCCTTCTAATTATTCTCAAAAAAGCTTCCTCCTTTGTAGTTTCCTCGACGACCCACAGATGGCGCCATATGTCCCTGTTACTAGCTGCTTTGTAAAATTATTATACTGGGTGGATTTTCTTTCCACAAGGAACAGGGTATAATCTTTTTATACTCCTTAATTGTTCATAGAGTGTTATGTTTGTAATAAATATAAACAATATATTAAAAAATGTTTATTTTGTTCAGTCTAGAATAGTAAAAATAAGATCAGCATCAGCACCCATTGGCCAACCTGTAGCATCAAAATTGTAACCTCCTAGGAGGTAATTTTAATAAAAAGGGCACACATTTTAGGCCTGTCTTTTTGATTAAAATATACAGGATTTACAAAGAATTGTTATCACAATTAAAAAAGAAAGGTTATTGTTCTGGAGGTTAAGAGACTAGTCTATTTTTGGGTGATGTTTATTTTAGGTAGATTTTTTAGGTTATGTAGGTTCGAGGAATATGTCGAGATCGCGTGCGCTGCATAGTGGAGTGTCCACTGCGTAGGTGTTGTTGAAAAGCGAGAAGTTTACTTGATAGGTCCCTTTTTGTTTGTTGAATGAAACTGGAGGTTGAAAGCGATGTCCCCAAAGGATTTCGGATGCGACGTATGATGTTCTGGCTTGAGTCGTCTGTCCTGTACTTTCTGTCGTACCTTCTAAAACGACGATTATTTCAAAACGTTCGTTGATCATATCTGCAGCGCTTATGTCATAAAGAGGGCTTGAGCTGTCGATTTCATGTACGATGGTCATCGGCCATATTAGGAATATGTCGGATTCATAATTGTCGGCTTTGACTTTCAAATCGTAAAGACATGGCGAAAGTACTTCGCCTTCTTTCGTCGTATACGGTTTGACAAGCTGCGCTCTTATAGATGAACCAATCAGATGAGATTTTTCCCTCATATCGCCAACACGAAACATTATACATAAAACGCCATCTCTCATACAAACGACCGCATTCCGGCTAAACATCAGCGTTTGCGTCCTTTGCTTCGGTCGAGCCATTTTTGCGAAAACAATCCCAACCATAAACGCCTAAAAAAACTATACAATTTTATATTTTCTTCAATAATTTACCTGAATGAAGACGCCTGTGATACTTTGAAGGCACATGACGAAAATCGCTTCTGGGCATTGCTCTGTCGTTGATCTGGACCCGTAGCCGATTGTGTGCTGCGTTTCAATACTGAATAGGAAGCAAGAGGCGAAACTGTTGATGTTTACGACGCATGGAGACCAATCAGATCCTTCTTTTAAGTTCTCTGGGTCTAGGTCGCCATGCGTGTATGCGATGAGCCACCAAATCAGGGCGAAAACGAGCCACGAGAGTGTAAAACTTAAAGCGAAAACTAATAAAGTCCATCTCCATTTGACGTCCACCAAAGTAGTAAAAATATCCTGAAAAAAAAAATCATTTGTCAATAGAAAAAGCGCTTTTTCAACAAATCTAGGAAATAAAAAGAGGGTAAAAAAGGGTTTTTTCAATTTTACTGCAGAGAAAAAGGTTTAGAGCGATGTGAATGACCGGAAAACCTTAAAAAAAAGGCTCAAAAATCCTAGGAAATAGAGGTATCTAAAATGGATGTTCTTTGGCCTAAAAACTCAAGTAAAGGCTCAAAGATCCGATATAAATGATGTTCGTTGGCCTAAAAATTGAGGAAAAGGCTCAAACATCCGTTAAAAGGATGTTCTTTGCCCTAAACATTGAGGAAAAGGCTCAAATATGCTTTAAAACGAATGTTTTTTGCCCTAAAAGTCGATAAAAAGGATGTTTTTTGCCCTTAAAAATTGAGGAAAAGGCTTAGAGATCCGTTAAAAAGGATGTTTTTTGTCCTGAAAATTGAGGAAAAGATCTGATAAAAAGGATGTTCTTTAGCCTAAAAATCGATAAAAAGGCTCGAAGATCCGCTAAAAAGGATGTTTTTTGTCCTGAAAATTGAGGAAAAGATCCGATAAAAAGGATGTTCTTTAGCCTAAAAATCGATAAAAAGGCTCGAAGATCCGCTAAAAAGGATGTTTTTTGTCCTAAAAATAGAGGAAAAGATCCGATAAAAAGGATGTTATTTAGCCTAAAAATCGATAAAAAGGCTCGAAGATCTGCTAAAAAGGATGTTCTTTGCCCTAAAAATCGATAAAAAGGTTCGAAAATGCGTTAAAAAGGATGTTTTTTGCCCTTAAAAATTGAGGAGAAGGCTTTGAGATGCGTTAAAACGGATGTTTTTTGCCCTAAAAATTGAGGAAAAGGCTCGAAGATGCGTTAAAACGGATGTTTCTTGCCCTAAAAATTGAGGAAAAGGCTCAAAGATCCGATAAAAAGGATGTTCTTTAGCCTAAAAATCAATGAAAAGGCTCGAAGATCCGCTAAAAAGGATGTTCGTTGCCCCGTTCAATATCGGAAGGAAAATATCGATACAAATATCGCAAATATTGGAAGGAAAATAGCGATATTAAGATATATCGGAAGTATCGCAACAACCTTAATCCTTACATCTTTATGCTATGGGAGTCCCAATCTTGTTAGCAAGCGGTTAATATTCCGTTTGACTGATTTTTTTCTTCGTAAAAATATCGCGATATATCGGTAAGGAATATCGTATCGGATAAAATATCGGAAGGAAAATATCGGATGAACCGATAGATCGGAAGGAAAACATCGATTTAAATATCGGAAGGAAAATATCGATATTCCGATTTATCTGAAGTATTGCAACAACCCTAGCCCCAAACATTGAGGAGAAGGCTCAAATATGCGTTAAAACGGATGTTTTTTGCCCTAAAAATCGATAAAATGGTTCGAAAATGCGTTAAAATCGATGTTTTTTGCCCTAAAAATTGAGGAAAAGGCTCAAAGATACGTTTAAACGGATGTTTTTGCCCTAAAAATCGATAAAAAAGGTTCGAAGATCCGTTAAAAAGGATGTTTTTTGCCCTAAAAATCGATAAAAAAGGCTCGAAGATCCGCTAAAAAGGATGTTCGTTGCCCTAAAAATCTATAAAAAGGCTCGAAGGTGCGTTAAATAGGATGTTTTTTGCCCTAAAATTTGAGGAAAAGGCTCAAAGATGTTCTTAGAAGAGGTTGATCTTATCTACAAAGATGCAGAAGATGTTCTTAAGCCTAAAAATCGATAAAAACGATCGTAGATCCATTAAAAAGGATGTTTTTTGTCCTAAAAATTTAGGAAAAGGCTCAACGATCAGATAAACAGGATTTTCGTAAGCCTATAAATCGATAGGAAGTCTCGACGATCCGTTAAAATGGATGTTTTTGTCCTAAAAATTTAGGAAAAGGCTCAACCAGATAAAAAGGATGTTCTTTAGCCTAAAAATCTATAAAAAGGCTCAAAGATGCGTTAAAACGGATGTTTTTTGCCCTAAAAATTGAGGAAAAGGCTCAAAGATCCGATAAAAACGATGTTTTTTTTGTCTAAAAATCGATAAAAAGGCTCGAAGATCCGCTAAAACGGGTGTTTTTTGCCCTAATTTAGGAAAAGGCTCAACCAGATAAAAAGGATGTTCTTTAGCCTAAAAATCTATAAAAAGGCTCAAAGATGCGTTAAAACGGATGTTTTTTGCCCTAAAAATTGAGGAAAAGGCTCAAAGATCCGATAAAACGATGTTTTTTTTTGTCTAAAAATCGATAAAAAGGCTCGAAGATCCGCTAAAAAGGATGTTCTTTGCCCTAAACATTGAGGAAAAGGCATGCATTAAAACGGATGTTTTTCGCCCTAAAAATCGATAAAAAGGTTCGAAAATGCGTTAAAAAGTATGTTTTTTGCCCTTAAAAATTGAGGAGAAGGCTTTGAGATGCGTTAAAAAGGATGTTTTTTTGCCCTAAAAATTGAGGAAAAGACTCAAAGATCCGATAAAAAGGATGTTTTTTTTGTCTAAAAATCGATGGAAAGGCTCAAAGATCCGCTAAAACGGGTGTTTTTTGCCCTAATTTAGGAAAAGGCTCAACCAGATAAAAAGGATGTTCTTTAGCCTAAAAATCTATAAAAAGGCTCAAAGATGCGTTAAAACGGATGTTTTTTGCCCTAAAAATTGAGGAAAAGGCTCAAAGATCCGATAAAAAGCATGTTTTTTTTGTCTAACAATCGATAAAAAGGCTCGAAGAACCGCTAAAACGGGTGATTTTTGCCCTAAAAATTTAGGAAAATGCTCAACGATCATTAAAAAAGGTTATTCTTTAGCCTAAAAATCGAGGGAATGGCGCTAAAAAACCAAAAGAGATTAATCTTACCTGCAGATATTTTCTACGTCTTTTCGATATGTGAATTTTGGTAACATTACATTCGCCATTTTTCAGTACAGCCCTTCGCTTCAGCCTTCTCGTCGAGCTTCTACTCCTCGATCTAAAAGGAAAAAAAAAATTAAAAATTCTCAGGGCAGAAAATACGCAACGTTGCACTTCTGTCATTTCGTCATCCCCCCTTCATCTCCATGACAAAAAGGATAAAACCAGTTAGGAATATTCAAAGGGTAAATTTTATTGGCATTTAGTCCAAAAATTACCCAATCAGCGGCTTTACTTTAAAAAACGGTGATTAGCAGAAAAAAAATTTTAGTTATTGTTTTCCCTTATGTGCTAATTAATTCTAATTAGAAAAAACGACCTTAAAAATCCCGGTCATTTAAAAATAGAGAACAAAATGCAAATTTTGTTATTGGGAATAAAAGAAAAGGTTTTTTTTATGTCTATTATTTTTTCCAAACGTATTGCGTCTCTAATGAAGGTGGGTAATTAGAATTATTTCCGACACTCCTTATTCAAAGTAGAAAAAAAAAATAGGATTAGAGTTGTGCAACACGTGTGACACACGTGCAGATTATAGATGGCCTTCTGTATAATTTTTATTTTTAACCTGGTGCTTGATCGAGATGTTCTTGATGTTCTGGAAGAACTTCTTTCCAATTTGGGACGCTCGAAATCAAATTCCGACTTCAAACTTGGCGAGAGGCTTTCGACTTCGCCGAAAAGTCCGTTTTCGACGATTCCGTAGACGTCTTTCCCTTCCATATTTTGAAGAGAAACTACATTTTTGTGCATTTTTATTTTTCGAGTGGGCTCAAACTGGATAAAAATGAACGTTTCCTTCAAGTGCCTTTCCTCCCATTATCTGATAATGGAAACAATTTACAAATCCCCTCTTTTCGGTTTATCTTCCCCACGTTTTTGTTTAAACTGAGTGACATTTAAACCAGCTCGTAGTAATTGAGTCGACCAAGAACTCTTTTTTTTTAAAGTTTTCTAATCTAAGATGGTGAGAAAAAAAAAACTTGGTTTTATTTATCAAAAGAGATAAGATAACAGAGATCAGTTACTTTTGTCCCCCAAAATAGACATTTTAATATAAACCTTATTTAAATAATGTAGAAAATTTTTTTAGGCCAGATTTTACAAATCTGATGCATTGAGCTGGTTTTTTTGTTGGACTAGGTCTACTTTTTGTCACGTTTAAACAGTTCAGATGTAAACAAAATGGGCTACACAAGGTTGCCATAACGTGCAGTGTTTCTTATTAAAAATTTCAAATTTCTAATGAACAAAAAATGAGGTAATCTTGTCTAAGAATTACGGGTTGAATCCTATCTAGTAGATACGATCGGCCTTTTTTTGACAATATTTGCTGTTTAGTTTACAACACTGCGATAAAATTGGACGCTAATGTCCACAAGCGTTAATTGTTTTAGTGCCCGAATTGTTTTTCTTTTTGAGCTGGACAGTGCGGCCGGCCTTTGATCTTTTCTTTGAGTTAGTTCATTTTTAGCGGTTTTTCTTCCATGCCTAGTTTTTTTTTGCCCAATGAAATGCCCAATGGCATTTCTAGCCCTTCATTTACGATCCAATGGCATTTCTAGCCCTTCTTTGCGATTCAATGGCATCTCTATCCTTTCATTTACAATATAATGGCATTTCTAGCCCTTAATTTCCGACCTGATGACATTTCTAGCCCGTCATTTACGATCCAATGGTATCTATATCCTTTCATTTACAATGTAATGGCATTTCTAGCCCTTAATTTGCGACCTGATGGCATTTCTTGCCCTATACGTATTGGCGATATACTGGCATTTCTGGCCCTTAGTTTGCGACCTGCTGGAATTTCTAGCCCTTCATTTACGATCCAATGGAATTTTTAGCCCTCATTTGCGATCCAATCGCATCTCTATTCTTTCATTTCATCACGTAAGTTCTAGCACTGGATAAGACATTTTTTATCAATTTTGAGTTAGGCATAGTATCTGATGGTAAATTTTGTGGAGAATCGAATTCCGTTGGTAGTTTAACCCTATTACCAACAGAAAACGCGTAGTTCACGATTTAGCCAACAGGTAATGCATCGATTCTAATGAGAACTTAGTCCGTATTTTGGCTCTCCTGAAAACTTAGGAAAAATGACTTATCCGGTGTAAGAACTAACGCAACGATTTACAATATAACGGCATTTCTAGCCCTTAATTTTCGACCTGCTGGCATTTCTAGCCCTTCATTTGCGATCCAATGGCATCTCTATCCTTTTATTTACAATATAATGGCATTTCTACCCCTTAATTTGGGACCTGCTGGCATTTCTAGCCTTTCATTTACGCTCCAATGGCATTTCTAGCCCTTAATTAGCGACCTCATGGCATTTCTAGCCCTATATTGGCGATCTACTGGTATTTCTAGCCCTTAATTTGCGACCTGATCGCATTTCTAGCCCTATATTGGCGATCTGCTGGGATTTCTAGCCCTTTATTTGCGATCTGCTGGCATTTCTAGCCCTTCATTTGCGATCCAATGGCATCATTATCCATTCATTTACAATATATTGGCATTTCTAGCCCTTAATTTGCGACCAGCTGACATTTCGAGCCCTTCATTTACGATCCAATGGAATTTTAATTTACAACATAATGGCATTTCTAGCCCTTAATTTGCGACCTGCTGGCATTTCTAGCCTTTCATTTACGCTCCAATGGCATTTCTAGCCCTTAATTAGCGACCTCATGGCATTTCTAGCTCTATATTGGCGATCTACTGGCATTTCTAGCCCATTATTTACGACCTGCTGGCATCTCTAGCCCATTATTTACGATCTAATGGCATTCCTAGCCCATTATTCGCGACCTACTGGCATTTCAAGCCCTTCTTTTACGATCCAATAGCATTTCTAGCCCTTCCATTGAGATCCAATGGCATCACTATCCAATCAGTTACAATATTATGGCATTTCTAGCCTTAATTTGCGACCTGCTGGCATTTCTAGCCCTTAATTTGCGACCTGCTGGCATTTCTATCCCTATATTGGCGATCGACTGGCATTTCGAGCCCATTATTTGCGACCTGCTGGCATTTCTAGCCTTAATTTGCGACCTGCTGGCATTTCTAGCCCTTAATTTGCGGCCTGCTGGCATTTCTAGCCCTTAATTTGCGACCTGCTGGCATTTCTATCCCTATATTGGCGATCGACTGGCATTTCGAACCCATTATTTGCGACCTGCTGGCATTTCTAGCCTTAATTTGCGACCTGCTGGCATTTCTAGCCCTTAATTTGCGGCCTGCTGTCATTTCTAACCCTATATTGGCGATCTACTAGCATTTGTAGCCCATAATTTGCTGCCTGATGGCATTTCTAGCCCTTCATTTACGATCCAATGGCATTTCTAGCCCTAAATTGGCGATCTACTGGCATTCGTAGCCCATAACTTGCCACCTAGTGGCATTTCAAGCCCTTCATTTACTTTCCAATGGCATTTCTAGCCATAAATGTGCCAACTAATGGCATTTCTATCCCTTTAACAATCAATTAACCTCATTTTCTTTAGCCTTAGCCTTATTTTTGACTAAATGACTCAATTTTAATATTTTCTTATGAATAGAAATTGTAAATTGGTCTTTTTCATTATTCGCAAACCGACGTTTTTCTTGCTTAAACACCATTTTTGAGCGTAATTCCGGAGGCCGAGTCTCCGCTCGAAAAATGATGACGTCCGGCCAATTTTTGTCGGACACGCGCGTTTTTTATTCGAATCCACGTTTTTTCGGCGTATTTTCCGTTTTTAATGCTTTACGACGTTAAATTACCTAAAATGTCCTTCATAGTTTGTCCTTGGCAGTAGGAGATTAAACCAGTTATTGCACACCGTAAGTTTTAAAGAAAAAAAAAACTATAAAGTTGTTTTTACCGTCGGGGAACTTCCTGTCCGTTTTTCAACACGGCCGATCCTGTTATATACAGAGTCCTCACGAATATTAATCGATTCTTGAATTTATTTTCAAAGTTTTTCTTCTCGTGACCCCAGGGATTTGATTATTTGAAGGAGCAGGTAAGAACGAACGGTAAAAAAAATGTTCATGAATGACCGGAGATTTGGCAGGTAGTCCCCAAACCTCGTAACGGATGGAATTTCATTATTTTCACTTTCAGAAAAAAAATTTCAAAAAAACCACACGATTTCAAACAATAAAGCCCCATTTTTTTAACAAGTCGGTTTTGGAACAAAAAATTGTATGCTGTATACAAAAAATTGCTCATAACTCCGAAATGGCTGGTCCTACGTTAAACTTAACTAAATACAAAATTGAAGAAAATTTTATTTTAAATAAAAATAAGTTAAATAATGTTTATTGTAGGATTGGCCATTTCTGAGATATTTGTAATTTTTTAACTGAGTAGATTAAAGACTTATGATTCTTCAAACCTCAAAAATGACAAGGGTGACTTGAGTCCTTGAAAAAGGAGATAAAGGAATCTGGTACATTTATGCAATTTTTTAAGGCCTTTGAATTTCTATGGCAAACGGTGCCTCATTCTGAGAAAATGGGGCCCTTTTCTGAGAAAACTGTACCCTGTTCGGAGAAAGATGTGCCCTTTTCTGAGAAAACGGTGCCCTTTTCTGAGAAAACGGTGCCTCTTTCTAAGAAAACGGTGCCCTTTTCTGAGAAAACTGTACCCCGTTCGGAGAAAGATATGCCCTTTTCTGAGAAAACGGGGCCCTTTTCTGAGAAAACGGGGCCCTCTTCTGAGAAAATGGTGCCCTTTACAGAGAAAACGGTGCCCTTTACAGAGAAAACGGTGCCTTTTTCTGAGAGAACGGTGCCCTTTTCAGAGAAAACTGTGTCCTTTTCAGAGAAAACGGTGGCCTTTTCTGAGAAAACGGTGTCCTTTTCTGAGAAAACAGAGCCCTTTTCTGAGAAAACGGTGTCCTTTTCTGAGAAAGATATGCCCTTTACAGAGAAAACAGTGTCTTTTTCTGAGAGAATGGTGTCCTTTTCAGAGAAAACGTTGCCTTTTTCAGAGAAAACGGCGCCCTTTTCTGAGAATACGGTGTCCTTTTCTGAGAAAACAGAGCCCTTTTCTGAGAAAACGGTGTCCTTTTCTGAGAAAACAGTGCCTTTTTCTGAGAGAACGGTGCCCTTTTCAGAAAAAACTGTGTCCTTTTCAGAAAAAACTATGTCCTTTTCTGAGAAAACGGTGTCCTTTTCTGAGAAAACAGAGCCCATTTCTGAGAAAACAGAGCCCTTTTCTGAGAAAACAGTGTCCTTTTCCTTTACAGAGAAAACGGTGCCCCTTACAAAGAAAACGGTGCCCTTTACAGAGAAAACAGTGCCTTTTTCTGAGAGAACGGTGCCCTTTTCAGAGAAAACTGTGTCCTTTTCAGAGAAAACGGTGCCCTTTTCTGAGGAAAACGGTGTCCTTTTCTGAGAAAGATATGCCCTTTACAGAGAAAACAGTGTCTTTTTCTGAGAGAACGGTGTCCTTTTCAGAGAAAACGTTGCTTTTTCAGAGAAAACGGTGCCCTTTTCTGAGAATACGGTGTCCTTTTCTGAGAAAACAGAGCCCTTTTCCGAGAAAACGGTGTCCTTTTCCGAGAAAGCTGTGCCTTTTTCTGAGAAAACGGTGCCTTTTTCTGAGAAAACTGCTCCCTTTTTTTTTTTCTATGATAGATGCTTGAAAACTTACTTGAAATAGGAGTTCGTATGTGGTGTGACATTGTTCTCCTCGTTGATCGGGACGATTCGGATTTGATGTGAAGGCGTTTTCGGGCTTTCGACGTCCGTATCAGCATCATCAAAATATCTAAAGTCCCCAGGAGTCGACTGCTTCCTCAGAATCCTCAACGGCTCCAGTTCCCTCGAAGTCATCACGTAGAAAACGACCGAGAGACCGACAAAACACCCTCTTCTCACGGCGGACGCCGGCACCGTTCTGCCTGCTCTACGTTCCCTCCCCGACCACTCGCGTTTTTTTTTCGTCCGTCTTTCATCCTCTCCCTTCTTCTTTTTCACGGTCACTTTGTCACTCTTTTTTCGCACTACAATCTAACTAAACTATCACATAATCTTTGGATTACAAAAAAATATTCCGTTAATTTTTCTATTTACAAAATTCCTTTTATTATCGAGATCTGGTAACCCTGAAAAAATAAAAAAATTGAAAGATTAAAAAAAACACTTCTACTGGCTAATTAAGGATTAATTAGTGGGAAAGACGCCCAAAAACCTGATGAAACGGGTGTTTCTAGATCAAAAGATGGAAGAAAATGAACAAAAACCCGGTAAAAGAAATGTTAAACGCCCAAAAAACTATTAAAACGGGGTTTGTAGATCATAAAATCGAAGAAAATGACCAATCACCCGGATAAAGAAATGTTAAACGCCCAAAAAACTATTAAAATGGGTGTTTGTAGATCATAAAATCGAAGAAAATGACCAAAAACCCGGATAAAGAAAGGTTAAACGCCCAAAAACCTGATAAAACGGGTGTTTGTAGATCGTAAAATCGAAGAAAATGACCAAAAACCCGGTAAAAGAAATGTTGAACGCCGAAAAACCGGATAAAACGGGTGTTTCTACATCATAAAATCGAAGAAAATGACCAAAAACCCGGTAAAAGAAATGTTAAACGCCCAAAAACCTGTAAACGAGTGTTTGTAGATCGTAAAATCGATGATAATGACCAAAAACCCGGTAAAAGAAATATTGAACGCCCAAAAACCTGATAAAACGGGTGTTTGTAGATCGTAAAGTCGAAGAAAATGACCAAAAACCCGGTAAAAGAAATGTTGAACGCCGAAAAACCGGATAAAACGGGTGTTTCTAGATCATAAAATCGAACAAAATGACCAAAAACCGGTAAAATAAATGTTGAACGCCGAAAAACCGGATAAAACGGGTGTTTCTAGATCATAAAATCGAAGAAAATGACCAAAAACCCGGTAAAAGAAATGTTAAACGCCCAAAAACCTGATAAAACGAGTGTTTGTAGATCGTAAAATCGAAGAAAATTACCAAAAACCCGGTAAAATAAATGTTGAACGCCCAAACGGGTGTTTGTAGATCGTAAAATCGAAGAAAATGATCAAAAACCCGGTAAAAGAAATGTTAAACGCCCAAACGGGTGTTTGTAGATCATAAAATCGAAGAAAATGACCAAAAACCCGGTAAAATAAATGTTAAACGCCCAAACGGGTGTTTGTAGATCGTAAAATCGAAGAAAATGACAAAAAAAAAACCGGTAAACATGATAAAACGGGAGTTTCTGGATCATAAAATCGAAGAAAATGACAAAAAACCCGGTAAAAGAAATGTTGAACGCCCAAAACCTGTCAATCATTAATGGCGGACGTGGGAAAGACGATCATAGTCGACATCAGAAGTTGGATAAAATGTGCTTTGATTTTTTTAAATTATTTGATTTTTTATTTTTTGGGCCTGTATCTAAAGCCTAATCATGTCCGAAGAACATGTTTTTACTTTTAATGAAGAGAGGGGACAATTCGTACATCCTGCGTCCAAAACGCTTCCTTATTGGTCTCAATAACAGCTGTTATTAGCCTACAGTCTCGGCGATACCTACATTTTTTTTTCACTTTTTTCAATTTTGTTAATGGATCATTAAGGGGGTACTGCCCAGCTGTTTTTTACTTAGTAAAAATGGGCATCTTTAGGTACACCTAACTCGGCTATTTCTTATCCGATTGTCTTCAAACTTTTTTCTACACATTCTACAATCACTAATCTACAAATCTACAGAAAAAATTTTTGAAATAACACTTTGAGGGGAAACAGTACGACTTTCAAAAAAAAAATTTTTTTTGTGATTTTTTCCGCCTTAAAAAAATTAATTTAAAAAAAACGGCACAACTTATCTTAAATCTGTTTCTGTAGAATTTTAGATTAGGCGATTCTGCGTCGTTTAAAAAAAATCCGAACTCGATAGGTCCATCACAGCCTGAGCCAGCTGTTCCGATAGGTCAAAAAACACGATTTTACAGGAGAGGCAAAAACCAAAAAATAGCGGGAACTTTCTCATTTCTTTGTCTATGGTTTTAGTCGATAAAATCGATACAGATGATTGTTTTTTCAATAATTTGCCCGTTTTAAAGATCATAGTGACCACGGAAAATTCAAAACAGACCCTTCTACCCCTGTTATCAGTGTGCTTATCAGCTGATGTATCATAGGATTTAGCATTATAAAATCATGTGAATTTTTTTTTCAAAAATTTTTTAAATTATTTCTAGACATCTGATTTTGATAAATGATATATCATGAGAACCGGGACAGATGAAATTTTAATAAAATAAAATAAAAAAAATTTCGATTTTTTTTCGGTCAGTACCCCCTTAAATCGAAGAAAATGAAAAAAACCCGCCAAATGAAATGTTGAACGCCTAAAAACCTGATAAAACGGGAGTTTCTAGATCATAAAATCGAAGAAAATGACCAAAAACCCGGTAAAAGAGATGTTGAATGCCCAAAAACCTGATAAAACGGGTGTTTTTAGATCGTAAAGTCGAAGAAAATGACCAAAAACCCGTACAAGAAATGTTGAACGCCCAAAGACCTCATAAAACGGGTGTTTCTAGATCGTAAAATCGAAGAAAATGACCAAAAACCCGGTAAAAGAAATGTTGAAATGTTATGGTCTCAATAACAGCTGTTATTAGCCTACAGTCTCGGCGATACCTACATTTTTTTTTCACTTTTTTCAATTTTGTTAATCAGTGCCCCTGAAAGACAGGAAGCTTAGTAACAAAAGGCGAATCTAGTTTAATTTCGGAATGTAGGTCGTTGTTTTTAGCGAAATAAAATGAGGAAAATTACCGAAATGTCATATTCGTGATTCGGGCCCGGGTATGCTGTCTGTGGGATGAATGACGATTTGCTGGAGGGAATCGTTTTTGTCGAGGATTCCGTTCGATTCTATACTTGTAGGCGTTTCTGGTGCTAGGTTCACTTGGAATCCGGAGTTGTTATTGACGGATGTGAGCTGATCTAACGCTTGTGCGCTGCAGATAGGTGTGTCCACTTCGTAGGTATTGTTGAAAACTCCATAGTCGACTATGTGACCTCCGGTTTCCTTTCTGAAGTTCACCATATTCTCAAAACGGTGTCCCCATAAGATTTCATTGGGTAAATAAGATGAGCGAGCTTGCGTCGTCATCCCTGTAGATTCAACAACACCTAAAAGAAAGGTTAATTTGACTTTTTTATTGTTTGGGTACCTTCGAGGATGACGACGATTTCGAAACGATGGCGAAGCATTTCGCTTGCTGAAAGCGTGTAAAGTGGGCTTTCGGGGGTTATCTGGTGGACGATTGTCGTCGGCCAGATGAAGAAGATTTTGTCTTCTTCACCATCGATTCCGATTCTGAGCTCATGTTGATAGAAAGGTAGACATTCACCTTCTTTCGTCACCTTGAAGAAAAAGGATTAGAGGTCTTTACGTGCTTTAGTTACCTTCTGGGTGATCAACTGCGCCCGAACGTGTGCTTCTAGTATATGAGACTTTCTCATATCTCCGACTCTGAACATCAAGCAGAGTTGTCCATCTCTTAAGTTGATGACGGCGTTTCGGCTAAAAAGGAGCGTCTGCGTTCGTTTTTTGGGACGTGAAAGTTTTGCGAAGACGATTCCTACCATGAAAGCTTGGATCATGACGCCGGCGAGACTCTGCAGGCACATGACGAATATCGCTGCTAGACATTCGTCTGTTGTATGTTTGGCGCCGTATCCTAGAAAAGCAAGGATTAGTGTAACTAGAACTAGAAAAGCATAGCATCAGGGAATCGTCTGTCGATAGGAACAGAAATGGCCGGTTCTACGCCAGAGGTGGGAGAAATCTGTAGAAGGGAGTGAGAATCAAGCCGAATATGCAGCTATTGAGATTGTTGTTTGCCCCGAAATTTCTACAGTTAAAACGCCCAAAAATCTTACAAAAACGGGTGTTTGTGGATCGCAAAATCGGAGAAAATGACCAAAAACCCGGTAAAAGAAATGTTGAACCCCCAAAAACCGGTAAAAGAGATGTTGAACGCCTAAAAACCTATTAAAATGGGTGTTTCTAGAATCTAGATTATAAAATCAAAGAAAATGGCCAAAAACCCGGTAAAAGAAATGTTGAACCCCCAAAAACCGGTAAAAGAGATGTTGAACGCCTAAAAACCTATTAAAATGGGTGTTTCTAGAATCTAGATTATAAAATCAAAGAAAATGGCCAAAAACCCGGTAAAAGAAATGTTGAACCCCCAAAAACTCGATAAAACGGGTGTTTCAAGATCATAAAATCGAAAAAAAAAAAAAAAAAAAAAAAAAAAAACGCCCAAAAACCTGGTAAAAGAAATGTTGAACGCCCAAAAACATGATAAAACTGGTGATTCTAGATCATAAAATCGAAGAAAACGACCAAAAACCCGGTAAACGAGATGTTGAACGCCTAAAAACCTGATAAAACGGGTGTTTCTAGATCATAAAATAGAAGAAAATGACCAAAATCCCGGTAAAAGAAATGTTGAAAGCCCAAAAACCTGATAAAAGGGGTGTTTCTAGATCATAAAATCGAAGAGAATGACCAAATACCCGGTAAAAGTAATGTAGAACACCCAAAAAACCTGATAAAACGGGTGTTTCTAGATCAGGAAATAGAAGAAAATGACCAAAATCCCGGTAAAAGAAATGTTGAAAGCCCAAAAACCTGATAAAAGGGGTGTTTCTAGATCATAAAATCGAAGAAAAGGACCAAAACCCGGTAAAAGAAATGTTGAACCCCCCAAAACCCGATAAAACGGGTGTTTCTAGATCATAAAATGTAAGAAAATTACCAAAATCCCGGTAAAAGAATAGTTGAACGCCCAAAAACCTTATAAAACGGGTGTTTCTAGATCGTAAAATCGATGAAAATGACCTAAATCCGGTAAAAAAAATGTTAAACACCCAAAAAGCCGATAAAACGGGTGTTTCTAGATCCTAAAATCGAAGAAAACGACCAAAAACCCGGTAAAAGAGATGTTGAACGCCTAATAACCTGATAAAACGGGTGTTTCTAGAATCTAGATCAGAAAATCGAAGAAAATCGCCAAAAACCCGGTAATAGAGATGTTGAACCCCTCAAAAAGCTGTTAAAACGGTTGGCCGAATATGTGACTGTTGAGAATGTTGGTCGCCCCAAAATTTCATAATTTAGCATTAAGCAGATATTCAAGGTTCTATGCTGGTGGGGAAAATCTGTTATAGTTATGGAAGAGGGTGTGAGGGCTTACGCCGCAGATACGATGGCTAGAACCAGCTTTTTATTTCCTCCACCTCATAGAACCAGATGTCTGGATACCAAAGCTACCTATAGTATGCTGAGTTTCCACGCTGAACAAAAAGCATCCGCTGAACGTTCTGACGTCCTGAACGCACGGCGTCCACGTCGAGTTGGTATAATTAGAAGGATCAAGATCCCCATGGGTGAACAAAACGAGCCACCAAACAGCCGCGAATCCCAACCAGCTCAACAAAAAATTCAACGCAAAAACGAGCAGCGTCCATCTCCACTGCGCGTCGACCAAAGTCGTAAAAATATCCTACAAAAAAATTTTAAAAAAAGCATCTAAATCGATTTGCTTACCTGTAAATACCTCCGGCGTCTTTTAGCGACGTTTTGCTGTACGACGTTGCAGTCGCCGTGTTTGAAGACGACCCTCCTTCTCACTCTTCTTGAACTGAATCTCGTCTGGCGATACCTAAAATTGAAAATTCTATAAATAAAAGTCCCTTACAATTCTTCGCTTAGGCAAACCTTCTTTACGAGCATGTATTGCTTTAAATTACCCGTCGCGTCGCACGTTAACGACCCATTGAAAAGAGAAGAAAACAAGACAAATTCTTTATAATTTGCCAGTTTTTTTTGGCTTCCAAAGCAAAATATACGTTGCCAAAATTAAATTTTCTTTAGGGAGCGAAATAGTGAATTTGGCTCTTTTTAAGGAAAAAAGATGAAATCATTTCTTCGAAATTCGCTTAAAAAAACTAATTTTACGTCTAGTTTTTTTTATTCTGAAAATATCGTAAATCTGACGTTTTGAACGCATATTCCAGGAAGGAAACGGTCTAATTTTGTCCTCAGACACGATACGTTTATAAGTGGGATTTTGTCGAAAGTCAAGTATTTTTAGTGATCCTGAGAGTCTCTAGAAAAAAAGCATGATACGCCTAAAAATCTACCTTTTTATCGAAATAAATTTTTTTTTCTGCTGAATCAACTTCCAGAATTCCTATCATAGTTTCCTCTATTTGAATCTAATCAATTTAAACGGTAAAATTGAACAGAAAATTTGAAATTAATCATTTAAAATTTTTCTCCTCTTTTATATCAACCTACTAAAACAGGAGCCTTCCTGTAGAGGAAAACTAATTTAGGCGATTTTTTCCAATTTTGATAAAAATAGTTTGTTTTTTAAATTGTTTTTTCTTTTAATTTGGCATTAGATTAGGTACATTTATTTACTTAAATACAAAAGATTTTTTTTTTTTTTTTTTTTTTCGAAAATCAAACAAGTAAATGTACAAAAAAAAAAGAAAATACCTAGTTTGAAGAGCTTCCAATGAAAACTTCCTTAAGAGAAGTAAAAATATAGGAGAGGGATGTATAAAGGAGGAGGAAGTATAACGGAGGAGGAAGCATAAAGGTCGATCCACACATATCCGTGACGTGACGGCACCGTTGCCCTCCGTGTTCAGTATCCTCCAGTGACATCCGTGATAAATTTTTCACTGCCATTCACACAGTACCGTACCTTTCCGTGTCAGTGTTCGTCAGTGATCAAGCATGTCTGCTCGAGTGATCTTAGTTTTCAGTTCAGGCTTGTGCATAATGAATTTCTCCACAGAAGACCTCGCAGTAATGGCAAAAACTCACCATCGACATTCATTTTGAGGCCAATTTCCTGCCAAATTCTTCCCTTCCAATCGGCATTCAGGTACTTGGGGTCTTGCAGGTCATATATCACGGGCCTTTCCCGAACCAGCTCAATAAGAAGCTCGTCGTTCATATTCAAAATATGGCACACTCAGAAAATTAAAAATCAATGAAGAGAGCGAACTCGTTTTCACGTCCGGTATAGCAGAAAAATATCGGCGAGGCCGTACTTCTTGTAGACACAGGTGATGCCGGAAGAGCACTGTGAGCGGCGGAGCGTCACTGTGCCGTTCATGTCTGAACACGCTCCGTCTTTCCCCCTTTAGTTTACTAAATTTCGTCTGCCGATATTTTTTTTTCCACTGAAGGTCCCTGTACGGTACGTCACGTCGCGTCACGTCA
The DNA here is from genome assembly GCA_014119065.1 of Orius insidiosus. Taxonomy (NCBI): domain Eukaryota; kingdom Metazoa; phylum Arthropoda; class Insecta; order Hemiptera; family Anthocoridae; genus Orius; species Orius insidiosus. The sequence continues at coordinate 323,904 of JACGAQ010000030.1, read as the reverse complement.
CGGATATGTGTGGATCGACCTTAAAAGAGGGGAAGTGTAAGGGAGGCGGAGTATAAGGGAGGGGAAGTACAAAGGAGGGGAAGTATATCGGAGAGGGAAGTATAAAGAAGGGGAAGTTAATAACGAGGGCGTTTTTTTGGTTGTTGTTTTTCATAAAAAAATTTTAGTTTTTTTTCGAAAATTTTTTTGAGTATGTATCAAGGTAGGAATAATGGGATTTTTGCCGATGGGAGGTCCCTCTAGTAGCAGGTGGAAGAATGAAATTTCTCCCTACTAAATAAAATGATTAAGAAGTTATTGTGATACCCTCCACGTCGGGTTTTTGGGGAAGGGTCTTCCAGACCCCGGAGGGTCAAATCAAATATTATACTTCCCCTCCATTAAACGTCCCCCTCCCTTATACTTCCCCTTCGTTATACTTCCCCTTCCTTATACTTCCCCTCCCTTATACTTCCCCTCCTTTATACTACCCCCTCCCTTATACTTCCCCTCCCTTATACTTTCCGTTATACTTTCCCTCCCTTATACTTTCCGTTATACTTCCCCTCCCTTATACATCCCCCTCCGTTATACTTCCCCTCCCTTGTACTTCGCTCTCCGTTATACTTCCCCTCCGTTATACTCCCCCCCCTCCGTTATACTTCCCCTCCGTTATACTTCCCCTCCCTTATACTTCCCGCTCCAATATTTTTTTGACTACTCTCTAAGGATGTTTTTGTTTGAAGCTCTTCAATCAAGAATTTTTTTTTGCAAAATTGTTGCAAAACTACATATCCCGTAGAGGCAGCTTGAGAACAGTTGGTACTTTAATTTGAATTGGCAAGCCTGGTTTCTATGCTTGTTTCTTTTGAAACAGTGGCATAACATGTAAATTTGTTTTTCTAAAATGCGTCTCACAATCTTTCTAATTTACGGCATACGATTCATCATGGCGGGTTTATTTTTGAAAATTATTATTCCGAGGAGAGAAAAAAAAAAAGAAAACATAAATTTTCACTTGTGTTTGAAATTTTTTAATTTCTTTATAATTTTTTTTGACTTTTTGCCCAAGGGATAAATTAAGTGTAATCTACGGAATCATCGAGGGAAGTACACGTTTTGAAAGAAAATGAAGCCAACAAAGTAGAGGATTTAGGGGCATGGATAAAAAAAATGCTACGGACGGACGGAACGGCCGGCCGGCACCACAGACAAAGTTCGATTTGACCCTCCGGGGTCTGGAGGACCCTTCCCCAAAAACCCGACGTCGAGGGTATCACAATAACTTCTTCAAGGAAGTTAAAAAATTTCTCCGATGTCGAGTTCGCCCTTCGTACCCGGAGCGCCTCATATGTTTTTTGGTCCTCAAAAATTAAAAGTATAGAATTTAAAGAAATTTGCGTTGGGGAAATGGTTTTTGACCCTCTGAAAGCCTCTCGTGAAAATCGGAGACTGTATACGGGACGATTCGATATGGGCGAACGCTGCTGTTGGAGCTTCATCAAATTGGCACCAATCTTAGCACTAATAGTGTCTGAACACTATTTATAATAAGTGCGAGCGAGATGGAGATAAAACGAAATCGAGAGACGCTTGAGAGGTTAGTAAACATCGTCTGTGGCGTCAAAATGGTCAATTTGTTTCAGGTTACTAGAAAAAAAATGAGAGACTACTCTTGCAGTGGAGTGCTCAGAAAAAAACGCCCAATGTGTTACTGCATAGCTGAAAAATCCCATAAAATGGCTGTTTGTACTCCAAAAAACGGTGTAGAGCTCCATAAAATCGACGAAAAAAGGGAGTTTCTAAGCATCTTCTAAGCAAAAAGTGCGTTTTTTGGCGCAAAAACATCAAAAACCGGTCGATAAAACGGGTGTTTCTAAATCATAAGATCGAAGAAAATGACCAAAACCCGGTAAAAGAAATGTTGAACGCCCAAAAACCTAATAAAACGGGTGTTTCTAAATCATAATATCGAAGAAAAGACCAAAAACCGGTAAAAGAAAGGTTGAACGCCCAAAAACCTGGTAAAAGAAATGTTGAACGCCCAAAAACCTGATAAAACGTGTGTTTCTTGATCATAAAATCTATGAAAATGACCAAAAACCCGGTTAAAGAAATGTTTAACGCGTTTGTAGATCATAAACTCGAAGAAAATGACCAAAAACCCGGTAAAGAAATGTTGAACGCCCAGAAAACCTGATAAAACGAGTGTTTGTAGATTGTAAATCGATGAAAATGACCAAAAACCCGGTAAAAGGAATGTTAAACGCCCAAAAACCGGATAAAACGGGTGTTTCTAGATCATAAAATCGAAGAAAATGTCCAAAAACCCAGTAAAGGAAATGTTAAACGCCCAAAAACCTGATAAAACGGGTGTTTCTAGATCGTAAAATCGACGAAAAAAGGGAGAGTCTAAGCAAAATAAATACTGAAGAACAACTTTCTATAAAAAATCTAGCAAAAAGTGCGTTTTTGGCGTAAAAACATCAAAACCGGTCGATATACCCTTGCTAGGACGCTCCTGACCTTCCAGACTATAAAACTTTTCTCACAAATTTTATACCGAACTTTCTCGAAAGATGACTAAACCTTTTCCGTAAACTCAGGCGTTCATTTACGACGAAATAAATTAATAAAGTTTATTCATAACTCGTCAGTTTCTTTTGTGGTCTAATATTCATCATAGGGGACGATGAAAAACCCTCGTTTTATGATCTTAGAATGAAATTTTTATTACTTTTATTGAAAAAAAAATTTTTTTTTTATAAAACATATCAGGCTTATCGCCGAATAGGGAGGCTCTGTTTTTTGATAAAAAGAAGGGACTGCGGAAATCGGAGAAAAAATGCGTAGCAAAATAAATTCTGAGCAATCAGAAAGCAAATTTGGAAGCATTTTTTGTCAAAGTTTTTTTATTTCTAAACAAAAAAAAAAGCTAAAATCAAGAGGAAAAATAAAAAAATTAAACCTTAAAAATTACCATGGATTTTTCATAGTCCACATTTCGTCTCAAAAATGAGATTACATGATTGATGAATCGAAATTTCCATAAAGAAAAATAATTTTTTTAAAACTTGAACACTTCCGATAATTACCATAAAAACATAAACAACAAGAGAGTTTCCATAAAAAAATAATAATTTTTTTGCCACAGGGGAGGGGTAAAAAAAACGCAAACTGGTCCAACGTTTCAAGCTAACTATTGTTCGCCGATATATTTTTATTTTGATTTGGCATCGGGTTTGACTAGGGAGTTCTTCTTTTTCTTCTTCGTCTTTTTTTGCGCGGTGGGGGTAAAAAGGGACGAGCCTCCCACTACTTGAAACAATAGATTCCTAGTTCAATTATTTTTCTATAACTAAAAATGACCAGAAATCCGGTTAAAGAAATGTTAAACGCCTAAACTTCTGATAAAGAGGGTGATTGTAGACCAGGAAATCGAGGAAAATGAAAAAAAACTCGAAAGAAATGTTGAACGCCCCAAAAACCTGATAAAACTGGTGTTTATAGATCATAAAATCGAAAAAAACGACCAAAAACCCGGTAAAAGAAATTATGAACGCCCAAAAACCCGAAAAAACGGGTGTTTCTAGATCATAAAATCGAAGAAAATGACCATAAACCCGGTAAAAGAAATGTTGAACGCCCAAAAACCAGATAAACGGGTGTTTCAAGATCGTAAAATCGAAGAAAAAGACCAAAAACCCGTTAAAAGAAATGTTGAAAGCCCAAGAACCTAATAAAACGGGTGTTTCTCGGTCATAAAATCAAAGAAAATGACCAAAAACCCGGTAAAAAGAAATGTTGAAAGCCCCAAAACCTGATAAAACGGGAGTTTCTAGATCATAAGATCGAAGAAAACGACCAAAAACCCGGTAAAAGAAATGTTGAACCCAAAAAAACCTGATAAAACGGGAGTTTCTAGATCATAAAATCGAAAAAACGACCAAAAACCCGGTAAAAAAATGTTGAACACCCAAAACCTCATAAAACGGGTGTTCGTAGATCAAAAATTGAAGAAATCGACCAAAAACCTGGTAAAAGAAATGTTGAACGCCCAAAATCTGATAAAACGGGTCGATAAAAAAGAAGAAAGAAAAATCTGATAAAACGGGTGTTTCTAGGTCGTAAAATCGAAGAAAATGACCAAAAACCCAGTTAAGAAATGTTGAACGCCCAAAAATCTGATAAAATGGGTGTTTCTAGTCATAAATCGAAGAAAATGGCCAGAAACTTGGTAAAAAAAAGGTCAAACCCCCAAAACCCTGATAAAACGGATGTTTCTAGATCATAAAATCGAAGAAAACGACCAAAAATCCGGTGAAAAAAATGTGGAGCCCCCAAAAACCTGATAAAACGGGTGTTTCTAGTTCATAAAATCGATGAAACGACCAAAAACCCGGTAAAAGAAATGTTGAACACCCAAAAACCTCATAAAACGGGTGTTCTAGATCATAAAATTGAAGAAAACGACCAAAAACCCAGTGAAAGAAATGTTGAACCCCCAAAACCTGATAAAACGGGTGTTTCTAGATTACGACATCGAAGAAATTACCAAAAACGCGATAAAAGAAATGTTAAACGCCCAAAACCTGATAAAACTGGTGTTTCTAAATCATAAAATCGAGGAAAACGACCAAAAACCTGGTAAAAAAAATGTTGAACACCCAAAAACCTGATAAAACGAGTGTTTCTAGTTCATAAAATTGAAGGAAACGACCAAAAACCCAGTTAAAGAAATGTTGAACGCCCAAAAACCTGATAAAACTGGTGTTTCTAGACCATAAATTGAAGAAAACGACCAAAACCCGGTAAAAAAATGTTGAACGCCCAAAACCTGATAAAACGGGTGTTTAAACATCTAAAATAAATAAAAACCGGTTCTTCTTTCCCTTAAGGATGAAGGAATCAACTAAAAATCTGTTTAAATCGGCCACAAAACGTGGAAATTGGCAGACGATCATCCCACTTCTGATACCAATTAATTAACAAGTAAATGACGAAAAAAAGAAGACTTTTTGCGACTCTTGAGAGAAGCTGAAGGCCTCATAAACAGCCTGAAAGATGAGGAGAAATAAAACTTATGTCCGATATGTCATCTCGTAGAGCGAAACGGATGAGAGGTTGCATTCAAAAGAACAGAGTGCGCTCCATTAGCATCTCCCGATTAATTAACAAGCTAAGGGTAATTCTCCACCATAAATCAACCCGATGACGTACTCTCTTCAAAATTTTGGCTTATCGAAACCCCTCCTATTTATAACCAAAAATAATGCGGCATTCATCTACCCAACGCCAGAAGAAGAAAAAAATTAACAATTCTAAGGGACTAGAGGAAAGTTCAATGTCTTAAAATCAAACGTGCAGGTGCAAGACGGAAAAATAAATAAACTGTCAAAAAAAACCTTAGAAAATGAATCAGATACCATTGCTGACGTCACAGTTTGGCTTCTGTCCAAATAGGTCCACGGCCTTATGAACCGTAAAACGTATTTTTTTATTTAGATTTTTTTTTAACCCAAAAAATCATAATTTTTTATTTTAATATTATTACTGTCATAGATGAAGACTTTTATTGTAATTATAGTCACATCGAAAATGAAGGGAAAAGCGTTTTTTTATGTGCGAGTAAGCAAATTTTGGCCTCTGGTCGTAAATAGATTAGAATCTTGTGTTTATTTCTTTTTTCTCGAACGTTTTTAGATGTGAAAAAAAGAGATTGTTTATTCTTTTAAGCGATTGAAGTGGTACTTTGACGTGTTCCGACATGTTAGAAAAAGTTGAGATTGCTGCCTTTGGGCCGATTCTCACCGAATACATCCCCTCCCTTATACATCCCCCTTTTTATACTTCCCCCCTCCTTTATACTTCCCCTACATTATTCTTCCGGAAGTTCCGTCGAGGACAGCCCCAGACTGGCACTTCTTTTCTTCGTTCCTCATTTTCTCATTTTGATCTTTTTGTTTTAAATCGCTTTCTATTTTGAACGATTATCTCTTCACTAATAAAGACGCCTACTATTTCCAACTATTCCGAACGTTTACGAGACAATGAAAAGGCCATTTTTCACACCCAGAGTGTATAAACCTCGTTTTTGAAGAAACGGAACCGAGATATTTCAAGAAATGGATGGAGGGAGACAATAAGGAAAGAAAATCGAATATTTAAAAAAGAATAGTACTGGTTTGAAGAGCTTCCAACGAAAACTTCCTTAAAGAGAAGTAACAATATAGGAGGGGGAAGTATATCGGAGGGGGAATTTTCCGAGTTTTTTGTTTTTTCGCAAAATTTTCCGAGTTTTTTTTCCGAAAAATTTTCCGGGTTTTCTTTTTTTTGCGCTTTTTTTCTGAAAAAATTTCCAAGTTCTTTTTTTTTCGAAAATTGTGTGTCAAGGTAGAAATAATGGGCTCTTTGGCCAACGGATGTGCTTCTCGTAATGGGTAGAAGTATGAAATTTCTCCCTACTAAAAAGTACTGGTTTGAAGAGCTTCCAACGAAACTTTCTTAAAGAGAAGTATCTATATAGGAGGGGGAAGTATAACGGAGGGGACGAACAACGGAGGGGAAAGTATATGGAGGGGAAGTATAACGGAGTGGGAAGTATATGGGAGGGGAAGTATAACTGATAGGGAAGTATATGGGAGGGGAAGTATAACGGAGTGGGAAGTATATGGGAGGGGAAGTTTAACGGAGTGGGAAGTATAAGGGATCGAAAGTATAACGGAAGGGGATGTATAAGGGAGGGAAAGTATAAGGAGAATTTTCCAAGTTTGTTTTTTCGAAAATTTTCTAAGATTTTTTGAACAATTTTTCAAAGTTTTTTTCGAAAAAATTTCCGGTTTTTTTTTCAAAAACTTTTTTTAGATTTTTTTTTCAAAAATTTTCTAAGATTTTTTTTCAAAAATTTTTCAAATTTTTTTCCAAAAATTTTCCGGTTTCCCTTTTTTTCCAAAATTTTCCTCGTTTTCCTTTTTTTTTTTCGAAAAAATTTCCGGGTTTTCCTTTTTTTTTTTTTTTTTTTTTTTTTTCGAAAAATTTTCCAAGTTTTTTTTTTCAAAAATTTTCCTGGTTTTCTTTTTTAAAACGCATTTTAACTTTTTTTTTTTTAATTTTTAAGTTCTTTTTTCCAAAAATTTTTTAAGTGTCAAGGTAGAAATAATGGCTCTTTGCCTACGGATGTGCCTCTCGTAATGGGTAAAGTATGAAATTTCCGCCTACTAAAAAAAATAATAGGTAGGTAGTTAAAAAGTGGCAATTTTTTTTACACCAAAAATTCGTAAAAAATATAAGGAGTAATTGGTGAAAATTTGGTGAAAATCGGACCAACGCGAACGGGCCACAGCGAATTTTTTAAAATTTCAAACAGGCATATCTCCGCCATTTTTTCGAAATTCAAAAATCGCCCTCGTTAGTTTCTTCTTCACCGACTAAAGAAATTTTTGTGAAAATTTGGTGAAAATCGGATGAAAACTGTGGCCGTAAAGTATTCCGGAAAAACTACGGCCGGCCGGCACCACGGACAAAGTTGAGATCGGTAAAGATCAATAAACCAACGGGGTCTGGAAGACCCTTCCCCAAAAACCCGACGTCGAGGGTATCACAATAACTTCTCTAAGAAAGTTAAAAGTCGTGGGCTTAAGGAAAGAAAGAAGAAAAAAAAGATCTGGTTTTAAAAGGACTCAAGGTGACGAATCGTGGGATTTTTATGTGATGCAAATAAAGTTTTTTTTAAAAATACAGAAATAAAAATTTAAGTTTTTTAACACTCCAGTTATAACTTAAACAAAGGAATCGGATAGGACCGAAATTCTATTTATATTTTCATAAAAGAGCATCTGACGTAAGATGCATAGTCTAAAAACCCTTTAAAAAAAATTTTTTTTCAAAATACAAAAAATGTTTACACAAGAGTAGAAATTTCGTTAAGTTCTTAAAAAAACTAGTTATGCAAAATAAAAAGTTTTATTTATGGGTGGTCAAAAATGGCGATATAATTAAACGTTTTAGAAAAGGCGAGTCGATAAATAAAAACGTTTTATTTTAATATTCACGGTCGGGTCTAATTTTAAATGCAGAATGAAATTGTAGAGTCCATTTTAATTAAAACAGATTTTGTAATTTTCTTTTTTCAACTGGATCTTTGAAAAGAGTTTTGTCCAAAAAAAGAGGAAGAAAACTACTAAAATCTGGTAAAATCGGGGTTTTTCTGGCAAAAACTTTGAAAATCGGTCTAAAACCGAGAAAAATGGTCGATTCTTTACAAGAAGATGGAGAAAAATATAAATCTCAAAAAAAAGGCGTTTTCAGTGTTTAAAAAAAATCTGTTTTGATTATGCGAGAAAACTGAAGAATTAAGTGAAAAAAAAATTTGGCCAAAAAAAAAAAACGAAGAAAACTGCTTAATTTCTGTTGAAATTCGGGTTTTTCTGGCAAAACTTTGAAAATCGGCCTAAAACCAAGAAAGCTGAACGATTCTTAACCAGAAGATGTTGAAAACACCCAAATACCCCCCCTCCCCTCCCCCCAAAAAAAGGCGTTTTCGGTGTTTAAAAAAATCTGTTGTGATTATGCGAGAAAACTGAAGAAAAAGTGAAAAAAAAATTTTGGCCAAAAAAAAAAACGAAGAAAACTGCTTAATTTCTGTTGAAATTCGGGTTTTTCTGGCAAAAACTTTGAAAATCGGCCTAAAACCAAGAAAGCTGAACGATTCTTAACCAGAAGATGGTGAAAAACACCCCAAATACCCCCCCCCTCCCCTCCCCCCAAAAAAAGGCGTTTTCGGTGTTTAAAAAAATCTGTTGTGATTATGCGAGAAAACTGAAGAATAAAGTGGAAAAATATGGGAAAAAAGTTTTTCCGGAAAAAAAAAAGCGAAGAAAACTACTTAAAATCTGGTAAATCGGGGTTTTTTTATGCAAAAACTATGAAATCGGCCTAAAACCAAGAAAAATGGACAATTGTTAACCAGAAGATGGAGAAAAACACACAAATACCCCCCCCCCCCCCAAAAAAAGGCGTTTTCAGGGTAAAAAAAATTTTTTTGATTATGCGAGAAAACTGAAGAATGAAGTGGAAAAAAAGTGGAAATTAGTGGAAAAAAAGTTTTGGGCAAAAAAGGCGAAGAAAACTACTTAAAATCTGTTAAAATCGGGGTTTTTCTGGCAAAAACTTTGAAAATCTGCCTAAAACCTAGAAAATGGACGATTCTTAACCAGAAGATGGAGAAAAACACCCCAAATACCCCCCCCCTCCTCCTTTCCAAAAAGGCGTTTTCAGTATTAAAAAAATCTGTTTTGATTATACGAGAAACTGAAGTCTAAAGTGCAAAAAAGTTGAAAAATAAGTGGGAAAAAGTTTTTCTGGAAAAAAAAACTAAGAAAACTGCTTAAAATCTGGTAAAATCGGGGTTTTTCTGGCAAAAACTTTGAAAATCGACCTGAAACCAAGAAAAATGGACGATTCTTAACCAGAAGATGGAGAAAAACACCACAAATCCCCCCCCCCCCGGCGTTTTCAGTGTAAAAAAATCTGTTTTGATGATGTGAGAAAACTGAAGAATGAAATGAAAATGGGAGAACTACGTTTTCTTTACCGAAAAAATTTACAAAACTGCTAAAAAAGTGGTTTTCCGGAAGCTAAGTCTATAAAAAATGGGGGTTCTCCGTACCAAAAGTCTTTTTCAGAAAATAAATCCTCAAAATGGGATTTTTAGTCGAAAAGTCGTTGAAGAAACTTCGTTTTTCTTCAAGCTTTCTTCTACTAGGTTTTTTTAAAAATCACAATTGGATCCTAAGAAATAAGATAAATCGCGGTCAAGCTTAAGAAAGTTGTGGAATTGTTGAATTTAAAGCAATTATCTTGTTAACAACCAGTAATTTTTTTTTAATCGCACAAGAAAAAGAGAAAAAAAACGCGGAAATGCATGGAATCTGTGGGTCGTAACCGGTTTTTTTGAATTCTATATCGTTGTAAAATATAATTTTTTTTTACCTGAAGAGAGAAGAGGTTTTGTGATTTCCCAATTTTCCGACGTGGCGGTTTAAAGATCCTAAAAGACCGTTCGTCTCGGTCGGCGTCTGGGCTGGTTCGTCATCCGGCGTCACTGCGAGTTTGACGGCGACCGCAGTCGTCGGAGTCATCGTCGAGCTGATCAGTTGCTCCCATTGGGTTGTCATCATTAAAAAATAAGTTCCTACAAATCGAGTTTACCTTCTGTCACTCAGCATTGACATTAAAAACCCTCAAATTTTGGCCTTCTGCCAAAAAATTTATTTTAAAAGAATAACTCAAAACTTGGCATAAATCCTTATTTTGTTCATTTTTTATAAAGTATTTGACATTTTAAGTAAATTTTCAAGTCCCCTCTACTTTTGATTTTTAAGTTCACTTAACGGATGGCAACACGAGACTGGGATCGGGTCCACGCTGACTCCCTATCCCCCACCGAACTCCTTTTTTTTTCTTCCCTCTCAGGGTGAGTCATTCCCATACATTATTTTAAAAAATCCTTTTTATTCCTAAATTGGGTTTTATGTTAACTTTTTCGAATGGGTGTTATAAGATTACCCTCCATGAATGGTTTTGGAGTCAGGGGTGCCTGACGTCGTAGAGGGAAATTTCAGTTCAGAAAGCCTTTTTGGGAGTAAGTAATATTATTGAGCTCGAGAAACACCCATTTTGGATGTTTATTTCGTTCTTTTAAACATTATTTTCGGGCATTTTTAACCTTTATGAGTTTGAACACCTTTTTGGGCGTTTTTCTGCGTCTCTAGCTCGAGAAACCAGGACGTTTCCAGGGTTTTGAAAAACGCACTTTTCAGGCTTTATCTAAGATTCTTTGATCCTTTTTGGGAGTTTTCTACGTTAATTAGTTTAATAAACACCCATTATAAAGCGTTTACCACGTTCATTAGTTTGATAAACACCTTATTTGGGCTTTTTCTAAGGTCCTTTGATCGAGAAACGTCTTTATTAGGGTCCCTTCGTTGGTCTGAAAAGGGCCGTTGTAATATAGGGATATCCTCCAATATTTGCGAGAGTGGTTCTCGAATGGTCCTGAAAAGGGCCGTTGAAGTGTAGGATCTGAAGTCTCGAGCGCAATCCTGGAAGGCGCGATAAGGAAGCGTATCGTATCGACCGGTGCGGGAGACTAGCGTGGGAGCTAGTCCTTTTACGGACTCTTTGGAAGTTCTCTCAGATGATCAAACTCCTTCTCGGGCTGCTGTCCAGGGGGTGGTGTCGATTACAGTAGCGAGACGATGTTATAGTGAAGAAATTTTCATGTTGAGAAAAAACTGTTGATAGAGGACACTCCCCCAAGTTTGAGGGAAATGTGATTTGCGTGTGTCGGCGGGAAGTGTCCGAGTTTTTATATTTTATTTTTTAATCTATTTGCTTTTTATTTTGTATTTTACTATTTTGTTATTTACAAAAGTATTTACAAAATGAGAATTTACATTTATGCGATTTACATTTTTACAATATTTAGTTTTCTTTAAAATATAAGTAATACAGGCTATAGCCGACTCGTTATATGCTGCGCTCTAGTAGTCACTGGTGTAAACAGGTTGGCGCTTTTGTTCGAATGAAGTGGCGGGAGAGAGCCGCCACAGTCCTTTTTGGGCGTTTTCTACGTTATTTAGTTTGATAAACACCCATTATAAAGCGTTTTCCTCGTTCATTAGTTTGATGGCGTTTTCCACCTTTAGGGCGTTTTCCATTCCCTTTAGTTTGAAAAACACTTTCCTGAAGTGTTTTCTAGTTTGAAAAAACTGTTGGGCGATTTCTATGGTCCTTATTTCCAAAAGCACATTTCTGAGTTTTCTACGGTGTTTAGTTCTATAAACACACATAACACATTATCGAGCGTTTTTCACGTTATTTAGGTTGAAAAACACCTTTTTGGCGTTTTTTACCGTCTTTAATTTGAGAAACACATTTCTGTACGTTTTCTAATTCGATTTAACATCCTTTTTGGCGTTTCTTAGGTCCTTAGATTAAGAATCTTACTTTTTGGGCTTTTTCTACGTTATTTAGTTTGATAAACACCCATTATAAAGTGTTTTTCACGTTCATTAGTTCGATAAACACCTTTTTGGGTGTTTACCGTTCCCTTTAGTTTGAGAAACACTTTCCTGAAGTGTTCTTAGTTTGATAAAACTGTTGGGAGTTTTCTATGATCTTTATTTCGAAAACCACTTTTCGGCGTTTTCTAAGGTGCTTAGCTTGATAAACACCCATTATCGAGCGTTTATCACGTTATTTAGGCCGAAAAACACCTTTTTTGGCGTTTTTACCGTCTTTAGTTTTGAAACACATATCTGTACGTTTTCTAATTCGATTAACATCCTTTTGGCGTTTCTTATGTCCTTAGATTGAGTCATCCTTTTTGGGCGTTTCTATTCACTTTAGTTTGAGAAACACTTTCCTGAGTGTTTTCTAGTTTGATAAAACTGTTGGGCGTTTTCTATGATCCTTACTTCTAAAAACACTTTTCGGCGTTTTCTACGGTGCTTAGTTTGATAAACACCCATTGTCGAGCTTTCATCATTATTTATTCCGATAAACACCTTTTTTGGCGTTTTTACCGTCTTTAGTTTGAGAAACACATTTCTGTACGTTTTCTAATTCAGTTTAACATCCTTTTTGGCGTTTCTTAAGTCCTTAGATTAAGAATCTTCCTTTTTTGGCGTTTTCTACAGTTTTTAGTTTGAGAAGAACATTCTGGGCGTTTTCTAGTTTGATAGAACACCCTTTAAGGCGTTTCTAAGGACAGAAGTTCGAGAAACATTCTTTTCGGGCGTTTTCTACGTTATTTAGTTTGATAAACACCCATTATAAAGCGTTTTCCACGTTCATTAGTTTGATAAACACCTTTTGGGCGTTTTCCTTTCCCTTTAGTTTGAAAAACACTTTCCAGAGGGTTTTCTAATTTGATAAAACTGTGGGCGTTTTCTATGGTCCTTATTTCCAAAAGCACTTTCGGCCTTTTCTACGGTGCATAATTTGATAAACACCCATTATCGAGCGTTTTCACGTTATTTAGTCCGAAAAACACCTTTTTGGCGTTTTTTACCGTCTTTAGTTTGAGAAACACATTTCCGTACGTTGTCTATTTCGATTTAGCAACCTTTTTGGCTTTTCTTAGGTCCGTAGATTAAGAATCTTCCTTTTTGGGCGTTTTCTACATACACCCTTTTTTCCCACGTTCTTTAGTTCGAGAAACACCTTTTTTTGGCGTTTTCTACAATCTTCAGTTTAGGAAGCACATTCCTGGGCGTTTTCTAGTTTGATAGATCACCTTTTGAGGCGTTTCTAAGGTTCTAAGTTCGAGAAACATTCTTTTCGGGCGTTTAGAATTGTTAACTTTTTCGAAAGGTAGTTATTAGATTACCCTCCATGAACTGAGCTCTTAAACGGAGAGCTCTCATTGGATAATAATAGCACAATCCTCAATAATCCTTATCAATTACCTTCCTAAAAAAAAGAATACATTGTATTATCCTCCTTTTTTGTCCAAACTCGCTGCGTTGAATTTGTTCTGCAAGTTTTGACATGTTCATTATGGAGCAGGAACGCTTTATCTGATACAGTTCACGGTTACTTCAGCGTAACCTGACGCGCGTGCGTCTTATCATAGGAAGGTAGTATTTATGTTTATCCACTAATGAATTGAAAAGTGATAATAGAAGCTGAGGGTTTGTTTTGAGGAAGAAAGAATGTTTTTTAATTGATTTTGTTGTAGATGGAAGTAAAAGAAGAAAATGAGTTTGAGAAGATTGATGATGAGTTACCGTTGGAGATATCGCTTCTGGAAGTGAAGCATGTCTGTAGGAAATGTAATTTTATGACAGTAAGCTTTTCTTCGTATAAGCGACATATGAAACTTCATGGGGAGGAGCTTGTCAAGTGTAGGAGATGCGAATTTACAAGTAGAGATTCCAAAGAAATGAGGCTGCATGAGGAAAGCCATCCGATTCCATGCGATCTATGCGACTTTGAATGCTCGACACCGAGCGAGCTCAATCGTCACAGAAGAACTCACGAGCAGCGATACCGCTGCGCACAATGCGGCTTCAAAAGTACCAAAAAAGAAGACCTACTTACTCACATAAAACGATCTCATTTCCCTCGCTCATGCAAATTCTGCGGTTTTCAATGCGAAGGGAAAGCCTCATTGGCTGCACATCTTCTCGAACATGGAGAAAAACCATACGAGTGCGAATCCTGCGGGTACAGATGCGTCAAACAGTATCTATTAAAATTGCACAAATCTAGGAAGCATGTCGACAAAGAGTTTCCATGTACGGAATGCGATTATGTGGCGAAAAGAGAAGTCGATTTGAAGCGACATATAAAAAAACATGATAGAACCAAAACAGGGTTTACTTGTACTTTCTGCAACGCTCGTTTCACGTATGCTTTTCATTTAAAAGATCATACTAGAGTACACACGGGAGAAAAGCCATATGAGTGTAAATTATGCGATTTTAAGTCTATTAACTCAAGTACATTAAAAATGCACACAAGACGAATCCACACAGGCGAAAAACCATATTCATGTCGTTTCTGCGACTATCGCTGCTTTAAATCGTACAACGTTACCATACATGAAAGGCGAAAACATACTGGAGAATCTCCATTTTCATGTGATGCTTGTGATTTTAAATGTAAAGACAGAAGCACGTTGAAAGTTCATAAAAGAAGACATACGGGAGAAAAGCCGTATATGTGTGATATCTGCGATTATAGAAGTTCCAAGAAAGATTCGTTGATACGTCACAAACGTACGCATGGTGAAAATCAACTTATGTGTAACCTCTGCGATTATAAATGCTGCGATAAACTTTCGCTGAAGGTCCACATAAGTAAGCATACAGGAGAGAAGCCGTACGCTTGCAGTCAATGTCAGTATAGATCAGCAAGCAGCGCTACTCTTAGGCGACATATTAAAAACCACCATACGTTTTAAGAACTCATTTTTTTGTACAATTTAGAATTTTGAATTTCGTTGATGACAAAATTCATTTTTTCGATGGTCGCTACCATATCGTCGGAGTTGTTGTTGCAGCAGACGACAAGTCGGGCGACACTCTGCGTCCAAGGGAGTATCTTGACTACGGTCTCTATTCCTGAATCGAGCTCCTCCTTGGTCACCGTGGCCAGTCTTTTGCAGAAGTCTTGAGAATTGATTACATCTGGGTCAAGCTGTATAAGAAGTATGTTTGTCTCATGGCTGCTCAAATCGACTTGTACTGCTGAACTCTTCATGTCATATATCGCTATAAATGATGTGTTTAGAACCACATTTTATTATTGTCTTTACCTTTTGCAATTGCTCTTGTGTGCGCATGGTCTTCAGCCAATCTTTCAACCATGTTTTCCAAAGCGTATATTCCAGCGGCGGCAACTAAACCGACTTGTCGCATCCCGCCTCCCAAAACTTTTCTCAAATTCCGGGCATTTTTCACAAATTCGTCAGAGCCGATTAGCAGACTTCCGATTGGTGCACCTAAACCTTTACTCAAGCAAATGTTGATCGAGTCGCAATCTTTGACTATCTCCCTAGCAGGAATTCCTGTATGGACGACGCTATTGAAAAACCGAGCGCCATCCATATGAAGAGGTATCTCCCTATCTTTCAGTGCCTCTGCCAGCTAAAAACAGTTTAAACAACCAATCAAACATCAAATTTACCTCGCGAAGCCATTCTATAGGAAGTACACGACCGCCACACGAATTATGCGTATTCTCTATACACACAAGCGATGTCCTCGGTTGAAAGTACTGATTCTTTTTCCTTATCTTCAGCAACATTTCCTTTATACTGAAAGTTCCATTTGGAAGGTTTGCCACACTTCTAAGCTGCACTCCTGCAATCTGAAAAAAGTGCTAGTTTGAAGAGCTTCCATCGATATGACCCTATGGGCCTCTTGAAGACCCCCAAAAACCCTACATGGAGAGTTATACAATCTTAACTCTGAACAACACAACAGGGCTACCAACACAGTGTGGAAGGTTTGCCACACTTCTAAGCTGCACTCCTGCAATCTGAAAAAAGTGCTAGTTTGAAGAGCTTCCATCGATATGACCCTATGGGCCTCTGGAAGACCCCCAAAAACCCTACATGGAGAGTAATACAATCTTAACTCTGAACAACACAACAGGGCTACCAACACAGTGTGGAAGGTTTGCCACACTTCTAAGCTGCACTCCTGCAATCTGAAAAAAGTGCTAGTTTGAAGAGCTTCCATCGATATGACCCTATGGGCCTCTGGAAGACCCCCAAAAACCCTACATGGAGAGTAATACAATCTTAACTCTGAACAACACAACAGGGCTACCAACACAGTGTGGAAGGTTTGCCACACTTCTAAGCTGCACTCCTGCAATCTGAAAAAAGTACTAGTTTGAAGAGCTTCCATCGATATGACCCTATGGGCCTCTGGAAGACCCCCAAAAACCCTACATGGAGAGTAAACAATCTTAACTCTGAACAACACAACAGGGCTACCAACACAGTGTGGAAGGTTTGCCACACTTCTAAGCTGCACTCCTGCAATCTGAAAAAAGTACTAGTTTGAAGAGCTTCCAACGAAAACTCCATCGATATGACCCTATGGGCCTCTGGAAGACCCCCAAAAACCCTACATGTAATACAATAACTTCTTAACTCTGAACAACACAACAGGGCTACCAACACAATGACATAACCTTACTTACCTGAGCAGCACCAGCTTGCTCCCATAGCAGAATATGACTCTCATCTCCAACCACAATCTCGCATCCACGATTATCACAATGTGTCATAACTATTTTTTAAGAAAATATTACACAATTAACCAATATAAACAATCTTACTCGCTAATAAATTCGCCATAGTACCGCTAGCGACAAACAAAGCTGCTTCTTTCCCCAACATATTTGCTCCCTTTTCTTCCAACGCTAAAAAGAAAATTAAAAACAAATTATTTAATCGGTGTTTAAACCATTGACTGTGGGATCTTCTCCATAGACATCATCGCCAACTTTAGCTTCAAACATCGCCTGTCGCATCTCTTTACTCGGAATTGAGAAAGTATCGCTTCTGTAGTCTACGATTCTTACCTAAAGAAAAAACGCTTTTTTTTAAAAAATAAACAAAGAAAACTTACATTTTTAGGGTACTCCACTTTTCCTTGTACTTGATAAATAGTCGCTTTTGCTGTTTCAAGAAGGCCTTTCCTTCCTAACAGCTTTCTGGATATCCTGGCATGCATTCTGCTGTAAAAAAATTGTCTTTGACACTGAGACGTCTGGATCTAATCTGCAGACAACTTTCGCTATAAATTCTCTTTTTTAATTTATTTCCTGTCTATCAAGGTGTGGCGCTAATTAATTATAAAAACCTGTATATTGACCGTGGTTAGTGAGTTACTAAAACAGTTTTCACTTATTTCCTGACGTTTATCTCCACTAATTACGTAAAAACGCAATCTACATATTTTTTTTTATTTTAAAACGATTAATAGGTCAAATGATTATTGTTATTTTTGTTATTTTTAACGTACCTTTTATGTAAGATCTCTTCGGCTTCGAATTATCGACTGAATTGGGTTTATTTCACCCACACTTTTCTCGATTTTAAAAGATTTGAGATAAGCGAATCATTGGTTTTTTAACGGACGATAAAGTTGATTGTCGAAGCTACGTTTAAAGAATGGCACCTGAGGATGTCGACTGATTGTCGATTATTAATTTTACCTTCAACGTTTATTCTATTAAGCAAATAGAACTAATATAGGTCATGAAAATTGCATATTTTAAAAAGATTTAATTGTAAATTACATTTTAAAACCATTATGAAAAGCATTATTTTAAAAAAATTAATTTTTAATGAAAAATGTAGTTTTTACAAAATGAAATTAATTTTTAAATTGAGAAATCTGAACCAAATCTGCCAATTTCATTGGCTAGCCTGAAAAAATGGAGGCTTTTATGTAAATGATGAGGTTTTTGTGTATGCATGAGCAGGTTTGCAAACTTAAAACTCTGGGGTGAACTGAAAAATGGAGGTTATTAAAAGATTTGTCAAATAAAATGTCTTATTTTTATGATTTATTACCTTTAATTAATTATAAACTTTATTTTTATGATTTGTTACCTTTAATTAATTATAAAAATAAGACATTTTATTTGACAAATCTTTTAAAAACCTCCATTTTTCAGTTCACCCCAGAGTTTTAAGTTGCAAACCTGCTCTTGCATACACAAAAACCTCATCATTTACATAAAAGCCTCCATTTTTCAGGCTAGCCAATAGGAAGTTGGCTGATTAGGTTCAGATTTCTCAATTTAAAAATTAATTTCATTTTTAAAAACTACATTTTTCTTTAAAAATTAATTTTTAAATTGAGAAATCTGAACCTAATCATCCAACTTCCCATTGGCTAGCCTGAAAAATGGAGGCTTTTATGTGAATGATGAGGTTTTTGTGTATGCAAGAGCAGGTTGGCAAACTTAAAACTCTGGGGTGAACTGAAAAATGGAGGTTTTCAAAAGATTTGTCAAATAAAATGTCTTACTTTTATAATTAATTAAAGGTAATAAATTATAGTCCCATCGGCTAGCCTGAAAATGGAGGCTTTTATGTAAATGATGAGGTTTTTGTGTATGCAAGAGCAGGTTTGCAAACTTAAAACTCTGGGGTGAACTGAAAAATGGAGGTTTTCAAAAGATTTCTCAAATAAAATGTATTATTTTTATAATAAATTATAGTCCCATTGGCTAGCTTGAAAAATGGAGGCTTTTATGTGAATGATGAGGTTTTGTGTATGCAAGAGCAGGTTTGCAAACTTAAAACTCTGGGGTGAACTGAAAAATGGAGGTTATTAAAAGATTTGTGTATAAAATGTCTTATTTTATAATTAATTAAAGGTAATAAATTTTAGTCCCATCGGCTAGCCTGAAAAATGGAGGCTTTTATGTGAATGATGAGGTTTTTGTGTATGCAAGAGCAGGTTGGCAAACTTAAAACTCTGGGGTGAACTGAAAAATGGAGGTTTTTAAAACATTTGTGTATAAAATGTCTTATTTTATAATTAATTTAAGATAATAAATTATAGTTATTTTTTTATTTAAAATGAAAAAGAATGATAGTTGATCCTTTGATCGCTAGATTGCGCCACTTTTCTCCTTTTAAAGAAAAATAATAAACCCTTGTGTAATTAACGCAAGTCAGTGTTGCCAACGAACATTACATGTGATTTATTATATTTTGTTTGTGTGTAAAGTGTTTTTATAGGAAAAAAGTTAATTAAATTGTTAATTATATCGTTTTTTGAACCCCAGGTAAATAAAGTTTATTTTATGTGATCTTCCGGTTAGCCAGCCTGAAAAATGGAGGTTTAATGTGATTGATGAGCATTTGTATGGAAGAGTAGGTTAGCAAACTTTGATGTGGTATTCCGTTGACTAATTTAAAAAAAAAAATGGAGGTTTTGTGACTATTTTAGATATGAATTTTAGCTCGTTAGCCAACTCTGTGTGCACTACATGTTTTGTTGTTCAACCTGAAAAATGGATGTTTTATTAGTATGACATGGATATTACGTATTGAAAAACAGGCTAGCCAACTATGTATTTAAAGGTGTGACATGAATTGAGATTGCCTTCTTTTAATTTAAAATAGGCAATTTAAAAAATCGAGCGAACGGCGTAATAAGGCTTAAAATGGGGTGTGAAAATCGACAGGTCTAAAGACGCCATTCGCGCGGCCAAGGATCTGTCCGGCGCGAGGAGTAGTTCTTGAGACCATATTTGGACAAAAAATTACCTACACGGATAAAACTAGGTTGAAGGCGCTACGTCATTGTGTAACCCAGAATGTAACTTTCGGACCTTTTTCTTACTTTTTTTTAAAGCCTTATTTAGATATTGATGGGATCTCCTGGATTTCAAATTTGCTAAAAAATTTTAAACGTAAAAGGCCAACCCGATCTCAGCCTAAAAATGTGCATTTTGACCCAAAAAAACAACGATTTTGTAAAAAAGTTCATCCACCATGAAATTCGAGGCTTTTTAGGGCGAATGTAACCCTTTTTTCCATTTTCTGTTTTTAAGAAATTCCGTTTTCATTGTCATGTGCGGATTTAGAGAAATCGCTATGTTAACGAGATATTTTTTTATAAAACGGGTGTTTCTACACCAAAAAATCGAGGAAAATGACCAAATCCGGTAACAGAAATGTTATACGCCCTGAAAAATGGGTGTTTCTACACCAAAAAATAGAGGAAAATGACCAAATCCGGTAACGGAAAAATTAAACGCCCGAAAAAATTGGTGTTTCTACACCAAAAAAATCGTGGGAAATGACCAAATCCGGTAACAGAAATGTTATACGCCCTGAAAAATGGGTGTTTCTACACCAAAAAATAGAGGAAAATGACCAAATCCGGTAACGGAAAAATTAAACGCCCGAAAAAATTGGTGTTTCTACACCAAAAAAATCGAGGAAAATGACCAAATCCGGTAACAGAAATGTTATACGCCCTGAAAAATGGGTGTTTCTACACCAAAAAATAGAGGAAAATGACCAAATCCGGTAACGGAAAAATTAAACGCCCGAAAAAATTGGTGTTTCTACACCAAAAAATCGTGGGAAATGACCAAATCCGGTAACAGAAATGTTAAACGCCCGAAAAAATGGGTGTTTCTACACCAAAAAATCGGGGGAAATGACCAAATCCGGTAACAGAAATGTTAAACGCCCGAAAAAATGGGTGTTTCTACACCAAAAAATAGAGGAAAATGACCAAATCCGGTAACAGAAATGTTAAACGCCCGAAAAATGGGTGTTTCTACACCAAAAATTCGAGGAAAGTGACCAAATCCGGTAACTGAAATGTTAAACGCCCGAAAAATGGGTGTTTCTACACCAAAAAATCGAGGAAAATGACCAAATCCGGTAACAGAAATGTTAAACGCCCGAAAAAAGGGTGGTTCTATACCAAAAAATCGAGGAAAATGACCAAATCCGGTAACAGAAATGTTAACCGCCCGAACACCACATAAAATGGGTGTTTCTACACAAAAAAAGCGAGGAAAATGACCAAATCCGGTGACAGAAACGTTAAACACCCGAACGCCAGATAAACCGGGTGTTTCTACACCAAAAAAATCCAGGGATATTACTAAAAATCCGGTTAAAGATACCTTAAACGCCCAAACTCCTCATAAAACGGGTGTTTCTACACCAAAAAATCGATGAAAATGACTATCTGGATTTCGAATTTCCTAAAAATTGTAAACGTAAAAGGCCAAATCAATCTCATCCTTAAAATGTGCTTTTTGACTCAAGAAAACTACCAATTTTCAATTTTGTAAAAAAGTTTTTCTGCAATGAAATTCAAGGCTTTTTAGGGCAATATAACCACCCCTTATTTCTTTTGCTATTTTAAGAAGTGTAGTGTTCATTGCCATGTGCGTATTTAGAGAAAACGCTATTTAACGTTATATTAATTTTATTTTTATTATTATTATATATTTTATTTATTTATTTATTTATTTTTTGACAAAAAACCCCCATTTTTACAAATTTTTTGAGAGTTTTCCTGCGCTTTTGTAGAGAGAAACACCATTTTCAGGATTTTTTTACAGATTACCCTATTTTCAGTATTTTTACCCAATTTGTAGGAGTTTTTCTCGCATTTTGGCAAAGAAACCCTATTTCGCAGGATTCTTACTGATTTGTCCCATAAAAATTAGCGAAACATCCCAAATTACGGGGGCGCACCCCTTTCAAACCGTAAAATGACAAAATACAACACTGTTCTAAATTCATTTTATTTTTCTAGGAAGAAAAATGCGTTTATTGAATACATTTAAGACGATTCCGGTCATTTGCTCTTTATGTTCATCATGCCGTCCACAGAGGATCTGTTCGCATCTCGATTTCGGCGACACGTAAGGAAAATTTATTCCTCCAACGTTGGCCAACCTGACTAAAAATCCCTCGTATTTTTAAAATTTAAAGAACAAAAAAGTGCTTTTAAAACACAAAATCGATCATACATAACTCCAAATAATTATTTACATTTGAATAAGAATATAAATATTGTCTAAATTCCAATTTGAGAAGTTTTTTCTTTGGTGTGTTTTTTAGGCGCTCCCGCCTTTTTTCAAAATTTTTTTCTCCCTCCAAAACGAGAAAACATTTAATTATTAATAAAGAACAAGGATGTTTATTAAGTGATTTAAGACCTACTTATTAGTTATTAAATTCTCTTTCTGTTTACTATGTTTGGCGAGTCCAAAACGGGCGAATAAACAACTTCCCTTATAAAGTAAAATCGATGTTGTAGAATATTAATCATTTTTTTAAAAACTGGTCTTCCATATCAAGTCTTTTGCAATATAAAAATTTTAAAAAGGTAATTATTGGATTGTACGACATGATAAAATTCTTAAACTTTTTTTTTGTTATGTAGGTACGACTGAATTACCTAATTAGATAAAAAAAAAAAAATTGCCACCGGTTTCTTTTTTTCAAATATAATGGCTTATTTTATTGAAATAAAGGCACTTTTTAAACCTTTAAAAACAGCAGAGTAAATTTAAAAAAACGTTGATTTGATTTTTCGAGTGGCCAATTAATGAAAAATTTCGCGGATTTACGTTCCAAAAAAACGGGATCTTATGAGAAAAACCTGTCGGTGTACATGAAAGGGATCAAGGAGGCTTTGTACCTTGTGGCGGCGGTGGGGGAGGTTAAAAACTGTTGAATAATCTCATGATGACTAAACACCCGGGATATTTTCACTCCTTAAACGAACAAGAGCTGGATCAAAACAACGATTATTTCCTAATCTTTAAAGGACACACTTTTCAATGATCGGGACCTGAAGAAGGAGAAATTTTTTTTGCATTCACAAAAGACAAATGCAAGCCCCCAGGGATGGACCGAAAGGTCGTAAATCCCCGCAGGGCGGCATCTTATTAATTTATTTCCAAACAAGGCGATGATGGATTGAACAATGAGGCAACCTTCTCGATTTAGAGACGTTTTTCTCGATTTTCTGTCAAGAAACGCCCGTTTGGGCGTTTTACATTTCGATTACCAGGTTTCCTCGATTTTTTGGGTGTAGAAACACCGTTTTATTAGGAGTTTAGGCGTTTCACATTTCGTTTACCGGGTTTCGTGGATGTTTTGGTGTAGAAACACCCCTTTTATCTGGCGTTCGGGCGTTTAACATATCGTTTACCGGGTTTCCTCGATTTTTTGGTGTAGAAACACCCGTTTTATATGGGGTTCGGGCGTTTAATATCTTTTACCGGGTTTTCTCGATTTTTTGGTGTAGAAACACCCGTTTTATCAGGCGTTCGGGCGTTTAACATTTTTTTTACCGGGTTTCCTGGATGTTTTGGTGTAGAAACACCTTTTATCTGGCGTTCGGGCGCGTTTACCGGGTTTCCTCGATTTTTTGGTGTAGAAACACCCGTTTTATATGGGGTTCGGGCGTTTAATATCTTTTACCGGGTTTCTCGATTTTTTGGTGTAGAAACACCGGTTTTATTAGGAGTTTAGGCGTTTCACATTTCGTTTACCGGGTTTCGTGGATGTTTGGTGTAGAAACACCCCTTTTATCTGGCGTTCGGGCGTTTAACATATCGTTTACCGGGTTTCCTCGATTTTTTGGAGTAAAACACCCGTTTTATCTGGCGTTTGGGCGTTTAACGTTTCTTTTACCGGACTTGGTCATTTTCCTTGATTTTATGTCTAGAAACACCCGTTTTATTAGGAGTTTGGGCGTTTAACATATCTTTTACCGGGATTCCTCGATTTTTTGGTGTAGAAACACCCGTTTTATCTGGGGTTCGGGCGTTTAACATTTCTGTTACCGGATTTGGTCATTTTCCTCGATTTTTTGGTGTAGAAACACCGTTTTAACTGGCGTTTGGGCGTTTAACATTTCGTTTACCGGGTTTCCTCGATTTTTTGGTGTAGAAACACCGTTTTAACTGGCGTTGGGCGTTTAACATTTCGTTTACCGGGCTTCCTCGATTTTTGGTGTAGAAACACCGTTTTAACTGGCGTTCCGGCGTTTAACATTTCTTTTACCTTGTTTCCTCGATTTTTTAGTGTTGAAACACCGTTTTAACTGGCGTTTGGGCGTTTAACATTTCGTTTACCGGGTTTCCTCGATTTTTTGGTGTAGAAACACCGTTTTAACGGGCGTTGGGCGTTTAACATTTCGTTTACCGGGCTTCCTCGATTTTTTGGTGTAGAAACACCGTTTTAACTGGCGTTCCGGCGTTTAACATTTCTTTTACCTTGTTTCCTCGATTTTTGGTGTTCAAACACCGTTTAACTGGCGTTCGGGCGTTTAACATTTCTTTTACCGGGTTTCCTCGAGAGCTTTATGTTCAATAGCATTATGCCGAATCGCATTATGGTGAACTACAGATTTTTTACGTCGAAATGCAGATTTATGTTCAATTATGGTGCGAAGCGTTATAGTGACTTGCATTTATTGAAAAAGTCGCTTATGTCGAAACGCTTTATGTTGATCATCAAAATTTTGAACTTCTGAGAGCTTTGTGTTCAATTATGCCGAAACGCATTATGGTGAACTACATATGAGGCGCTCCGGGTACGAAGGGCGAACTCAATAAAACGTAGTTTCGAGATATTCGCATTTTAAAGTTTTATGTTACGGGCGAACTCAACAGAAAAGCCATGCCCTGGAATGGGAAAAGGAGTGGGGGGTTGTGGACTAGGATGTGGAGTTCGCCCTTCGTACCCGCTCGGATATCGCAGTTAGAGCTTTGCCGCATATCGGTTTTATGTATTAAAAGGGGAAAAAAGGGCGAACTCGACATAAAAATTATGTGGGTGTATTCACCAAGAGGTCTTGAATCTGAAAATGAAAAAAAAATTTGTCCGATGTTGAGTTCGCCCTTCGTACCCGGAGGGCCTCATATTTTTTTATGTCGAAATGCAGATTTATGTTCAACTTCTCTAGGGTTGAATTCTTTGTCAATAAAAAAGGGGGGGTTGGCTTTTTAAACTTTTCCCCGATTTCTAATATTTTAAAAATAAAAGGGGTGATTACTTCAAAACCACCGTGCAAAGTATAGTTTTTGAGGAGTAAAATAAAAGTGGTTTTTTCTTGTGTGTGAGGTAGAGCGTTGAGTTTTGGCGGGAACTGTAGTGGGGATATCGATAGTTTCTCAAGCGGGCATTTTCTCCCTCCCATCGAGGGGTCCAATCGAAAAATTCCTCCCGTGAGAGAACCACAAGCGGACTCGCCTTCCCACAGGGAACACACACCTGTTCCCACCGGACTTAAAAGATAACAAAAAAGTGCGTTTATTAACTGTTTTATGTGATATGTGTTTGAAAAAATAGTGTATACCCGTTGTTTTTAATTAAAGAAATAAGTGTTTTTATTGGAGGGGAGAAAAGAGTTTTTAAGTTTTGCTCGGTTTGTTTGGCGGTTGGGTAAAAAATGGCTGACTCCGAGACTAAAGTCGACCGTTCAGATCCGGATTTTAAATATTTGTCCGTCGACAGGAACACTTTTAACGATCCGGCGACTCAGGCGGAATGGACCCAAAAGCGTCTCGTTTGGGTACCGCACGAGGTTGCCGGCTTCGTCGCCGCCGGCATCAAGGGAGAACGCGGCGACGAAGTCGAAGTCGAACTCGTCGAAACCGGGAAAAGGATCTTCGTACCCAAAGACGACATTCAGAAGATGAATCCTCCCAAATACGATAAAGTCGAGGATATGGCGGATTTGACCTGTCTCAACGAAGCCTGCGTCCTTCACAACATCAAAGACAGATACTATTCCGGCCTTATCTACGTAAGTTAACTTTAAACTACCAAAAACTAAGAAAAAAAACATCTTTTACCTTATTCCTCCACTCTCCTTATCTTCAACAAAGCCCTCTTCAATTCTAAGACCTTTGACCTTGAAATTTGCATTCTACTGCATTTTTTTTTGCCTTTCTGGCCAATTCTAGTTCCTTTGGTTTCCACGCTCTTCGTCCGAATTTGTTTTTAAAGGAGTAACACTTTTTTTGGGTGTTTTCCATGGTCCTTAGCTCGATAAACACCCTTTTGGGCGTTTTTAATGGTCCTTAGCTCGATATAAACCTTTTTGGGTGTTTTCCATGGTCCTTAGCTCGATAAACACCTTTTGGGGTTTTTCATGGTCCTTAGCTCGATAAAAACCTTTTGGGTGTTTTCCTTGGTCCTTAGCTCGATAAACACCCTTTTGGGTGTTTCATGGTCCTTAGCTCGATAAAATCTTTTTGGGTGTTTCCTTGGTCCTTAGCTCGATGAAACACCCTTTTGGGTGTTTTCATGGTCCTTAGCTTGATAAACACTTTTTGGTTTTTTTTTTCCCACGGTCTTATCACAGGGAATACCGTTGGGCGTTTTCCTGGGTCTCTAGTTCGATAAACATCCTTTTTGGGCGTTTTTTGTGGTGTTTTTAGTCCGAGATTCGGGCGTTTTGAGTTCAAGAAACACCCATTTTGGATGTTTATTACGTTCTTAATTTGCTGAACATTCTTTTCGGGCGTTTGTAACAGTTCTGAGTTTGATAAACACCTTTTTTGAGTTTGATAAACACCTTTTTCGGTGTTTTCCTGGGTCTCAGCTCGAGAGGAGGGAAACTAGGACCTTTCCAGGGTTTTAAGTTCCAAAAATACACTTTTCAGGCTTTTCTAAGGTCCTTTGATCTATAAACATCCTTTTTGGGCGTTTTTTATGGTGTTTTTAGTCCGATTCGGGCGTTTTTAGTTCAAGAAACGCCCTTCAGTTCAGAAATACCTTTTTAGGAGTTTTAAATAGTATTTAGTTCGAGAAACACCCATTTTGGATGTTTACTGCGTTCTTGCTCAACATTCTTTTGGGGCGTTTTTAACCGTTCTGAGTTTGATAAACACCTTTTTGGGCGTTTTTATGCGTCTCTAGCTCAAGAACTTAGGCGTTTCCTGTGTTTTAAATTAAGAAAAACACACTTTTAGGGCTTTTTCCAAGGTCCTTTGATCGAGAAACATCCTTTTTGGGCGTTTTCCACGTTCTTTAGTTTGATAAACACCATTTTGGGCGTTTTCTAGGGTTTTATTTTGATCAAACTGTTGGGCGTTTTCTATGATCCTTATTTCCAAAACACTTTCGGCGTTTTCTACGGTGCTTAGTTTGATAAACACCCATTAGCGAGCGTTTCTTCAAAAAACACCTTTTTTGGCGTTTTTTACCGTCTTTAGTTTGAGAAACACATTTCTGTACGTTTTCTAATTCGATTTAACATCCTTTTCGGCGTTTCTTAGGTCCTTAGATAAAGAATGGTCCTTTTTGGGCGTTTTCTACTGTCTTAAATTTTCTATAAACACCTTTTCCACGTTCTTTAGTTGGAGAAACATCTTTTTTGTCGTTTTTAGCATGGGAAGCACATTCCTGAGCGTTTTTAGTTTGATAGAACACCCTTTTAGGCGTTTCTGAGGACAGAAGTTCGAGAAACATTCTTTTCGGGCGTTTTCAACGTTATTTAGTTTGATAAACACCCCTTTCGGGCGTTCAACACTGTCCTTAGATGTAGGAACATCGTATTTAGGCGTTTTCTACGTTCAAACACCCGTTATCCAGCGTTTTTCACGTTCCTTAGGCCTAGAAACACCTCTTCAGGCGTTTTTTACCGTCTTCAGTTTGATAAACCTTCTTTTTAGGTGTTTTCAAAGGTCTTTAGTTCAAGAAACATCCTCTTTGGGCGTTTTAACACCTTGTTTTGGCGTTTTCCGCATTCTTTTGGCGTTTTCTTTGAATTTGGAAGCCCTCGAAGTTTTCTTTTAGACCTTCTACCTTGAATTCTGCCAACTCTTTGATTTTTGTGCCATTTTCCTCCAAGATGTGACGCCAGAATTTAAAAAAGCAAATTTTTTTTACTTCTGTTTGCAATTTTGTTTACTTTCCCACCCCCTCTTTTAAACCCCCTTCTCTTTTAATTTCTAATTAGGTTAAAAACAAACTGATGAGTTGACATCTAAGGAATTTTCCCCACTACGAAGAGGGAGAAAAAAATTTAACCGACTAATATTTTCTTAGAAAATATTTTTTATTGTCTTCCTTATCAGTTTTTGATAAGACTCCTTCATCGTTTTGGGGCGTGGAGAATGAGATTTCTGTTCTTCCTGAGTTGAAATAAATTTTTTTTTATTGACTCATCTTGATTTAACGGACGTTTTGATTTTAACGGAGGGTTAAATTCTGTTGAAATAATGTGAAATATTATTTGAAGTAGTAGAACACGTTTTGAATTTTAAAAAACGTCTTCTTATCTCTGGGAAAAAAACCGACAGCGTCGGACATGAGACTTTTTTTTCTTCTTCTTTTTCTTCCCGAAGAGGCCACACCTCGGGGTCCCCCAGGCCGCCTTCGGCTTAACCTCAAGGACGCGCGTTCCTTCGTAACAGTTCGGCTACTTTCGTCCCACCTAAGAAAGTACTCGGAAACTCGTTTTTCCGTCTTAAAAAAACTCAAATCCGGATTTTCTCTTTTACGTGTCAAATAAACCACTAATAGTCAGCCAAAAATTTCAATTTTTCGCCCTCAAAAATATAGAAAACTTTCTAAAAATGGGTAAATTAATAAAAAATTGTGTTTTTACATAAATTTATCTACTGTAAACGTTGAAAATTAGCCCAAAAATTACGAAGATTCATTTTTCCTATTTATTTTATCACTTTTGTCCTTTTTATGTAGTTTTTTATTTTATTGATATTTGTTTTTCGACACTTCATAAATAGTGAAAAAGTTTTATGAAACGAGTTTCATAAAAAGTGGTTATAGAAATACCTTCTACGGTCTCTAGTTTTATAAGCCCATTTTTTAGGCGTTTCCCACGGTCTGTAGTCTAAGAAACACTTTTTTTGGGCGTTTTCTAGGGTTTTAATTTTAGTGTAAACATCCTTGTCAAGCGTGTTTTAGTTCGATAAATGCCCTTTTGGGCGTTTTCTACGGTCTTGAGTTTGATCAACACTATTTTTAGGCGTTTCCATCGTCTTCGGCTCAAGGAACACCTTTTTGGGCGTGTATATTGTCTTGAATAATTAATAAACACCTTATCAAGCGTTTTCCCGCTCTTCAGTTTAATAAACACGGTTTTGGGCGTTTTCTACGGTCTTAAGTTAGATCAACACTATTTTTAGGCGTTTCCATAGTGTTGTTCTAACTAAAGACCGTAGAAAACGCCCAAAAAGGTACTTCTCGAACAAGAATGTTAATCGACCTAAAAGACCTGGAAAACGCCCAAAGGCGTTTCTTTAACTGACGAGCGTGGAAAACACTCGATAAGGGTGTTCATTAAATATTCAAGACTGTAGAAAACGCGAAAAAGGTGTTTCATCGAACTAAAGACTGTAAACGCCTAAAAGGTGTTTCATGGGCTAAAGACTATGGAAACGCCTAAAAAGGTGTCTTAAACAAGAATGTTAATCGACCTAAGAAAAGGCGTTTATTAAACTGACGAGCGTGGAAAACGCTCGATAAGGGTGTTTATTAAATATGCAAGACTGTAGAAAACGCCCAAAAAGGTGTTCCATTAGCTAAAGACGATAGAAACACCTAAAAATAGCGTTGATCAATCTAAAAACCGTAGAAGACGCCCAAAAAGGTGCTTCATCGAACTAAATACGGTGTAAACGCCTATAAGGTGTTTCTAGCGCTAAAAACGATGGAAACGCCTAAAAATAGTATTGATCTTCCTTAAGACCGAAGAAAATGCCCAAAAGGTGTTTCTTAAACAAGAATGTTAATCGCGACCTAAGAGACCTGGAAACCGCCCAAAAGTGTTTATTAAACTGAAGAACGAGGAAAACGCTCGATAAGGGTGTTTATTAAATATCAAGACTGTAGAAGTCGCGAAAAAGGTGTTTCATCGAACTAAAGACAGTGTAAACGCCTAAAAGGTGTTCAGTTAGAACAACACTATTTTTAGGCGTTTCCATGGTCTTTAGCTCAATGAACACCTTTTGGGCGTTTATACTGTCTTTAGTTCCATGAAACACCTTTTTGGGCATTTTTACTGCCTTCAGTTCCATGAAACACCTCTTTGAGCGTTTTCTACAGTCTTGCAAATTTAATAAACACCCTTAACGAGCGATTTCCATACTCTTCAGTTTAAAAACACATTTTTGGGCGTTTTCGAGGTCTTTTAGGTCGGTTAACGTTCTTTTTAGGCGTTTCCACGGTCTTTAGTTCAAGAGACTCCTGTTTTTTCCACTGTTTTTAGCTGTAGAAACACCTTTTTTGCCGTTGAAACTGTCTTTAGTTTGATGAAACACCTTTTTGGGCATTTATACTGCCTTCAGTTCAATGAAACACCTCTTTGAGCGTTTTCTACAGTCTTGCAAATTTAATAAACACTCTTATCGTGCAATTTCCATACTCTTCAGTTTAAAAAACACCTTTTTGGGCGTTTCCACCGTCTTTAGTTCAAGAGACTCCTTTTTGGCGTTTTCCACTGTTTTTAGGTGTAGAAACACCTTTTTTGGCGTTTTCAATCGAGACATTTATTTTTATTATTTAACAAGAAACTTAATAGAATGCTGTTTTTCTGTCTTCAAACAATAAAATCTTTTAAAATTGGTCCAATAATTACGGAGAAACATATTTTTCATTTATTTTTTTCCGCTTTTATTTACTTTCTGTGTAGTTTGTTTATTGATATTTGTTTTTGAACGCGTCATAAATAGTGGAAAAGTTACGTAATCGGCGAATGCACCTTTGAAAAGTGAACGCCCGAGTGAATTCGGACCCTGGACGTGCATAAAAATATCCGGTTCCTATCAAGGCTGAAACTAGAAATTTTCCCCATAAACGTCTTTCATCAAATTGTTAAATTAAAAGAATCATAGGGGCAAAAAAAAATGAAAGTCTTTTGAGAATCGAGTAAAATGAGTCAGAGCGAGAAGAGGGTTGCCACGACCTACATTTTCTCGTAAGAATCTCAGTCCTTTTATAGTCAGATATCCCAAGATGGTCGAGCTTGAGTATTTTTTGACCTTGCGCAATTACAAACACCTGTACGCTAATTTCTTTCAGAAGGATCCTTCATATATGGACAACATAACCAAACTCAACTATTGTACCGACTATTTTGACCGAAGGGATCGCTCTCCTTAACCTTGAATTACTTAATATAAATAGTCTTCAAGAATGCCTTGTCCTATTCTCGAACGCCGAAGGAATTTTCGAGCGTAGAACTTCATGGAATCAATTTATAATTAGACAATTGAAAAAAATCAACATCCTCCGCATGCACCATCTGCTTCTAAAGAAAGCCCAAAATCGAGAAGCTTCTTTCGTAGAACTTGAAGAGTTCCTTTCAAAGAGAAAATTAGTGTAATCAACACTATTCTAAGGCGTTTCCATCGTCTTTAGCTCAAGGAACACCTTTTTGGGCGTTTACATTGTCTTTAGTTCGCCAAAACACCTTTTTGGGCGTTTACACTGTCTTTAGTTCGCCAAAACACCTTTTTGGGCGTTTACACTGTCTTTAGTTCGCCAAAACACCTTTTTGGGCGTTTACACTGTCTTTAGTTCTACAAAACACCTTTTTGGGCGTTTACACTGTCTTTAGTTCGCCAAAACACCTTTTTGGGCGTTTACACTGTCTTTAGTTCTACAAAACACCTTTTTGGGCGTTTACACTGTCTTTAGGTCGACAAAACACCTCTTTTGGGCGTTACACTGTCTTTAGTTCGACAAAACACCTTTTTGGGCGTTTACACTGTCTCAAGTTCTCCAAAACACCTTTTTGGGCGTTTACACTGTCTTAAGTTCTCCAAAACACCTTTTTGGGCGTTAACACTGTCTTAAGTTCTCCAAAACACCTTTTTTGGGCGTTAACACTGTCTTTAGTTCTACAAAACACCTTTTTGGGGTTTACACTGTCTTTAGTTCGACAAAACACCTTTTTGGGCGTTTACACTGTCTCAAGTTCTCCAAAACACCTTTTGGGCGTTTACACTGTCTTAAGTTCTCCAAAACACCTTTTTGGGCGTTAACACTGTCTTTAGTTCTACAAAACACCTTTTTGGGTGTTTACACTGTCTTTAGTTCTACAAAACACCTTTTTGGGTGTTTACACTGTCTTTAGTTCGACAAAACACCTTTTTGGGCGTTTACACTGTCTTTAGGTCGACAAAACACCTTTTTGGGCGTTTATGCTGCCTTCAGTTTTGTGAAACACCTTTTCCGCGTTTTCTGCAGTCTTGAATTTATTAAACACCCTTATCGTGCGTTTTCCACGCTTTTCAGTATAAGAAATACCTTTTTGGGCGTTTACACTTAGTTCGACAAAACACCTTTTTGGGCGTTTACACTGAGGTGTTCCTGTCTTAAGTTAGATAAACACTATTTTTAGGCGTTTACACCGTCTTTAGATCAAGGAACACCTTTTTGGCGTTTATACTACCTCCAGTTTTCGGGAAACACCTCTTTAGGCGTTTTCTACAGTCTTTTAATATTTAGTAAACACCCTTATCGAGCGTTTTACACTGTATTTAGTTAAAGAAATACCTTTTTGGGCGTTTTCTAGGGGGTATTAAGTTTTGTTTAAACATTCTTGTCGGGCGTTTACACTGTCTTTAGTTCGACAATACACGTTTTTGAGCGTTTACACTGAGGTGTTCCTGTCTTTAGTTAGATCAACACTATTTTTAGGCGTTCCATCGTCTTTAGATCAAGGAACACCTTTTTGGGCGTTCCATCGTTTTTAGATCAAGGAACACCTTTTTGGGCGTTCCATCGTTTTTAGATCAAGAAACAACTTTTTGGGCGTTTATGTCGCCTTTGGTTAAATGAAACACCTTTTTGGGCGTTTATGTCGCCTTTGGTTAAATGAAACACCTTTTGGGCGTTTATGTCGCCTTTGGTTAAATGAAACACCTTTTTGGGCGTTCAATTTCGTGAAACACCTCTTTAGGCGTTTTCTACAGTATTTTAATATTTAATAAACACCCTTATCAAGCGTTTTACTCTGTATTTAGTTTAAGAAACACTTTTTTGGGCGTATTTATACTATAGACAGTATAAGCCCCAAAAAGGTGTTTAATTAAAGTAAAAACGCTATAAACGCCCCAAAAGCGGTTTCATTAGTATAAAGAGAGAAAACGCCCAAAAGGTGTTTCATTAAAGTAAAGACGGTATAAACCCCCAAAAAGATGTTTCATTAGTCTATAGACAGTATAAACGTACAAAAAGGTGTTTCATTAGTCTATAGACAGTTTAAACGCCCAAAAAGGAGTTTCATTGAAGTAAAGCCGGTATAAACGCCAAAAAATGTGTTGCATTAGTCTATAGAGAGTACAAACGCCCAAAAAAGTGTTTCATTGAAGTTAAGACGGAATAAACGCCCAGAAAAGGTGTTCCATAAGTCTAAAGAGAGTACAAACGCCCTAAAAGGGTTTTCATTAATCTAAAGGCCAAAAAAAGGTGTTTCATTAAAGTAAAGACGGCATAAGCCCCCAAAAAGGTGTTCCATTCAGGTAAGACGGTATAAACGCCCAAAAAGGAGTTTCATTGGTCTAAAGACCGCATAAACGCCCTAAAAGGTGTTACATTTAAGTAAAGACGGTATAAACCCCCAAAAAGGTGTTTCATCGGACTAAAGACAGTGTAACGCCTAAAAAATGTGTTTTTCATTAAACTATAGACAGTATAAACCCCTAAAAAGGTGTTTCATTAAAGTTAAGACGGTATAAACGCCCCAAAAGCTGTTTCATTAGTCCAAAGAGAGTGCAAACGCCCTAAAAGGTGTTTCATTGTTCTAGAGACAGTATAAACGCCGAAAAACGTGTTTCATTAAACTTAAGACAGTATAAAACTCCCAAAAAGGTGTTTCATTAAACTAAAGACAATATAAAACTCCCTAAAAGGTATTTCTCGAACTTAAGACAGTGGAAAACGCCTAAAAATGATGTTTATAAAACTGGAGAATACCCAAAAAGGGAGTTTCTCGAACTACAGAGAACTCTCGTTTAACATACTCAAGTTTCTACAACTCAAGTTCATAGAAAAACGCCCCAAAAGTGTATAATCAAAACGTTAAAAAAAATTTCATTTGTCTGAAATCCTCTTGAGGACATAAACGGACGATTAAGCACGTAGAGCGGAAAAGAATCGTGACGAGACATACGGTTTCTTTGTCTAAAACAATCTGGCGTAAAGTGACAAAAAAAAAAAAAAGACGAAAAAAAAATTTCCGATGGCGAAATATGTTGGTAATCCTTAAACATTTGACTAAAGGAGGCGTAAAAGTGATTTTACGCATGAAGAATACGTTGACAGTGGGAATTGGACGCGTGCCAAGATGAGACCACTACGAAGAGGACAGATGTCAATGGCAACCCCACCTCATTAAAAAGTTTCCCGTGAAGAATGAATTTTCTGTTGGCAAAACTGAACTGTCAATATTTTGGTTCTTAATTTTCTCTTTGAAAGGAACTCTTCAGTTTGAAAAACGCTCGAAAAGGGTGTTTGACTGTAGAAAACGCCTAAAAAGGTGTTTCACCAAAATGAAGGCAGTATAAACACCAAAAGGTGTTTCGTCGAACCAAAGACAGTGTAAACGCCCAAAAGGTGTTCCTTGAGCTAAAGACGATGGAAACGCCTTAGAATAGTTAAAACTAAACTAAAGACTGTAGAAAACGCCTAAAAGGGCATTTCTGGAACTAAAGAGCGCGGGAAACGCTCGACAAGAATGTTTAAATAAGAAGGTAGCATAATACCCCCTAGGAAACGCCCAAAAAGGTGCTTCTTAAACTAAATACAGAGTAAAACGCTTGATAAGGGTGTTTATTAAATATTAAAAGACTGTAGAATTTGGACGTTTATACTGTTTATAGACTAATGAAACATCTGTTTGGGCGTGTTAGTTTAATTAATAACATCCGAAAACGCCAAATAAAATGGGTGTTATCAAACTAAACGCCTAAAAATAGCCCATAAAGGGTCTTTTTGTAGTCCGAGACCTAAAAACGGCCAAAAAGTTTGATTAAGCGCCCTTTTCGGTCGTTTTTTATCGTCTGTAGGTCGAGAAACATCAATTCTTGCGTTTTCAATCTGGACGTTGGTTTTATGACTAATGAAACACATTTTTTGGCGTTTATACCGTCTTTACTTCAATGAAACACCTTTTGGGCGCTTAGATTCTTGGGCGTTTATACTCTCTCTAGATTAATGAAACACCTTTTGGACGTTTATACTGTCTGTAGACTAATGAAACATCTTTTTGGGCGTGTTAGTTAAAGTAATAACATCCGAAAACGCCAAATAAAATAGGTGTTTATCAAACTAAATGCCTAAAAATAGCCCATAAAGGGTCTTTTTGTAGTCTGAGTCCTCGAAAACGGCCAAAAAGGGTGCTTAAGGGGCGTTTTTTACCGTCTTTAGTTCGAGAAACATCCATTCTGGCGTTTTCAATCTGGACGTTTGTGACTAATGAAACACATTTTTTGGCGTTTATACCGTCTTTACTTCAATGAATGACCTTTTTGGGCGTTTGTACTCTCTTATGACTAACGAAACACCTTTTTGGGCGTTAATACTGTCTTTAGATTAATGGAACACCTGTTGTGTTTATTAAATTAATAACATCCGAAAACGCCAAATAAAATGGGTGTTTATCAAACCAAACGCCTAAAAATAGCCCATAAAGGGTTTTTTTGTATTCTGAGACCTAGAAAACGGCCAAAAAGGGTGCTTAAGGGGCGTTTTTCACCGTCTTTAGTTCGAGAAACATCCATTTTGGCGTTTTCAATTTAGACGTTTGTTTTATTATTTAAGACGGAATGTAAAAGAAGGTTGTTTTTTTTTTTGGACGTGATACGAATTGGGAGTAGCCCGCGGATTTTTGTCCGGAACAATGGTCTTCTTGTACGTAGGTTTTAAGCCGGACTGTACTCTTTCCTTCCACCTGGATCCTTTTATGAACATGTGACTAAAAGCTGGTCTACAAAAATGATCGCAACTTTCGCCTCGCAAACGGATAATCTTGCGTGGTTTCATACCGTTTTAAACGATTGTATGCTAAGAAGGTGATTAACGTGTAGAGAAACGTACGGAAAAGGTGGGAAGTTGGGTCCGAAATAAAAAGGCGATAATTGATACATGAAAACGTTTTCGGATTGAACGTCAACGGGATTCCATTTCCAAATACGTCCCGGACGACGCCTCGACGTTAACGCGTCGAACGTCCTTTTATGGGGCGAAAAAGAGGGGAAGCATGTGTTGATGGCATTTTCGGTTTCGATCTCGTTTTGTTAATCAAATGAAGGACGCCCTTGTTTATTTTGAAACGAAAGAAAATACGAAACGTCTAATTTAAACTCCATATAGGGCGATCTGTTTATCAAATCTGACAACTGCTACTCATGATTTTACCATCAAGACCTAATATCTCCATCGTCAACATGGCCCTTTGAAAGTTCATCGCTATAGTTGGTACAATTGAGAGAAAAGTGGAGCTCGCCTACTGTTTAGAATATGCAATCCGAGCCAAATAATGAGAAAGGCGGTAACTATAGACCTTTCAGGCGCGCTTGAAGGAGTCGACTGATCAGCCAGGTGGGCTGGGGATATCGTGGAGTTGAGGGCTAGCAATCTCTTCGACTAGTGCTAACAAAACCTATATGAACACCTTTTAGGGCGTTTGAACTCTCTTTAGACTAATAAAACACCTTATTGGTCTTTTATACCGTCTTACTTTAATGAAACACCTTTTAGGCGTTTGTACTCTCTTTAGACTAATGAAACACCTTTTTGGGCGTTTTTATACCGTCTTTACCACACCACCTTTACCAAAACACCTTTTGGGGGTTTATACTGTCTATAGTTTAATGAAAAACAGCTCTTTTAGGCGTTACACTGTCTTTAGACCAATGAAACACCATTTTGGGCGATTAATCTGTCTTTGGTTAAAAAAAACACCTTATGGTCTTTTTACCGTCTTCACTTTGATGAAACACCTTTTTGGGGGCTTATACCGTCTTATGAAACACCTTTTGGGGCGTTTGTACTCTCTTTAGACTAATGAAACACCTTTTTGGGCGTTTATACCGTCTTTAGTTTAAGACCGAGATAAAACACCTTTTAGGGCGTTTGTACTCTCTTTAGACCAATAAAACACCTTTTTAGGCGTTCCATTGTCTTTAGACCAATGAAACACCTTTTTGGAGATAAATTTAGGCCATAAGTCCTTTGGACGTTCAAGATCAGAAAGAAGCCAAAATTTCGAGTTAAAGACCAAGTTTTCGCCGAATTTGGACGTTTAATGTCAGAAAGAAGCCAAAATCGCCAGTTGAAGACAAAGTTTTAGCCAAATTTGGACGTTCAAGATCAGAAAGAAGCCATAATCGACCTGAAGACAAAATTTCAGTAGAATGTTTAACCATTTCGTTTTAAAGACAATTCAACCAAATACCGAAATAAGCAAGTAGCCAGAGGACATTTAAAAACGAAGAGCACAACAGATATTCAGGCTTGCCAACTTCGTAAATAATCTCCATGATGACCCACCCACATCTTGTTTTTGGTCCGGGACAGTCAAAGTTGGACGTGAAACCAAAAATTTCGTCAAAAGAAGCCATAATTCGAGAAATTTTAGCCAAAGTACATCCTGTAAAGAAAGTGATAAGCAAGGGAAAAACTTTCAGCACGGAAATTCTTATGGAAATTAGTGAAATCTGTAGTTCTTTTTGTTGACTAAGCTAGGAAGTTGACTCATTTTTCATGATACGAAAGCATTTCTTCGGAAATAGGTCGATAAATTAAATTCTTATTCACCTTTTCGGTAAATACCGACTCGTCATAAAATGATAAAATTGTCAATTATTGAAGAATCTTCGATAAAAAAGTCGTCACCGGGAAAAAAAGAAGAAAAAAAATTGCGATTGAACATGTGCTTCTTATCTAAGGAACCTTGAAAGGTGATAACTGATAAGTTGTTCAAATAAATCCGATAAGGGCGATCGATTTCGAAGAAAATTTTCTTTCGTTGTTTCCTTGAACTCTGATGCATACGCGAAGGTGGCTGCCCTGAATATACCTAAGCGAAAACAGAAACGTTTGAGAAACCACGGGCCCACCATCTTATGGTCAACTTTCGGGCTGTTCGGTATTTTTGGCACGAGTCGAAGGGATTGCGAGCCCTTAACTCCACTATATCCCCCAGGCTGATCGGTCGACTCCGTGTGAACGGTCGAGAGATACCGGATGATTTTCTGATCTCGAACCTTCAAATTCGGCTGAAACTTTGTCTTTAACTCGAGATTATGGCTTCTTTTCTGATCTTGAATGTCCAAATTTGGACTTTGGTCTAAATTTATCTAAAAGTTAGCCCTTAAATTCCTAATTTTGGCTTCTTTCTGATCTTAAACGTCCAAATTTGGACTTTTGCTCTAAAATTCGTATAAAAGTCCAAATTTTGGCTTCTTTCTGATCTCAAACGTCCAAATTTGGCTAAAAAA
Organism: Orius insidiosus; assembly: GCA_014119065.1. NCBI lineage: Eukaryota > Metazoa > Arthropoda > Insecta > Hemiptera > Anthocoridae > Orius > Orius insidiosus. The sequence continues at coordinate 285,408 of JACGAQ010000030.1, read as the reverse complement.
CTTTCTAGAAGTTAGATTCTGACGTCCTTACCTTTTTCCGCGTTTATTACTTTGTTTACAAAATGTCGAAAGTTATTTTTGTCTAAATGAATTTTTAATGAATTTTCCCGTTGGCTATCATATTTTGAACGAGAGAAAAGAACCTTTTGTGACTAAAAAAAAAAAAAAGATTTTTTTTACCGCATTCCTGGCTAATGGAACAGAGTGACATATCAGTGAGTTATGTCTCGTTGAAAAGTTGAACGTGCAGTGAACTACCAAGTTTGAAGTCAACAAAAAGATGGAAGAATATCTTCCATGCCCTAAGGGCCGCCCATCCGTCCATTCAGCAGTATTCAAGGTCAAATGTCAGCAGAATCTTTTCTTGAGAATAATGACGTTTCTCGTCAAAAATGCCGGAGATCTGCCTTGCTATTGGTTCGATCTCCACCAATCAGTCACTAGATTGAAGAAAAGACTCCATAAACTTCTATTAGCGTCCTTCGCATTCTAATGCTTTAAATGCTTTTTATAAAAAAGGAGGTCATGGAAAGGGCAATCAGTGGAACCTTTTGTGGTCTACGTTGCTGCTCCGGCGCCCAAGTTTCCATGAAGGAACAAAACTAAAAAAGGAACAAAAAATATTCTAAACTTAAAATATTTCGTACGCAAACAGTTAACTCGAGTGAGATCACCTTGTCAACTTATGAGTCAGCTTTTTCCCCCGTGTGCCCCACCAATGAGTCAGTAGGTGAAAGAACTTTTGTCCGAAAACAAAGAAATGTTAATTTCGCAATCTGCTTTTAAAATTGACAAAGCACGTGGCTTCTCGAATAAGCCAACGGATTCTCCTCAAAAGGGCCATCTGTTTTCCGTAACCCTTGAAAATAAATAAACTTGTGGGTATTCCTGTTGACTGAAGTTTTTTAAGGACGAATCTCCCTCAATCTCTCCTAAAATGGGGTGAAAAGAACCATTAGAAACAATTGTTCGATAGTCATATTCGATGTTAATTAGACTGCATTGTTGAATGCTAATGGCATCACCGATTTTGTCGTGGCGCCCGTTCTGACCCGAATTCCCGCGTTTTACCTTCTACGTCGTTTTAAAAAGTCCTTTATAAGGACATTGATTTGACTTTTAATAGGATTGCGTCTTAGCGGACAATCGCCTTTTCAATTCTATGTAATCAAAGCCTGTGAACCTTTTCTGAATGAAGCGAGACGGCTAATAATATCCTAGGGCTAATTTATCGTCCGGCTAAATAAGTCCCGGACCAAAAACAAGATGTGGGTGGGTCATCATGGAGATTATTTACGAAGTTGGCAAGCCTGAATATCTGTTGTGCTCTTCGTTTTTAAATGTCCTCTGGCTACTGATTATTTCGGTATTTGGTTGATTTGTCTTTAAAAACGAAATTTTACGGTCGTTAATTAATGGTCGATATTATGGCTTCTTTCTGATCTTAAAAGTCCAAATTTGGCCAAAACGTTGTCTTTATCACGAGATTTTGGCTTCTTTCTGATCTTAAAAGTCCAAATTTGGCTAAAAAGTCCTAATCTGGCTTCTTTTCTGATCTTAAACGTCCAAATTTGCCTAAAACTTTGGCTTAAAATCTACATTTTGGCTACTCCTATCGAAATTTTGGCTTCTTTCTGATCTTGAACGTCCAAATTCGGCTAAAACCTTGTCTTCAACATGAGATTTTGGCTTCTTTCTGATCTCTAAGGTCCAAATTTGGACGTTTGGTCTAAATTTATCTAAAAGTTTGCACTAAAAGTCCAAATTTTGTCTTCTTTCTGATCTCGAACGTCCAAATTTGGACTTTTGGTCTAATCGTATCTAAAAGTTCGCCCTAAAAGTCCAAATTTTGTCTTCTTTCTGATCTCGAACGTCCAAATTTGGCTAAAAAAGTCCTAATCTGGCTTGTTTTCTGATCTTAAACGTCCAAATTTGCCAAAAACTTTGGCTTAAAATCGACATTTTGGCTACTTCCATCGAAATTTTGGCACATTTCTGATCTTGAACGTCCAAAATCAGCTAAAATTTTGGCTTTAATTCGAAGTTTTGGCTTCTTTCTGATCTTGAATGTCTAAATTCGGCTAAAACTTTGTCTTCAACACGAGATTTTGGCTTCTTTTCCGATCTTGAACGTCCAAATTTGGACTTTTGATTTAATTATATCTAAAAGTTCGCCCTAAAAGTCCAAATTTTGGCTTCTTTCTAAACGTCCAAATTTAGCTAAAAGTCATAATCTGGCTTCTTTTCTGATCTATATACTTAATTTGCCAAAAACTTTGGCTTAAAATCGACATTTTGGCTACTTCTATCAAAATTTTGGCTTCTTTCTGATTTTGAACGTCTTAATTCGGCTAAAACTTCGTTTTCGCCACGAGATTTTGGCATCTTTCTGATCTCGAACGTCCAAATTTGGACTTTTGGTCTAATCATATCTAAAAGTTCGCCCTAAAAGTCCAAATTTTGGCTTCTTTCTGATCTTAACGTACAAGTTTGGCTAAAACTTTGTTTAACTCGAGGATTTTGGCTTCTTTCTGATCTCTAACGTCCAAATTTGGACTTTTAGTCTTAATTTATCTAAAAGTTTGCCCTTAAAGTCCAAATATTGGCTTCTTTTGATCTCGAACGTCCAAATTTGGACTTTTGGTCTTAATCTATCTAATAGTTTGCCCTTAAAGTCCAAATATTGGCTTCTTTCTGATCTCAAACGTCCAAATTTTGCTAAAAAGTCCTAATCTGGCTAGTTTCCTGATCTTAAACGTCCAAATTTGCCTTAAACTTTGGTTTAAAATCGACATTTTGGCTACTTCTATCAAAATTTTGGCTTCTTTCTGATCTTGAACGTCCAAATTCGGCTAAAACTTTGTCTTTAACTCGAAATTTTGGCTTCTTTCTGATCTTAAATTTCTAAATTCGGCTAAAATTTTGTCTTTAACTCGAAATGAACGTCCAAATTCGGCTAAAACTTTGTCTTTAACTCGAGATTTTAGCTTCTTTCTTATCTTGAGCGACCAAATTTGTCCTAAACCCAAAAATGTTTGCTCCTTTTTGGTTTCTGACGTCCAAATTTAGCTAAAATTTCGGCTTTTCTCTCATCCGGACGTCCAAATGTTAGTGAGCATAAAAAAAAATTCCATTTTCAATTACAGTAATCAAAACGAATTGATTCATTCGAATTTATTACGACGGATTGATCTGCGTGAAATTCCAAGAATTTAAAGGCAATAAAAACTATCTTGGAAAGGAATTCGCGAGGTCTTTTAGGTCAAAAATCTTGATAAAAATGGTAAATGAGTAGAAGTATTTAGTGGGAAAGTTAATTTTTTTTAGTAATGAAAAAGAATCGTTTGAAAAGTATTTTTAAAAACTAATAGTGGGGATGACAATGGAAGGCAAAGGCAAGGTCGAAACTGGGAACTCTTTATCTGGTGAAGGCAGTTGGGGGAAGCCGAAGAGCCGCCAAGGGCGTCGAACCCGTCCGTCTCCCGACCCATCCCTCACTGAAGATTTTTCAATCGCCCCAAAGTCCCTTTTACGAAAGAATCCTGACCGACGTGAACGTACCATCTATGAACCCGCCCGTAAACGAAGTCGTGCCTGAATTCCAGAACGGTAGCACTCGAAAAACTTCGAACGTAAAAATCAAAAGTTCTTTTCAATCGAAAAAGGATCGACGTCAATAAGCGATCATTTCCGAGAGCGAAGATTCCAATTGAAAACTAATTCGGGAAATTGGGTTTATGATTCAACATCAATTATAATGAAGAAACATCTTGTTTTAAGCTTTTTTAAACCCACATTTTCTTCCCTATAAATACCTCTTTACACAAATTACTCTTCTGATGAAGTTGCGTTGAACACACGCACTACAAGGCTTCAGAAAATTAGTTTGATTTTAGGCATCTTTTCCGATCTTAAAGGTCAAAATTTGCCTTAAAATCGACATTTTGGCTACTTCAGATGATAGAAATGTTGGCTTCTTTCTGTTTTTAAAATAAAAATTTCGTCTTCTACTCAAAATTTTGGCTTCGTTCTGATCAATAAGTCCAAATTTGGTTAAAATGTCCTAATTTGGCTTGTTTTCTGATCGTAAACGTCCAAATTTGCCTACAATTTTGCCGTCAAATCGAGATTTAGGCTACTTCTGATCATCGAAATTTTGGCTTCTTTCTGATCTTATAAGTCCAAATTTGGCTAAAACTTTGTGTTAAACTCGAGATTTGTCTTTTCTGTTCTTGACATCCAAATATGGCTAAAATTTTGTCTTTAACACAAGATACTGGCTTCTTTCTAATCTTGAACGTCCAAATTCGGCTAAAACGTTGTCTTTAACTCGAGATTTTTGCTTTTTTCTGACTTGAACGTCCAAATTCGGATAAAATTTGTTTTTGACTCGAGATTTTGGTTTCTTTCTGGTCTTGAACTCGAGATTTTTGCTTCATTCGGATTTTAAAGTCCAAAATTGGCTAAATCGTTGTTTTGACTCGAGATTTTGGCTTGTTTTTGATCGTGAACGTCCAAAGTCGGCGATCTTAAAAGTCCAAATTTGGCTAAAATGTCCTAATTTAGCTTCTTTACTGATCTTAAACGCCCAAATTTGCCCATAATTTTGCCCTCAAATCGATATTTTGGCTACTTCTGATCATCGAAATTTTGGCTTCTTTCTGATCTCCAGGTCCAACTTTGGCTAAAACTTCGTCTTCCACTCTAAACTTTTGCTTTGTTCTGATGTTAACAGTCCAAATTTGGCTAAAATGTCCTAATTTAGCTTCTTTACTGATCTTAAACGCCCAAATTTGCCCATAATTTTGCCCTAAATCGATATTTTGGCTACTTCTGATCATCGAAATTTTGGCTTCTTTCTGATCTGTAAGTTCAATTTGGCTAAAATTTCGTCTTCCACTCAAAACTTTTGGCTTTGTTCTGATTCTAAGGTCCAAATTTGGCTAAAATCTTCTTATTTGGCTTCTTTTTTGATCTTAAACTTCCAAATTTGCCTAAAATTTGGACATAAAATCGACCTGTTGGCTACTTCTGATCATCGAAATTTTGGCTTCTTTCTGATCTCCAGGTTCAAATTTGGCTAAAATTTCGTCTTCCACTCTAAACTTTTGCTTTGTTCTGATGTTAACAGTCCAAATTTGGCTAAAATGTCCTAATTTGGCTTCTTTTCTAATCTTAAACGTCCAAGCCTAAAGTTTTGCCTTAAAAACGACATTTTGGCTACTTCTGATCATCGAAATTTGGCTTCTTTCTGATCTCTAAGTCCAAATTTGGCTAAAATTTCGTCTTCCACTCAAAACTTTGGCTTTGTGCTGATGTTAAAAGTCCAAATTTGGCTAAAACGTTGTCTTTAACTCGAGATTTTGGTTTCTTTCTGATCTTAAACGTCCAAATTCGGCTAAAACTTTGTCTTTAACTCGAGATTTTGCTTCTTTCTTATCTTGAACGTCCAAATTTGCCCAAAATTTTGCCTTAAAATCGACATTTTGGCTACTTCTGATCATCCAAATTTTATCTTTTTTTCTGATCTCTAAGTCCAAATAAAAGAAAGGAAAAGTCAAAATTTGGCTAAAAATCTGGTTTCTTTCTGATCTTAAACGTCCAAATTTGCCTAAAATTTTGCGTTAAGATCGACATTTTGGCTACTTTGATCAGCGAAATTTTGGCTTCTTTCAGATCTTAAAGTCTGAATTTGGCTAAAATTTCGTCTTTTACTCAAAACTTTGGCTTTGCTGTGATCCTCAAGTCCAAATTTGGCTTCTTATCTGATCTTAAGCGTCCAAATTTCCACTCAAAATTTTGGCTTCTTTCTGATCTTAAAGTCCAAATTTGGACCAAATTTTGACTTCTTTCAGTTCTCTAACGTCCAAATTTGGTATCAGTTACATCTGGAGATTTTGGTTTCTTCTTTACTTTTGAATCTTCATGTCCACTTCAGTTTTTCGGTCAAAATTTTGGCCTCTTTCTGAACTTTTAACGTCAAATTTCGACCAAAATTTTGTCTTCAACTCCAGATTTTGGCTACTTCCTGACCTTTAACGTCCAATTTGGTCTTTAACCTCAAAATTTACTCTTCTTTCCGACCTTGAAAGTCCAAATTTTGTCTTCTATTTTGGCTTCTTATCTAATCTCCACCAAATTGGATCTTTTGTCTTAAGAACACGATTTTGAGTCATCTAAACCATTCAAAAAATGATTAATTATCAAAGAGGTCACCCATTTTATTCTTTCCTTTCCACTTCTTTTCGTCCTTGACTCCAAAAACCTTTTTTTCCATCTATCTCAAAAACTACTCATCCTACACAAAAAATGATTAAGATCAAAATTAAAGAAAATATAATTTACCACAAAAAATACTTAATATGTTTTTCGTGTAGGATTAGCCATTTAGAAGATATTAAAGATTTATTATTTTTTTTTTCAGACTTATTCTGGGCTTTTCTGTGTCGTCGTGAATCCCTACAAAAGGCTTCCAATCTACACGGAAAAAATAATGGAAAGATACAAAGGGATTAAAAGGCACGATCTTCCTCCTCATGTTTTCGCCATAACAGATACCGCTTACCGTTCCATGCTTCAAGGTAAAAAAAAAAATTAAATTTCTAATTTTAAATTTTTTAAATTTTTAGATAGAGAAGACCAGTCGATTCTCTGTACCGGAGAATCCGGCGCTGGTAAAACCGAAAATACGAAAAAAGTCATTCAATATTTAGCGTACGTCGCTGCCTCCAAACCGAAATCTTCTGCCACTCCTCATACGGTAAGAAACTTTTAAAATATAGCATGAAAAAATGTTATTACATTAAGAAACAAAAGGTTTTTCCATTGTAATTAGTGTTCTTAGTCTTCTTTTTTAATTGGCCAAAATGCCTTTGTTTCCCCAGTAAAAATCCAAAAATCTCCAAGTTAATTGCTTTGTACATTTTTCGTTGTGAGCAACGGTTTTCGGTTTTTCCCGTCTATCTTCGAAACCGTCGCTCAAAACGAAAAAATGTCCTAAGTAAAAGTTGTAGCTACGGAAATTTACTACATAAAATACTTATTAGTTTTTTCCGTCAGAGCAATATTTTAGGAGATATGAAGGTTTTAAGTTTTCAGACAGTAGGATTATTAGTTTTAACCTCATAACTCCTTAAATATTGCTCTTACGCAAATAATAAATAAAGAAATTTTTGTAGGAAATCTTTGTACCTACAACTTTTACTTAGAACATTTTTTCGTTTTGAGCGACGGTTTCCGAGATAGGGAAAAACCGAAAACCGTTGCTCACAACGAAAATTTGCAAAGCAACTCACTTAAGAACCCTCATATCTCCTCAAGTATTGCTCTGACAAAAAAACCAATGAGGTCTTTTTTGTAGGAAATTTCCATAGCTACGACTTTTACTTAGGACGTTTTTTCGTTTTGAGCGACAGTTTCTGAGATACCGAAAACCGTTGTTAACAACGAAAAATTTGCAAAGCAACCAACTTAAATACTTCCATATCTCCTAAAGTATTGCTCTGACGGAAAAAACTAATAAGATATTTTATGTAGTAAATTTCAGTACCTACAACTTTTACTTATGACATTTTTTCGTTTTGAGCGACGGTTTCCGAGATAGAAGGGAAAAACTGAAAACCGTTGTTAACAACGAAAAATTTGCAAAGCAACTCACTTAAAACCATCATACCTCCTTAAAGCTCTTTGAGCATATAGTTTTTTTAAAACTTTGTTTATAAAAATAATATACAATTATTTAAAATAAAAAACATAAAGATCCAGATAATTGAGGTACAATTTTACATATTTGGACGTCCTATGTGGGCTGCCCTAACTTTTTATGGAAACTTGAAATTTTTTTGTGATTTCTATCTTAAAAATGATAAAATGTGGGATGAGAATTATGGCAAGTTTTACTTCTTGTCTGTTCAGTATCAACGACGTAAAAATCTTGAGTTGCCTTATTGGTCGACCACAAGCTGTGAGTCCATAAATGGCAGAAACCCAAATAATTTTAAAATTTAAATAATCAAAAACTATTATTTTTAAATCTGCCATATGGCAGTCCTTGTCTTTAAACTTTCAGTGACCTAAATCTCTTTATATGGTAACCAGTCACATATCTTGCCATAAACGGACTCCCCTTGAGTTTAAACATCGATTAAAATCTTTTCGGCATGTTCCGAGCATTTTGCTTTTTATAATTTTTTGTTTTTTTTTTATGTAGTCAATTTTTGAAATTTCTTTTTTTTTTCTGTTTTATTTCTTGACCTGCACTGCATGTTTGGACTGCACATTTTTGGTGAATGAAAATTTTAGGCTCAGAGTCAAGCTTTGATCATTGTAAGTATTTTCAAAATTTTATTAATTTTTTTTTTCTCTTTTATTTTATTTTTGTTACATGCTACAAAATTCAGCCGTCGAATTTCGCGGTATGTTAAAAACGTGTGAGCGTTTTTGTGTGAAAAAAAAAGTGTTTCTAAAATTTTGTTTTTATTTGAGTTTTAATTATTGTTTTTTTTTATTAGGGTGAACTAGAACAGCAATTACTTCAAGCGAATCCCATCCTTGAAGCCTTCGGTAACGCCAAAACTGTCAAAAATGATAATTCTTCACGTTTTGTAAGTACTGATTGATAACCTTATTGAAACCTCATGTTCCCCATTTATAGGGTAAATTCATCAGAATAATTTCGATGCTTCCGGCTACATCGCTGGTGCGAACATCGAGACTTACCTTCTTGAAAAATCGAGGGCCATCCGTCAAGCTAAAGATGAACGAACTTTTCATATTTTCTATCAACTTTTGGCTGGAGCTTCTCCCGAACAAAGAAGTTTGTTTTAATTTAAAAAGAAAAATTTTATTATTTTTTGAGTAGAAGAGTTAATTTTGGAGGATCCAAAAATGTATCATTTTTTGAGCAATGGAATGGTGCAGGTTCCAGGCGTTGATGATGCTGGTGATTTTCAAGCTACCATTGGTTCCATGTCGATTATGGGGATGACCAATGACGATCTTAATGGTAAATCAATCTGAAAAAGAATTTATCTAATATTTTCTGTAGCTCTTTTTAGGATTGTAAGTGCGGTTATGCTGTTTGGAAGTATGCAGTTTAGGCAGGAAAGAAATAGCGATCAGGCGACCCTTCCTGATAATACAGTCGCTCAAAAAATCGCTCATTTACTCGGCCTTTCCATTACTGAGATGACGAAAGCGTTTTTGAAACCGAGGATTCAAGTCGGACGCGATTTCGTCACTAAAGCTCAGACGAAAGAACAAGTCGAATTCGCTGTTGAGGCCATCTCAAAAGCATGCTACGAGCGTATGTTCCGCTGGCTCGTCAACCGTATAAACCGTTCTTTAGACCGCACCAAACGTCAAGGAGCTTCTTTCATCGGCATCCTCGATATGGCCGGATTTGAAATTTTCGAAGTAAAATCTTTCGTCAATTTTCTTCTCTAATTTTTTTCGCAGATCAACTCTTTTGAGCAATTATGTATAAACTACACAAATGAAAACTTCAACAACTTTTTAACCATACTATGTTCATTTTGGAGCAAGAAGAATATCAACGAGAAGGAATTGAATGGAAGTTCATCGATTTTGGGCTTGATCTTCAACCGACTATTGATCTTATTGATAAAGTAACTTTTTTTTAAGTTTTAAAATATAAATATTAATTATTTCTTCAGCCGATGGGAGTTATGGCTCTTTTGGATGAAGAATGTTGGTTCCCGAAAGCGACAGATAAAAGTTTCGTTGAAAAACTCGTCAGCGCTCACAACGTCCATCCCAAGTTTATGAAGACAGATTTCCGTGGTGTCGCAGATTTCGCTGTTGTCACTACGCTGGAAAAGTCGACTATTCTGCCGCTCAATGGCTTATGAAGAATATGGACCCGCTTAACGAAAACGTCGTTTCGCTTTTGCAAAACTCGCAGGATGCTTTCGTCGTCCATATTTGGAAAGATGCAGAAATCGTCGGTATGGCCCATCAAGCTTTAAGCGACACTCAATTTGGTGCACGAACTAGGTAAGAAATCAATTTTTTTTGCCTAATTTATAAAGAAAAAACTAAAAAGTGTTTTCCTTCATGCATAAAGTGCGTGTGAAAAAAGGTAATTTGAAATGCTGACTTTTTGTTGCTGTCTTGCTGCTGCATTGCTGCAATGTTCAGTTTAAACAGTAGAACTCCATGCAGTTAACCCTTTCGAGACTGCGTCTGACGCCGATTCTCTGCGCTTGGCGCAGCACTTTCGGGGCTTGCTCAGCTGTCCCTTTCGTACACTCTTTTTGCGCTCTCAGCGCCCAGCGAAGCGAGTGATGCGATCATCATAGTTCATTTCTTCCCCAATAGATGGCCAGTTTTTGCATGTCGCTAGCGCCACGGGAAGCGAAGGTATTAAATATCTTAGAGAGGCTTCCGCTGGGCTACTAAAGTCGCCTGCAGTCTCCAAGCAACAGTCTCCAAAGCGCAGCACCTTTCGGGGCTTGCTCAGCTGTCCCTTTCGTACACTCTTTTTGCGCTCCCAGCGCCCAGCAAAGCGACCAGTGATGCAATCATCACGTAGTTCATTTCTTCCCCAAGCAGTTGGCCAGTTTTTGCATTCGCTAGCGCCACGGGAAGCAAGGTATTAAATATCTTAGAGAGGCTTACCGCTGGGCTACGAAAGTCGCCTGCAGTCTCCAAGCAACAGTCTCCAAAGCGCAGCACCTTTCGGGGCTTGTTCAGCTGTCCCTTTCGTACACTCTTTTTGCGCTCTCAGCGCCCAGCAAAGCGACGAGTGATGCATCATCACGTAGTTCATTTCTTCCCCAACAGATGGCCAGTTGTTGCATGTCGCTAGCGCCACGGGAAGCGAAGGTATTAAATATCTTAGAGAGGCTTCCCGTTGGGCAACTAAAGGTACAACTAAAGTCGCCTGCAGTCTCCAAGCGACATGCGCATGGCAACTATAGTTGACTGCGGTATCCAAGCGACATGCGCGCATTGCAACTGTAGTCGACTGCGGTATCCAAGCGACATGCGCGCATTGCAACTATAGTACTGCGGTATCCAAGCGACATGCGCGCATGGCAACTATAGTCGACTGCGGTATCCAAGCGACATGCGCGCATTGCAACTGTAGTCGACTGCGGTATCCAAGCGACATGCGCGCATTGCAACTATAGTAGACTGCGGTATCCAAGCGACATGCGCGCATGGCAACTATAGTAGACTGCGGTATCCAAGCGACATGGCAACTACAGCCGACTGCAGTCTCGATTGGGTTATGGGCATCCTCCATTTGCTAAATTATTCCCTCTCATATTTTCATCCCAAATCATGAAGTTTCTACGGTAATCAGCTTTAGAAGTCGTTAAGCATGTTATGACTCCTTAAAAGAAGCAAAACTTAAACTAATTTTTTACAGGAGAGGAATGTTCCGGACAGTATCTCAGCTGTACAAAGACCAGTTGTCCAAATTGATGATAACTTTAAGAAACACGAACCCGAATTTCGTCCGTTGTATTTTACCCAATCATGAAAAGCGACCTGGAAAAATTGACGCTCCGTTAGTCCTCGATCAGCTTCGCTGTAACGGTGTCCTTGAAGGAATTCGTATCTGCCGACAGGGTTTCCCCAACAGGATTCCCTTCCAGGTTTGTTTTTTCCTCCCAAAAATCATTGAATGATTGCTTTTTTAGGAATTTAGACAACGTTATGAACTCCTGACGCCGAACACAATTCCGAAAGGGTTCATGGATGGTAAAAAAGCATGCGAGAACATGATCAACGCTTTGGAATTAGATACCAACCTGTATCGTGTTGGTCAGTCGAAGATATTCTTCAGAGCTGGAGTTTTGGCGCACCTGGAGGAAGAAAGAGATTACAAAATAACAGATTTGATAGTAAACTTCCAGGCTTTTTGCCGTGGATATTTGGCTAGAAGGAACTACCAGAAACGCCTTCAGCAACTCAACGCCATCCGTATCATCCAGAGGAACTGCTCTGCGTATCTTAAACTCAGAAATTGGCAATGGTGGAGGCTTTATACTAAGGTGAAGCCGCTTTTGGAGGTGACGAAGCAAGAAGAGAAGCTTACGCAGAAAGAAGATGAGTTGAAGCAGGTTAAAGAGAAGTTTGAAGCTCAATTAAGGAATAGTACGGAGATAGAAAGAAGACTTCAGACTGCCGTAGAAGAAAAAGCTGCTTTGGCTGAACAGCTGCAGGCTGAAGTTGAACTCTGCGCTGAAGCAGAAGAAATGAGAGCTCGTCTTGCTGTACGCAAACAAGAACTTGAAGAAATCCTTCACGATTTAGAAGCCAGAATTGAAGAAGAAGAACACGCTCTAACTTGCTTGCTGGTGAAAAGAAAAAACTTCAATTAAACATCCAAGATTTAGAAGAACAACTTGAAGAAGAAGAAGGCGCCCGACAGAAACTTCAATTAGAAAAAGTCCAGTTTGACGCCCGCCTAAAAAAGATGGAAGAAGACCTCGCTCTTGCTGAAGACACCAACTCCAAGTTGGTCAAAGAGAAAAAAGTTTTAGAAGAAAGAGCCAGCGATTTGGCGCAAACCTTAGCTGAAGAAGAAGAAAAAGCGAAACATTTGTCCAAACTAAAAGCCAAACATGAAGCTTCAATTGCTGAACTTGAAGAAAGATTGCTTAAAGACCATCAGCAAAGGCAAGAAATGGACAGAAACAAAAGGAAAATCGAAACTGAAGTCAATGACCTCAAAGAGCAGCTCAACGAGAAAAAAATTCAAGTTGAAGAACTTCAACTTCAGCTTGGAAAACGCGAAGAAGAATTAGCTCAATCATTGATGAAAATCGATGAAGAAGGAGCTGGAAAAGCCCAAATCCAAAAAGCGCTGCGAGAACTCGAGTCTCAACTTGCCGAACTTCAAGAAGACCTTGACGCCGAAAAGAATGCTAGAGCGAAAGCCGAAAAACAAAAACGCGATCTAAACGAAGAATTAGAAGCGCTCAAAAACGAGCTTTTAGATTCTCTAGATACTACTGCTGCACAGCAAGAATTAAGAACCAAACGTGAGCATGAATTGGCGACACTGAAGAAAACTTTAGAAGAAGAAACTCAAGTGCATGAAGTATCTTTGACAGAAATGAGACATAAGCACACCCAAGAAATCAGTGCTATCAACGAACAGCTGAAAGCGTCAAAAAAGCGAAAGCATCTTTGGAAAAAGCGAAATCTCAATTGGAAGCCGAAGTCGCTGAATTGGCCAATGAATTATCTACTGCTGGATCAATCAAAGGTGAAAGCGAACGTAAAAGAAAGCAGGCGGAAGCCTCCCTTCAGGAAATGGCATCAAGACTTCAGGAAGTTGAAAGAAATAAATCCGAATTGGCGACAGGGTTGCCAAATTGACCGCAGAAGCTGACAGTATTCAGAATCAGTTGAACAAGCCGAATTGAAAGCTTCGACGGCGTCAAAGATTTTGCAACGATGCAGTCTCAACTTCAAGAAGCGCAGACGCTTTTGGAAGACGAAACAAGACAGAAATTGTCGCTTAGTTCGAAATTGAGGCAAGTCGAAAGCGAAAAAGAAGCGCTCCGCGAGCAATTAGAAGAAGAAGAAGAAGCCAAGAAGAATCTTGAGAAGCAAATCGTACTTGTAACTCAACAGGTCGCTGAATGTAAAAAACGGCGGACGATGAAAGCGAAAAAGTCGCTGAACTCGAAGAAATTCGTAAAAAACTTCTTAAAGATATTGAAACTCTTCAGAGGCAAGTAGAAGAACTTCAAGCAGCCAACGATAAACTCGACAAAGGCAAAAAGAAACTTCAAGCAGAACTAGAAGACACCACCATCGACCTTGAAGCCCAACGAGCTAAAGTCCTCGACCTTGAAAAAAGACAGCGAAACTTCGACAAAATCCTCGCTGAAGAAAAAGTATAACAAAACTTCACTCAACTTATTCTAAATCGTTTTTTTAGGCCGTTTCTGAAGCTATCGCTGTCGAAAGAGATTCTGCAGAACGTGAAGCGAGAGAGAAAGAAACCAAGGTTCTTTCTTTAACTCGAGATTTGGACGACTTCATGGAGAAAATCGAGGAGCTTGAAAGGAGCAAGAGGCAGCTTCAAAATGAACTTGATGAACTCGTCAACAACCAAGGAACTGCCGATAAAAATGTAAGTTGAATTTTTGCATTTCAAAAACAGGCGTCAATCCTATATCGTTGAAAGGACTCAGGCCCCGACTTATGGCAGACCAAAATTTCTTCCAGTTTTCTAACTGCCCAGGGAATCCATATAATTTATTTTCTAGCAAATTGAGAGAAATGTCCAAAAGTCTGTAATTGCGCCCTTTCAGCTAGAAGAATCTGAAAAATTATTTTCTTTGGCCAAAACCATAGAAATGCCCAAAAAGTATTTTTCTTGCTCAAAAAATGTAGGAAACGCCTTAAAAATGGCGTTTATGGACCTCGAGAACTTGGAAAAACCCTAAAATGGTGTTTCTTGGCCAAAAGGCTTCAGAAACGCCTAAATAGTATTTTTATTGCTCACAAGTATAAAACGCCTAAAATTTTGTTTCTTGGCCAAAAGACTTCAGAAACGCCAAAAAAAAAAAGTTTTTTTTTCTCTCAAGTATGTAGAAAACGCCTTAAAAATGGCGTTTCTGGGCCTCAAGAACTGAGAAAAACCCTAAAAAGTGTTTCTTGGCCAAAAGATTTTAGAAACGCCTAAAAAGTTTTTTTTGTTTACAAGTATTATAAAACGCCTTATTAAATGGCGTTTCTGGACCTCAAGAACTTAGACAAACCCTAAAAATGGAGTTTCTTGGCCAAAATACTTCAGAAACGCCTAAAAAGTATTTTTATTGCACACAAGTATAAGACGCCTAAAATGGTATTTCTTGGCCAAAAGACTTCAAAAACGCCAAAAAAGTTTTTTTTTGCTCTCAAGTATGTAGAAAACGCCTTAAAATGGCGTTTCTGGACCTTAAGAACTTGATAACCCTAAAAATGGTGTTTCTTGGCCAAAAGACTTCAAAAAAAATTTTTTGTTTTTTCTCCTCTCAAGTATGTAGAAAACGCTTAAAAATGGCGTTTCTGGACCTCAAGAACTTAAACAAACCCTAAAATGGTGTTTCTTGGCCAAAATACTTCAGAAACGCCTAAAAAGTATTTTATTGCTCACTAGAATGTAGAAAACGCCTTGCGTTTCTGGGCCTCAAGAACTTAAAAAAAACCTAAAAATGGTGTTTCATGGCCAAAGAGTTGAAAATGGCGTTTCTGGGCCTCAAGAAAATAAAAAAAATGGCGTTTCTTGGCCAAAAGACTTCAGAAACGCCTAAAAAGTATTTTTGCTCACAAGTATGTAGAAAACGCCTTGAAAATAGCGTTTCTGGACCTCAAGAACTTGAAAAACCCTAAAATGGTGTTTCTGGACCTCAAGAACTTTGATAAACCCTAAAAATGGTGTTCCTCCGCCAAAAGACTGTCAGAAAACGTCTCAAAAATGATATTGATCGACCTTTTGAATATAAAAACACCTAAAATAGCGTTTTTGGTTTCCTAATGAATATGGAAAGTTCTTAAGTCATTTTTCCTTAGCCCAGGGAGCCTGCTGTTAAAAATCGGGGCCTGTCAAGTACCCTGGGATTGACGCCTACCTTAAATTGAAGGTATATCTGTCATAATAGGTATACTTTTCTTGTGTTTTTCTGAACGTTGGAATAAGAAACAGGATGAGGTAAGAAAAGTTAAAAACTCTTCCCTCTCCCCTTTTTTTTTTTTTTTGTCGCTTTTTGTCCATTCAAGCTTTCATAGTTTAGTTAATGTTCCAACCACAGTTTGAAATTCCTGGAGCATGTGCAGAAGGATTTGCACGTCAGATTTGACGTCTACGTCCTTCTGCGCATGCTCCAGGAGTTTCAAACTGCGGTTGGAACAAAGCTATTTTATTTATCAGAGATTAAATTTATTATCGTTATATAGGTTCATGAGTTAGAAAGGGCGAAGAGAGTTTTGGAAACCCAATTGGAAGAGCTCAAATCTCAAAATCAAGAATTAGAAGACGAACTTCAGATGACAGAAGATGCTAAGTTAAGACTTGAAGTCAACATGCAGGCTTTACGAGCACAATTCGACCGAGATTTACAGGTTTGTAAACTTAAAAAAATATGCTTGTAAACTTTTTTTGATAGGGTAAGGAAGAGTCGAGCGAAGAAAGAGACGAGGAATTCAGAAACAGTTGAGAGATGTTGAAGCTGAGCTTGAGGATGAAAGAAAGCAAAGAGCGGCTGCTGTAGCGGCTAAAAAGAAACTTGAATCTGACTTCAAAGATGTCGAAGGACAGCTTGAAATCCACACAAAAGTCAAAGAAGATTTACAGAAACAGCTTAAAAAATTACAAGCGCAGCTCAAAGACGCTTTAAGAGAAGCCGAAGAAGCCAGATTGGGACGTGAAGAACTCCAAGCGGCCGCCAAAGAAGCCGAAAGAAAATGGAAAGGACTCGAAACCGAATTGATTCAAGTCCAAGAAGATCTGACCGGAAGCGAACGTCAACGAAGAGCCGCAGAAGCCGAACGTGACGAACTTCAGGAAGAACTAAACACCAACAATAACAAAAGTAACTTCATTTTAAGCTTATATCATTTAAACCACTTTGTTTAGCTCTCTACTCCTTGATGAAAAACGAAGACTTGAAGCTCAAATCGCTACCTTGGAAGAAGAACTTGAAGATGAACAAAACAATAATGAAATCCTCATGGACAGAAACAAAAATCACAACTTTCATTAGAACAAATAACCTCAGGTATGAAATTATCCATAATTTTAATTTAAACTATCAATTTTTTAGAACTCAACACTGAGAAAAACATGAACCAGAAATTAGAAAGCGACCGTATGGCTCTTGATAGGCAAAATAAAGATTTGAAAGTGAAGCTCAACGATTTGGAGACGAATCAACGGACGAAAACGAAAGCCACCATCACCAATCTTCAATCAAAGATCAATAACCTTGAAGAACAAGTCGAAAGCGAAGCAAAGTAAGAAGAAAACATAAAATTTATATTATTTTTTAAATCTTTTCTTTAGAGAGAAACTCGCTCAACAAAAGATCAACCGAAAATTGGAAAAGAGGATAAAGGATTTGGTCGTCCAGCTTGAAGACGAGCGCAGACATGCCGATCAATATAAAGAACAAGTCGAAAAAGTAAAAAAATTTATTTAAAAAGTTAAAAAATTAATCTTTTGTTTAAAGATCAACAGCCGTGTTAAGGCGCTGAAGAGGTCATTGGATGAAGCCGAAGAGAGATGAGCAGAGAAAAAACTCAGAAACGAAAAGCGTTGCGTGACCTTGAAGATATGCGCGAAGCCCACGACAATCTCGCCCGCGACTGCAATAATTTAAAGAAAAAACTCAGGTTGATATCTTAAAATTTCCCTTTTTTTTAATCAGAAATTTTTTAAGAAGAGGGGGCGGCATATCGGATTGAGTTCGACCAGACTCGGTAGCAGCAAAAGAGGCTCTATTACATCCGACGACCAGCAAAACCTCAATAACACCACCGACGAAAGCCTCGACGGTGACGACATCTCCAACCCTTAAAAACTTAATAGTAATAAAAAACACTCAGTTTTTTAAAAAATTAATCTTTTTTTTAGATTCGCTACGTACTTAAAAGTACCCTAACAACGAGGAGATGCTCAATAATAAATTTTTTAATTAAAAAAAATTGTTCTTCCATTTTTTCGTTAACAAAAAAAAACATTCCCTGTCCCATAACAATTTGCTTATTTATTTCTAACATTTTTTGTAATTTTCTTTATGTTATTATTGTTTTTTTCTTATTATAAAGCCAAGATTGCCTTACAGGCTTTTCTTTACGTTTATTTTTTATTAGAGAAGCCTCAAAGTGTCATACTAACAAATTTTTTTATCAGGTTATTAGGTTAAAAGGCGTCGCCTTTTTTAGTTTAAAAAAAATATAAATATATATATAGTTTTTCAGTATTTTATATTAATTACCGTTCTTTTTGCATCTTAAAATTTAGTGTAAATTGTTGAGTGTAAATAATACGAACAAAATATTAATCCAATCATTACAGTTAAAATGGGTATTATATTTATAAAATTAAAAGGTTGAGGAATTTAGGACAAAAAATTTGTAAGACCGTATTGTATGGCGGTTTTTCTATTTAAATAAAATGAAATGAAAATAAAAAGTTGTTTTTTCCTTCCCTTCAAGATGGTGGACAAGAGAGTTGGAGCGCATTCTACAGGAAATTTCCAGGAACTAAAATAAAAAAAGTATGGCGGTTTTTCTATTAGGTGTACAAAATGAAACTCGGCTAAAATCTACAAAATTCAAATTTACCCTGTGGCTGAGTTTCATTTTGTACACCTAATAAATAAAAATTGTAGGAAATTTAATTTTCTATAAATTTTTACTTAATTATTTTTTTCTAGGATGCACGATTTTCGGAAATTAATTTTTTTTTAAATAATTTATCTTGAAAACCGTGCGTCCTAGAGAAAAAATGAATAGAATAAAAATTAAAGAGAATTGAATTTCCAACTGATTTTATTTAGTGCATTTTTTCAATATCTGTAACGGTTTACGATTTACAAGCCTTTAAAAATTAACCTTCTTAATGGTTATACTTCAATAACCTTCTTACACGGAGAAGGTCAACTTTTGATGGAGTTTAACGCCTAAAGTGTTCAAAATTTTGAAAAAATGAACTACTAGGTGTAAATGAAACTCGGCTAAAATCTACAAAATTCAAATTTACCCTGGGGCTGAGTTTCATTTTGTACACCTAATATTTAAATAAAATGAAATGAAAATAAAAAGTTGTTTTTCCTTCCCTTCAAAATGGTGGACAAGCGAGTTGGAGCGCATTCTATAGGAAATTTTCAGGAACTAAATAAAAAAAGTATGGCAGTTTTTCTATAAATAAAATGAAATGAAAAAAAAAATTCTTTTTTCCTTCCCTTCAAGATGGTGGACAAGAGAGTTGGAGCGCATTCTACAGGAAATTTCCAGGAACTAAAATAAAGAAAGTATGGCAGTTTTTCTATAAATAAATGAAATGAAAAAAAAATTTTTTTCCTTCCCTTCAAGATGTTGGACAAGAGAGTTGAGCGCATTCTACAGGAAATTTCCAGGAACTAAAATAAAAAAGTATGGCGGTTTTTTATAAATAAAATGAAATGAAAAAAAAAATCTTTTTTCCTTCCCTTCAAGATGGTGGACAAGAGAGTTGGAGCGCATTCTACAGGAAATTTCCAGGAACTAAAATAAAAAAAGTATGGCGGTTTTTCTATAAATAAAATGAAATGAAAAAAAAATTCTTTTTTCCTTCCCTTCAGATGGTGGACAAGAGAGTTGGAGCGCATTCTACAGGAAATTTCCAGGAACTAAAATAAAAAAGTAAGGCAGTTTTTCTATAAATAAAATGAAATGAAAAAAAAAATCTTTTTTCCTTCCCTTCAAGATGGTGGACAAGAGAGTTGGAGCGCATTCTACAGGAAATTTCCAGGAACTAAAATAAAAAAAGTATGGCGGTTTTTCTATAAATAAAATGAAATGAAAAAAAAAATTCTTTTTTCCTTCCCTTCAAGATGGTGGACAAGAGAGTTGGAGCGCATTCTACAGGAAATTTCCAGGAACTAAAATAAAAAAAGTAAGGCAGTTTTTCTATAAATAAAATGAAATGAAAAAAAAAAATTCTTTTTTCCTTCCCTTCAAGATGGTGGACAAGCGAGTTGGAGCGCATTCTATAGGAAATTTTCAGGAACTAAAATAAAAAAAGTATGGCAGTTTTTCTATAATAAAATGAAATGAAAAAAAAATTCTTTTTTCCTTCCCTTCAAGATGGTGGACAAGAGAGTTGGAGCGCATTCTACAGGAAATTTCCAGGAACTAAAATAAAAAAGTATGGCGGTTTTTTATAAATAAATGAAATGAAAAAAAAATCTTTTTTCCTTCCCTTCAAGATGGTGGACAAGAGAGTTGGAGCGCATTCTACAGGAAATTTCCAGGAACTAAAATAAAAAATAGTCTTTAATACATCTTTATTACATTTTGGCCTATAAAGTACAAAAATTTTCATTTTAACGAGTAATGAAAAATAATATACTATAAAACGTAAGTTTATAAACACTGTTCCGAGCGTAGATCGTAGAAGCCTAAAGGAAACAAAAAGAAAATCCCCTATTCTGTCCATTATTTTTCACAGCTAAATTCTATTTCTGCGACTTCTCTACTTTTAAGCTTGGAGTACGTTTTGGGACGAAAAGAATTGAGCGCTCCGGGTACGAAGGGCGAACTCAACAAAACGTAGTTTCGAGATATTCGCATTTTAAAGTTTTATGTTACGGGCGAACTCAACAGAAAAGTCATGCCCTGGAATGGGAAAAGGAGTGGGGGTTGTGGACTAGGATGTGGAGTTCGCCCTTCGTACCCGCTCGGATATCGCAGTTAGAGCTTTGTCGCATATCGGTTTTTACGTATTTAAAGGGGAAAAAAGGGCGAACTCAACATAAAAATAATATGGGTGTATTCACCAAGAGGTCTAGAATCTGAAAATGAAAAAAAAAAATTTTGTCCGATGTTGAGTTCGCCCTTCGTACCCGGAGCGCCTCAATTGAAGAAAAAAATGTTTTCTGATATCACAGTAAAATAGGTTTTCGGTTTTTACCGACTAATTTTGAAAAAAAGAAAAAGGGATCTCACTGATAGGTTAGCTTCAGGATCAGACATGAAAGTTTCTGAGTGTAGCACAGTTTATTTTTATGTCTGACTCTATTAAAGGTAGTTTTTAATCCGCGGGTCTTCGTTAAGGTCAACTTGAATTTGTTGTTATCTAAATTTTTTGTTGATGTCATCTTGGGCTTTTTTGATGATCCTTCTTTTGACCTGAGCTTCCTCGATGGTCGGTAAAGCGCATTCTTGTCGTAGTTGAGACCATTTCTGTTGAACCCTGAAGACAAGCCTTTCTTTATATCGGAATGCAGTACGGTCGACGATAGAAGCCGATTTGACGCAGTCGTCTCCGCCGAATTCGCAGACGCGGTAGTGGTTAAGAATGGCTGCATCGGATGGGACGTTGACCGTCCCGTGCCCCGGTATGAACTCCCAGACGAAATGGTTCCCGGCTTCGATCACGTATTCCGGCCTGCAGATATACTTCGAACGCTGCTTGTGCGGGTGGAGTTTTAAACGTCGACGAGTCTTCCGTAACGTCGTCAAACTGCTTTCGAACGGGTCGTTCGATAACGTCGGGTCGTCCGGCCACTGCAAATAAAAGAACGCATTCTGAAACGAAAAAGAACCCGTATTCTTCGTATTCATCCGTGATCCCATCCACTCTAAAAACTGCTGTATCGTATCATTATGCCTCGGCATAACTATTTCATCCAAATCGATCAATGCGACGTGGCTAAACTTATACATGCTTCTATAAAGGCAGTCGTTCAATGCAGCGAATAACCTTCAGTCCTGATCTCTCTTTGCGACGCCATG
The DNA here is from genome assembly GCA_014119065.1 of Orius insidiosus. Taxonomy (NCBI): domain Eukaryota; kingdom Metazoa; phylum Arthropoda; class Insecta; order Hemiptera; family Anthocoridae; genus Orius; species Orius insidiosus. The sequence continues at coordinate 263,940 of JACGAQ010000030.1, read as the reverse complement.
TCCAACTTCCAGGGAAGTACAGTAACTCTTCCTAAAAACACTTATAATTGATATTTCCTATTAAAGGTTGTGTTCTTACCTAACTTAATGTAGTGCTTGAGTATACAATCGGTGGTTGAGCTTATCGAATCGTTATAGAACGTTATATGATCCATGCCCATTAGATTGTTCAATTCGATGAATTCGAGCATCTGTAGAGACTAAAAGAAAGAAATTTAGATGTGGGTTTATCTGGAGAGACAGAGTTGGCCTAGCAAGGAGACATGCATTGGTCACCGTTGGGTGGCATAGACGGTGCTCTGGCTGGGAAAGATGCAATGCGTTGGGTGGCATAGACGGGTCTAGCTGGTAAACACAGTGCGGGAGCTTCGGGTTTTGGAAGGGAGATCTGGCCAAAAGGCATTCAACGCAATGCATTGGGTGGCATAGACGGTGTTCTAGCTGGGAATGATGCAATGCGTTGGGTGGCATAGACGGTGTTCTAGCTGGGAAAGATGCAATGCGTTGGGTGGCATAGACGGGTCTAGCTGGTAAACACAGTGCGGGAGCTTCGGGTTTTGGAAGGAGATCTGGCCAATAGGCATTCAACGCAATGCGTTGGGTGGCATAGACGGTGTTCTAGCTGGGAAAGATGCAATGCGTTGGGTGGCATATACGGGTCTAGCAAGGAGAGGCCTAGCAAGGAGACATGCAATTCGTCACCGTTGGGTGGCATAGACGGTGTTCTAGCTGGGAAAGATGCAATGCGTTGCGTGGCATAGACGGCGTTCTAGCTGGGAAAGATGCAATGCGTTGGGTGGCATAGACGGGTCTAGCTGGGAAAGGCGGTGAAGGGGCTTCGGGTTTTGGAAGGGAGATCGTGGCCAATAGGCATTCAACGAAACCCTAGAATACCATACCTGGTTGTATGCAAAGTGAAGAGGTTTGACGCAGATGCCCATTTTTTTGGGCGGAGGTGTCGGCTGACTTTTTTATTATCGAAAGCCCTGTTGACGACCAAACGGTTCGAAGGTGTCACAACAGATCGTGAGAGTATCGACACAGATTCAGGTACCGTCGTATTTCCTTGAAGAGGGCACAGAATAAAACAGGCGCTGTACTTCAAATTCCAATTTTCCCGTATGACCTTCACCTTCGCAGTGACCGTCATCGTGTGCGTCGCATTCCCAGAGCTGTACCAGAAAAGGCACCAAACGCGTCCGGACCTCTCGTCTTCGTCGCTCCCATTATACGTATCATCCGCGTCGCACGCCAGTCATGATATGCAGAAAAACGAAAAATTTGTACCTACGAACAAACTGCTATAATGTAATAGGGAATACAATGAAAACCTCGTTCCAGCGACTGTTTGCCAAACGCCATCTTTGGCTTGAATACTGATATTCAAATTGGGCTTAAATGGCGAAAGTTGATTCGGCAATAAATACTGCGGACGGGCGAAAAGCCTGCTCTCCCTTCTTCCGCAATACCTTGATAAACCAAATAGTCTTCTCCATGCTGTAAAAAGAGAATTTAAAAATAAACCTAAATGCTTATGCATACTTGAGCAATGATGACGGCATCGTCGTAGTTGGACCTTTGGTGCGAATGAGGTCTTCGGTTTCTCGCCCGGCTGCTTTGATCGATCAAAAAGATTTCTGTAAGTACGATCACGAAGAAGACAGCAAAAAAGATGATGACGATGCAGAAAGACATGTTCGCCCGCTCGCGCAACACGCGCCCCGAAACTCTACCCATGTCATCTAAAAAAAATACCTGTAGAATCTTCGTGCTGAAGATACGATCTACTAATAAATAAAAACGATTTTCAAAAAGTACAAAACCCTCCCATTTTGTTGGATTGCTAGAGTTTTAAACTAGATATTATCTTGAAGCACGCAAAGGGACAAACTACTAAGTTAAACTTTTCCATTATGGTTTAAGCCCTACTCTGGGTTAAAACTTGTCCTTTAAGTACTTCTGGTCCTATTCGGAAGTCGTTTAAGATGATTAAGAAAAGGGGCGAGGGGAAATTTTGTTTTCACAGGGTCGAAAACCACTGTCCGGAAATGGATCCGATTACTGTAAGCGTTCATTTAGTGATTTCCCTTGGAATAAAGAAAATGATGGTTAAAATTACGTACAGCCGGTACGAAAAGGAGGGGATCATCATTCGTTGACTTGGTTGTTCGGAGGAGTAATCGTTCTGCTAGTAGCCATTTGCCAATGTGCCAATGGGGTACATCGCGTTTGTAGCAGAGGAATAGTCAATGGGAGTGGTCTAATCGTGTATATTGCTTTGGATTGGTCATGGGGAGTGGCGTAATCGTGTTCGGTGCTTGGGGTTGGTCAAGGGGAGTGGCCTAATCGTGTATATTGCTTGGGATTGGTCATGGGGAGTGGCCTCATCGTGTATATTGCTTGGGATTGGTCATGGGGAGTGGCGTAATCATGTTTGTTGCTTGGGGTTGGTCAAGGGGAGTGGCCTAATCGTGTTTGTTGCTTGGGGTTGGTCATGGGGAGTGGCGTAATCGTGTTTGTTGCTTGGGGTTGGTCAAGGGGAGTGGCCTCATCGTGTTTATTGCTTGGGATTGGTCAAGGGGAGGTGCCAAATCGTGTTAAGAAGCGAAAGTTAAGATCTTGTTTTTTAACAATCGAACTTTGGGAAGTAAAAACTCATTTTTAGGATCTTCTAATTGACACATGAAAGGCTTGTCATGGCTCAAAATGATTGATCATGGCCAACGGGGAATGACCAAATCGAGATTATTGCCCGTGATTGGTCAAGAGAGATGGTCTAATCGCGTTTGTAGCAGAGGAATAGTCATGGGGAGTGGCGTAATCGTGTTTGTTGCATGGGGTTGGTCAAGGGGAGTGGCCTAATCGTGTATATGCTTTGGATTGGTCATGGGGAGTGACGTAATCGTGTTTGGTGCTTGGGGTTGGTCAAGGGGAGTGGCCTAATCGTGTTTGGTGCTTGGGTTTGGTCAAGGGGAGTGGCCTCATCGTGTAAATTGCTTGGGATTGGTCATGGGGAGTGGCGTAATCATGTTTGTTGCTTGGGGTTGGTCAAGGGGAGTGTCCTAATCGTGTTTGGCCTTGATTAGTCTAGTGTGACTTTCCTAGCCTAAAGTCTGTAAACACAGTTTTCCGCCACACACAAGTCTACTCGCCAGAGAGGGCATAAAATCCCACCACACACTACATGCACCTGACTGTCTGTGGCTGGCCAATCACGACAAAGCGATAATGAGGTCATCGTATGATTGGAGCCTATGATTGGTCAAGAATGGTTAATTTAACCTACCACGACTATGCAGTGGTAGTGACGAGTTCATGTCTGCGCCCGAGAAGGGTAATGTTGTGTTTGTGAGTAATTGGCCGTCTTTTATATGAAATGCTGATCAAGACAGTCGAATGATAGCTCTTATCTTACCAGCCCGACTAATTAATTATTTGCATGATAAATTTCAAACAATCGAACTTTTGGATGTAAAAACTCATGTTAGGATCATCTAATTGACATATGGCTTGTCATGATTGATCATTGGGAATGACCAAATCGAGATTATTGCAGGTGATTGGTCAAGAGAGGTGGTCTAATCGCGTTTGTAGCAGGGGAATAGTCAAGGGGAGTGACCTAATCGTGTATATTGCTTGGGATTGGTCAAGGGGAGGTGCCCAATCGTGATTGTTGCTTGGGATTGGACAAGGGGAGTGGCCTAATCGTGATTATTTCTTACGATTGGTCATGGGGAGTGGCCAAATAATGTTAAAAAGCGAAAGTTAAGATTTTTTTTAACAATCGAACTTTGGGAAGTAAAACCTCATTTTTAGGATCATCTAATTGACACATGAATGGCTTGTCATGGCTCAAAATGATTGATCATGGACAACGGGGAATGACCAAATCAAGATTATTGCCCGTGATTGGTCAAGAGAGGTGGTCTAATCGCAGGTAATAGTCAAGGGGAGGGGCCTAATCGTGTTTATTGCTTGGGATTGGTCATGGGGAGTGGCGTAATCGTGTTTATTTCTTGGGATTGGTCAAGGGGAGGTGCCAAAACGTGTTAAGAAGCGAAAGTTAGATCCTGTTTTTTAACAATCGAACTTTGGGAAGTAAAAACTCATTTTTAGGATCATCTAATTGACACACGAGAGGCTTGTCATGGCTCAAAATGATTGATCATGGCCAACGGGGAATGACCAAATTGAGATTATTGCCGGTGATTGGTCCAGAGAGGTGGTCTAATCTCGTTTGTAGAAGGGGAATAGTCATGGGGAGGGGCCTAATCGTGATTGTTGCTTGGGATTGGTCAAGGGGAGTGGCCTAATCGTGTTTATTTCTTGGGATTGGTCAAGGGGAGGTGCCAAAACGTGTTAATTGCTTGAGATTGGTCATGGGGAGTGGTCCAATCGTGTTTTTTGCTTGGGATTGGTCAAGGGGAGTGGCCTAATCGTGTTTACTTCTTGGGATTGGTCAAGGGAAGGTGCCAAATCGTTTTAAGAAGCGAAAGTTAAGATCTTGTTTTTTTAATCTTAAAAATATCACATCTTCTTAAAGGAACTTGCCACTTAAATACTTAAAAGAAAGCCTCTTGAGATCTCGAGGGGTCGCCTCTTCCGGGGTCGCGATCCCAAACAACAAGTGCGGAAAACACTCGAATGTCAATCAAGTCACCCTTTCCTTCCTACCCAGAAAAATTGTCCAGGAAAACCTAGAAAAAATTCAAAACCTAACGTTCTCATGAATTGCGCGGAAAGGAACCTTGGTGCGTAATTTAGTAAAACAATTAATATGGTAATGAACGATTACGCCACTCCTACTAACGTATTTAACGCTCTTCCTCAAAAACCGTCATTGAGGGTAATACAATACCTTCTTTAAGTTAAAAAACATTACAGAATACTAGATAACCTGGAAGATAGTTCTGCGGCCTGTCACTCCAGACTGCATCATTTTTTTATTTTTGCAAAGCACCTTCTTTATCTACTCCTCAGAGCATCCTGCTCAGCAACTCTTTACAAATGCTAGAAATTTGCCAAAAATAAAATTGCTGTTTTTGTAACCGATAATTGATTTCAATTGATGAGACATATGGATGTCATTTTGGGTAAAGTTGAAGATTTCTGAGGTAATCAAATGTAAAATTTATTTTCTTTTTGTATTATATGAAATTGAATGATAAAAATGAAGATACCTTAGCGTCCTCGAAAGGTTTTATTGTGTAGTTTTGGTGGCAGCGGTACGTGTAGTAGTCGAGCCGGGTTGGAGACTGAACGGCATCGATTCGTTCCTGTAGACGGTTTTTCCCTCGAACGCCTTCAAAAGGCGCAGTCGCGGAGGGGATACCCGCACCCCCCTTCAATGATAAAACGAAGAAGAAAAAAAAAAGGTTTTTTAATCAATTTTCGGAAAATGCATCGCTTTCAAAGGTTGCTGTGCCCATTCGAAAAAACCTTTCGGATTAAATGGCGCAGTGTTTGGTAGGAGGCCTGTTCTTTCCGCTTTTTTAAACGCGTTTGCGATTGGGCTGTTCACTTGGGCGTAGGCTTCGTTGAAACATCGTGCGATTCCAGATAAATCTCCTTGGCTGAAATTCGTCTCTTTTGTAACCTCGCGCTCTCTCGTTTTGGTCATTTCTTCGCGGGAGGCGTCAAATCCGGAATCTTCAAAGCTAGAAAGAAATGAACCATTGGCTTTGGGACAAAAACATCAAAAAGGGTGTTTTACGCCAAAATGCTGAGGAAAGCGCCATAGAAGGCGTGGTCGTCGACATTCGGTACATTAGATTAGACAGGCCAAAAAAAAAAAAAAAAAAAAAAAAAAGCTGGTTTCCCGCCAAAACAGGTAAAAAGTTTGGTTTCCCGTAAACAAAAAGGTCGAAAAGGTTGGTTTCCCGCCAAAAACAGGTCAAAAAGGTTGGTTTCCCGGCAAAAATAGGTCAAAATGGTTGGTTTCCCGCCAAAAATAGGTTGAAAAAGATTAGTTTCCCGCCAAAAACAGGTCGAAAAGGTGGTTTCCCGCCAAAAACAGGTTGGTTTCCCGCCAGAAAACAGGTCGAAAAGGTTGGTTTCCCCCCAAAAACGGGTTGAAAAAGGTTAGTTTCCCGCCAGAAAACAGGTCAAAAAGGTTGGTTTTCCGCCAAAAACTGGCCAAAAAGGCTGGTTTCCCGCCAAAAACAGGCCAAAAAGGCTGGTTTCCCGCGAAAAATAGGTCAAAAAGGTTGGTTTCCCGCCAAAAACAGGTCGAAAAGGATGGTTTCCGCCAAAAACAGGTTGAAAAAGGTTAGTTTCCGCCAGAAAACAGGTCAAAAAGGTTGGTTTTCCGCCAAAAACTGGCCAAAAAGGCTGGTTTCCCGCCAAACAGGTTGAAAAAGGTTAGTTTCCCGCCAAAAACAGGTCATAAAGTTTGGTTTCCCTCCAACAAAAAGGTCGAAAAGGTTGGTTTCCCGCCAAAAACAGGTCAAAAAGGTTGGTTTCCCGCCAAAAACAGGTAGAAAGGTTGGTTTCCCGCCAAAAAAAGGTCGAAAAAGGTTGGTTTCCGGCCAAAAACAGGTCGAAAAGGTTGGTTTCCCGCCAAAAACAGGTTGGTTTCCCGCCAGAAAACAGGTCGAAAAGGTTGGTTTCCCCCCAAAAACCTGTCGAAAAGGATGGTTTCCCGCCAAAAACAGGTCAAAAAGTTTGTTTTCCCGTCAAAAAGGTTGGTTTCCCGCCAGAAAACAGGTCGAAAAGGCTGGTTTCCCGCCAAAAACAGGTCGAAAAGGTTAGTTTCCCGCCAAAACAGGTTGGAAATGTTGGCTTCCCGCCAAAAGCAGGTTGAAAAGGTTGGCTTCCCCGATTCGATACCTGAAAGTTCCTGTTGAAGATTTTTCAAATAAGCCAAAAACTCATCACGTTTCATATGCGTTATGTCGAAATCTTCAACTTCTTTGGAGTTCTCGGAACTTCTTTCTTTTTCGGAATTTTCTTCCTTTAAATTAATTATTTAAACAAACCTTAAACTTTTTTTTACGAACAAACTTTTTATTCCTTTTCCCATTTTTAGTCGATATAGAAGTTGCGCTTTTCAGCGTTTTCTCCGCTTTACTTTTGGCGCTCGCTTGACTCAAAGACATGTTCGACTTTTTGGCCGTTCTGACAGATCTTTTGGACATAATTTGGGGCTAAAACAAAGCAAATTAACTCTAGTGACGTCATTAGATTCACTAACAGAAAAAATAACCTTCCAATCCCGCCAAAAACCGGGAAAAAAGGGCATTTTCCCGCCAAAACAGGTAAGAAGTGTATTTTCCCGCCAAAAATAGGGTAAGAAGTTATTTTCCTGCCAAAAAACTGAGATAAAACTTCATACATAAGTTTAAAAAGTAGTTTCTCGCCGAAAAAAAATGGGGTAAAAAGGGTGTCTTCCCGCCAAAAAACTGAGTATGAAGTGTATTTTCCCGCCAAAATGGGTAAGAGGTGTATTTTCCGCCAAAACTGAGTATGAAGTGTATTTACCCGCCAAAAAACTGGGTAAGAGGTGTATTTTCCCGCCAAAAATTGGGTATAATGGGTGTCTTCCCGCCAAAAACTGAGAAGAAGTGTATTTTCCCGCCAAAAAACTGAGTTGGAAGTGTATTTCCCGCCAAAAATGTAAAGGGTGTCTTCCCGCCAAAAACTGAGTATGAAGTGTATTTTCCCGCCAAAAACTGGGTAAGAGGTGTATTTTCCCGCCAAAAACTGAGTATGAAGTGTATTTTCCCGCCAAAACTGGGTAAGAGGTGTATTTTCCCGCCAAAAATTGGGTATAATGGGTGTCTTCCCGCCAAAAATTGGGTAAATGGGTGTTTCCCGCCAAAAACTGAGAAAGAAGTGTATTTTCCCGCCAAAAAAACTGAGATAAAACTCCATAGATACAGTTGAAAAGTAGTTTCTCGTCGAAAAAATGGGGTATAAAGGGTGTCTTCCCGCAAAAACTGAGTATAAAGTGTATTTTCCCGCCAAAAACTGGGTAAGAAGTGTATTTTCCCGCCAAAATTGGGTATAAAGGGTGTCTTCCCGCCAAAAACTGAGTAAGAAGTGTATTTTCCCGCGAAAAACAGGGTAAGAAGTGTATTTTCCCGCCAAAAATGGGGCGTCATTAGATTCACTAACCGAAAAAAATAACCTTCCAATCTACGTTCACAACACAGAAAAATAACCTTCCGATCTACGTCATACCCACTATGGCCAACTTACCGGCACATAACTGGAAGACAGATAGACATTATTTCGCGTTGAAATCTCGCTGTATCTCTTCGAATACTGTGTGAGACGATCGACGTGGGCTTGCATCGAATTAAAAACGGTCCTCGCGATTTTTCTCGCTGAACCCAAACGCTTTCTTTTTACAAGGGAAGGCTTTTTTTAATCTAAACTGTTTACCTTTGAACTTGAAACTTTTCTTTTTCGACGTTTTTGAAATCTTTTCCAGTTCAGGAACTGTCGGAACATTTAGAAAAAAAAGAAATCTTTCAAAATCCAAACTTACGGAATTTCTTCGTCAAATTTAAAAGCTCGTGCATTTTTTATCGCCTTGTCCACTAGAATTTTTTAAAAATTTTTTGTTAATTTTTAACCTTCCATGAGAAAAAATATATATCATGTGGTTTTTATATAAAAAGAGGCGAAGGGAAAAGAAAAGAGGATCAGGGACGCTTCTTCACTTATCCCCTATCCGAAATTCTAATCCACTGTTAAATGTTTAATTTTTCTTAAGTTAACATAAAACAAAAAGGATAAAGAAGTCTTTGAATTGCTTTAAATTAATCTGGGAATTCGCGTCAACCTATCCCCCCTGGAGAATCCTATTGTCTCTCTTTCAATTTATCAGTCGAAATCAAATTAAACTCAAGATTTATTTAAAAAAAAAGATATAGGTAAAATAATGCCAAATCAAGTTAACAATGGAAACTAATCTTTGATTGGCCCATAAAATAGGGGCGAAAGTGCTGCGATCTTTAGTAATTTTCGGGCTGTTTCCTCAGTTTTTCTGGATTTCAATAAAATGGTGTAAGCAGAATGTGTATTGTATGAGGTTACTTTTTACGTCACGATTACGTCATAATGGGGGTTAAAAAAAAACTTTTTTTCAATTTTTATACAGTTTTTGGAGATTAAACACCCTTCGTTTTTATGGAGTTTTCTTTAAAAATAAAATAAAAATTAATTTTGACAAGAATTTTATTGCCTTCCTCGATAAACGGTGCATTTGGGCAACATCCCCTTCATAGTTTTGACGATCGAGTCTAAACGTTCGTTTCCATCAGTTTTTTTAAACGCATCTTCCACTTTAAATTTCATTTTTTCAACATCAAATTTTAACTCATTCACATATTTCTTCTCCTCGAATTTCTTTTCTATTTCATTCGTCGGTTCGATTTGAGGTTTATTTTCAATGTATCCAATTTGGCAGATTTCGTATGGGAAAACCGCCATGGCCTCCTCGATATTTGCGTTTCCTTCCGGAGGACATTCGAAAAGATCGGAGGAAAATTCGGTATATTCTTGAAAAGGGACTGTCTTTTGGATCTTTTCGTTTTGAACATTTGGCTTCTTCGTCACTTTCAGATCAGATTCTGAAGCAGATTTTTGAGAAACATCCGTTTTCCTCTCCTTATTTTTAGAATTTTTCAAAAAATCTTCAGCTTTGACGCCTAAAAAGAAAAAAAAATCAGCTTCTGGGTATTGAACAGTACAGTGGGATCTCCAGGAGGTTAAAGTGCTGTTACAATCTACTTTTTTTAAATTCAAAATTCATCTTAAAATTTTTATTCTGAACCATAGACAGTACATTGGGGCAAATTATTTTTAAATTTTTGACATTGCATCGGCATTTGTCGCCTTTTTGAGATTCAGAATCTGAAATTTCGAGTATGAAAGGTCGAGTTGAGTTTTTGATGATTTCTTCGGCGTTTTTCATCTTTTTTTGATCTTTGGAGTACTTTTGAAGATGGTTTTTGTGGCGAATTTGTTGACTCTTTGTATCCTCGCATCCAGGACTTTTTTGTCGATCGGCTTCGGCTCGTAGAGCTTATAAAATTCGAACTCTTTCGGTTTTTAAATTCGATCATTTTTATCTCTTTTGGAGGTTCGGGGATTTCGATTTTCGGAATTTCAATTTCGGTCGGAACACTGGAGGAAGACTCGCTCGACGATGATTTGATCGACTCGAGTTTTTCTTCGCTCTCGGAACTTTCATCTGCAAACGTCCCCCCACGCTCACCTATTTTTTTATAAATAAATTTTTCCGCTCTAACTTACTTGAAAGATGCTGCTGAAGAAGTTTTAAAGATTCTAAAAATTGAGATTTCTTCTTTTTAAAATCCTTCAGCGCCTCTTGAACGGTCGAACTGTTCGACTTCTTCGAACGCCTTCTGTTGTCACCTTTTGCCCCGGCATACTCGATTTTCTCTCCAAACCCTTTTTTCTAAAACAAAATAATAATAAAATTGATTTTTTTTTTTTTACTTTTTCTCTGAATGGCTTTTGACGGGTTTCTTAATCTTTTTCGACGATGTCGAATTCTTAGCGACCGCAGATTTTGATGCCTAAAAATTTTTAAAAAATGATTAGCGAGTTAACAGCAGCTAAAATTACCCGGTGGTATAAATAACCTATAAGAAAAAAGAAAATCCAATCAGGATTTTTTCACTTTTCATTTTGCAAAAGATTCCCTTCTCCGCTTCGGTGCGAATAGAGCCCTTTTCATTTTCCTCCCCTTAATCCTCGACGGTATTACTTCGGAAAGCCAAGGGGTTTTTTTTTCTCCTCTCTCATCCATCCCCTGGCTTTTTCATATATTCCCAAATCCCGGCACCGTCCTAGTTAACACTTCAGCGAATTTTAATCCTTTTATTAAAAATCGAGGTGATTTATTTTGAAGTGTGACAGGTGAGAGGGAAAAACCGAAGTTCATTTAGAGGATTTTTAAAATGAAGAATTAAAAATTTTTGTATAGAGGAAAATTGTATAGAGGATGCACTCCCTACACAAAAGATTACAAGTATTCGAAATAAATTCATTAGTAGGTCAATGACATTCTAGATCGCAGCACAAATGCTTGCCAGAAAACAAGCTTCTTACCCTGTTTAGGCGAGAAAACACCCTTCTTACCCTATTTTAGGCGCCATATTACCCCGTTTTTGGCGAGAAAACACCATTTTTACCCTATTTAGGCGGGAAACCGCCCTTCTTACCCTGTTTTACGATTAATAAAATGAAGATTAAAAAATTTTTGAGGAGAATTGTATAATGGAATCACTCCCTAAACAAAAGATTACAAGTATTTGAGGCATTAATTCATTAGTAGGTCATGACATTCTAGATCGCAGCACAAATCCTTGCCAGAAAACACCCTTCTTAACCTGTTTTAGACGGGAAACCGCCCTTCTTACCCTGTTTTTGGCGAAAAAACACCCTTTTTATTCGATCTAAGTACCCACTGTCTTTACCCTGCTCTTTAAACCGATTTTATTGAGTTTTGCTTCCTTTTAGGCCGGAAAACATCCTTTTAAGCCGATTTCCGGGATCAGCAATTCGGTCCTAGATCGCAGCACAGTTGCTTAGGACACTGAATTATAATCTAGATTACAATTCAGTGGTAGAGCCTATCTAGCTTCACTTTTTTGACCCTTAGCGGTACGATTATTATTTTCGGTGGCTCCGGAATCAGAAGTTTTTTCCTAATAATAACGTTTTTCCTTATATTCTTCGGCTATTTTTTAAGGTCAATGACATCCTAGATCCCAGCACAAATGCTTACTAACCGAGAAAACGCTCTTTTTACGCTGTTTTAAGTGGGAAACCGCCCTTCTTGCCCCGTTTTTGGCGAGAAAACATCCTTCTTACACTGTTTTAGGCGGAAAACCGCCCTCTTTCCCTGCTTTAGGCGGAAAACCGCCCTTCTTACCCTGTTTTAGGCGGAAAACCGCCCTTCTTACCCTGTTTTTGGCGAGATACCACCCTGTTTTAGGCTGCAAAACACCCTTTTTATTCGATCTCCTTACCCTACTTGTTAACCCGATTTTATTGAGTTTTGCTTCCTTTTAGGCAGGAAACATCCTTTTAAGCTGATTTCCGGGATCAGCAATTTGGCCCTAGATCGCAGCACAACAAAGCGAAAAAAACGCTCTTTTTACGCTGTTTTTGGTGGGCAACCGCCCTTCTTGCCCAGCTTTTGGCGGGAAACCAACCTTTTCGACCTGTTTTTGGCGGGAAACCAACCCTTTTCAACTTGTTTTTGGCGGGAAACCAACCTTTTCGACCTGTTTTTGGCGGGAAACCAACCTTTTTGACCTATTTTTGGCGGGAAACCAACCTTTTTGATCTGTTTTTGGCGGGAAACCAACCTTTTCAACCTGTTTAGGGCGGAAAAACACCCTTTTTATTCGATTTCGGTACCTAGTTTCTTTACCCTGCTTTTTAGCCCGATCTTATTGAGTTTTCCGCCCCTTTTAGGCAGGAAAACCACCTTTTTAGCTGATTTCCGGGCTCAGCAATTCGGTCCTAGATCGCAGCACAGTTGCAAACCTTCATAGTCGAACCTTACCTTCACTCTTTTGACCCTTTGCGGTACGATTATTATTTTCGGCGGCTCCGGAATCTGAAGTTTTTTCCTAATAATAACAATTTTCTTTTATTCTTCGGCATTTTTTCTTCCTCCTTCTACTTTTCAAAACGTAACTTCCGTCTGAAGACTCAGATTTGGAATAACTTCTCGACATTCCGGCCGTCAGTTTATCGATGTCGACTAAAAAGATAAAAAAAATAGATGAGCGCTTTCTCCACACGCGAATGTCAAAACGTGCGTGCCTTAGTCGAAATCGTATTTTTCTTTTTTTAACCACTAAAAAATTAAACATTTCAACACTTACGGTATTTACTGGCTAAATCCATTAAGTTGAACATTGTGTTTGTGTTTGTGTCTTGTTTTCTTGCAAATTTTACTGCGATTTTCAATGTCAATGTTTAAATTTTACATCTGTTTTTAAAAAATCAAAAAAATTAATCTCACTAAGGTAGCAGGAACTAAAGAGCGCAGCACTTTCGCAATAGATTGCAGCACTTTCGCCCCTATTTTTTGGGCCAATCAAAGATTAGTTTCCATTGTTAACTTGATTTGGCATTATTTACCTATATCTTTTTATATATCTTAAATAAATCCGGAGTTTAATTTGATTTCGACTGTTAATTCGAAAGAGAAAGAGACACAATAGGATTCTCCATGGGGGATAGGTTGACGCGAACTACTAAAGAGTGCAGCACTTTCGCAAAAGATCGCAGCACTTTCGCCCCTATGTTTTTGGCCAATCAAAGATTAGTTTCTCCGCTACTTCCTTTTCCATTGTTAACTTGATTTGGCATTATTTTACCTATATCATTTATTTTAAAAAAATCCGGAGTTTAATTTGATTTCGACTGATAAATTGAAAGAGAGACAATAGGATTCTCCATGGGGGATAGGTTGACGCGAACTAGATATAAGCACGATAACAGCCGCAATTTGCATTTGAGGTTAACGAAATTTGGTATTTAGCACTTTTTCCTCAACCAGTTAACGGCTGAAATCGGCCGACGGGTTCTGGTACTTTGCTTAGGGCCTAAACTACATATTTTTAAAATAAGTAATCAAATTTTATTCCAGTCTTCTAATTAAATTGTAAGGCTTGACTAATTAAGTAGTAATTAAAAGGGAAAATCGATCTCAGAAATTTTATAGGTTTCAGGCCCTCTTATAAAGGGCGTGAAATCCCAAATATGGCCATTCAAGATCTCTCGACTAAGCCAAAATGTAGGTTTCAATTTTATTTATTTTATTATTTTTATATATTTTTATTATTTATATATGGTTTCTTAAGGGGAAGACAATTCGCTGTACTTGTAATGTTCTTGTTTGCGGGAGTCGCTTTTGGTCGCTCACATATGCCCGATTTTCTTTTGGGAAGGGAAAACAACGAGGTAAGTACCAAAAAACGGTTATTTTCTAACATGAAATTCAAAAATTTTAGATTGACAACAATGGAGTCGCCAAAATCGTCGCTCACGCTCCGCTTGACTTTTTGGGCGACATGTCCTGCCAGGTTGAACAAAAAGAGGTTAATTTTTTTTTTCTAATTCAGTGTTGCCAGTGTGCCTGAGAGAGTTTGGCAGTAATTCAGATTTATAACCTCATTTTTTTCAGGTTAAGTACGTCAAAGGAAAATGTGTCAAAGAAGGATGCGATACTGGCCTTTATTACTACCCGTTCCATCAAGATTGTATGTTTAAGCGTTAAAATGTAAAGAAAGAATAATAAAAAAGATTTTTTAAAATATCTAGTACAAAAGGAATATTTATTTCTTCCAAAATTACATATTTCTTGCCAAAAACAGTGTAAACAAGATATTTTCCCGACAAAAAAGGTGTGTAAAGGATGTCTTCCCGTCGGAAACGGGGTAAGAAGGGTATTTTCCCGCCAAAAACAGGGTAAGAAGTGTATTTTCCCGCCAAAAACAGGGTAATAAGTGTGTTTTCCCGCCAAAAAAACAGGGTAAGAAGTGTACTTTCCCGCCAAAAACAGGGTAAGAAGTGTATTTTCCCGCAAAAAAAAAAAAAAAAAAAAAAAAAAAAAAAAAAAACTGAGAAAAACTACATAATATGTACAGTTGAAAAAGTAGTTTCTCGCAGAAAAAAGGGGGTATAAAGGGTGTCTTCCCGCCAAAAACTGTGTAAAAAGTGTATTTTCCCGCCAAAAAAGGTGTATAAAGGACGCCTTCCCGCCAAAACTGGGTAATAAGAGTATTTTCCCGCCAAAAAACTGAGTATGAAATGTATTTTCCCGCCAAAAAAGGTGTATAAAGGACGCTGCCCATCGAAAACGGGGTAAGAAGGGTATTTTCCCGCCAAAAACAGGGTAAGAAGTGTATTTTCCCGCCAAAAACAGGTAAGAAGTGTACTTTCCCGCCAAAAACAGGGTAATAATGTACTTTCCCGCCAGAAAAAAAACTGAGAAAAACTACATATGTACATAGAGTTGAAAAAGTAGTTTCTCGCAGAAAAAAGGGGGTATAAAGCGTGTCTTCCCGCCAAAAACTGAGTAAGAAGTGTATTTTCCCGCCAAAAACCGTGTAAGAAGTGTATTTTACCGCCAAAAACAGGGTAAGAAGGGTATTTTCCCGCCAAAAACAGAGCAAGACGTGTGTTTTCCCGCCAAAACAGGGTAAAAGACGTGTACTTTCCCGCCAAAAAAACCTGAGAAAAACTAATATGTACATACAGTTAAAAAAGTAGTTTCTCACAGAAAAAAAGGGGTATAAAGGGTGTCTTCCCGCCAAAAACTGAGTAAGAAGTGTATTTTCCCGCCAAAAACCGTGTAAGAAGCGTATTTTCCCGATAAAAACTGGGTAAGAAGTGTATTTTCCCGCCAGAAACTGAGTATAAAGCGTATTTTCCCGCCAAAAACTAGGTAAGAAATGTATTTTTCCGCCAAAAATGTGATATAAAGGGTGTCTTCCCGCCGAAAACTGACTAAGAAGTGTATTTTCCCGCTAAAAACAGGTTAAAAAGTTTTTTTCCTGCCAAAAAAACTGAGATAAAACTCCATAACAGTTGAACAAGTAGTTTCTGGCGAATTGAGGATATCCTGACAAGTCAAAACTGATGCATCCAGCTGATCGAAACCTCAATCTTATCCGGCATCAGGGAAAAAAAAACCACAAATTAGTATAACTCCATTTATTTCCAGAAAGTCATGGCAAAACATTTCAAAATTGTCGTTCTTTTTTAGGGAGAAAAAAAGGGAGAAAAATCACAGCCGATTAAGACATTTCTAGATTTTTTTTAATACGACAAATAAATTAAAAAAACAAAAAACTTTTTTGTATTTACATTATGTTTTCACAGTCTAATTTAGCACCATTTTCTAAGATTATTGTGCAATTTTCAATTTTTTAATAAATTTAAATTAGGAAATAAAATGGGACAAAACCCCATATTAAATAAATAGAAATAAATTAAAAAAAAGGGCGTCATAATTTGTCTATTGCAGTGACTTGTGTGTGCACGACAAAAGAGAAAATAAGAAAAAAACAAAAGAACCGAAACCTGAATAAATAACTAAAAAAACTCTACAAAAATTATTTTTAAAAAGAAATAGAAGAGATCGTTCAGTTTTAGACTGAATTCGAAATAAGAGGGCACTTAAGGTATCGGAATCGAATGGGTCAGGTAAGCCGGACGGAGAGGACGCGTTTAAGCGAAGTTTCTTGCGAGTTTGAAACCGCTTCGATGTTCCGCGGCGACTCTTCAAAATGGCGCAATGTCTTGTCGATCGCTTTAAGTCTCTTTTTAAGGCAAGTCGTTCCAAGGATGCCAATCTAAAAATAAAAGAAAAGTTATGAAAAAATCAGGTTTCCTTACTGTAACCTTATATTTAAACAATAACCTTCTTAACCCTTAGACCATCTTATAGGTAGATTTCTTTCAGAATGAAAGACTACAAAATTCATTTTTTTTACTGTTTTAGGGCCTTTTCCTCAATCTTCTAGTAAAGTCTTTTAGTTACTCCAAAAAACCAGCGA
Source organism: Orius insidiosus (assembly GCA_014119065.1). Classification (NCBI taxonomy): domain Eukaryota; kingdom Metazoa; phylum Arthropoda; class Insecta; order Hemiptera; family Anthocoridae; genus Orius; species Orius insidiosus. The sequence continues at coordinate 247,381 of JACGAQ010000030.1, read as the reverse complement.
AATATTCCGTAAAATCGCGTAAAAAAGGTATTTTCCCGCCAAAAAATGGGGTATAAAGGGTGTCTTCCCGCCAAAAACGGAGTAAGAAGTGTATTTTCCCAACACAAATTGCTTATAAAGGGTGTCTTCCCGCCAAAAATTGAGTATGAAGTGTATTTTCCCGCCAAAAACGGAGTAAGAAGTGTATTTTCCCGCCAAAAACAGGGTAAGAAGTGTATTTTCCCGCCAAAAATAGAGTAAGAAGTCTATTTTCCCGCCAAAAATGGGGTAAGAAGGTTGTCTTCCCGCCAAAAAACTGAGTACGAGGTGTATTTTTCCGCCAAAAACTTAGTAAGAAGTGTATTTTCCCGCCAAAAACTTAGTAAGAAGTGTATTTTCCCGCCAAAAATTGGGTATAAAGGGTGTCTTCCCACCAAAAACTGGGTAAGAAGTGTATTTTCCCAACACAAATTGCTTATAAAGGGTGTCTTCCCGCCAAAAATTGAGTATGAAGTGTATTTTCCCGCCAAAAACTGGGTAAGATGTGTATTTTCCCGCCAAAAATTGGGTATAAAGGGTGTCTTCCCGCCAAAAACTGAGAAAAAAATGTATTTTCCCGCCAAAAAAACTGAGATAAAACTCCATACATACAGTTGAAAAAGTAGTTTCTCGTCGAAAAAATGGGGTATAAAGGGTGTCTTCCCGCAAAAACTGAGTATGAAGTGTATTTTCCCGCCAAAAACAGGGTAAGAAGTGTATTTTCCCGCCAAAAATGGTGTATAAAGGGTGTCTTCCCGCCAAAAACTGAGTAAGAAGTGTATTTTCCCGCCAAAAACTGTGTAAGAAGTATATTTTCCCGCCAAAAACTGGGTAAGAAGAGTATTTCCCCGTCAAAAATGTGATACAAAGGGTGTTACTCCAAAAAAACCAGCGAAATATTCCGTAAAATCGGACGTTTTCCCATTGAAAATTAAGGAAAACACCACAAAATTGACTGAAAATATAGGATTTTAACCCTTTCGAGACCGCAGGCAACTATAATTACCATTTGTGCATTTCGCTTGGAGACCGCAGGCGACTATAGTTGCCCAGCGGGAAGCCTCTCCAAGATATTTAATACCTTCGCTTCCCGTGGCGCTAGCGACATGCAAAAACTGGCCATCTGTTGGGGAAGAAATGAACTACGTGATGATCGCATCACTCATCGTTTTCTGTGCTTTGCTGGGCGCTGGAAGCGGTCGGGGAGAAGTGAGGGGAAAAGTGCTGCGCCAGTAGCGCAGAGACGCAGTCTCGAAAGGGTTAAAAAGTATCCCATATTTGCCAGATTTTCCGGGGTTTTTCTTGATTTTTGAGAAAATTATGATGTACATACTTGCAAATGTTGGCCGAGAGGCAATATGGCGACAAGCCACCACGCCCAGGCAGGGCCATCTTCAAGGCTCATCCAGTTCGCTTCTAAATTCGGCATCTCGCCAAACGTCCTCAATATCTTCGACTGCATATTCTGGCTCATTTTCGAAAACCAAATACGTCCCCGTTCTCTCACCAAATCATGTAAAATCGTCAATTCTAAAAACAAAAGTAATGAATTTAAAGTAAGAAAAGTTTGTTTACCTTGTAGGGATTCTTGAGGGATGGGGTCATCGATGATATATTGGACTTGAGCAGTGTCGTAACCGTCTCGTTCGCTTCTCGAGATGACTCTAAACCGCCTACGGCCAATGTTGCTCAGTATCGAACAACCGTCGTTTAGTAAAACGATGTCTTTAATTTCCAACAAAGTACCATATTCAGCGTATCTAAAATTTTGATTAATTTTTGATGTTTAGAAATAAATTTTAGTACCTTTTCGCTTCATTATGTTGGTTGGTACAGGCAGCCATTCCGAACTGTCGGCCGCCATTTTCGATCGCTCTCCGCACCATAAGTCTGTACCTCGGCTCAAAGACAAAAAGAGGGCAAGAAACAGATGGAAAGGCCGTCGTACAGACAAAGACGGGTACATCAGGCGCATGTACAAGAGTAGAAACTTCTTGACGATGGGCCATCAACCGTGATGCATATTCATCCGGAAGTGCCGACGCCAAAGCCACCTCCAAAAACTCATTGACTCCTTTTTCGCTTGTACCATACTGCACCAAAGTCGCCATACATAACGGACAGTTAGAACTATAATCGAGGCATCTATCCAGGCACATTAAACAATAAGTGTGCCCGCACGGAGTCGTCACTGGCCTCCAAAGCGTCCTACAGCAAAGAACGCACTCAAAATCTTCCGGATCAACTAAGTTTCGACCAATATTTATATTTCTCATATTATTTTGTACATCTAAAAAAACAAGGTTAAAAAAATAACCTAAAAAAATTATAACCATACTTTTAGTTAATTCTATCTCTTCGAATATTCTATCGAGCAAAATGTGAAGTTTCCGGCTTTCAAAACTAGGAGTTGAACTTTCATTGAGTGTCTAAAAAAAAAATTAATTAAAAAAAATAAATAATAAATAATAGTTACATCGAAAATTGAGTTTTCGTCTTTTTTGGGCGACAGTTCGAGAATGTCGAGGTCGAGCGACCACCAAGGGCTCGGAGCACGCTTTTCGACTGCTGCTTCCATCGGAGGAGTTAAATATTTCTGAAGGGTTTTGACGTAGACGTTTTTGACTCGATCGCAGCTTAGGCCAAGAGCGACGCAGACGGAAAAGGCCAAAAGGGCTTCTTCATACTGCCCCAGGCACGATAAGACCAATCCTCTTCGATAATGACCCTAAAATTTATTTATTTATTATTTGTTTATTTTTTTAAATCTTACTTTGGCCCAAAATGGTCGTAAATTAATTAATAAATTCGCATCTCGAAGTGCGTCTTCCCAACGATTAAGCCGCTGTAAAACACTCGCACGGGCTTCAATCAGCAAATGATCCTGAGGAGCTGAAACAAAAAAAAATCAAATTATCAAAAAGGCCGTGGTTTCCAAATAACCTCCTGTAATCAAATAAAACATGGAGTCATCTTTTTTCTGGAGTTTATTTTCCCGCCAAAAAAAGGGTAAGAAGTGCATTTTCCCGCCAAAAATAGGGTAATAAGTCTATTTTCCCGCCAAAAAAACTGAGATAAAACTTCATACACAAGTTTAAAAAGTAGTTTCTCGCCGAAAAAATGGGGTAAAAAGGGTGTCTTCCCGCCAAAAAACTGAGTAAGAAGTGTATTTTCCCGCCAAAAATTGGGTATAAAGGGTGTCTCCCCGCCAGAAACTGAGTGTGAATTGTATTTTCCCGCCAAAAACAGGGTAAGAAGTGTATTTTCCCGCCAAAAATGGGGTATAAAGGGTGTCTTCCCGCCAAAAACGGAGTAAGCAGTGTATTTTCCCGCAAAAAAAAAAAAAACAGGGTAAGAAGTGCATTTTTCCGCCAAAAAAATGGGGTATAAAGGGTGTCTTCCCGCCAAAACTGAGTATGAAGTGTATTTTCCCCCAAAAACTGGGTAAGACGTGTATTTTCCCCCCAAAAATTGGGTATAAAGGGTGTCTTCCCGCCAAAAACTGAGTATGAAGTGTATTTTCCCGCCAAAAACGGAGTAAGCAGTGTATTTTCCCGCAAAAAAAAAAAAAACAGGGTAAGAAGTGCATTTTCCGCCAAAAAAATGGGGTATAAAGGGTGTCTTCCCGCCAAAAACTGAGTATGAAGTGTATTTTCCCCCCAAAAACTGGGTAAGACGTGTATTTTCCCCCCAAAAATTGGGTATAAAGGGTGTCTTCCCGCCAAAAACTGAGTATGAAGTGTATTTTCCCGCCAAAAACTGGTAAGAAGTGTATTTTCCCGCCAAAAATGGGGTAAGAAGTGTATTTTCCCGCCTAAAACAGGGTAAGAAGTGTATTTTCCCGCCAAAAACAGGGTAAGAAGTGTATTTTCCCGCCAAAAATGGGGGTTAAAAAAAAAGGGTGTCTTCCCGCCATAAACGGAGTAAGAGGTGTTTAAGGCCGTGGTTTCCAAATAACCTCCTGTAATCAAATAAAAGATGGAGTCATCTTTTTTCTGTAGTTTATTGACCTGATAGTAAAAAAACAAGTTTGAGCCTGCCAGAGAACTAAAATCATTTCTTAAAAAACCGGATGCGATTATTGTCTTCCAAGGTTGAATATTCGAATTTTTCTACGCTCACTAAATAATAATAGGTTCGCCTAGGGGTCTTTATTTTTTTTTCATCATCCAGATTAGCATAAAATCAAGGATTGAATGATTTTGAAATTTTTCATAACTCAAATTTTACTTGGATAAAAGGTTTGAATTCGAGATCCAATTAACGCCCTAAGTGAGAAAAGGCCGTGGGAACCCTAAATCGAGATTCCTTTAAAACGCTTTTTCATTACATAATCGCGGGGGAAAAAAAAGGAAGCGCTCAAAAAAAGATATCCAGACGGTCTTTGACAGCAATTAAGGCGTTGATAGAAAAAAGGAAGAAAATAAAATGAGTCCCGAGACCACATAAACAGTCTACGAGTCTCCATTGTTCGGAGAAGAAAAGCCATAAATCCGGACAAACCTTGAAATGCAGTTTTAAATGAAGACAAAGGACTTGTTTTTGTTCTACGTACACGGAAAAAAACGAAGTTACAAAAAAAAACTTATAACTTTTTTAGCAGGTTTGAAAAAATTTTGTGAAGCGAAAAAGGAATGACATAATAAGGGTGTTTTCACGCCAGAAACAGGATAAAAAGGGTGTTTTTACGCCAGAAATGGGATAAAAAGGGTGTTTTTACGCCAGAAACAGGATAAAAAGGGTGTTTTTACGCCAGAAACAGGATAAAAAGGGTGTTTTTACTCCAGAAACAGGATTAAAAGGGTGTTTTTACGCCAGAAACAGGATAAAAAGGGTGTTTTTACGCCAGAAACAGGATAAAAAGGGTGTTTTTACTCCAGAAACAGGATTAAAAGGGTGTTTTTACGTCAGAAACAGGATAAAAAGGGTGTTTTTACGCCAGAAACAGGATAAAAAGGGTGTTTTCTCGGTTAAAAATATTGCACACCCTGATTAATTAACAGCCAAGTTACCTCTTTGATCTCTTCTATTTTACATTTTTAATAATATACTTTATTTTTTCATAAATAAATTGAGTTAAAATGTAGTTTCCTGGAGAAAAAAAACCTCCATAAAATTGGAGAAAAGGGTGTTTTCCGGCCAAAATGTGAGAAAAACGCCATAAAATTGGGTAAAAAGGGTGTTTTTCCTGCCAAAAATCTGGGGAGGAAAGGATGTTTCCCCTCCAAAAATGTGAGAAAAGCGCCATAGAATTGGGTAAAAAGGGTTTTTTTCCGTCAAAAATGTGAGAAAAACGCCCTAAAATTGGGTAAAAAAAAAAGGTGTTTTTCCCGCCAAAATCTGGGGAGGAAAGGGTGTTTTCCGCCAAAAATCAGGGGGGGAGGGGTTTGCCGCCAAAAATGTGAGAAAAACGCCATAAAATCGGGTAAAGTGCTTTTCACGTCAAACATGTGAGAAAAACGTCATAAAATTGGGTAAAAAGGGTGCTTTTCCCGCCAAAAATCTGAGGAGGAAAGGGTGTTTTTCGGCCAAAAATGTGAGAAAAACGCAATAAATTGGGTAAAAAGGGTGTTTTTCCCGCCAAAAATCTGGGAAGGAAAGGGTGATTACCGCCAAAAATATGAGAAAAACGCCATAAAATCGGGTAAAGTGTTTTTCCCGTCAAACATGTGAGAAAAACGCCATAAAATTGGGTAAAAAGCGTGTTTTTCCCTCTAAAATCTAGGGAGGAAAGGGTGTTTTCCCGCCAAAAAGGTGAGAAAACGCAAAAAAAAATTGGGTAAAAAGGGTGTTTTTCCCGCCAAAAATCTGGGGAGAAAGGGTGTTTTCCGGCCAAAAATATGAGAAAAACGCCATAAAATTGGGTAAAAAAGGGTGTTTTTCCCGCCAAAAATGTCAGAAAAACGTCATAAAATCGGGTAAAAAGGGAGTTTTCCCCGCCAAAAATCTGGGGAGAAAAGGGTGTTTTCCAACCAAAAGTGTTAGAAAAACGCCATAAAATTGGGTAAAAGGGTGTTTTCTCGCCAAAAACAAAGTTAAAAGGGTGTTTCCACGCCAAAAAATAACAAACTGAGTAAAATCCGGTTAAAAATTGTATTTTTTTTTCTATAAAAGATGGCCTTTGCTTCAAGAAATTAGTCGAGCACCTCTTTTCATGTCCCACTGATATTTAAAAGACTGATATAACTGTTATATAATTTAGTGTGGATCACAACACATCGCTTATTGCAGGCGTTTTATATAACTTTGTCAACAATAAGACCATCTTTTTTTTTAATTTATAAAAAATCATTAAAGAATCGCTTATCATTATGTAATTATGAAAAAAAATAGCCTCAAGGGTTGTTATGAAAAAGGTTACTGGGATAAATAAATTTCGTTGAACGGGAGTGGCTTGTAAAAAAGAAAATATTGAGTTTTTGACAATTCTGGTTATATAAAGAAAAAATTGTTTTATCGTGAGTTCTAGGTCATTTTATGCAACTCATTGGATAATGCGTTTCATTACGGTGTTGCGTAATGTTTTTTATTACTGGAGGATTGTTAATCGGTTGGAAATTAGGGGAAGTTCGGCTTCTTCGATCTGGCCTTCGGGATGAACTTTGATTTAGGACCTTGTTCGAAAAAGAACCGGTTTTTAAATTGCGGAAGTTATTGAACGTTCTTGATGGAAGGGAGGAGGACAGACTAGGAAGCCCTTTCACCGCAATTCATTGCGTTTTTTTTTTTTTTTTTTTTTTTTTTTTTTTCGTTTTTGAGAGATAAACACCTCCTTTACTCTGTTTTTGGCGTTAAAACACTTCCTTTACTCTGTTTTTGGCGTTAAACACTTCCTATACTCTGTTTTTGGCGTAAAAAACACCCCCATTACCATGTTTTTGGCGTGAAATACCCCCTTTACCCTGCTTTTGGCGTGAAAACACCCCCTTTACCCTGTTTTTGGCGTGAATACACCCTTTAATCCTGTTTTTGGCGGGAGAACACCCTTTTTACACTATTTTTAGCGGGAAAGACACCTTATTTTTTGTGCCCTGTTTTTGGCGGAAAAACACCCTTTTTATTGATTTTATGTTTTGTTTTCTTTCTTTTTTCAAAGTCGATAGTTGAAGGTTATAAGTCAACCGGTGATTCGCAATGGCCCCAATTGCAAAGCGAAGGGTTACGTGCGGTATTGCACACCCTGATTACTTAACAGCCGAGTTACCTCTTTTGATCTCTTCTATTTTACGTTTTTAATAATATACTTTATTTTTTTCATAAATAAATTGAGTTAAAATGTAGTTTCCTGAAGAAAGAAAAAAAAACCCTCCATAAAATTGGGTGAAAAGGGTGTTTTCTCGCCAAAAATCAGGGGAAGAATGGGTGTTTTCTAGCCAAAAATATGGAGAGGAAAGAGTGTTTTCCCGCCAAAAATCTAGGGAGGAAAGGGTGTTTACCTGCCAAAAATGTGAAAAAAAAAAAAAAAAAAATCGCCATAAAATTGGGTAAAAAGGGTGTTTTCCCTCCAAAAATCGGAGAGGAAAGGGTGTTTGCCCGCCAAAAATGTGAGAAAAACGCCATAAAATTGGGTAAAAAGGGTGTTTTTTGCTTAAATCTATTTTATTGCCCTGCCTCTCTCATCTATGTAATTAATTTTTGCTCAAATCTACTTCATTTTCCCTCTAATCTACTTAATTGTTGCTGAAATCAACTTAATTGTTGCTCAAGTCTACTTAACTGGTCAAATCTACTTAATTGCTCAAATCTACTTAATTGTCCCTCTAATCTACTTAATTTTTGCTCAAATCTCTCAAATCTACTTAATTGCCCCTCTCATCTACTTGATTTTTGCTTAAATCTGTCAAATTTATTTAATCTAAATTTAGTAATTGCTCCTCTCTAATTAATTAAGTAGATGAGAGGGGTAACTAAGTAGATTTTAGCAACAATTAAGTAAATTTGAGAGATTTGAGCAAAAATTAAGTAGATGAGAGGGATAATTAAGTAGATTTGAGAGATTTGAGCAATAATTAAGTAGATTAGAGAGACAATTAATGTAGATCTGAGCAACATTAAGTAGATTTGAGCAACAATTAAGTAGATTAGAGCAACAATTACGTAGATTTGAGTAAAAATTAAGTAGATTTGAGAGATTTGAGCAAAAATTAAGTAAATTTAAGAGATTTGAGCAATAATTAAGTAGATGAGAGGAGCAATTAAGTATATTTGCTATAGTATAGCAATTAAGTATATTTGCAAATCTACTTATTTACCCCTCTCATCTATTTAAATGTTGCTCAAATCTACTTAATTGCCCTGCCCCTCTTCTCTTCTTAATCTTTGCTCAAATCTACTTCATTGTCCCTCTAAATCTACTCAATCGTTGCTATAATCTACTTAATTGCCCCTCTCATCTCTTAATTTTTGCTCAAATCTCTCAAATTTACTTAATTGTTGCTCAAATCTACTTAATTACCCCTCTCATCTACTTAATTGTTTCTCAAATCCCCCAAAACACTAATTATCCTCGAATCCATTTGAACGTCCTCCAATCTACTTATCTTTTAATCAACTTATCCTTCTAATATACTTAAACCCATCTTTCTTCCGGCGATAGCACCACATACAAACTTATTATCTACAAATATAACCTCATTTTTGACCCTGCCCAAATTTAGTCTGTCAGGGGTACCACAATAAATTATTTTTGAGAAAATCCAGGAAAGCGCCCCAATGATTACGTACCGTTACTAATTTTACTTAACCTATTAATAAAATGGAAAAAAACAATTTTTTCCTTTTGTGTAAGTGGGACTAAAATAAAACGGGACACCTTGAAAAGGCTTTACATAATGACAAAAATGATTACCGAAAACCATCGATAGTTTCGTAAGTGAATAATATGTAATTGAAACGTTACCCAATCCTTAAGAGGTTCCCCACGTTCCAAAACGTCCCTTAATTTTTCTTATGTTCTAATTAATTTTTATCAACTTTTTTTTTAAGGATTTGTCAATATTGAGGGTGGATAAATGATGCAACCATCGATCTAGATACATCAGCCAATTTCGCAAAATTTCGCCTTTTGAATGGGTTATGAAATCAGGGGAGAAAAATGTTGAAATTAATTTTTTTTGTACTTTCGAGTTCATTTGACCCCTAAAAATGGCAGCATATGATAGTTTATAAAGAAAAAGGAGAAATGTACGCGTTGTTTTTTTACGCTTTATTTTGACAGTGGAAGGCGAAAAAACGGAAGAATATTTTTCAAAGTCGGTGGCGAGGGTGGAAGTTAACTTATGGAGGAGCACAGGTTTGCTCTGCACGGGAATATTCGTGAGCGAGAGGCACGTACTGACGACGGGCAGCTGCGTCGGCGATTACCAAGTTGTGCAGAAGAACAGTCAAACGGCAACCTACAAATTCACACCCCATGACATCACTCTATTTAAAGTCTTCACCACAATATATTACGACGGACTTTATTTCAAAGTTTCCGATTTATTCGTACACGATTTCTTCGCATTCAGCACCTTCAGCGAAGACTACTTCATCTATGACTTCGCCATTTTGAAAATACAAAAAATTACAATTATTTCATCAATATCCCCGCGGATCTTTCGCTTTCTAACCGTGATTGTGCCTTCCTCTACTATAATGAATATACAAAAAGTTATAAAGTGGTTTTGAGTAGATATGGGATCGCCAGAAAGTTTGTTTGTCAACGACCGTTTATTTGCAAACCGTGGAGTAACGAGTGCGTTGAAGAAATCAGCAACAGCGAGGAAAACGACGGCATCAGATGCTTCCATATTACGTCGATTAAGCATAAAATGTCCGGTGCTCCGATTGTTTGTAATGCGACGGTCGTCGGAATCGTTTCGTCTTTCGTAGGCAACAACTATTTTTGGATAAGCTTGGGGACCGAACTTACCCTCAACTTTATTCGTGGCGTTTGAATTCATAATTTATATTTTAAAAATAAATCTGATTTAATTTACAACTTTTTATCGACATTTAAGGCGGATAAATGGAAATAATGAGCCTGAGGTTCCATAGATCGCAGCACATGCGCCCCTAAAACAGGAAGGGGCACCCTACAGAGGCAAAAAAAACAACACCCTTTTTACCCGATTATATGGCGTTTTTCTCACATTTTTGGCGGAAAAAACACCCTTTTTACCAGATTTTATGTCGTTTTCTCAACTTTTTTGGCGGGAAAACACTCTTTCCTCCCCAGATTTTTGGCTGGAAAACACCCTTTTGCCCGATTTTATGGCGTTTTTCTCACATTTTTTTTGGCGGGAAAACACCCTTTCATCCCCAGGTTTTTGGCGGGAAAACACCCTTTATACCCGATTTTATGTCGTTTTTCTCAACTTTTTTGGCGAGAAAACACCCAGGGGGACAATTTACTAGATTTGAGCAACAATTTAGTAGATTTGAGCAAAAATGAAGAGATGAGTGGGACAATGAAGTAGATTTGAGCAACAATTAAGTAGATTTGAAAGATTTGAGCAAAATTAAGAGATGAGAGGGGCAAATAAGTAGATTTGAGCAACAATTTTAGTCAATTTGAGAGATTTAAGCAAAAATTAAGTAGATGAGAGGGCAATTAAGTAGATGAGAGGGACATTGAAGTAGATTTGAGCAACAATTGAGTAGATGAGAGGGACAATTAAGTAGATGAGAGGGGCAATTAAGTAGATGAGAGGGACATTGAAGTAGCACACACAGTAATTTGAGCAACAATTAAGTAGATGAGTAATTAAGAGTAAAATTAGTAATTTAGTAATTAAGTAGAAAATTAGTAAGAAAGAAGTAAAAATTAAGAGATGACAATTAAGTAGATTTGAGCCTAAATTAAGTAGATTTGAACAGCAATTAAGTAGATTTGAGCAACAATTAAGTAGATCAGGGACAATGAAGTAGATTTGGGCAACAATTAAGTAGATTATAGGGACAATGGAATAGATTTGAGCAACAATTAAGTAGATTAGGAAGACAATTAAGTGGATTATGAGGGAATTTTTTTTTTTTTTTTTTTCAGTTTTTTCGCTTGTTGGCCTTCTCTTTTGCCCTAAATGTAAGAAAAAATATCAGGTGAATTAACCAACGTTTCGGAGAGAGAAAGAAAAAAAAAAGATTTAAAGCCCGAGGCGTACTTGTTTTGCCAGTTAGAGGTCACGAGAATCGCGATAAAAAAAAAAATCTTCCCTCTTCGTCTTCTCCTTCTTCTGCAGTTCGCTGCACGATGCAATTTTGTTTTGACTCGGGAACGTTTTTCCTTCAACGTTAACGACCTCAATGGCCATGAAAGTCTGAACGGTTTTCTATTTTAACAATTATCTTCGTTATTTTTTTCTTACTCTTTCCTTCTTAATCAGAAAATGAAAAAAAAATTAAGCTTCCAAACAAAACACATTATATAAACACGATTACATAATAGAGTACTTAAAAACAACCTTTTTTTTTCGCGGTATTAATGATGATAATTGATTTATTATCTTCGACCCTCAAATATTTTGACCATGGAAAAATACCTCTTTCGCCAAAAAACGCAATAACTTTCGACTTATCACGAGGGATTTAACGGCCGCCAAGTCGTAGAATGAGGGAGATGACAGCCACTAATTCGTAGACAAGAGGGAGTGACGGCTGCCAATTCGTAAAATAGGAAGATGACAGCCGCCAATTCGTGGAAAGAGGAATTAACGACTACCAATTCGTAGAAAGGGGGATTTAACGACTGCCAATTCGTAGAGAGTGGGATTTACGACCACCAAGTCGTAGAAATTGGGAGATGACTGATTCCATTTCATAGAAAGAGGATTTAACGACCTTCTATTCGTAGAAATAGGGATTTAACGGCCACCAATTCGTAGAATGAGGGATTTAACGGCCTCCAATTCGTGGGAGATGACTGCTGATCATAAAAAATAGGGAGAGGCAAATTTGATTCGTAAAAATCCTTGATTTTCCCCCTTTTCAAAATGTATCGTAGAAAAAAAAACGTTGCTTTCGTGGAAAATGGGAGTAAGGTGAAATGTGGAAAGTGCGTATTTTGAAAGGAAAAACGAGGGCATTTTCGAGAGGGTTGCAATTGTTCCGTTCCACTGGCACACTTTCCAAGCCTCGATGATTCTCTACGGACGAAGGAGGTTAAAAAAGCATCAGGACCCCTCGAAATATTCGGAAACCAATAAACCGGTTTTCATTATCTTCTCGAGACGTGTAAATCACCAAGAATTACGTAATCCTCTTGTTTCACGGTTGAGGGCTCTAACCCGGGCAAACACAATCGTTATCCGATAAGAAAAAAAAAAGAAAAAAAAGGGAATAAAAAAACTATCCACAGGTAGAGCTTTTTTGTGTTTCTAATCCGTTTTTCTTCTAAAGACTTCCTCGTAATCGGAAAGATCATAAAGTTTGATGATTCTCCCCTCCTGATTTTTTTTTTTCAACTTACATAACATCCCGCCCTTGACTTCGGGACAAACCGTACACACACCCACAGTTTACAATTAGACTCATTGCGCAATTTTTATATAACTTCAAAATAAAAAATGTAAACCCAAAATCAGGTTTTTAAAATTCAAGATGGCGGTCTTTATAAATTAAATACGAGGAAGAAGACCTTTTGTAATTTTTGCTCAAATCTACTTCATTGTCCCTCTAATCTACTTAGTTTTTGCTCAAATCTACTTCATTGTCCCTCTCATCTACTTAATTTTGCTAAAATCTACTTCATTGTCCCTCTCATCTACTTAAGTTTTGCTCAAATCAACTTCATTCTCCCTCTCATCTACTTAATTTTTGCTCAAATCTACTTCATTGTCCCTCTTATCTACTTAATTTTTGCTCAAATCTACTTCATTGTCCCTCTCATCTACTTAGTTTTTGCTCAAATCTACTTCATTGTCCCTCTCATCTACTTAATTTTTGCTCAAATCTACGTCATTGTCCCTCTCATCTACTTAATTTTTGCTCAAATCTCTAAAATCTACTTTATTGTGGCTCAAATCTACTACATTGTCCCTCTAATCTACTTAATTATTGCTCAAATCTACTTAATTACCCCTCAAAGTCAAGATGGCGGTCTTTATAAATTAAAATACGCGGAAGAAGACCTTTTGTAAAAAAAAAAAAAAAAAAAAAAAAAGGGATTGAATTGTGTCGACGAACTCGTCGCTTTTTTTCGTTTTAAGGAGGTCAAAGACTTTTGATGAGCGTTCCATTATTTATACCCCCTCCCCAAATGCTGCAATTCACTCAGGTCACTAACCACACGATAAACGGTAAAAATATCCGCCGTTTTAATCATGGTAAGTAAATAATTTCCCGGGTTTTCCACACCCCTGACTTTCATAGCTCCTTAAATTTACCACCATAAACAAAATCGACAGGTTTTTTTTTCTACTGTCTCCAATTCCTTTTAAATAAAAGGCTTTTAGAATTCCACCTTCGGTAATGGATAGTGTCCATAAAAAACGTTCATTATTGCTTAAATTCCCAATAAAGATAATCGACGATGGGGACATTGATTTACAACGCATTAACACTAAATAAAAGATCAATAAACCTACAAAAAACTATTACCGCGCTCCATTTTTGGATTTCCTCCCTTTTTATGTGAATTTTTTCTATGGCTAATAAGTAGATTTAAGGGATGAATGAGTAGATTTTGAGGGCAATTTGTTTTTGTGGGAATTTATAAAAGATTTGAGGTGGATTTGAGGAATAAATAAACAGATATGGTAGAATTAGAGAGAATTTAAGGGTAATGAAGTAGATATTGAGGGTAATAAGTAGATTTTGATGGTAGTTTGATAGCATTTGAGGGTAATTAAGTGGGTAATAATTCGATTTAAAAGTTACTTTGATAGAATTTGAGGGCAGTTGAGTGCATATTGAGGGTAATTACGTTGGTAATAAGTAGATTTTGATGGAATATGAGGTTTTTGTTAGAACTAGAGGGTAATTAAGTGGATATTGAGATGAAAGTATATTACATGGGTAATAAGTAGATTTTTATTGAATTTGAGGGTGATTTAGTGATTGAGCGTAGATTTTAGGGTAATTAAGAAGATATAAGGGATGAATAGGTTGGCATCCTTATTTCTACGAATTACCGGTCGTTAAATCCTCTTCATACTTGCAGCAGTCATCTCCCTCTTTCTACGAATTGGAAGCGTAAATTCCTAAATTCCTTTTTACAAGAATTGCCTTAAATCCCTCATTCTACGACTTGGCGGCCGTTAAATTTTTTTAAAGGAAAATGGAATCTTCTAGTAGGAAAAGGGAATCTTCTCGTAGGAAAAGGGAATCTTCTCGTAGGAAAAGGGAGTCTTCTCGTAAAAAGGGAGTCTTCTCGTAGGAAAAGGGAATCTTCTCGTAGGAAAAGGGAATCTTCTCGTAGGAAAAGGGAATCTTCTCGTAGGAAAAGGGAATCTTCTCGCAGAAAAAAAGGAATCTTCTCGTAGGAAAAGGGAATCTTCTTGTAGGAAAAGGGAATTTTTTTCGAAAAGGGAATCTTCTCGTAGGAAAAGGGAGTCTTCTCGTAAAAAGGGAGTCTTCTCGTAGGAAAAGGGAATCTTCTCGTAGGAAAAGGGAATCTTCTCGTAGGAAAAGGGAATCTTCTCGCAGAAAAAAGGAATCTTCTCGTAGGAAAAGGGAATCTTCTTGTAGGAAAAGGGAATTTTTTTCGCAGAAAAAGGAAAATCTTTTCGTAGAAAAATAGGAATCTTACCGTAAATGAAGGGAATCTTTTCCAAGATTAATAAAGTACATTTTCGTAAAAATCTTGGAACCTTTTTGTAGATGAAGGGATTATGTTCCTAGACTAATAGAGTATATTTTCGTAGAAAAGGGAACCTTTTCGCAGAAAATGGGGAACCTTTTCGAATACGGTTTCTACGATTTCCGGTCGTTAAATCCTCTTTCTATGAATTGGCAGTCGTTAATTCCTCTTTCTACGAATTGGCGGCCGTTAAATCACTGATTCTGCGCCTTGGCGGCCGTTAAATCCTTATTTCTACGAATTAACGGTCTTTAAATCCTCTTTCCATGAAATGGCAGCCGTCATCTCCCTATTTCTAGAATCAGTGGCCGTCTCATCTCCCTCTTTCTACGACGGTTTTCTCTGAACTAAGGAGCCTTTCTACTATTTCTACGAATTTTCTACGAGTGAAAAAACGGTTTTTATTTTTTATTTGACTTAAAAGTCTACAGTATCGGAGGAAGTAGGCTCGATGGGCTTTTTTGCGGTCTCCTTTCGGCTCAACCGCAGCTTCCTTTTCTTCCACGGAGTTCCCGCCCTTTAAAAACCTCAGTACCTTAAACGCCAAGGAAAAAAAAAAGAAAGAAAAAAAATATACAAAGAAAAACCCGAGAGCGTTTTTATCTCAATATCGGGCCGCTTATATAATACCGGCTGGCCATCAAGAACACCCACTTTATTAAGAAAAAAAAAAACTCGAAAAAAAATTTTTTTGAGATAATTTCAATGGTAATTTTATTATTGCTACTGAAACTACAATGTGATGTTCCTCTAAAACCTGTTATGTTGGCCAAATTAGGAGATACATAAGTGGCAACCCTGTATTGACAATTAGATTGAAATAGGAGAAAAAAAAATTTCCAGACGTTTATGTAAAAATAAAATTTACGTAACGTCAAGACGACACAATGGGTTTAAAAAAAACGCAATATTGAACATCAAATAATTACATAATAAAATGAATCACTTTTTTCATGGCCAATAAAAATTTTAATAGTTCTAAATTTAAATAGGGAGTGCCCAGTCTACTTATGTCAAAGATCAATGGGGTAATCGTTTGATTGTGTAATTTGTGCGAAAAGTTGTGGGTTTCATTGTAGCCAGTTTGAAGGTAAGAGTGTAACAGGGGAACGTAACAGACGACCCTACATAACTCTTATGTAAAGACGTACATATATCGATATAGGGACACTTAAGTTACATTCGTTTTTACATCATTGATGCATTTTACGTTTTATTAGGAAGATTCCTATTCTTACGAACCAATGAAATTACGAAGATTCCTTACAAACCTATCAAACTTCGAGAATTTAAAAGAAATTTTACAAATTGATGGAAGCTGGAAATGTTTTATGCAACTCTAATTTTTTTAGGGAACAATCCCCGCCTACAATATCTTTTCATTCGAAAAGGTTCCCCATTTTCTACGAAAATATACTCTATTAATCGAGGAAAATAATCTCTTCATCCACGAAAAGGTTCCAAGATTTCTACGAAAATGGACTTTATTAATCTAGGAAATGATTCGCTTGATTTACGGAAAGATTCATATTTTTCTACGAAAAGATTTTCCTTTTTCTGCGAAAAAATTTCCTTTTTCTACAAGAAGATTCCCTTTTCCTACGAGAAGATTCCCTTTTCCTACGAGAAGATTCCCTTTTCCTACGAGAAGATTCCCTTTTCCTACGAGAAGATTCCCTTTTCCTACGAGATGATTCCCTTTCCTACGAGATGATTCCCTTTTCCTACGAGAAGATTCCCTTTTCCTACGAGAAGATTCCCTTTTCTACGAAAAGATTCCCTATTTCTACGAAAAGATTCCCTATTTCTACGAAAAGATTCCCTATTGCTACGAAAAGATTACCTATTTATACGAAAAGATTCCCTGAAAGATTGCCTATTTCTACGAAAAGATTGCCTATTTCTACGAAAAGATTGCCTATTCTACAAAAAGATTGCCTATTTCTACGAAAAGATTCACAATTTCTACGAAAAGATTCCCTATTTCTACAAAACGATTCCCTATTTCTACGAAAAGATTCCCTATTTCTACGAAAAGATTCCCTATTTCTACGAAAAGATTCCCTATTTCTACGAAAAGATTCCCTATTTCTACGAAAAGATTCCCTATTTCTACGAAAAGATTCCCTATTTCAACGAAAAGACTGCCTATTTCTACGAAAAGATTCCCTATTTCTACGAAAAGACTCCCTTCTCCTACGATAAGATTCCCTTTTCCTACGAAAAGTTCTACGAAAAGTTCTACGAAAAGACCCTTCTCCTACGATAAGATTCCCTTTTCCTACGAAAAGTTCTACGAAAGTTCTACGAAAAGATTCCCTACTTCTACGAAAAGATTCCCTACTTCTACGAAAAGATTCCCTACTTCTACGAAAAGATTCCCTATTTCTACGAAAAGATTCCCTATTTCTACGAAAAGATTTCCTATTTCTACGAAAAGATTGCCTATTTCTACGAAAAGATTCCCTATTTCTACGAAAGATTGCCTATTTCTACGAAAAGATTCCCTATTTCTACGAAAAGATTCCCTCTCCCTACGAAAAGATTCCCTATTTCTACGAAACGATTCCCTATTTCTACGAAACGATTCCCTATTTCTACGAAAAGATTCCCTATTTCTACGAAAAGATTCCCTATTTCTACGAAAAGATTCCCTATTTCTACGAAAAGATTCCCTATTTCTACGAAAAGATTCCCTATTTCTACGAAAAGATTCCCTATTTCTACGAAAAGATTCCCTATTTCTACGAGAAGATTCCCTATTTCTACGAAAAGATTCCCTATTTCTACGAAAAGATTCCCTATTTCTACGAAAAGATTCCCTATTTCAACGAAAAGACTGCCTATTTCTACGAAAAGATTCCCTATTTCTACGAAAAGACTCCCTTCTCCTACGATAAGATTCCCTTTTCCTACGAGATGATTCCCTTTTCCTACGAGATGATTCCCTTTTCCTACGAGAAGATTCCCTTTTCCTACGAGAAGATTCCCTTTTCCTACGAAAAGATTCCCTATTTCTACGAAAAGATTCCCTATTTCTACGAAAAGATTCCCTATTGCTACGAAAAGATACCTATTTATACGAAAAGATTCCCTGAAAAGATTGCCTATTTCTACGAAAAGATTGCCTATTTCTACGAAAAGATTGCCTATTTCTACGAAAAGATTGCCTATTTCTACGAAAAGATTCACAATTTCTACGAAAAGATTCCCTATTTCTACGAAAAGATTCCCTATTTCTACGAAAAGATTCCCTATTCTACGAAAAGATTCCCTATTTCTACGAAAAGATTCCCTATTTCAACGAAAAGACTGCCTATTTCTACGAAAAGATTCCCTATTTCTACGAAAAGACTCCCTTCTCCTACGATAAGATTCCCTTTTCCTACGAAAAGTTCTACGAAAAGTTCTACGAAAAGATTCCCTACTTCTACGAAAAGATTCCCTACTTCTACGAAAAGATTCCCTACTTCTACGAAAAGATTCCCTATTTCTACGAAAAGATTCCCTATTTCTACGAAAAGATTTCCTATTTCTACGAAAAGATTGCCTATTTCTACGAAAAGATTCCCTATTTCTACGAAAAGATTCCCTCTCCCTACGAAAAGATTCCCTATTTCTACGAAACGATTCCCTATTTCTACGAAACGATTCCCTATTTCTACGAAAAGATTCCCTATTTCTACGAAAAGATTCCCTATTTCTACGAAAAGATTCCCTATTTCTACGAAAAGATTCCCTATTTCTACGAAAAGATTCCCTATTTCTACGAAAAGATTCCCTATTTCTACGAAAAGATTCCCTATTTCTACGAGAAGATTCCCTATTTCTACGAAAAGATTCCCTTTTCCCTCGAAACGAATCCCTTTTCCTACGAAAAAAGTTTCCGTTTATTTTTAGTGCTAAAAAATAGGAAACTAATTTTCGGGGCGAAAGTGCTGCGATCTCTTGTATTTAAAACAAAATATTACGGAGGTGTGATCGTACATAAAGTACTCGAAAACTTCCTCAAATTAGGGCTTACTATCGAAGATTATTTTTTAAGGTAGAAAAAATTATCGTCTTCCCCATCCCGGCACTTAGAACGGGCGTGAACAGCTCAAATTTCTACCTACTTCTCAAAAAAAAAATTTTTCCACTAACATGGGGAGTATGGAGGGTGTTACATTCGCAATATTTTAAACGGAAAAAATGGAGAATTTTTTTTTTCAAGTTAGACCTTAACCTTAGTATTGTTTTAAAAAAGAGATTTGAATTATTTTGAGATGGTGAAATCTAAAAATGTCGCAAGGATGAGCGAACAAAAGGGTCTCGTCGTTCATTACATAAATGCAAGGAGGACGAAGAGTGAGAAGGGGCGCTTTTGGGATGTAGTCTTCTGACCCTATGTGCGCATTATATACACCCGAACTTGGCCATTATGTAACCTTATTTGGAGGGAGTCCCGACCCCGTTTAAGACAAAGTCAACAAGTTCGCCACTTCAACCTCCAATATGAACTTATGAAAAATAGTTTTTTTTGTCTTTTTTCTCATTTTCGGCAATTTCGTAATAACGCGCGAATTGGACTCGAGATAGGTTTCCCATCAAAAGCTCATTATGTTAATTTTAAACGGGGAGATTGGAAGAAAAAAGGAAGTCGTTTCGTCGAAAAAGGAAATATTTTCGTAGAAAAAAAACTAGTTTCGTAGAAAAAGGGAATCTTTTCGTAGAAAAAAACCTAGTTTCGTAGAAAAAGGGAATCTTTTCGCAAAAAAAAATGAATAGTTTCGTAGAAAAAGGGACTGTAAGGGGTATTGTTCCGTAGAAAAAGGGATTAACTTGGTAGAAAAACGTTGTTCTGCAGGAGGACAGGATGCAGGAAAGGAATCGTTTCGTAGATAGTAGAAAGAATACGTAGATAAAGATAATCGTTATGTAAAAATAGGGAACCTTTTCGTAGAAGCAGGAATCTTTTCGTAGAAAAACGTTTTTCGGCCAATCCGTAGAAAAACGGATTGGTTTATAAAAATTACGTAAAGAAAAAGGGAACCGCTTCGGACAAAATGGGATTCATTTCAATAAGCAGAAGTTTTTCGCAGAAAGGGGGGATCATTTCGTAGAAATGGGAATAGTTTCCAAAGAATATTGTATTTTGTAGAAAGGGGGAATCGATTCGTAGAAAGGGGAAAGCGTTTCGTAGAAAAAGGGAATCGTATCGTAGATAGTAGAAAGAATATTTACGTAAATAAGAGAATCGTTATGTAGATATAGGTAATCTTTTCGTAGAAATAGGTAATCTTTTCGTAGAAATAGGGAATCTTTTCGTAGAAATGGGGAATCCTTTCGTAGAAATAGGGAATCCTTTCGTAGAAATAGGGAATCTTTTCGTAGAAATAGGGAATCCTTTCGTAGATACAGGGAATCCTTTCGTAGATACAGGGAATCTTTTCGTAGATACAGGGAATCTTTTCGTAGATACAGGGAATCTTTTCGTAGAAATAAGCAATCTTTTCGTACGAAAAGGGAATCTATGCGTAGTATAAGGGAGTCTTTTCGTAGGAAAAGGGAGTCTTTTCGTAGGAAAAGGGAGTCTTTTCGTAGGAAAAGGGAGTATTTTCGAAGTAAAAGGGAGTCTTTTCGTAGAAAAAGGGAGTATTTTCGTAGGAAAAGGGAATCTTTTTCCTTATTTTGGGAATCTCTACACGGTTAAGCAGTTTTTCCAAAAAAGTTTTCCTAAAAGTAATAGAAAAAAGTGCGAAAATTCGCAGAAAAAGGTCGAAATCCCCACTTCATCCACCCCCGTTTATAGTTCGTTATATAACGCGAACATCGGGGTTCATTGCCATCATAAGGCCATGACAAATCTGATGATTCACACTCCCCGGAATCGAAAAAAAGGAACCTCGAAAATCAAGGGCGGAAAAGAACATGTTTTGAATGCGAAAAAAAAAAATTTTAAGCTTCTTTTGTGTTTTTGGTATCGCTTCCAGGATGTAGGGACCTCCCGGGTTTGTTTCTCGAGTCTTTCGGGATCCGTTCCGATGGGTGGATTCGTCTCAGGTGTCGCACAAAAGAGTAACACGATTCGCGTGTTCTTAATGGATCGAATTAAAAGGCGTTTTCGACTTAGAGGACGGCCTCAACCTGATCGTTTTGCGTCGAATAAATTAAAAGGAGAAAGGGCAGTAGCGGGAGAAGGGAAGCTCCGCCGCTCTTTCTCGATTGCTATCGACACCTCATGTCAAACCGACCGTGAACATCACCGACCAGTTCCAAGGGTAAACGGCTCTAATTAAACGTCTCAATAACTTTTTTTAATTTATTACAGTGCGGTCAACAATCTTTTAATTTTTTAGACCTCTGCACCATCTGACCCTATGTTGTAAAAGCATATCAACGTGATTTTTCTACGAAATATTTATTCTACCATTTTCTACGAAACAAAAGCATTTGATGCTACCATTTTCTACGAAACAATAGCATTGGATGCTAACATTTTCAACGAAACAATAGCATTTGATGCTACCATATTCTACGAAACAATAGCTTTTTATGCTACCATTTTCTACGAAACAATAGCATTTTATCCTGCCACTTTCTACGAAACATAGCACTTTAGGCTAACCTTTTCTGCGAAACAATAGCACTTTGCCTCTTCTTCTACGAGAAATACGATTTAAACCTTCAATTTTTTTACGAAATGTATCGTCTTATCCCTCAATTTTTTTCTACGAAACAATAGCATTTTGACTCTTCTTCTACGAAATACTATATAGCATTTTAAACCTCCATTTTTTACAAAACAATAGCATTGTGACTCTTCTTCTACGAGAGATAGCATTAAACCTCCTTTTTCTACGAAACAATAGCATATTACTCTCCTTCTACGAAATACTATATAGCATTTTAAACCTCCATTTTTTAGTTAATAAAAGTTTCCATTTATTTACAAAACAATAGCATTTTGACTCTTCTTCTACGACATATAGCATTAAACCTCCTTTTTCTACGAAACCATAGCACTTTAAATCTCCTTTTAAGAAATACATACAGCATTTAACCCTCCATTTTCTACAAACAATAGCATTTTAACTCTCCTTCTACGAAATATAGCATTTTAAACTAGGTTTATCTACGAAACAATAGCATTTTAACTCTCCTTCTACGGAATATAGCATTTTAACCCTCAATTTTCTACAAAAAAAAGCATTTTAACTCTACTTCTACGAAATATAGCATTTTAAACTTGGTTTTTCTACGAATGAATAGCATTTTAACTCTCCTTCTACGGAATATAGCATTTTAACCCTCAATTTTCTACAAAAAAAATAGCATTTTAACTCTCCTTCTACGAAATATAGCATTTTAAACTTGGTTTATCTTCTAAACAATAGCATTTTAACTCACCTTCTACGGAATATAGCATTTTAACCCTCCATTTTCTACAAAAAAAAAGCATTTTAACTCTACTTCTACGAAATGTAGCATTTTAAACTTGGTTTTTCTACGAAACAATAGCATTTTAACTCTCCTTCTACGGAATATAGCATTTTAACCCTCGTTTTTCTACGAAAGAATAGCATTTTAACTCTCCTTCTACGAAATATTGCATTTTAAACCTTCATTTTCTACGATACAGTAGCATTTTGTCTCTTCTTCTACGAGATATAGCATTTTAACCCTCGTTTTTCTACGAAACAATAGCATTTTGCCTCTTCTTCTACGAGATATAGCATTTTAACCCTCGTTTTTCTACGAAACAATAGCATTTTTACTCTCCTTCTACGAAATATAGCATTTTAACCCTCCATTTTCTACGAAAGAATAGAATTTTAACACTCCTTCTACGAAATATAGCATTTTAACCCTCCATTTTCTACGAAAGAATAGAATTTTAACTCTCCTTCTACGAAATATAGCATTTTAACCCTCCATTTTCTACGAAACAATAGCATTTTAACTCTCCTACGAAACATAGCATTTTAACCCTCAATTTTCTACGAAACATAGCATTTTAAATCCCTTCTACGAAATTTATGATTTTAAACCACCGGGGACCTTATTAACATGAGACCCGGCGAAGATCGGAGGGGCGAATTGAAATTTTAAAAAGGCGTCAAATTGTTTCCCCTTTTTTTTTCTGTCCACTTAATCATTCGGTTACGTAACCGAAGATATATCGCGTTGTTATAATCTAGTGATGAATGGTGACTTTAAAATAAGTTATTTGACATACTTTTTTACCCTACTAGAACCGAGAGGGCATGAAATTATACGATAAA
Organism: Orius insidiosus; assembly: GCA_014119065.1. Classification (NCBI taxonomy): domain Eukaryota; kingdom Metazoa; phylum Arthropoda; class Insecta; order Hemiptera; family Anthocoridae; genus Orius; species Orius insidiosus. The sequence goes on along the minus strand of JACGAQ010000030.1, from coordinate 224,320 downwards.
CAACTTCCTTTTTATATGATACCTTCATATCCTTTTACTAACCAGGTCAATATCAGATTAGATTTTTTTCCGGTACGTTTTGGAATGAAGGGTTGGTAGGACTGGTTAACCAATATGCTACCTTCTTCATTTTTATGTGTGTTTGTATGGGGATTTAAATATGGAGTACTTACAGATTTGGATGGCGGTCGTGTATTTTTCTAGGGCACGTTCAAGGAGATTGTTGGCGAGAAGTGCGTCTGCTTCTGTTTTAATCCTTGTAGCTTCCAATTGCGGTGCCCACCATTTTTCGACGGCCGATTTGAGTAGGACGTTCGTTTCTAGGCGAGGCGGTAACGGATTCGCGCACTTGGGGCATGAATTTGAATCGTTGAGGCACGATTTGCATGATGTATGACCGCAGGGGAGTGTGACCGGCGTGAAGGGTATCCACTGGCACTTGGGGCACGAAAGAAGGGGACACTCGGGATCCACACAGCCGGATAGAGAGTCTAACAAAGCGGCGGATAAGAAGCGTAAACGGGCCGGACAGATACGTCCCGGTCCAGACTTCTGCGCCGGACCGTCGAGACCTTTCGTTGCCAACATGACAGACCAGACTGACTTCGTTGAGCGTGCGATGGAGGTTTCCCCTTCCTTTTTTTTTCTCCTCTTCGTGTTCCCCCTTTGTTGCGGTGGCGGACTCCGGCGTTCCCACCTCTTTCGATTATCTCATTGCGCTCCCATTCTATTGCAGCCCTTAAAACTTATTAAAATCGAATTAGGCTACACGAAGGTCAACAAAATAACATTTAATAATTAACCGATAATGGAAGAAGAAATGACGAAATAACGGGTATCTCACGACACGTTTCGACTTAAGAAACATCGTCAGGTGAGCTATTCATTCTACCTCGGAGATAGAGGCACAGTGAAAAGATAGAAATGATTGAGCAATTTTAACTCTTCTTCTACGAAATATAGCATTTTAAACCTCCTTTTTCTACGAAATAATAGCATTAAACCTCCTTTTTCTACGAAACAATAGAATTTTAACTCTCTTTCTACGAAATGTAGCATTTTAAACCTCCATTTTCTACATAACAATAGCATTTTGCTCTTCTTCTACGAGATACAGCATTTTAACCCTCGTTTTTCTAGGAAACAATAGCATTAAACCTCCTTTTTCTACGAAACAATAGCATTTTAACACTCCTTCTACGAAATTTATGATTTTAAACCTCCGGGGCCTCAAGAAACCTCGTCAGGTGAGCTATTCCCTCTATCTAGATAGAGGCACAGTGAAAAGATAGAAAAGGTTGAGCTTTAATATCAACAATAGAATTTTAACTCTCCTTCTACGAAATATAGCATTTTAAACCTCCATTTTCTACGTAACGATAGCATTTTGCCTCTTCATCTACGAGATATAGCATTTAACCCTCGTTTTTCTACGAAACAATTGCATTTTAACTCTCCTTCTACGAAATATAGCATTTTAACCCTCGTTTTTCTACGAAACAATAGCATTTTAAACCTCCTTCTACGAGATATAGCATTAAACCTCCTTTTTCTACGAAACAATAGAATTTTAAATCTCCTTCTACGTAATGTAGCACTTTAAACCTCCATTTTCTACGTAACGATAGCATTTTGCCTCTTCTTCTACGAGATATAGCATTTTAACCCTCGTTTTCTACGAAACAATAGCATTTTAACTCTCCTTCGACGAGATATACGAGTAGCATTTTAACCCTCGTTTTCTACGAAACAATAGCATTTTAGCTCTCCTTCTACGAAATATAGCATTTTAACCCTCGTTTTTCTACGAAACAGTAGCATTTTAGCTCTCCTTCTACAAATATAGCATTTAACCCTCGCCTTTCTACAAACAATAGAATATTTACTCTCCTTCTACGAATATAGAATTTTAAACCTCCATTTTCTACATAACATAGCATTTTAACCCTCGTTTTTCTACGAAACAAAAGCATTTTAACTCTCCTTCTGCGCAATTTAGCTTTTAAACCCTCGTTTTCTACGAAACAATAGCATTTTAACTCTCCTTCTACGAAACAATAGCACTTGAACTCTCCTTCTACGAGACATAGCATTTTAACTCTCCTTCTACGAGACATAGCATTAAACCTCCTTTTTCTACGAAACAATAGCAATTTAACTCTTCTTCTACGATATTTTTGATTTTAAACCTCCGGGGGCTTAAAGTATGAACTCTAAGATTAACTATTTATACCACAAACTTTTAAATTAAAGGCCCTTTATATTTTATAATAATTTTATTAGGGCGCAATCTTTGAATTTCATAAAGGTTATATTTTGTCACGGAAATTAGAAATAGTCGAAATTCTCACGGATATTCGCAATCAATGGACGAACTTAGAATATATTTTTGAAATATTTTGCCACTCAAAGGAGCTTGCGGGGAAAGAGTCCATGACCACCAACCCACGGTGTCAAAATACTAAATTAAAGCCCATTTATATTAGCTTTGTTCCAACCGCAGTTTGAAACTGATTTGGAACTCCTGGAGCATGCGCAGAAGGATCAGCACGTCAAATTTGACGGGAAAACGATTTGAACGATGTCAAATATGACGTCAAAATCCTTCTGCGCATGATCCAAGAGTTTCAAACTGCGGTTGGAACAAAGCAATTACCTATCTAAAATTTTTATGAGGGCGCAATCTTTGAATTTCATAAAGGTATATTTTGCCACGGAAATTAGAATAGTCGAAATTCTCACGGAATATTCGCAATCGGACATTGTTTGGAAAGCCTTTGAAATAGACTTTTATTACGTCAGGAGCCTTTTGAAGAACGTCTAAAGGGTATAAGATCCTCGTTAGAGTAGATACACAACCCCCCGCAAGATAACAGCACCTCCGTTCTGGAACCAAACAGTTCTATGGCCACTAAAATTGATAACCTTCCAAATTGACCTTTCTTTACATAAAATATGAAGGCTTAGCGATGAATAATTAAAAATATCTTTTATTTAAAAATAAGGGAGGAATATTTCGTCACGTTAGTTCTAACACCGGATAAGTCATTTTTTATCAATTTTGAGTTAGGCATTGTTTCTGATAGTAAATTTTGTGGAGAATCGAATTCCGTTGGTAGTTCAACCCTATTACCAACAGAAAACGTGTAGTTTACGATTTAGCCGACAGGTGATGCATTGATTCCAATGAAAAATTAATCCGTATTTTGGCTCTCCTGAAAACCTTGGAAAACTGACTTGTTCGGTGTTAAAACTAACGCGACGATTTAAATGAGGGGTATAAGATCCTGTTTAGAGAAGATACACAACCCTCCGCAAGATAGTAGCACCTCCGTTCTCGAACCGTTCTATGGCCAAAAATAAAATTGAAAACCTCCCAAAACTTTCTTTACATAAAAATGGGCTAAGATTATCTAGTTAAATTAAAAATATCTTTTATTTAAAAATAAGGGAGGGAATATTTGACTGTGTAACGTTTATGAGATAACGGGTTACGTTGTGACCCGAGCCTCGACGCGGACTTGCATAACAATTTGTAACAAGTTCAATGTTGTGGAGGTTACGTAAATGCGAGTCATTTACATAACGCGTGTACGAAGTACTCCTCCGCCTATTTAAAATAGGCAAACGCACCCCAAATTCAATTGCAAATTTAAAATCCGTTACGTAACTGATTTAAGTTATGTTTTATCGAGTTTGGTCATGTTGGTAATGAAACGGGACGCACTCGAGTGTGAGAAAAACGAACTGGAGTCTTCCCAAGATTGTTTCGTTGCTCCAATATAGGTCAAGCCCTCGAATGCTCGCTGCTCTAGTTGAGACAGATCTTTAAACTCTTTCTACATCGAATAAGGTCGAATTATCCGATCCCACGCTTGAAGGAAAGATTCCTTTTTTTTTAAAGTAAATTTCAGCACTCAAAGTTTTTTTTAACCTTTCAAAATTAGTTACAGAATAAGAGGGGGAAAAATTAAGGCAGAAAGTCTCCATTTGTACTGAATTTTCAAAAAATTTTCTTAGGTTTTGTGTTTAAAAAAAACTCCATTTTTAAAGCATTTTCAATCTTTAAAACCCCATTTTCGCGAGATTTTTAGGATTTTTCCGGTTTCTACGACGCAGCAATTTTTGTACGTTAGTTTTCGGATGAGTTGACATTCGGATGAGAATACTTTCGGATGAGTTGCATTCACTGTTTTCTATTTTATTAAAGTATTATATTTTTTAAAAATATAAACAGACAACTCATCCGAAAGTATTCTCGTCCGAATGTCTACTCATCCGAAACGGCCACGCCCCTTTTTCGGATGAGAATACTTTCGGATGAGTTGTCTGTTTATATTTTTTCTATTTCTATTATTTTTCGGATGAGTTGACATTCGGATGAGAATACTTTCGGATGAGTTGTATTCACTGTTTTCTATTTTATTAAAGTATAATATTTAAAAAAAATATAAACAGACAACTCATCCGAAAGTATTCTCGTCCGACTGTCAACTCATCCGAAAAAGGGGCGTAGCCCTTTCGGATGAGAATACTTTCGGATGAGTTGTCTGTTTATATTTTTTCTATTTTTATTATTTTTCGGATGAGTCGACATTCGGATGAGAATACTTTCGGATGAGTTGTGTGCCCCCATTTTTAAATAAAACATATATTTAATTCAACTATATAATCTTAGCCTTCATATTTTGGGTTGTTACAATTCATCCGAAAGTCAAGTCATCCGATGGTCAACTGACCCGAAAGTATTCTCGTCCGATCGTCAAGTCATCCGAAAAATAATAGAAAAAGAAAAAATATAAACAGTATTCTCAACCGAAAGTCAACTCGCCCGAAAGGGCTACGCCCCTTTTTCGGATGACTTGACAAGCGGATGAGTTTACTTTCGGGCCAGTGGATTTCAATTTTTATAAAAATTTTTAAATTTTAACATTAATAAAATAGAAATCATCTCATCCGACAGTCAAGTCATCCGATAGACAAGTCATCCGAAAGATAACTTTCAAATAAAATATAATTTAAAATTGAATGAAATGTAAAGTCATCCGATAGTCAAGTCACCCGAACGTCAAGTCATCCGAAACTAACGTACACAAATTGCTGCGTCGGAAAAATAAAAAAACTTTTAAACTCCTTTTTGTGCGTACCGAGCTACATTATCCGACCCCACAGGGTGAGCACGACTGTCTCAAAGGCACCAGGCAGGCCCACCCAGATCCCCGCCTCCGGGGGCGGCACGGAATCTAAAAAACGTTCTAGCGAGGGTAGGAAGTGGGGAAATAGAAGATGTGTCTAGCGACTGCCAGTAGATGCATGGAGATTGTAACGAAAGGCGTTCTGAAAGTGGCCCAGCCCGATCCCCGCCTCCGGGGGCGGCAAAGAATCTAAAAACCGATCTAGCAGAGGGTAGGAAGTGGGGGAAAAGCGGTCTTGTCTAGCGACTGCCTGGTGATTGTAACGAAAGGCATTCTGAAGGTGGCCGAGCACTATCCCCGCCTCCGGGCGGCAAAGAATCTAAAAAACGATCTAGCAGAGGGTAGGAAGTGGTGGAAAAGCGGTCTTGTCTAGCGACTGCCTGGAGGTTGTAACGAAAGGCGTTCTGAAGGTGGCCCAGCCATATCCCCGCCTCCGGGGCGGCAAAGAATCTAAAAAACGATCTAGCTGAGGGTAGGAAGTGGTGGAAAAGCGGTCTTGTCTAGCGACTGCCTGGAAGTTGTAACGAAAGGCGTTCTGAAGGTGGCCGAGCACTATCCCCGCCTCCGGGGGCGGCAAAGAATCTGAAAAACGATCTAGCGGAGGGTAGGAAGTGGTGGAAAAGCGGTCTTGTCTAGCGACTGCCTGGAGGTTGTAACGAAAGGCGTTCTGAAGGTGGCCCAGCCATATCCCCGCCTCCGGGGGCGGCAAAGAATCTAAAAAACGATCTAGCGGAGGGTAGGAAGTGGTGGAAAAGCGGTCTTGTCTAGCGACTGCCTGGAGGTTGTAACGAAAGGCGTTCTGAAGGTGGCCCAGCCATATCCCCGCCTCCGGGGGCGGCAAAGAATCTAAAAAACGATCTAGCTGAGGGTAGGAAGTGGTGGAAAAGCGGTCTTGTTTAGCGACTGCCTGGAAGTTGTAACGAAAGGCGTTCTGAAGGTGGCCCAGCCATATCCCCGTCTCCTACGAGCCACGATGCAGGGCGGTAGCCACAGAGTAATATAATGTACTATCGTACAGTGGGGAAACCCCCTTTTGGAGAGCGGGAATCGGAAGGACTTTTAGCGCTCCACGTGGACGACTCCCGAACTACACCGAGGCCAGAAACCCTTCTCGGTCTCATTATTTAATTAATTATGATTTTTATAGATTAATGTTCAAAGGCAGATCAAAATAAAAATATACATGTATTGGGGAAATAGAAAAAATAACAAAGTAAACAAATTTTAAAAATATAAAACTCGCTACAGAGCTACCGCCACTCTTAGCGCTTGCTTCGCCTCCCACCCCCACTTCGACAAAGGTCTTGGGCTTGTCCAATCACACGACCGTAAGGCCCTCCGATCGGAGGCGAAGCTAGCGCTAAGAGTGGCGGTAGCTCTGTAGAGAGTGTCGTCAAATGCCCCTTTGTTTCGTGTTGATATAATTAATAATTGCGTCTAAAAATCGGGATATGGCTGGGCCACCTTCAGAACGCCTTTCGTTACAACCTCCAGGCAGTCGCTAGACAAGACCGCTTTTCCACCACTTCCTACCCTCCGCTAGATCGTTTTTTAGATTCTTTGCCGCCCCCGGAGGCGGGGATATGGCTGGGCCACCTTCAGAACGCCTTTCGTTACAACCTCCAGGCAGTCGCTAGACAAGACCGCTTTTCCCCCACTTCCTACCCTCTGCTAGATCGTTTTTTAGATTCTTTGCCGCCCCCGGAGGCGGGGATAGTGCTCGGCCACCTTCAGAATGCCTTTCGTTACAACTTCCAGGCAGTCGCTAGACAAGACCGCTTTTCCCCCACTTCCTACCCTCTGCTAGATCGTTTTTTAGATTCTTTGCCGCCCCCGGAGGCGGGGATATGGCTGGGCCACCTTCAGAACGCCTTTCGTTACAACCTCCAGGCAGTCGCTAGACAAGACCGCTTTTCCACCACTTCCTACCCTCCGCTAGATCGTTTTTTAGATTCTTTGCCGCCCCCGGAGGCGGGGATATGGCTGGGCCACCTTCAGAACGCCTTTCGTTACAACCTCCAGGCAGTCGCTAGACAAGACCGCTTTTCCCCCACTTCCTACCCTCTGCTAGATCGTTTTTTAGATTCTTTGCCGCCCCCGGAGGCGGGGATAGTGCTCGGCCACCTTCAGAATGCCTTTCGTTACAACTTCCAGGCAGTCGCTAGACAAGACCGCTTTTCCCCCACTTCCTACCCTCTGCTAGATCGTTTTTTAGATTCTTTGCCGCCCCCGGAGGCGGGGATATGGCTGGGCCACCTTCAGAACGCCTTTCGTTACAACCTCCAGGCAGTCGCTAGACAAGACCGCTTTTCCACCACTTCCTACCCTCCGCTAGATCGTTTTTTAGATTCTTTGCCGCCCCCGGAGGCGGGGATATGGCTGGGCCACCTTCAGAACGCCTTTCGTTACAACCTCCAGGCAGTCGCTAGACAAGACCGCTTTTCCCCACTTCCTACCCTCTGCTAGATCGTTTTTTAGATTCTTTGCCGCCCCGGAGGCGGGGATAGTGCTCGGCCACCTTCAGAATGCCTTTCGTTACAACTTCCAGGCAGTCGCTAGACAAGACCGCTTTTCCCCCACTTCCTACCCTCTGCTAGATCGTTTTTAGATTCTTTGCCGCCCCCGGAGGCGGGGATATGGCTGGGCCACCTTCAGAACGCCTTTCGTTACAACTTCCAGGCAGTCGCTAGACAAGACCGCTTTTCCCCCACTTCCTACCCTCTGCTAGATCGTTTTTTAGATTCTTTGCCGCCCCCGGAGGCGGGGATAGTGCTCGGCCACCTTCAGAATGCCTTTCGTTACAACTTCCAGGCAGTCGCTAGACAAGACCGCTTTTCCCCACTTCCTACCCTCTGCTAGATCGTTTTTTAGATTCTTTGCCGCCCCCGGAGGCGGGGATATGGCTGGGCCACCTTCAGAACGCCTTTCGTTACAACTTCCAGGCAGTCGCTAGACAAGACCGCTTTTCCCCCACTTCCTACCCTCAGCTAGATCGTTTTTTAGATTCTTTGCCGCCCCCGGAGGCGGGGATAGTGCTCGGCCACCTTCAGAACGCCTTTCGTTACAATCACCAGGCAGTCGCTAGACCAGACCGCTTTTCCCCCACTTCCTACCCTCCGCTAGATCGTTTTTTAGATTCTTTGCCGCCCCCGGAGGCGGGGATCGGGCTGGGCCACTTTCAGAACGCCTTTCGTTACAATCTCCATGCATCTACTGGCAGTCGCTAGACACATCTTCTATTTCCCCACTTCCTACCCCTCGCTAGAACGTTTTTAGATTCCGTGCCGCCCCCGGAGGCGGGGATCTGGGTGGGCCTGCCTGGTGCCTTTGAGACAGTCGTGCTCACCCTGTGGGGTCGGATAATGTAGCTCGGTACGCACAAAAAGGAGTTTAAAAGTTTTTTTATTTTTCCGACGCAGCAATTTGTGTACGTTAGTTTCGGATGACTTGACGTTCGGGTGACTTGACTATCGGATGACTTTACATTTCATTCAATTTTAAATTATATTTTATTTGAAAGTTATCTTTCGGATGACTTGTCTATCGGACGACTTGACTGTCGGATGAGATGATTTCTATTTTATTAATGTTAAAATTTAAAAATTTTTATAAAAATTGAAATCCACTGGCCCGAAAGTAAACTCATCCGCTTGTCAAGTCATCCGAAAAAGGGGCGTAGCCCTTTCGGGCGAGTTGACTTTCGGTTGAGAATACTGTTTATATTTTTTCTTTTTCTATTATTTTTCGGATGACTTGACGATCGGACGAGAATACTTTCGGGTTAGTTGACCATCGGATGACTTGACTTTCGGATGAGTTGTGTGCCCCCATATTTTATGTACAGAAAGTTTTGGGAGGTTTTCAATTATATTTTTCGCCATAGAAAGGTTCGAGAACGGAGGTGCTACTATCTTGCGGAGGGTTGTGTATCTTCTCTAAAGAGGATCCAAAACCCACGCCGTGGGTTGTTGGTCATGGACTCTTTCTCCGGATGCTCCTTTGAGTGGCTAACTATCTTACGTCAGCAATATATTTTTAAAAAATATATTCTAAATTCGTCCATTGATTACGAGTATAAACCCTTTTTATAAACTTTTTAAATCAGTTACGACTCACTGTGATTTAATACGAATCTTCTGGACTTTTTTTTTATATCAAATTTTATGTAAGATTTGATTACAAGAAAAGATTCCTTAAATGTTAAGTTAGGTAATTTGTATATAACCTCCGTTATATGACATTTCATTCGGGCTTATTTGAGTAATCAGGAACGGGTATCTCCGTAGGTTGGAACATATATTTTTATAAGTCGTTTCCCTCCCGAGTCAAAGGTCGATGGAATATTCAAGGCCGGAATAGTCAAGAGAAATTCCTTTTTTTTTATTTCTTTCTTTTTATATAATTCTGGAAAAACTCCCAAATTATCCAACCGATTATTTTATGAAAGAATTGAGGAAATGGGACAAATTTATACATTATATTTGTATAGTAATCCGGTAAAGTTCATAAAATGTAATTATATAACGTACAATTGCAAAACAACAGCTTCGAAAGTTGTGAGCCTTGAAGAGCACTGAAAATGATAGCTTCGGGACGATCATAGGAACACAAAAAAGTTATGTAAGTTTTTAGGGTTTTTTTTTCTTTTTTTTTTAATTGAAACGATTGACAGATCGCTATTTTTGTATATTTTTCAAGGACGGAAACGGGAATTTGGATCTTCAGTTTAACCACATTTTAAGTAGTTTTACTATTGTTTATTACAGAACATTTAAAATGATCAAAAGCCACCGCCTTAAAAAAGCAAAACTAACTGTAGATTAACTACGGTTTAACTGCAGTTTAAGTATATTGTGAATACAGTTTAACCTGTGGAACAACTGTAGTTAAACTGCTTTCCAACTGTACTTAAACTGTGGACAAAGTGAAGTAAGCTGTACATAGTTAATCAGTATTAGAACTGTAGTTGGTCTGCAGATAAACTGCTGTAAAAGCAGCTTCTACGAATCGATGGCATTTCTGGTCGTCTCTTCTTCTACGAATCGATGGCATTTCTTGCCATTTCTTCTTCTACGAATGTATGGCATTTCTAGCCTCTCTTCTTCTACGAATCGATAACTAACTATAGATAACTACTCTTCTTCTACGAGCTGTTATTTCCGGAGGTGGTGCCTTTTGATCACCTTGCTACTTAAATTCTGGTGAATCTATTTTGCTGTGATAATCAGTAGTTAAACAACTTAAACTGTGGTTAACCTGAAGAACAGAATTCTCGTTTTCGTCTTCAGTTTCAACTACAGTTCTAATACTGATTAACTTCAGTTTACTTCACTTTGACCACAGTTTAAGTACAGTTTTACTGCAGTTCTACTACTGATGAAAACAATATACTTAAAACTACAGTTAATCTGCAGTTATACCGCCGTAATATATAGTTAGTTTTTTTTGTTTTGTTCTTTCCAGTGCCTTTGATTACCCTATCACTACAATCCTGCTAGATCGGTTGTTCTGTAATAAACTGTAGTTAAACTACTTAAACTATGGTTAAACTGTAGTTAACCTGAAGAGCCGAATTCCCGTATCTGTCCTTGAAAAATATACAAAAATTTAGCAATCTGCAACAATTTCGGGCGTTTCTACTTTTATTTGACGGAGGAAAAAACCTTTTATTAGGAGGTTTTCCATTATTTTTAGGACAAATATTCATATTTTGCACAATTTTAAGCGTTTACTTCAGTTTACCATCCTATATGCCTGATTTTTTAAGTATTCCTCGATCTTCTGATGGAGAAACGCCCGTTTTATCAGTTTTTCGGATGTTTTTCTTGATTTTATCTGCCAAGGAAAAAAATGTTTCTCGGCCTAAAAAGGTGTTTATAAATGTGATTATTCGCCAAAAGGCCAAGGAGAAAGTGCTAAACGGCCTAAACGCCAATGAAAAGGTGTTTTTCGGTTAAAGGTCCCTCTGAAGGATGTTTCTTGGCCTAAAGGATAAAGAAAAAGGTGTTTTTCGTCCTAAAGGTTCAAAGAAAAGATGATTAACGGCCTAAACGTCAAGAAAAAATGTTTCTCGGCCTAAAAAGGTGTTTATAAATGTGATTATTCGCCAAAAGGCTAAGGAGAAAGTGTTAACGGCCTAAACGCCAAAGAAAAGGTGTTTTGGGTCAATGGCGCCTCTGAAGGATGTTTCTTGGCCTAAAGGCTAAAGAAAAAGGTGTTTTTCGTCCTAAAGGTTCAAAGTAAAGATGATTAGCGGCCCATACGCCAAAGAAAAAATGTTTCTTGGCCTAAAAAGGTGTTTATAAATGTGATGTTTTTCTTGATTTTAGCGGCCGAGAAACTATTATATTTAATTATTTATCTCTGAAGAAGCTTTCAAATGGTTAAATTTAAGTTTTCAATTCGATCGAATTGAATATTTTATTCTTTCTTATTTTTTGAGATCGTGCCAACAGTTAAATCTTACATAACGTTATATGGATATCTGACCTTATGTAACTAGCCGTGACCATCGATCCCTTTGCCATTTTCGTTGTCATTTCGTTAATTCGAACTAATCAAAATGTCAACTTCGTATGAAGCTCTGGGCTGTTTTGAAAGATTTTTTTTTTCCATTATGTCACCGAGGGAAAACGCTACTGGGGCCGCTTGAATCCTTGGGTCAACGGCTATTTTCATGGGATGAGTAACGCACGGGTGACTCAATCGTGGGGAGTGGCTAGAAGAGGTTTTCGACAATTATTTCTGAGCGACCTTTAACTCTCTGAGGAGTATCCGGTTCCCCCATTAGATTTAAACGGAGTCCAATGGCCCGAAGGCCAATGAATGCTTCTTAGCCTAAAGGGCAAAAGAAAAAGGTGTTTTTCGTCCTAAAGGTTCAAAGAAAAGATGATTATCGGCCTAAACGCCAAGGAAAAAATGTTTCTCGGCCTAAAAAGGTGTTTATAAATGTGATTATTCGCCAAAAGGCTAAGGAGAAAGTGCTAAACGGCCTAAACGCCAAAGAAAAGGTGTTTACACCTCAGAAGGATGTTTCCTGGCCTAAAGGGCTAAAGAAAAAGGTGTTTTTCGTCCTAACGATTCAAAGAAAAGACGATTAGCGGCCTAAAAGTCAAGGAAAAAATGTTTCTCGGCCTAAAAAGGTGTTTATAAATGTGATTATTCGCCAAAAGGCTAAGGAGAAAGTGTTAAACGGCCTAAACGCCAAAGAAAAGGTGTTTTGGGTCAAAGGCGTCTCTAAAGGATGTTTCTTGGCCTAAAGGCTAAAGAAAAAGGTGTTTTTCGTCCTAAAGGTTCAAAGAAAAGATAAGGGCAAAAGAAAAATGTGTTTTTCGTACTAAAGGTTAAAAGAAAAGGTGATTAGCGGCCTATACGTCAAGGAAAAAAGTGTTCATCGCCCTAAAAAGGTGTATGTAAATGTGATTATTAGCCAAAAGGCCAACGAGAAAGTGCTAAACAGCCTAAACGCCAAAGAAAAAGCGTTTTTCGGTCAAAGGCGCCTCTGAAGGATCTTTCTTGGCCTAAAGGCTAAAGAAAAAGGTGTTTTTCGTCCTCTAGGGTCAAAGTAAAGATGATTAGCGGCCCAAACGCCAAAGAAAAGGTGTTTTGGGTCAAAGGCGCCTCTGAAGGATGTTTCTTGGCCTAAAGGCTAAAGAAAAAGGTGTTTTTCGTCCTAAAAGATCAAAGTAAAGATGATTAGCGGCCTAAACGCCAAAGAAAAGGTGTTTTGGGTCAAAGGCGCCTCTGAAGGATGTTCTTGGCCTAAAGGCTAAAGAAAAAGGTGTTTTTCGTCCTAAAGGTTCAAAGAAAAGATGATTAACGGCCTAAACGTCAAGGAAAAAATGTTTCTCGGCCTAAAAAGGTGTTTATAAATGTGATTATTAGCCAAAAGGCCAAGGTGAAAGTGCTAAACGACCTAAACGCCAAAGAAAACGTGTTTTTCGGTCAAAGGCGCCTCTGAAGGATGTTTCTTGATTAATTTTTTTTGTACAAATTTTATTTCAAAAAAAGTATTTTTATTTATTCTTCCCCAGAAGGAAGATCCTCATCTTTGACGGTGTCTCCCGTTTTTAAGTTTTTGGTCGGCGTGAATACAACATCGCCCTTTTCATTTTTCTTCGCTTCGGAGGCGAACATCGCACCGTCCCTCTTCGGCGGTCAACATGGCGAAGTCGGCTTTTTTCTTTCCGTTTTCAAATTTCATGCAGAGTTTCGCTCCGAGACTCACGTTCCTCGCGACGATAACGACGCATCCTTCGGCGTTCGTATGCTCCGTCTTGATCGTCTCAATATTCTTCTCGGTCATCTTAAACGTGATACCCTGTATGCAAATCTGGTTGATGTACGGTAGCGTCATGCAGTTGGAAGCTTCATCACTCCTAAAAATCCAAATATCATAGAGAGTGACATCGCCCTTTTCGCCCTGAACTACGAGTAACCTTAAAATCCACCAGAATGCGCCCACGTCTCACCATGTGCGCATGCGTGAACTCCAAACTATTCCAATATCAGAAGTGGGATAAAAATCCTCTACCTGTTATTTGTTTTTTGTACAAGAAGACCATGTTGTCCTTTTTCTTGGATTCGTCTTCTTCTTCGTCTTCAACATCTTCGGCGCCGTTCGGCTTATGCTTGATCGCCAATTTGATAGACTTGGCTTCTCGATCGTACATAATTCCTGCGCAAACTAAATTCTCTATAAATAGGGAATTCTTTAAAATAGAATTTCTTACATTTCGCGTCGTAGACGAGCGGAATATTGAACGCGAGGCAGAACGCGCAAACTCGGCCGTAGCAGATCGGACCTTCAGTTTTGATCGCATTTTTCGCCGTGTCTTTCAGAAACTCTTTTAGCTTCTCTTTACCCTTTTCGAAGGCCTTTTTAATACTTTTCTTAGCATATTTTCCCGCCTTTTTGATTGCAGTTTTCAAATGTTTACTCGTCCCTTTTCCGACTTTTTTAAGGCCCTTTGTCAACCCAAAACCGGCTTCAGCCACATCCAAATCTAAAGAAGAAAAAAATTTAAAAAGAAAAATCCACAAAAATAAATACCTTCTTCATATACAGAATGGAAGGCAGCGACGACAGTAATGGCCGCCAAAGCCACCGAAACGATCAGCCACAACCTCATTTTTCAATGTGAACATCTAGATTTATTTTTCATCTCTAATTATCAATTTATTCATTCAAACAAATATTATTTAAGTGTTTTTTAAATAATCTAATTAGCCATTTGCTCCATTAATCAAGCAACAAAGTGGACTCTATAACCAATGGTGACGTCACATTTTGGTTGTGTCATGCGGGAAACCTTCCCTTTTCTAAGAACCCTTTTGACCTTAATTATCCTTTAAGAAAAATTTTTTTTTCTATAGTAAGAAGAACTTCAAATAAATAATTCATTGATTCTCATTAATTAGGAATTGTTTAAACAATTGTTAATTATGTAACCTGAATAAATTAAAATCCTCATTTTTGGCGTAGAAAATAAATTGAAATTAAAGAAAAATGGCTTTGGTCAGTTCCATTTCTTGATTCTAGATTGGAGCACTGTTGCATTTCTATTCTTTTGAGTCTTTAACGACGGTGGCTCGATCTATTATACAAAATTTGAGGTTTTTTGACCCTGAAATTCTCCCCGAGACCCTGTATAAAAATCCAAAATGTTTCAAAAATTATTACTTTTTTAATTGGTAGGTAAGAAAAAATGTTGGCTGCAAATCAAGAAATATTTCACCTTGAATTACATATTTCTATTAATTTTTTTTCCCCCTCTCCGTTAGTTCATTTCTATACTCGGTTCAGACTAATTATTATTCAAAATAAAAAATTGTTTAACTTATTAACTTTTTTTATTTTTATATATTTTATTTTTTTACTTATTAATTATTATGTATTTTATACTTCAACGCAGCTGATAATGCAGAATATGTAAGGTGATGCCTTTATGATTCCAGATATTTTTAGTTCCCGTTTTTCTCGCTAGATGGAGCCTCAAGTTTGTTCTTCAGTGGCTTTCACTTCATCGCGTTAGTTCTAACACCGGATAAGTCATTTTTTAAATTAATTTTGAGTTAGGCCTAGTTTCTTAAGGTAAATTTTGTGGAGAATCGAATTCCGTTGGTAGAGTGACCCTATTACCAACAGAAAACACGTAGTTCACGATTTAGCCAACGGGTAATAATGCATTGATTCTAATGAGAACTTAATCCGTATTTTGGCTCTCCCGAAAACTAGGGGAAAATGACTTATCCGGTGTTAGAACTAACGCATCGATTTACAATATAATGGCATTTCTAGCCCTTAATTTGCGACCTGCTGGCATTTCGAGCTTTTAATTTACGATCCAATTGCATTTCTAGCCCTTCATTTGCGATCCAGTGGCATCATTATCCTTTCATTAACAATATAATGGCATTTCTAACCTTTAATTTGCGTCCTGCTGGCATTTCTAGCCCAATATTGGCGATCTACTGGCATTCTAGCCCTATATTAGCAACTGCTGGCATTTCTAGCCCTATATTGGCGATCTACTGGCATTTCAAGTCCTTTATTTGCGACCTGCTGGCATTTCTAGCCCAATATTGGCGATCTACTGGCATTTCTAGCCCTATATTTGCAACCTGATGGCATTTCTAGCCCTTTATTGGCGATCTACTGGCATTTCAAGTCCTTTATTTGCGACCTGCTGGCATTTAGAGCCCTTCATTTACGATCTAATGGCATTTCTATCCTTTCACTTCGTCGCGTTAGTTCTAACACCGGATAAATAATTTTTTATCAATTTTGAGTTAGGCATAGTTTCTTGTGGTAAATTTTGTGGAGAATCGAATTCCGTTGGTAGTTAAACCCTACTACCAACATAAAACGCGTAGTTCACGATTTAGCCAACAGGTGATGCATTCCAATGAGAAATTAATCCGTATATTGGCTCTCCTGAAAACCTAGGAAAATTGACTTATCCGGTGTTAAAACTAACGCGACGACTTCTTAAATATTTTAAAATTTATTGTAATTACGAAAAAGAAGTATGGCCCCTCCACCATTTATAAATAATTAATTTCGTTTTGTCACTCTCATTTTTAAAAATTCACAACGCAAAATTTCATCTGCACGTAATCGTAGGACGTTTGAATTTCAAATAAATGAAGCAATTGCATGTGAAAACGTGCATATAAAACTATGACGTATTACAGTCTGGCCAACAAAACATCTGAATTTTGGAGAGACCGGATTTAAAAATGTGGAGGTTGAACGTAGAAGGAGTTCTAATGGGGCGAAGGTCAATTTACGTCATTTCAGAGTCGTCTGAATCATCGGCCCGAAACACTTTTCGAACGACGTAACGATTTTTATTTTGATTTCTGACGTTCTCGGCCACGCCCGCCTATTTAAAGTTCCGGTTTGAAGAGCTTCCAACGATAACTTCCTCAAGGATACAGGAGGAGGAAGTATTAAGTAGGAGAACTAAATTTTTGTAAAAGTTGTGAAATAAATTGGTGGGTATCGCAGTAAGTCTTGAGGAAGTTAGAAATTTTAGGTATTTTTTGTTGTTCGTTTTCTGTTTTTGAAAAAAAAAAAATAAAAATTAAGTACCTAATAAATCGCCATTTTATTTTCCGTTAAAAAAATTCTTGAGGAAGTTAAAAAAAAAAAAAAAAAAAAATTATTTTGAAAATTTTATATCAAGGTAGAAATTCAGTACGGTTAGCCAAAGAGAGGCCGCCCTCGAGCCGGCGAAGTGACTCACATTTCTGCCTAGAAAATTATTAAGTAAAAAAAATTTTGGAAAATTAAAATTTTAAAAACATGGAAAATTTTTAAATAATTCAAGGAATGTTTAGTGAAAATTTGGTGAAGATCGGACCAACAGTACGCCCACAGCGCTCATTTTAAATCTTTGAACAGTCATATCTCCGCCATTTTGAAAAATTTCGAAAAAAGCTCTCGTCATTTTCAAGATTTCTGTGAAAGGAAGCTTGTGTATAAATTTGGTGAAGATCGGATGAAAATTGCGGCCGTGAAGTGTTCCGGAAAAAGTGGCGACGGACGGCCGGACGGCCGGACGGCCGGACGGCCGGACGGCCGGACGGCCGGACGGCCGGACGGCCGGCACCACAGACAAAGTCAGGATCGGCAAAGATCACTTATCAGATTTATCCTACGGGGTCTGGAAGACCCTTTTCTAGTAACAGGGGGTCGGAGGGTATCACAGTAACTTCTTGAGGAAGTTAAAACGTCATTGTCGAATAATCTTAAAAAATTGAGGTTTGAAAAAATATTTATGGATGGATTGGAGAATTTAAATCAGCTGGATGCAATAAAGTTCAGCAAGAGTTGAGCCTTTTTGTGTCCCTTTATTTTTTCTACGAAATATTGAGCATTTTGTTGTCCTCATTTTTCTAAGAAATATTGAGCACTTTGTGTCCTTATTTTTCTGCGACATATTGAGCCTCTGAAGTCCCTATTTTTCTACGAGATATTGAGAATCTTTTGTCCCTATTTTTCTACGAGGTATTGAGCCTCATATGTATGTCCCTATTTTTCTACGAGGTATTCAGCCTCTTATTTCCCTCTTTTTCTACGAGATATTGAGCCTCTGAAGTCCCTATTTTAAGGATCTTCGTAAAAAATAGGGACACAAGAGACTCAATATCTCGTAGAAAAATAGGGACTTAAGAGGCTCAATATCTCGTAGAAAAAGAGGAAAATAAGAGGCTGAATACCTCGTAGAAAATAGGGACATAAGATTCTCAATATCTCGTAGAAAAATAGGGACATCAGAGGCTCAATTACTCGTAGAAAAATAGGGAAATAAGATTGTCGATATCTCGTAGAAAATAGTTACTTCAGAGGCTCAATACTTCGTCGAAAAATAGGGACTTCATTGGCTCAATTACTCGTAGAAAAATAGGGACTTAAGAGACTCAATAATCCTAGAAAAATAGGGACTTCAGAGGCTCAATTACTCGTAAAAAAATAGGGACTTCAGAGGCTCAATAATCGTAGCAATATAGGGACACAACAAGGCTCAATATCTCGTCGGAAAATAGGGACGTAAGAGGCTCAATTACTCGTAGAAAAATAGGGACTTCAGAGGCTCAATAATCGTAGAAAAATAGGGGCTTAAGAGGCTTAATATCTCGTAAAAATAGGGACATAAGAGGCTCAATACCTCGTAGAAAAATAGGGACATAAGATTGTCAAAATCTCGTAGGAAAATAGGGACTTCAAAGACTCAATTAATCGTAGAAAAATAGGGAAATATGATAGTCAATATCTCGTAGACAATAGTTACTTCAGAGGATCAATACTTCGTCGAAAAATAGGGACTTCAGAGGCTCAATTACTCGTAGAAAAATAGGGACTTCAGAGGCTCAATAATCGTAGAAAAATAGGGACTTAAGAGGCTTAATATCTCGTAAAAAAATAGGGACATAAGAGGCTCAATACCTCGTCGAAAAATAGGGACATAAGAGGCTCAATACCTCGTAGAAAAATAGGGACATAAGATTGTCAATATCTCGTAGAAAATTGGGACTTCAGAGGCTCAATACTTCGTCGAAAAATAGGGACTTCAGAGGCTCAATTACTCGTAGAAAAATAGGGACTTCAGAGGCTCAATACTTCGTAGAGAAATAGGGACTTAAGAGGCTTAATATCTCGTAGAAAAGTAGGGACACAATTGTGTCACTTTTCTTCGAAATGTCGAACCTTTATGTCCTTTTTCTATGAAATGCTATGCCTTTTGTGTCTATTTTTCTGCAAAATTTATGGCATAATCCACAAAGGAGTACTTGAACTTTTTTTTCCTGTCTGTCCTTACATCTATCTCTTGTAGATTTTTAACTTTTAAAGGATGTACAACCTTTATTTTTCTCTTCTCATTCCTTGAGCTCGTCCTCGGCGAGAACGATGACTCTGACCCAGTTCTAACTTTTTCCTAGAAAGTAAATTACTTTTATAAATACCATTAAACAAATAAACATAATAGCCGTAAATAGACCCCATTAGAGTAGCCCATTCATAATTTATAAATAAGTCAGCGCTCGCAAAAGTAGCTTTTCCTCCAGTAAAAGAAGGAATTATCGCAAAATTATTTTTGCGTTACTTTTATAATTTCATTATTCTAAACATGAGATAGCGTTTTCAAATGGTAGGTAAAAAGCCATATTTTTTGATTAGGTTATCAAAATCACCCGTGAGGAACTAAAGATATAAATGCAGAAAAAGGTATAAAAACAGATAGACATAATAGAAGACAGAAAAATGCTCAAATTAGCGTTAATTTTGACTTTATTGTTTTGTAAATAATAAAATTTTTTTTTTTAAATTTTTTATCGTAAATGTTTTAGGTTTATGTCGTTCGATGATTTTGAAGAGGCAGACGGAAGGAGGAGGCGCAGGCGGTGGACTTTCGTCTCTCACGAGCAACTTGGGAAACATCCAGTCGGGATTTGGACAACTCGCGAATACGATGAAAGACGGAAAAATGGTCGTCGGTGGTTTTTCATTTCTCGTCATACCGAATCCGAACCCAGAGCAGCTTCAAAGCCTTCAGTCTCAACTCCCGTCGATCCCCTCACTTCCTGGATAACGATAAAAAGTTAAATAAACATTTAAAATTATTTTCTCTTTTTAAATAGTTTCAGAAGTGGGATAAGTACGGTAAAACTGAAGCTTTACATCCTTGATTTATTTAAAGGGACCCTTTAAACCCCTGTTGACCATTAACGGTACACTTTAAACCCCTTTATATCATTAATGGAGCACTTTAAGCCCCTTTATATAATTAAAGGGACACATTAAAGCCCTTTCATAATTAAAGGACACTTTAAACCCCTATTTATAATTAAAAAGACACATTAAACCCCTTTTTATAATTAAAAAGAAACATTAAACCCTTTATATAATTAGAAAGACACATTAAACCCCTTTATATAATTAAAGGGACACATTAAACCCCAGTTTATAATAAAAAAGACACGTTAGAACCCTTTTTATAATAAAATAGACACATTAAACCCCTTTCATAATAAAAAAGACACATTAAACCCCTTTTTATAATTAAAGAGACACATTAAACCCCTTTTTATAATTAAAAAGACACATTAAACCCCTTTATATAATTAAAGGGACACATTAAACCCCTTTTTATAATTAAAAAGACAAATTAAACCCCTTTTTATAATTAAAAAGAAACATTAAATCGCTTTTTATAATTAAAAAGACACATTAAACCCCTTATATAACTAAAAAAACACATTAAACCCCTTCATATAATTAAAAGGACACTTTAAACCCCTTTATATAATTGACGGGACACTTTAAACCCCTTTTATTATTGAAAAGACATATTAATCCCCTTTACATAATAAAAGGAGCATTTTAAACCCCTTTATATAATTAAAGGGACACTTTAAACCCCTTTATATAATTAAAGGGACACTTTAAACCCCTTCATATAATTAAAGGGACACTTTAAACCCCTTCATATAATTAAAGGGACACTTTAAACCCCTTCATATAATTAAAGGGACACTTAAACCCTTTTTATAATTAAAGGGACACTTTAAACCCCTTCATATAATTAAAGGGACACTTTAAACCCCTTCGTATGATTAACGGGACACTTTAAACCCCTTTTTATTATTAAAAAGACACCTTAAACCCTTTTTATAATTAAAAAGACACATTAAACCCCTTTTATAATTAAACAGACACTTTAAACCCCTTTTTATAATTAAAAAGACACATTAATCCCCTTTACATAATAAAAGGAGCACTTTAAACCCCTTTATATACTTAAAGGGACACTTTTAATTCTTTCACTCACTTCCATTTACCTGGAATGATCTACCTGTCAGTGGTGCCGGCCGGCCGTCCACATGGACAAAATTTTAATCCCTTTATTTACTTTGTAAAATTGAATCCTTGCAAACTATTACTTATGATTATTAATCAATTTTTTAAATGGGGTCGTGTGGTGTATCAGCATTATGAGTCCCTTATCGCAATTCTTCAGCTTAATTAATAATTCAATAAACGAAAACAATGATTCATAGTTTTATTCGAATCGTAAGACTCCACCTTTTTGATATGAAAAAAAAATAAAAGTGAAGGCCCCGAAACGTCCGGCGCATGCGTGGACAACTTTCTGGAGGGGAAGAAACAAAAAAGTATGTAAAGGAAGAGCCCGAAATGCGGTTTATCATTACAAACCTGTGCGACCTGTTCAGTTCTTCTACGCTAACTTCATAAAAAAAAGTAAGTACAGTGAGAAAAAATATATATTAACAAAATATAGGTACAAAATGCATATTATAAAAAATGATTTTTTTTTAACTTTCTCTAAGTGTTATTGTTATATCCTTTATGAACGGTTTTTGGGAGAGGGTCTTCCTGACCAGAAAAGTTATTTTCTTTACCTGTCTGTTGTGCCGGCCGGCCGTCCAAATTTTAATTTTTTCTCTGCCAAGAGGTGAAGAATCTTAGTCAAAAACCAGTTTGAATAAAAGAAACGACGCCCTTGAAAATCGAGTTTTTTTACATTTAAAAATTTTCCATTTTGCTAGGTGTAAATACGTGCCTTCAATCAACTTTCGACCTTCTTGAGAGAATGGCGTCAAAAAAATGTTTTTGTTTATTATTTTATTTTCTATTACTTTTTATAATTAAAGGGACACCCTTTTTATAATTAAAATACACCTTAAACCCCTTTATATAATTAAAAATACACCTTAAACCCCTTTATATAAATGAAAATACACCTTAAACCCCTTTATAAATAAAAATACACTTTAAACCCCTTTATATAATTAAAGGAGCACTTTAAACCCCTTTTTATAATTAAAAAGACACATTAAACCCCTTTATATGATTAATGGGACACTTTAATTCCCTTTGTATAATTAAAAACACATATTAAACCCCTTTATATAATTTAAGGGACACTTTAAACCCTTTATATAATTAAAGGGACACTTTAAACCCCTTTTTATAATTAAAGGGACACTTTAAACCCCTTTTATAATTAAACAGACACTTTAAACCCCTTTATAATTAAAAAGACACATTAATCCCCTTTACATAATAAAAGGAGCATTTTAAACCCCTTTATACAATTTAAGGGACACTTTAAACCCCTTTATATAATTTAAGGGACACTTTAAACCCTTTTTATAATTAAAGGGACACTTTAAACCCCTTTTTATAATTAAAAAGACACCTTAAACCCAACACGCCATTTTGTGATGCTAAAAATGGCTATTTTTGCTTGAAAAAATAAATAGACGGTTTGATTCTTTTGACTGATTTCATCACCGGAAGCGTCTTTTTAAATCTTATCTATTTTGGTCTTCACTAAAAAGTTCAAACGGTTTAACTGCGAAGACATAAACTTTTAACTTCCTCAAAGAGAAGTCATTGTAATACCCTCAAGTTCTTTAGGATCTTTCAGACACCGTAGAGGAAACTCCGTCAGTTGTGCCGTCCGGACGTCGCTTATTTCCAGGACCCTTCACGGCCGCAATTTTCATAGAGTTTGCGGTTACCTTTTTTTAAAAATCGATTTTTTTTCCAAAATGGCGGGGTTCTAAGTGTTATTTAATAGATCCTATCACTGACGTCCTCTGTTATTACACGGTTTTCCCACATTATTTCCAGGAGTGAGAAAAATTCAAGGATTTTTTTTTCTTTTTTTGGGGGTTCGCTTATTCTTCGGAAGAAGAAAAAAAGGTCGAGAACGTAAGAAAGAATTTTTAGTGTAACTTGAAGTCCTTGGCCGAATTTAATAATTGTATCTGGAAGGATGCATGACTTCACTGCCATTTTAAACTTTAATTAAATACAAATTATGTGGGTTTAAAATTAAACACGTTCTTCAAGGAAATTTGTAGGTCCCAAAATAACGCCTTGAAACTCTTCTATATAATTTAAAATTTTCTTCGAATCTTAAAATGATTTTTTTTTTTTTCAGATTACACAAAATGGCGATCACAAAAGGATCTATGATCAAACTCGTCGAATTGGTGAGTATAAATTAGAGACTATTTTTGGGCAAAATGGCATGTGTATCTCATGGGATTTTTTAAAAATCGATTTGCCTTTAATTCGATAGATTTGAAGCATAAAAATTTTTTGTTGTTGTTGTTTCTTGGGCGCCCTTGACCGGTTTCGTTCCGAAAGTTCATCTGAGGGCAAATGACGCAACCGCGGTTTTTAAAGCCCGCTCTCCAAAAACGGACGCCCGAAAAAGGATAAAAAAAGTGGACGTTCCTTGTTTGAATAAAAAAACAAAAAAATGAGCATTTTATGTCCCTTACGAACAAGTGTTGTCGTTTTTAGGCATCGATCTTCTACCTTCTACGGTCAAAGGAATTACGCGCTTTTTCTACGAGAAATGGCTTAATGAGACATTTATGTCTCTTTCTACAAACAAAATTACATTTTTCCCTATTTTTCTACGAGGTATTGAGCCTCGTATGTCCCTATTTTCCGACGAGATATCGAGCCTCTTATGTCCGTATTTTTCTACGAGGTATTGAGCCTCTTATGTCCCTATTTTTCTACGAGATATTGAGCCTCTTATATCCCTATTTTCCGACGAGATATTGAGCTTCTTATGTCCCTATTTTTCTACGAGGTATTGAGCCTCTTACGTCCCTATTTTTCTACGAGATATTGAGCCTCTTATATCCCTATTTTCCGACGAGATATTGAGCTTCTTATGTCCCTATTTTTCTACGAGGTATTGAGCCTCTTACGTCCCTATTTTCCGAGAGATATTGAGCTTCTTATGTCCCTATTTTTCTACGAGATATTGAGCCTCTTACGTCCCTATTTTCCGACGAGATATTGAGCCTTGTCGTGTCCATTGAGCCACTTATGTCCCTATGTTTCTACGAGATATTGAGCCTCTTTATTTTTCTAAAAGATACAGAGCCTCGTATGTCCCTATTTTCCGACGAGATATCGAGCCTCTTATGTCCCTATTTTTCTAAGAGGTATTGAGCCTCTTACGTCCCTATTTTCCGACGAGACATTGAGCCTTGTTGTGTCCCTATTTTTGTTCGAGGTATTGAGCCTCTTATGTCCCTATTTTCCGACGAGATATTGAGCCTCTTATGTCCCTATTTTTCTAAGAGGTATTGAGCCTCTTACGTCCCTATTTTCCGACGAGACATTGAGCCTTGTTGTGTCCCTATTTTTCTTCGAGGTATTGAGCCTCTTATGTCCCTATTTTCCGACGAGATATTGAGCCTCTTATGTCCCTATTTTCCGACGAGACATTGAGCCTTGTTGTGTCCCTATTTTCCGACGAGATATTGAGCCTCTTATGTCCCTATTTTTCTAAGAGGTATTGAGCCTCTTACGTCCCTATTTTCCGACGAGACATTGAGCCTTGTTGTGTCCCTATTTTCTTCGAGGTATTGAGCCTCTTATGTCCCTATTTTCCGACGAGATATTGAGCTCTTATGTCCCTATTTTTCTACGAGATATTGAGCCTCTTACGTCCCTATTTTCCGACGAGATATTGAGCCTTGTCGGTCCATTGAGCCACTTATGTCCCTATGTTTCTACGAGATATTGAGCCTCTATTATTTTTCTAAAGATACAGAGCCTCGTATGTCCCTATTTTCCGACGAGATATCGAGCCTCTTATGTCCCTATTTTCTAAGAGGTATTGAGCCTCTTACGTCCCTATTTTCCGACGAGACATTGAGCCTTGTTGTGTCCCTATTTTTTTCGAGGTATTGAGCCTCTTAAGTCCCTATTTTCGACGATATATTGAGCTTATGTCCCTGTTTTCCGACGAGATATTGAGCTTCTTATGTTCCTATTTTCTACGAGATATTGAGGCTCATAAGTCCCTATGTTTCTACGAGATATTGAGCCTCTTATGTCCCTATTTTCCAACGAGATATTGAGCTTCTTATATCCCTATTTTCCGACGAGATATTGAGCCTCTTAAGTCCCTATTTTTCTTCGAGGTATTGAGCCTCTTATGTCCCTATTTTCCGACGAGATATTGAGCTTCTTATGTCCCTATTTTCCAACGAGATATTGAGCTTCTTATATCCCTATTTTTCTACGAGGTATTGAGCCTCGTATGTCCCTATTTTCCGACGAGATATCGAGCCTCTTATGTCCGTATTTTTCTACGAGATATTGAGCCTCTTAAGTCCCTATGTTTCTACGAGATATTGAGCCTCTTATGTCCCTATTTTTCTACGAGATATTGTGCCTTTTGAATCATTTTGTTGACAAATGGACTTTTTTGTGTTTCAGATTTGGCTTTGGCGATTTACTGGATGCATTACAACACGTTCGAAGGTGACAATCACGTCCACCTTTTCCTCATGACGTCGACATTCGCCGGATTCCTTATCGTCGTCATCGGCACCTTTTTGGGACTCATCACTGGAAACACGATACCCAAATCCACCGTACGTTACGTAACAAAAAAAAAACATTTTTTAAAAACTAAAAGTTGTATTTTTTTCTTCATTATCGTCTTTAACCTGGCGGAACAGATGGGATTTCCTTTATTAAAATAATTCTAAAGCGGAGTACGCACATTTGTTGGTTATAAAAATTGTCATGAATTCGTCCAGGCGTGTAATACGAACGGTTTCCTTTTTTTTCTGGATTTTTTTCCCCTTTTCGATTTTTACTATAAAATATTTTTATTTTTTTAGGACACTTTTTACTGCGTTTGCGGTGCCGTCCTTTACATCACCGCCGGAGCTTTGTCCATCCAGCATTTCCGCGCTTGGACGTTCAGTTCTTCGACTTCTGATTGGGGAATCATCAAAGGTTCGACTGCGATCGTCGAGGGCGTCATTTTCCTCGTCGACGCCTTTTTCGTTTACAAAGGATTTTAATTTTAACGTATTAACTTTTATATAAAAAACCTCAAAACAAAGAAAAAAACTTTTTTACAACATTTTATAAAGATACTTCAAAAATTTGGTACCTACCTATTGATGTTTACTTTTTTTGTAAATAAAGACTGACTACTCACATTTTAATACCTTCCATATCAAATCAGTAAAAATTGATTTTTCGGCCAATAAAATCGACGAAAAGCAATAAAAATCGATGAAAAGTAATAAAACCAATAAAAATACGTTCTTTTTGGAAATTGAAAATCGATGAGCAATAAAAGCAATGAAAATCGATGAAAAGTAATAAAACCAATAAAAAACATTCTTTTGGACTATAGAAATCGATGGAAAGCAATAAAAGCAATAAAAATCGATAAAACGTAATAAAACAATAAAAATGCATTCTTTTTGGACAATGAAAAATCGATGAAAAGCAATAAAAATCTATGAAAACCAATAAAAATACATTCTTTTTGGACAATAAAAAATCTATGAAAAGCAATAAAAGCAATAAAAATCTATGAAAAGCAACAAAAATACATTCTTTTTGGACAATGAAAAATCGATGCAAATCATAAAAGCAATAAAATCTATGAAAAGTAATAAAACCAATAAAAATACATTCTTTTTAGACAATAAAAATCGATGAAAGCAATAAAACCAATAATAATCGATGAAAAGTAATAAAACCAATAAAATACGTTTTTGGACAATAGAAATCGATGAAAAGTAATAAAACCAATAAAAATACGTTGTTTTTGGACAATAAAAATCGATGAAAAGTAATAAAACCAATAAATACATTATTTTTGGACAATAGAAATCGATGAAAAGTAAAAAACCAATAAAAATACATTCTTTTTGGACTATATAAATCGATGGAAAGCAATAAAAATCGATGAAAAGTAATAAAACCAATAAAAATACGTTGTTTTTGGACAATAAAAATCGATGAAAAGTAATAAAACCAATAAAATACCAATAACAATAAAAATACATTCTTTTTGGACTATAAATCGATGGAAAGCAATCAAAATCGATGAAAAGTAATAAAACGAATAAAATACATTTTTTTGGACAATAAAAATCGACGAAAAGCAATAAACCAATAAAAATCGATGGAAGTAAAACCATATAAATCGATGAAAAGTAATAAAACCAATTATAATATATTCTTTTTGGATAATAAAAATCGATGAAAAACAGTAAAACCAATAAAAATCGATGAAAAGTAATAAAACCAATAAAATACATTCTTTTTGGACAATAAAATCGATGAAAAGTAATAAAACCAATAAAAATACATTCTTTATGGACAATGAAAATCGATGAAAACGGGGGGGGGGGGGGATTCTTAGGCGGCAAAAAAACCTTGCAAGAAGGATCTGTCAATATTTTTAACTTCCTTAAAGAAGTTATTGTGATACCCTCCACGTCGGGTTTTGGGGAAACTTGTCTGAGTTGCCGGCCGGCCGTCCGTTTTTTCCGGAACGCTTTACGGCAACAGTTTTCACCAGATTTTAACCAAATTTTCTTTAGCCGGTGAACAAGAAACTAACACGGGCGATTTTTGAATTTCGAAAAAATGGCGGAGATGGTATGTCTGTTTGAAATTTTAAAAAATTCGCTGCGGCCGAACCGTTAGTCCGATTTTCATCAAATTTTCATTAATTACTCCTTATATTTTTACGAATTTTGGTGTAAAAAAATTGCCACTTTTTAATTATTATTTTTTTTTTTAGTAGGGAGAAACTTCGTACTTCTACCCATTACGAGAGGCACATCCCTAGGCCAAAGAGCCCAGTATTTTTACCTTGACACTTAAAAAATTTTCAAGAAAAAGAAGAAGAAAAGAAAGAATTACTTCTTATATTTTTTCGAATTTTTGGTGTCATTATATCATTTTTTAGGTAGATTTCTTTTCTTCAAAAATCTACCTATTGTAATGTACCAAGTAGTCGCAGATTCAAAAAATTTTCTATACGTTTTTCGTTTCATACCTCCTGGACCCCAAAACCATCCTCAGTTGAAAAGTTTATATATATATATATATATTAGCACGATAACTGGAGCAATTTTAATGTGAGGGTGACGATATCCGGTATTTAGAGCTTTTATCTCAATAGCTCGGACGAGTTCGTTAATGGCTGAAATCGGACCAGCGATTCACCTACTTTACTTAGGGCTTAAAAGACAAAATTGGCATTTTCTATTGAAATCCTAGTCCTTTTGCAAAAAAAACTTTAAGACCTCTGCGAGGGCGTGTAAAAAATTAATTAAAGCAGGTTTGGACGAGCCAGGCGCAAAATATTGAACTAGCTAAACTTTAAAAAAAATTTGAATTTATACCGGGAAATTATTAAATATTTTATTAATAAAATTATCAGATGTTTTTCTAGGGGCTCAGTGGCGCAATTTTCTTATATCATCATTTTTATAACAATATACCATATGTTTTTATATTAATTTTAATCATGAAAAAAATCTACCTTTTAGTCCCTGCTACCGCAGGGTCATTATTTTACATTAATTATCATTTTAGAATGGAGAAATTTCATACTTCCAAGCCTTAAGTGAAGGACCTCTTTTGGGCAAAAATCCCATTATTTCTACCTTGATACTTGAACATTTTTTCGAAAAAAAAAAAACTTTGAAATTTTTTCGAAAAAACAACAACTTCCCCCTCCGTTATACTTCCCTCATTATACTTCCCCTACCTATTTCCCCCTCCGTTATACTTTCCTCCCTTATATTTCCCCCTTCGTTATACTTTCCCTCCCTTATATTTCCCCCTTCGTTATACTTTCCCCCCCTTATACTTTTCCCCTCTATACTTCCCCCTCCTATATTGTTACTTCCTTAAAGGAAGTTTTCGTTGGAAGCTCTTCAAACTAGTATTCTAATCTTTAATCCACTCATGACTGGAGTGTTTTGCTGGTTAGCCTAACCCGAAAGAATAAGGGGTAAAAATATTTAAAAGATTCTCAGTTTTTTCCCACTTCAACTTCCTCAAAGAGAAGTTATTAGTACCGCTATACTTTCCCTCCCTTATACTTCCCCCTCCGTTATCCTTCTCCCATATACTTCCCCCTCGTTATACTTTCCCTCCCTTATACTTCCCCTCCGTATCCTTCTCCCATATACTTCCCCCTCGTTATACTTTCCCTCCTTATACTTCCCCCTCCGTATTCTATATTGTAGTAAATTTTTACTTTTTGTTAGAGAGCCCTCTAGACCTTTGTACTCGCAAAAATGAGGAAATCGATTTTTTAAACAAAAGGGAATAATATAAAAGCGCTTATGAGACCATTTAAGGCCATGTTAAAATTTATTATCATATTTTAAATAACACATAACACACAAGCAATTAGACACGAAGGTAAGGAAACATTAGCCAACAGGTTCAAAATATTTTAAAATCCTCTAAACTTTGGTGTTATTCACTAACAACAATAATCTTTAAAAAACATAAAACACTTATCTAAAAATAGTTTCTTTTATAATAAAGTAGGTAAGTCATGGATTTCATGACATATTTTGACTAGAAAAAAAAAAAAACTAAAATTTTGGTCCAAAATCAACCATGAAATCTAAAATCAAAGAAATTATCACAAAAATAGACATTAAAGTAAAGCCAGTTGATATGCTAAGTTTTTTTTTTGGCCGTTTATTTTATTGTCGAAAATTAACGTTTTTTTTAAATTAAGGGGTTTTTTCTAGACTATTTTTGGCCTACAGTTTAAGCACAAAGAGATCGAAAATTAGCCAACTACATTGAGTGCTGAACATAATCTTCAAATATATAAATTTAAAATCAAAAAATTAATGGGCTACTAGAGAACAAAAGAAATTGGCTTCCAATACTAGATTACAATCGTAATCATATTGCAATCGTATAGATTACAATCGTCATATGCAATCGTATAGATTACAATTAATCATATTGCAATCGTATAGATTACAATCGTAATCAATTGCAATCGTATACGATTACAATCGTAATCATATTGCAATCGTATTACCTTTAATATAATATATATATTAAAAAATCTGGTCTAAATGAGATATTTGACATCTTTAAATTTTTTTTGCTTATTTTTTTTTCTATATTTGTATTTTGCACGATTTTAAGCAGTTTTCTTTGGTTTTTAGGCCGTAAAACCTCCTTTTAAACTAATTTTTTGATGTTTTTAGTAAACTTCGAACTAACCTCAAATTAACCTAAAATGTCACCCAATTCCGGATGTTTTCATTGGCTTTCCGGCCATGAAACCTGATGCACTCTACCGGATTTTTTAAAAAGTTCTCAATTTTCAGATCTAAGTTATAAAAGTAGCCCATTGTGCTAAAAACCATATTTTATACCCTTTTTAATATCAATTTTCAGTTCGATATTTTAATCACAGTATTTGAATAAAAAATATAAATTTTATAACAAAATTTTTGGATAAAATAAACAAAATTAGCACCTTAAATTTAAATTCACAAAAATATCATTTTTTCCATAATAAATAAACGTATAAGAAAAAAAAAATGAAAATTCGTGCATGAGATGAAAGTAGTAAATTTCTTTAAAGAATTGACACTTTTTAAAGGTCCCAAAATGTTCGAAAAAAAAGAGATTGTCTTAAAAATAAGATTTCACCGGTAAAATTGTTCAGTCTTGATTTTTGTTGGGGTTTATTTTTAACGAGAACGGTTTTGGTAGCAGTAAGACATGGAGTGGCCGTGGGAGCATTTTTCGCTGGAGAGAAGTTGGTGATGATAGTGGCGAGACCTAAGATGGCGACAAGCGCCAAAAAGCGCCAAAAGCAAAGCGGGAAGTTTACGTTTTGAAAGGATAGAGCCTTCTTCGAGTTTTAGGTAGCTAACGGCGGGAAGGACGAAAGCGAGCGGAACTGCGAAATCACACCCTGAAATCACAGAAAAATTGGAAAAAAAAATTTTTTATTACGTTTAGTTCGAGTACTATTCCCAAGCAGTCGGTCGAAATCGATATAAAATATGTCGTGGCGACTATGGCGATTGTGCTCAAAAAATGAGGTATCGGACGCCATGCCTGTGTGATAACTGCCCTTGTGACCAAACATTCTAAAACATATAAAAGTTAAATAAGCCTGAGTGTTTAATCAAGTAAAAAGGTGAAAATTGAGGGAAAAATTGATTATTTTTTGGGCGTTTTGATCAATTGGCCAAGAAACTTCCTTACAGGATTCCCTAGCATTTCAGGCATGAAAAAAACCAGATTTTAAGCAGGTTTTTTTGGTTTTTAGGCCAAAAAATATCCTTTTGAACTAATTTTTTAGATGTTTTTACTCAACCCCGATCTAACCTCAAATTGACCTAAAACGTCAGGACGTTTTCATTGGCTTTCCGTTCACGAAACCGGATGCTCTCTACCGGATTTTTTAAAAAGTTCTCGATTTTCAGATCCAAAGTACTCCGTTTTTAACCTGCCTTCCTTTTAGGATTCCCTGGCGTTTCAGGCATGAAAAAACACGATTATAAGGAATTTATCTTTTGGTTTTTACGCCGAAAACCCTCCTTTTGAACTAATTTTTTAGATGGTTTTACTCAACCTTGAACTAACCTCAAATAAATCTAAATCGTTACCCAATTTCTGGACGTTTTCAATGGCTTTCCGTCCACGAAACCTGATGCTCTCTACTGGATTTTTTAAAAAGTTCTCAATTTTCAGATCCAAAGTACTCAGTTTTTATGACTTCCTTCCAGAATTCCCTAGCGTTTCAGGCATGAAAAAACACTATTTTAAGCAGTTTTCTTTGGTTTTTAGGCCGACAAACCTCCTTTTGAACTTATTTTTGGATATTTTTACTCAACCTCGAACTAACCTCAAAACCTCAGGGCGTTTTCGTTGGCTTTCCGGCCACGAAACCTGATGCTCTCTACCGGATTTTTTAAAACTTTCTCAATTTTCAGATCCAAAGTACTCCGTTTTTAACCTGACTTCCTTTCAGAATTCCCTAGCGTTTCAGGCATGAAAAAACAGGATTTTAAGCAGTTTTCTTTGGTTTTTTAGGCTGAAAAACCTCTTTTTGAACTAATTTTTTAGATCTTTTTACTCAACCTCGAACTAACCTAAAACGTCACCCAATTCCAGGATGATTTCGTTGGCTTTCCGGCCATGAAACCCGATGCTCTCTACCGGATTTTTTTTAAAGTTCTCAATTTTCAATCCAAACTACTCCGTTTTTAACCTGACACCCTTCCTGAATTCCCTAGCGTTTCAGGCATGAAAAAACATGATTTTAAGCTTTTTTTTATTTCTAGGCCTTAAAAGCTCCTTTTAAACTAATTTTTTGGATGTTTTTACTCAATCTCGAACTAACCTCAAATTAACCTAAAACATTACCCAATTTCAGGACGTTTTCATTGGTTTTCCGGCCATGAAACCTGATGCTCTCTACCGCATTTTTTTAAAAAGTTCTCAATTTCAGGTCCAAAGTACTCCGTTTTTATCCTGACTTTATGGGCTTTTATCTGGTTTTTGTTGAAAGGGTTTCTTGGTTATCTAAACTTCTTCCACCAGTTGCTTACCAATGGGAAACGTTTCAGGCATGAAAAAACATGATTTTAAGTAGTTTTCTTTGGTTTTTAGGCCGAAAAACCTCCTTTTGAACTAGTTTTTTAGAAGGTTTTACTCAACCTCGAACTAACCTCAAACTAACCTAAAACGTTACTCAATTTCAGGACGTTTTCATTGGCTTTCCGTCCACGAAACCTGATGCTCTACCGGATTTTTTATAAAGTTCTCAATTTTCATATCCAAAGTACTCCGTTTTTAACCTTTTTTCTTGCTTTTGTTGAAAGGGTTTCTTGGTTATCTAAACTTCCACCAGGTGCTTACCAATGGGAAATGTAAACAAAATTGTAAGCGAGAATGCTATTCTGGCAGCGTTCATCAAATCGTCATCCCAGCAATAGTTTTCAAGCAGATCACCTGTAAAAGAAAGGAAAAACTACATTTCTGGCACTCTAAGGTTGAAAAACGCCAAGTACCATCCATTCTTTATCTACCTTGAGAATATCCTGTAAAAGTCGCGTAGCCTGTTATGCCGAAAAGGCAGGCGATCATAAATGAGACGAAGACTGAATAATGGGTTACTTTGTCCCATTTGTTCTGGTCCGGGCGCTCAATCGATCCGTACAGCAAAAATACGTTGTGATGACACATAAATGCTATAAAATATATTATTTTGAAACATAAATTTTCATGAGTGAACCTTACCAAAAGCCATAATTCCTATAGCTGGAATAACGCCCCAGTTGTAAAACTGCCATGAATCTTTTGTCGACGGACTAAAATATAAAAAGGACATTATTAAAAATCATATTTTTATCTAAAAGTTATCAAATCACGTACTCTTCAAAATAAAGGTCGTTAAACTTTAAACTTTTCAATTGAACTAGTTAGGGATTTCATAAAAACTTTTTAAAAAACACGTTTTTTACGATTTTTTCGGCGAATGTCCTAATTTTTAGGTGATTTACGCCTTTTTAACTTCCTTGAAGAAGTTATTGTGATACAACATATTCGGTCGGGTTTTTGGAGAAGGGTCTTCCAGACCCCGTAGGGTCAATTCGAATATATATTATATTATTATATTATATTACAGCGCTTACAGCGACAAGGCCAAATAGCACAGTCAATCAAAAATATCAACTAAAAACAATTTAAACAAAAAAAAAAAAAAAAAACCCTTGTATAAAAAACAAACACATGAAAAAAAGGGAGAAAGGGCAACAACAAACATCTATGTATATAGAATAAATTAAATTAAATTAAATAAATAAAAAATTAACATTGAAATTAAAATTAAAGAATACTCGACGAACCAATCGACCTCAACTTCGTCTTCAATTGGTGCAGGGAATCGTTAAAAAAGTCTATGTCGACTTCGAGCTGGTTTACTACCCCCAGAAACCCGGAGAACGACAATGCCCTACCATAGTCCGTCCGATGAAACGACACATGAAACGTCTGAGGTCGCCGAACTTTCCTTGGAGGAACATGAAGAGGAGCCATTTCGAGAAGTTCAGAGGAGTCTATAGTACCCTGTAATAGTTTGAAAACGAAGCAGGTACCCAAAAACACAAAACGATCAAACGGTACCATTAAACTGAAGTGGCACCTCCACTCATATAGTTCCAATATTGATCTTTACCGATCTCAACTTCGTCTGTGGTTCCGGCCGGCCGTCCGTAGCATTTTTTTCCGGAACACTTTACGGCCACAGTTTTCATCCGATTTTCACCAAATTTTCACCTATTTTTCCTTATATTTTTGACGAATTTTTGGTGTAAAAAAATTGCCACTTTTTAATTATCATTATTTTAGTAGGGAGAAATTTCATACTTCTACCCATTACGAGAGGCACATCCGTAGGCCAAAGAGCCCATTATTTCTACCTTGACACTTAAAAAAAATTTCGAAAAAGAGGAATTAAAATTCTAAAAAAACGCCAGCTTAAAAAAGAAAACCTGGAAAATTTTTCAAAAATAAAACTCGAAAAATTTTTAGGAAAAAAGCTCGGAAAATTTTTCAAAACAAAACAAAAATTTCGGAAAATTAAAAAAAAAACTCGAAAAATTGTTCAAAATAAAACTTATTCAATTTCTTGAAAAAAGTTGGGAAATTTTTCGAAAAAAAACTTCCCCTCCCTTATACTTCCCCCTCCGACTTTCGTTCTCTTATACTTCCTCCCTTCGTAAGACTTCCCTGACTTATACTTTCCTCTCTGTTATACTTCCCCCTCCGTTGTACGTCCCCTCCGTTATACTTCCCCCTCCTATATTGTCTCTTTGAGGAAGTTTTCGTTGGAAGCTCTTCAAACAAGTAGTTTTTTTACGATTTCTGCTAGAGAAACCACTAAGAACCTGGGTTTTCCAGCGTTCTTTTTGGCCAAAAGACTTATTTTTAACCTTAGAAACCCCCTTTTTTTCAATTTCAGCACTTTATTTTTGCGCTAACAATCTCTTTATGAAAAAAAGGAAGTTTTCCACTGGCCATCATACAACCTATTTTTTTCTAATTAATTTTTTTGTGTGCTTCCAACGCCTTTGTGAAGACTCCTAAATAAATTCAAGCTCAAGGGTGGGGTAATTGCGCTTTTCTTTTCTCTTCCTCTTTGAATAAAATGAATAATGCGCAAGAGGTGCTTTAAACTTGGAAAGACAATCATTTCAAAGACGTAAAAAGCTGTACAGAAAGTATGTCAATTAACGACCTAGATTCAAAGTAATTTTCCGTTTAGATAAAATATTATCATTTTTATGCTAATTAGAGTAAAATGAGGACACATTTTTAGATGAAGACGATGAATATCAAGAGACAGCGCAATGACCTCATATTGCTCGCGTTTCTCGCGTTTTTAGGTTACCTGGATCTCGGCTTGCTATTGACTGATCGGCTTGAAATTTTGTTCAGGTCTTCTTTGATACAATATGAATAAATGCTGAAAATTTCAAGACAATCGGTCCACAGGGAGCCGAGATATATGACTCTGAAGACCCGGTTTTTCGCCAGTACCGTCTCCATTTTTCCCACCTTATTCAGCTGAACCAGTGTTGGGCATAATCATAATCATAGTTATGATTATAGTTATGATTAATACATAATAATGTATTAATCATGCATTATGTATTATTAATAGTAGCAGTACATAATCATAGTTATTAATAATCACATATTTAAGGTTTGTGATTACAAGTATAATCATAATTACAACACATAATCATACGGTATGTGATATGATTATAATCATAATCACATATTTAAGGTTTGTGATTACAATTATAATCATAATTTATAATTACATTCGTAATCACAATTTTTTTATAATTACTCTCGTAATCATACTTTTTTCTCATGATTACGCACATAATAAGACTTTTTTGGGTAATTCCGCACCTAATTACCACTTTTTTTTTGTAATTACAATAGTTGTTATTATTGTTTCTTTGATATTGAATGTTTTCCACTAAATAATATAAGTTGGCCAGCCTGCAAGTCAAAGAAAGGGATGATTTTATTGGTGAATAAGAAAGGAATGCTTGGTAAATTGGTTAGAGCCTAAAGACCTCTCAGGTTGTAACTACCTACTAGCTTTGTTCCAACCGCAGTTTGAAACTGGTTTGAAACTCCTGCGTGCGCAGAAGGATTTGCACGTCAAAGTTGACGTCAGAAGACTTCACATTTGACGAACAAACGATTTGTACGTCCCAATCTGCGCATGCTCCAGGAGTTTCATACCAGTTTCAAACTGGGGTTGGAACAAAGCTACTATTAATCAAGATTGATGAATAAATTTTTATCTTTTCAACGTATATTGCCAATTTTCTTACTATTGATAGGTTTCCGGTAAATATACATTATCACAAAAGCAATCGTTGAAAATATCACTTGTAGAAACATCAATATCAGAGAAACAATTATAGCTATGTTCCAGCCGCAGTTTGAAACTCCTGGAGCATGCGCAGAAGGAATTAGACGTCAAATCTGACGTCGCTCAAATCGTTTGTCCGTCAAATCTGACGTGAAAATCCTTCTGCGCATTCTCCAGGAGTTTCAAACTAGTTTCAAACTGCGGCTGGAACAAAGCTAATAATAAAAACTATTGTAATTAGGTACTAAAAAAAAAAAAAAAAAAAAAAAAAAAAAAAAAAAAAAAAAAAAAAAAAAAAAAAAAAAAAAAAAGGTGGTATTTAGTACGGAATTACACAAAAAAGTCTTATTACGAGCGTAATCATGAGAAAAAAGTATGATTACCAGCGTAATCATGAAAAAATGGTGATTATGGGCGTAATCGTGAAAAAAGTATGATTACGAGCGTAATTATAAAAAAATTGTGATTAGTGATTACGAATGTAATTATATTTATGAATACGATTGAAATCATTACCATAATCACATATTTAAGGTTTGTGATTACTATTATAATCATAATTACAACTCATACTCATGATTATGATCATAATCATGACTATGATTATGCCCAACACTGAACTGAACGATGCTACAGCCTCCCCCCCCCATATTTCTTTCACAAATTTTTGGATTGACTGCTAAAGCTAGACACGTGAAGGAAACGTGGATAACCTTTGGTTTTTAAATAATTTTTTTAAAAGGTCAATGATTACTCACATATATGGTGCCAAGGAGATAAACCTTGAAAAGATCGCACCCAAAATGAAAATAATGAAGACGAGCGAGAGGAAGGAAGCTTTCGCCAATTTCGCCATGTCCTTAAGCAAACATAGCGGTACGGTCACAAATATTGTAGCCATGGCGACGACGTAATCTCTCCGCGCGAAAATCGAATTCGGACTCAAATCGAATACGCGAATGAGGACTTTAGTCACTGTATCTCCAACAACTACGTTATAGCTGACCATAGCTAAAATAAAAAAAATAATTATTCACAAAATTTGGGGTGCCTACATCTCGCCCTAAAGTATTCTCGTCCTAAAAATAATAGAAAAAGAAAAATATAAACTGTCTTCTCGTCCTAACAGGCTCCGCCCCTTTTTAGGACGAGATGACAGTAGGACGAGAAGACATTCGGACAAGTGGATTTCAATTTTTATACAGTTTTTAAATACATATTAAGTACACATACTTTAATAAAATGGAAATCATCTCGTCCTAAAGTATTCTCGTCCTAAAAATAATAGAAAAAGAAAAATATAAACTGTCTTCTCGTCCGAAAGTATTCTCGTCCTAACAGGCTCCGCCCCTTTTTAGGACGAGATGACAGTAGGAAGAGAAGACATTCGGACAAGTGGATTTCAATTTTTAAACAATTTTTTAAATATTATACTTTAATAAAATGGAAATCATCTCGTCCGAAAGTATTCTCGTCCTACTGTCTTCTCGTCCTAAAACTAACGTACAAAAATTGCTGCGTCGGAGAAATGCGGCAGCGTTCCACCCCAGCAAGTTTTAAACTCCTTTTTGCGCCTACCAAGCTCATCATCCATTCCAGGGCCGCCTACAGGGTTTGCAAATCCTCGCGAGAGGAAAAAAAATTAACCCCCTTGTGTCACAAAACGAGCTGATCCTCGCAAAAATAAACAAACAAACCGACCGTGACTTGGGGGGTGGAACGCTGCCGCATTTTTTCGACGCAGCAGTTTTTGTACGTTAGTTTTAGGACGAGAAGACAGTAGGACGAGAATACTTTCGGATGAGATTTCATTTAATTTTAAGTAATATTTTATTTTACACATATTTTTAGGACGAGAAGACAATAGGACGAGAATACGTTCGGACGAGATGATTTCTATTTATTAAAGTATAATATTTAAAAAATTGTATAAAAATTGAAATCCACTTGTCCGAATGTCTTCTCGTCCTACTGTCATCTCGTCCCAAACAGGGGCGTAGCCTGTTAGGACGAGAATACAGTTTATATTTTTTCTTTTTCTATTATTTTAGGACGAGAATACTTTAGGACGAGATGTGTGCCTCCAAAATTTGAAGATTTGTGGAGGAAGAAATGGTTCGGCTTGAAAAGCCTTTGGTGAGCTATTCCCTCAACTGTTATAAACGACAGTATCTCTTGGGAACCTGAGGAACCAGAGGAATTCTCTGTCTCTTCACGTTTTACCCTTGAAATCTCTATGGGGATATAATCACAGTGAAAAGATATAAATGATTGAAAGGGGAATAGCTCACCTGACGAGCTCTTTTTAAGCCGAAATGAGTCCATTATTAGTCTTAATTTACAAAAATAAACTTTTTTCTTACCGATGAAAGGATATACGAATTGTAGAAAGGTCAACAGGTAAAATCCCGGACGTCCGAAAGCGGCTTCCATAAGCCCCTGGTATGAAAAAGATCCGCTTATATGCGCTGATCTGACCATTAAAATTAAAGAATAGTCAGTCACAAGAGCGACGAACGCCAGAAGAAAAAGACCCATGACAAAACCCGCTTGATGCAAAGCAAATGCGATTCCTGACGAAAAAAAATGAATTTACAAAAAAAAAAATGGTGAGATTTTTTACCTATTACTCCAGAACCTACGATGGAGTTGATAATTGAAGCTGGCAAACCCAAGGCCCGTCGTGGAGCCTTTTCTTTCCTAAAAATAATCAAAATGAAGCCTTAAATGTCCGAACGCCAGATAAAACGGGTGTTTCTACACCAAAAATCGAGTGAACCCGGTAAAAGAAATGTTAAACGCCCGAACGCCAGATAAAACGGGTGTTTCTACACCAAAAAATCGAGGAACCCGGTAAAAGAAATGTTAAACGCCCGAACGCCAGATAAAACGGGTGTTTCTACACCAAAAAATCGAGGAACCCGGTAAAAGAAATGTTAAACGCCCAAACCCCAGATAAAACGGATGTTTCTACACCAAAAAATCGAGTGAACCCGGTAAACGAAATGTTAAACGTCCGAACGCCAGATAAAACGGGTGTTTCGACACCAAAAAATCGAGGAAACCCAGTCAACGAAATGTTAAACGCCCGAACGCCAGATAAAATGGGTGTTTCTACATCAAAAAATCGAGGAAACCCGGTAAACGAAATGTTAAACGCCTGAACGCCAGATAAAAGAGGTTTTTCTACATCAAAAAATCGAGGAAATCCGGTAAAAGAAATTTTAAACGCCCAAACGCCCGATAAAACGGGTGTTTCTACACCAAAAAATCGAGGAAATCCGGTAAAAGAAAGGTTAAACGCCCGAACCCCAGATAAAACGGGTGTTTCTACACCAAAAAATCGAGGAAACCGGTAAAAGAAATGTTAAAGCCCAAACGCCAGATAAAACGGGTGTTTCTACACTAAAAAATCGAGGAACTCGGTAATAGAAATGTTAAACTCCCGAACGCCACATAAAACGGGTATTTCTACACCAAAAAATCGGGGAACTCGGTAAAAGAAATGTTAAACGCCCGAACGCCAGATAAAATGGGTGTTTCTACACCAAAAAATCGAGGAAACCCGGTGAAAGAAATGTTAATTTAAAAAAAAATTTAAAAACCTCAAATATGTTATCGGTGTCATCATTTTCTCCGACTCCGTCTATAACCTGAAACAAGCAATTTAACTTTGAGTTCTGTAATTTCGTAGAGATAATTAAACATTTTATGGGCTTAACTTGAAGGTAATTAATCCTTCCAAAGGAACCAGCCAGGAAGATTAATTATGTAGAAAAGAGAGCTTGAGAGCCTTCTCAAGGAAGTAAAATGTGTGTCATGAGCAAAATATGGGAAAAGCTCAAAATTGGCCAACCGCAGTTTGAAACTCCTGGATCATGGGCAGAAGGATTTGGACGTCATATTTGACATTATTCAATTTGTCCAAATCTGAAGGCATCTGACGTCAAATTTGACGTGCAGATCCTTCTGCGCGTGCTCCAAGAGTTTCAAACTGCAGTTGGAACAGTGCAAATATGTAGAGGACACCTCGTATGAAAAGATTTTAAGCTGGTAAGATCGTGGAAAACGCCTTCGTGGTGTCTTGGAGAATTTCTAAGAAATTTTTGGCTGGGAACCTACTGAACTACCCAAATTCAGGACCTTTTCTTCAAAAAAGCCGTTGCATTTTTTGCTCAAAAATGATTGGTTATCTAAAGTTTTCATTGAGGCCATTTCGAGTGTCTAACCTACTTTCGCAACGACGTTATTTCGTTTATTTTCCGACTTCGAAATCGGGAAATAGCACGTAAATTTCAAGGCGGATGATAATTGAATAATTTATAAAGGCATTAGGTCGTTCCACGCCCCATCCTTACACACGAACGCCATAAAAAATGTTATTTATCTACTTAAAAGATTTTAATTTTAAAAAAGATAAAATCGCCACTAAACTAAAGAGAAATAAGA
This sequence comes from Orius insidiosus, assembly GCA_014119065.1. NCBI lineage: Eukaryota > Metazoa > Arthropoda > Insecta > Hemiptera > Anthocoridae > Orius > Orius insidiosus. The sequence continues at coordinate 183,381 of JACGAQ010000030.1, read as the reverse complement.
GAAGCTACTGAGAGCCGACGGATCGATAGAACTCAAGTCACTCGAATGACAGAAAATGGACTTTTTTTTTAAATAAAAGACTATTACGTTTCAAAAATTCAGTTTTCTCTAAAACAGTATCCGATGTCTTTATAATAGAATAAAATCCCTTTTTGTCTTCGAATTTCACAACTTTATTTTTAAAAAAATGAAAATTACGCGGGAAAATAGGATTTTAAACTGATTTTCGTTGTTGCTGCTTTTGAGAAGAAACGCTATTTTTAACTAATCACGTTCTGTGGATAAAGGGCGCATGGGAGGCGAAATTAATTCAAGTGATAAACATTTGGGGAAGTGGATTTCCCTAGTGACGTTTCTAATTTAGTGGCTTGTCCGCCGATACCCCTGGTGGCTGAAGATGAAAAAAATTGGTCTTCTCGATCATTGGCTTATTCAATTAATTTTATGTCCGAAAATGAAAAGATCGTTCATGATGATCGTTAGCGTATCTATGAGGTAATTATGGAAGTAGAAAGTCGGTATTGAGCGCGAAAAAATCAAGAATGCCTTAAAATAGGGTAAAAAAGGGTTAATCGTCAGCTTAACAGTGGCTTAATCGTCAGCTGAACAGCCACCTAATCTTCAGCTAAACAGTAGCGTAATCGTCAGCTGAAGTCTTCTAATCTTTAGCTAAACAGAAGCTAATCGTCAGATCAACGGATCGTTGGATTGACTGTTAAAGAGTCACTCAATCGTCAGCTTAACAGTGGCATAATCGTCAACTTAACAGTCACTTAATCGTCAGCTATACAGTAGCATCGTCAGCTTAACAGTGGCTTAATCGTCAGCCACACAGTCACTTAATCGGCAGCTGAACAGCCACCTTATCTTCAGCTAAACAGTCGCTAAATCGTCAGCTAAACAGCCTGCTATTCTTCAGCTAAACAGTCTCTAAATCGTCAGCTGAACAGCCCCCTTATCTTCAGCTAAACAGTCGCTAAATCGTCAGCTAAACAGCCTCCGATAATGTTCAGCTAAGTGGCTAAAGCGTCTGTTAAACAGTAGCTTAATCTTCAGCCATACAGTCTCCTAATCTTCAGCAAAACAGTTAAATCGTCAGCTTAACAGTGGCTTAATCGTCAGCTCAATAGTCGCTTGATCGTCAGCTATACAGTCACCTAATCTACTGATAAACAGACACTAAATCGTCAGCTAACGATAGATCGTCGGATTGGCTGTTAAACAGTCACTTAATCGTCAGTTATACGGTCACTAAATCATCAGCTGAACAGCCTCCTATAATCTTCAGCTAAGTCGCTAAAGCGTCAGTTAAACAGTAGCTTAATCTTCAGCCATACAGTCCTCTAATCTTTAGCAAAACAGAAGCTAAATCGTCTGATAAACGGATCGCTGGATTGGCTGTTAAACAGTCACTCAATCGTCAGCTTAACAGTCGCTTAATCGTCAGCTATACTGTCTTCTAATCTTCAGCTAAACAGAAGCTAAATCGTCAGCTAAACGGATCCTTGTATTGGCTTTAAAGAGTCACTCAATCGTCAGTTTAACAGTCGCTAAGTCGTCAGCTGAACCTACAATCATACTGAACCTATAATCATCAGCTAAGTCGCTAAATCATCAGCTGAACAGCCTCCTATAATCTTCAGCTAAGTCGCTAAAGCGTCAGTTAAACAGTAGCTTAGTCGTCAGCTATACACTCCTCTAATCTTTAGCAAAACAGAAGCTAAATCGTCAGCTAAACGGATCCATGTATTGGCTGTTAAACAGTCACTCAATCGTCAGCTTAACAGTCGCTTAATCGTCAGCTTAACAGTCACTAAATCGTCTGCTGAGCAGCCTCCTAATCTTCAGCTAAACTGTCACTAAATCGTCAGCTAACGATAGCTCGTCGGACTGGCTGTTAAACAGTCACTTAGTCGTCAGTTAATCAGTTGGTAAATCGTCAGCTGAACAGCCTCCTAATACTCAGCTAAACAGCTTAATCGTCTGCTAAACAGCCTCTTATAATCTTCAGCTAAGTCGCTAAAGCGTCAATGAACAGTTACTCAATCGTCAGCTTAACAGTCGCTTAATCGTCAGTTTAACAGTCGCTTAGCAGAGTTGGCAAATCGTACTTCCAGTACAAAGTACAAAGTACAAGTATAGTAATTAAAAAATATGGCAAGTACAAGTACAGTTCTTGTACTTGTACTTGCCATAATTTTTTAAAAGTAGTTCATGTACTTGTACTTGCACAAGCACATCCAAGTCCATGTACTTGTACTTGTTCTGATAGTTATAAGAAAAGTACAATTACTTGTAATTGTACTTGAAATCTAAAACAAAAACAAGTACTTAATTGTACTTAGTACTTGTACTTAGTAAATATGGTGCAATGACATATCATCCCTTGTGTTTTCAGTTTGGTTTTCTCCGGTTTAAGGTAGACGGTAGAATTAGCAGCAATAAAAAGAAAAAAAAAATTAAAGATGAAGTATACGATGATCCGTTCTTGAGTTATTTATTTTATGTTATTTTTCCCGAACTGTACTTGTTGCACTTAAAGTACAAGTACCAATTACAAGTAAATGTACTTACAAGTTGAGAAAGACAAGTACAAGCCCAAGTACTTGAGATTGGTAGAGAACTGACGAATACAAGTACAAGTAGTTGTAATTGTTCTAAAATAAAATATTTACAAGTACTAGTACTTGTAATTGTACTTGACAATTACTTTAGTTGTACTTAAACGTTAAAAAACTCTCAATCAACTTCATCTTTCATTTATTGATGCTTCTTAAGTGATATTTTCTAATAACTTAGAAGTACTTGAAGCAAGTACTTATGTACGAATGTACTTAAGTACTTCCAACTCTGTCGCTTAGTCGCCTGCTTAATAGTCGCTTAATCGTCAGCTATACAGTCTCCTAATCTTCAGCAAACAGACACCAAATCGTTAGCTAACGATAGATCGTCGGATTGGCTGTTAAACAGTCACTTAGTCGTCAGTTAAACAGTAGCTTAATCGTCAGCTATACAGTCTCCTAATCTTCACCTAAATTGGCTATTTTGGTCCAAAAAAAGCACAAAAATCCGAGAAAACGCAATTTTTTGCATTTGAAAACCCCTAGATGGATGTATCGAAGATACAGTTAAGATAGAAGAACTAACCTTATTTTCTCGGTAGTACAATCATAAAAAATTCATTTAACAAACCATTGCCCTAGAATCGGGACGGATTGAAATAAAACATTTATGAGAAAATACCCGGAGACGTGAAACATTTAATTATCTAAAAGGTCGCTCGGTTATTATTAGTGTGCATTCCGCCTCTGAAAATCCTTCTTTCATAGATAACGGCCCTTAACGCTCGAGCCAACCAAGAACAATGCTTTTGATAAGAAAACGAGATCACTCCGATAACGTCATTGAATTACTTGAAAAGGAGGAAACCTTACGAATTTCAATTGGTGTACAGGGTGTCCCAGAGCGAAGTTATTCCTGAACCACCAAAATTGACTTTTTTTGTGAGTTCTGCCAAACTATTCAGTTGACATGGAGGAAAACCGGTTAACCAGTAGACGTCTGAAGGAAAACCGATTCTATATTTAGTAGTTGTAGGTTTAACTTAATTGAAGGAGCAATCTGGTTAATGGGAAATTATGCAAATCGACGAAATTGATTGCGTCCTATTGTTTAGCCGATCGATCTTTTGAGGAGAGGTGATAATTGAAGAGCAAATAAGCGAAAAGAGAGAGAGAGTGGGAGGAAAAAAAATAAGAGGGTTAAATTGATAAAAGAGGGGTAGCTCCTCGGAATTCTGACTCTTGAGAAATTTCCAATATCCACAGAGGAATGCGTAAATTACTCCAGAGAAGGGACGAATATCCAAATAATTATCTAGGTACCTAACTTATGAAGAAAAGTAAACGGGCGTTTAACTTTACTAGATTATTTGAGATGTTCTCAGGAGGCCAATATGGATTTTCAGGTAAACAGTTGTTAAATCGTCAGCTCAACAGTCGATAGATTGTTAGATTGGCAATTTAACAGTCGCTTAATTGTCAACTAAACTGTCGCTTAATCGTCAGCTAAACAGCCTCCTAATCTTCAGCTAAACAGTCGCTAAATAGTCAGCTAAACAATGGCTTAATTGTCACCTATGCAGTCTCCTAATCTTCAGCTAAACAAAAGCTAAATCGTCAGCTAAACAGTCGCTAAATCGTCAGCTATACAGTTCCCTAATCTTCAGGTAAACAGTCACTTAATCGCCAGCTTAACAGTCGCTTCAACGAAACAGTAGCTTAAACGTCAGCTATGCAGTCTCCTTATCTTCAGCCAAACAGTCGTTAAATCAACAGCTATACAGCCTCCTAATATTCAGCTAAACAGAAGCTAAATCGTCATCTCAACAGTCGATAGATCGTCAGATTGGCAGTTAAACAGTTGTCAACTAAACCGTCGCTTAATCGTCAGCTAAGCGATAGATCGGCGGATTGGCTGTTAAACAGTCTTTTAATCGTCAGCTTAACAGTTGCTTAATCCCAGATAAACAGCCTCCTAATCTTCAGCTAAACAGTCGCTCAATAATCAGCTAAACAATGGCTTAATTATCAGCAATAGTCCCTAATCTTCAGCTAAACAGTCGCCAAATCGTAAGCTAAACGGTCACTTAATCGTCAGCTTAACAGCCACTAAATCGTCAGCTATACTGTCTACTAATCTTCAGCTAAACAGAAGCTAAATCGTCAGCAAAACCATAGATGGTCGGATTGTCTGTTAAACAGTCGCTAAATCGTCAGCTAAACAGTAGCTTAATCGTCAGCTATGCAGTCTCCTTATCTTCAGCCAAACAGTCGTTAAATCGTCAGCTATACAGCCTCCTAATCTTCAGCTAAACAGAAGCTAAATCGTCATCTCAACAGTCGATAGATCGTCAGATTGGCAGATAAACAGTTGTCAACTAAACCGTCGCTTAATCGTCAACTAAGCAGCCTCCTAATCTTATCTTCAGCTAAAAAGTCGCTAAATCGTCAGCTAAACATTTCCCTAATCATCAGCTAAACAGTCACTTAATGTCAGCTTAACAGTCTCATAAAATCGTCAGCTTAACAGTCGCTTAATCTCAGATAAACAGCCTCCTAATCTTGAGCTAAACAATCACCAAATAGTCAGCTAATCAATGGCTTAATTGTCACCTATACAGTCTCCAAATCTTCAGCTAAACAAAACCTAAATCGTCAGCTAAACTAGGTGTTCGGATTGTCTGATAAACAGTCGCTAAATCGTCAGCTAAACAGTAGCTTAATCGTCAGCTATGCAGTCTCCTTATCTTCAGCCAAACAGTAGCTTAATCGTCAGCTATGCAGTCTTCCAATCTGCAGCTAAACAGAAGCTAAATCGTCAGCTATGCAGTCCCTAATCTTCAGCTACACAGTCGCTAAATCGTCAGCTAAACGATAGATCGTCGGATTGGCTGTTAATCAGTACTTAGGCGTCAACTAAACAGTTGCTTAATCGTCAGAAATTGCTTAATCGTTAGCTAAAAAGTCTTTTAGCTGCTCCTGCTTTTTTTGTACCTATCCTATCTCCTCCAGTTTCCTAAAACCATCCATAGAGAATTTCACAATAACTTCCTTTGAGGGAATTAACAACTCGGGAATTCAGAAAGATTCAGAGAAATTTCAAATCCGGCCTGTGGGTGCAATTTAAAATAAGGAAATGAATATTTTTGCCCGGTTTACAGTCCTCCACTGGGAGTAACGTCCGTTCCGTTTTAATGAATGCTAATTAACCTTCCCGAAGCGACCGTTCCGCTCTTGAAAATGAAACAAAAACAAAACCTCTGATAACTGAACAGGTTGAAATGATAATTGAAGATATAAAAATTGAGGCGCTCCGGGTACGAAGGGCGAACTCAACATCGGACAAATTTTTTTCTTTTCATTTTCAGATTCTAGACCTCTTGGTGAATACACTCAAATAATTTTTATGTTGAGTTCGCCCATTTTTCCCCTTTAAATACGTAAAAACCGATATGCGGCAAAGCCCTAACTGCGATATCCGAGCGGGTACGAAGGGCGAACTCCACATCCTAGTCCACAACCCTCACTCCTTTTCCCATTCCAGGACATGACTTTTCTGTTGAGTTCGCCCGTAACATAAAACTTTAAAATGCGAATATCTCGAAACTGCGTTTTGTTGAGTTCGCCCTTCGTACCCGGAGCGCCTCAATTATTGTCTGAATTACTAAATTGATTTTTAAAAAAGTTATAAAATCAAGTTTGACGAAAGAATATTTCAAAACTTCTGGATGTGCAGCTAAAAGCTGTTTAGCTGACAATTAGGAGACTGTTTAGCTGACGATCTAGCTAGATTTAGATCAGCTGGATGCAATAGATTAGATTGACGAAGTCAGTTTTACATTTTTGGACATGAAATCGGGCAATTTGTGGGAGAAAAGAAATCTATGGAATCATTATACCAAAATATTCGAATGAAAAGTTATCTTTTTCATAAAGATATATTCATGTCAGCTAAATGCTGTTTAGCTGACAATTAGGAGACTGTTTAGCTGACGATCTAGCTAGATTTAGATCAGCTGGATGCAATAGATTAGATTTACGAAGTCAGTTTTACATTTTTGGACATGAAATCGGGCAAATTGTGGGAGAAAAGAAATCTATGGAATCGTTATACCAAAATATTCGAATGAAAAGTTATCTTTTTCATAAAGATATATTCATGTCAGCTAAATGCTGTTTAGCTGACAATTAGGAGACTGTTTAGCTGACGATCTAGCTAGATTTAGATCAGCTGGATGCAATAGATTAGATTTTCGAGGTCAGTTTTACATTTTTGGACATGAAATCGGGCAATTTGTGGCAGAAAAGAAATCTATGGAATCATTATACCAAAATATTCGAATGAAAAGTTATCTTTTTCATAAAGATATATTCATGTCAGCTAAATGCTGTTAAGCTGACAATTAGGAGACTGTTTAGCTGACGATCTAGCTAGATTTAGATCAGCTGGATGCAATAGATTAGATTTACGAAGTCAGTTTTACATTTTGGACATGAAATCGGGAAATTTGTGGGAGAAAAGAAATCTATGGAATCATTATACCAAAATATTCGAATGAAAAGTTATCTTTTTCATAAAGATATATTCATGTCAGCTAAATGCTGTTTAGCTAACAATTAGGAGACTGTTTAGCTGACGATCTAGCTAGATTTAGATCAGCTGGATGCAATAGATTAGATTTACAAAGTCAGTTTTACATTTTTGGACATGAAATCGGGCAATTTGTGGGAGAAAAGAAATCTATGGAATCATTATACCAAAATATTCGAATGAAAAGTTATCTTTTTCATAAAGATATATTCATGAGTTTCATCTTTTTTCCAGAAAGACCTTTGAACGTTTTATTAAAGTAAATGTTGGTGACAGGAACAAAGTTTGATAACTTTATTAAAAACATTGATGGGTTTTCAGAAGAAAACTGCGGTTATCTACGAGGGAGTTAGGGCGATGAATCCGCCCACATCTCGCCTACGTGGAGGAAAATGTTATTTTAGAGGAAAATTCGTATCTAGTTCAATTTATTGTGAAAGAAAATAAAAATCGCCGTCCTTTAACGGTTTAACATTGTGTAACGAAGGGAAAGCATTCTAGCCTTGTGTAACGACTGTCAAAAGATTTTTCCGTCATGCCCTACTTTAAAACAGTATTGCCAACTTAAAGATTTTTTTTATTAACGATCGACCTTAAAAGCTTTCCGCTGTTTACATCAATTATAATCAATTTCCCTTTCAACAAAAAAACCTTTTACAACCTTTTACTTATAAAAATATTATTTTTTAATGAAAAATTGTTATCACTTCATTATTCAAATAAAATCGCCAACTTTTAAATTAACTTTTTGCGTAAAAACTTTTCATATCAAGCTGTTTTTTCATGGAAAAGTTATGGAAAACTTTAAATTGTCATTTCGTTGGCGAGATGATAAAATCGTGTGTCGGCGTCCTTTAAATTAAGGGAAAAATCGGATTTTCCTTTTAAAGAGAGAGGAGGGTTCCGATCGAGTTAAGGAGAAAAGCGATAGACGATAAACGAAATTGAACGCGGGGCAAACGATCTTGGCTTTCTTTCAAATTTGGGCTGAAGGAAGCAGGTTCAAATCCCGCTGGGGCAAAACTTTTTCTGCTTTCACCATCAAGTTTTTTTGAAATTCGCAAAAATGGTGGAGATATGTCTATCTAAAGTTTAGTTTTTCCGGGACAAAGTACGGCCGGAATTTTCATCCGATTTTCACTAAATTTTCACGAAATCTTACTTTTATAGATAACTAAATTTGAGAGCATTTTTTGAAATTTGCGAAAATGGCGGAGATCTGTCTGTCTAAAGTTTTGATTAATGCGCTACGGCATATAATCAGCGGTCCGATAATCACCAAATATTCAACAAGTTTATTGAGACAAAATACAACGGAGGGGGAAGTATAAGGGAGGGGAAGTATAAAAGAGGGGGAGTATAAGGCAGGGAAAGTATAGAGGAGGGGGAACTATAACGGAGGGGGAAGTTTTTTGTTTAGAACTTAGCAAATTTTTCGAAAAAAAAAAAAAAAAAAAGTTCGAAAAAAAACTCGGAAAATTTTTTGGAAAAAAAACTTCCCCCTCCCTTATACTTCCTCTCCCTTACACTTCCCCTTCCTTATACTTCCCCATCCTTTATACTTTCCCTCCGTTCGTTATACTTTCGTTCCCTTATACTTCCCCCTCCATATTGTTACTTCTCTTTAAGGAAGTTTTCGTTGGAAGCTCTTCAAACCAGTACTTTGAAAATTTTTCCTAGTTTTTTTTTCGAAAAATTTTTTGGGTTTTCTTTTTTAAATTTGCGCTTTTTAACTTTTTTTTCTGAAAAATTTTCTAATTTCTTTTTCTTCGAAAATTTTTCCAAGTGTCAAGGTAGAAATAATGGGCTCTTTGGCCTACGGATGTGCCTCTCGTAATGGGTAGAAGTATGAAATTTCTCCCTACTAAAAAAAAATTAATAATTAAAAAGTGGCAATTTCTTACACCAAAAATTCGTCAAAAATATAAGGAGTAATTGGTGAAAATTTGGTGAAAATCGGACCAACGGTTCGGCCGAAGCGAATTTTTTAAAATTTCAAACAGACATATCTCAGCCATTTTTTCGAAATTCAAAAATCGCCCTCGTTTCTTGTTCACCGACTAAAGAAAATTTGGTGAAAATCTGGTGAAAACTGTGGCAGTAAAGTGTTCCGGAAAAACTACGGCCGGCCGGGACCACAGACAAAGTTGAGATCGGTATAGATCCATATTCGAATAACCCTCCGGAGTCTGGAAGACCCCCAAAAACCCGACGTGGAGGGTATCACAATAACTTCTTTAAGTTAAAAATTTAGAGTAGGGATAAATTTGGGATGTTTACACGTATTTCGCCTGTCTGGATGGGCGAAAACTTTAATTTTTTCCACCTTCATACATTATTTTTGATGTTAAAGACAAAAAACTACTACTTTTCCCTACTTCCAGACTAGTTTTACATGCACTTTAATTAAAAGTTAATCGTACTATCGTGTAGCAATGCAATTTTCCATCCCCTCATTATTTTCATGTATTGCAAAACTGTATAATCTCATCGCCGTACTTTTTCATCTTCCTCCCTCAAGGGAAAAATGCACATTTTACGCCGGAAGTTTATGTTAAATTGCGAAAATTTAGTAAATAAATTTCATAAAATTGTTCTAAAAAAATATAAAAAATTTTATTAATCCAGGATTCCGGTATTTTCCAGTTTTATGTTATGTAATGGTCTTAAAAATATTCTAATTTCTAAAGTTACGCTGGAATGATATTAAATTCCTTCCTATATAAAAAAAAATATATTTTTTTTTTAAAATTTTGTTTTAAACTAAGTAAAAAATGTTTGTTATAAAAATTGTTTTTCTTCTTTTTTCGTACTATAAGATAGGTAGGGAAATTTTGTGTTTAGGGAAATTTTAGGAAAATGGGAAGCTGTATTAAAAAAAAATTACCTGTTGATCTAGATTGGATTTATGAGCGTCCAAAATGTAGCTTTTTCGGTAGCGGACGTCGTAGTCGTCATAATCTTTGGTTCTGACATCTTCAAAAAAGGAAGAAAAGTCTATTTCCCGTTAGAAAAGAGAATTCCGAAGGTTTTGTCGCTTTTTTCTGACTTGAGGGAAAAGCGGTGGGAAAACAACGAAAGGAAAAAAAACCGAGAGGTGCGAGCCGACCGTAGCTACGGGAACGAAGTGGGACGTCGGACTGATTACGTAATCGGAGTCCTACTCCTACAGGAACCCGAAAAGCGGGTGGGCGTCGGGGTGGGGATGCGTCAGATCACTGCGCCTCCGATCGGTCTGGAAAGCCTGGAAAATTTGACTCAAGGCCTCTTTTTTCACCTAAAAGACTCCTCATTATTCTCTATGTATAAGAAAATCGGCTATTTTTGTATGAGAAAACACATTTATGACGTCACTTATCACCCCAATCTGACAAAAGTAGCAACCGTACATCCTGAAATCAACAAAAAGAAGCTGGGAAGCTAGAAGAGGTCTTAGGCCCATATTTATAAACGTTTTTTAAGGGACCCTTTTCTCAAGGTTACCTTTTAAGGGACCCTTTTCTCAAGGTTACCTTTTAAGGGACCCTTTTCTCAAGGTTACCTTTTAAGGGACCCTTTTATAAAGGTTTCCTTTCAAATCCTTCCTTGAGGTTATTCGTATACAGTATAATGAACTTCCCTTGAAGTGATCAGTTCCTTCAAAGAAAAGGAATCCTTCAGATTTCCAAGTTCTTTTGTTTTTCCCAAGGTGCCTTAAGAGGTCTTCAAGAGGAGGGCTCTCATTGGCTGATGATAACAAAGTCCTTGATAACCTTATTATAACCTAAACTGAAAAGAGATGTTCAGGTACTCTTTTGTTTCCTTTTAAGGAACCCTTTACTCAAGGTTTCCTTTAAAATCCTTTCTTGAGGTTATTTGTATACAGTATAATATGAACTTCCCTTGAAGTGATCAGTTCTTCTAAGAAAAGGAATCCTTCAGATTTCCAAGTTTTTTTGTTTTTCCCAAGGTACCTTAAGAGGTCTTCAAAAGGAGGGCTCTCATTGGCTGATGATAACACAATCCTTGATTTAAACCTTATAACAGTTATAACCTAAACGAAAAAAGGATGTTCAGGTACTCTTTTGTTTCTTTTAAGGAACTCTTTACTCAAGGTTTCCTTTAAAATCCTTCCTTGAGGTTATTTGTATACAGTATATGAACCTCCCTTGAAGTGATCAGTTACTTCAAAGAAAAGGAATCCTTCAGATTTCTAAGCTTTTTTTTTTTTGTTTTATTCAAGGTACCTTAAGAGGTTTTCAAAAGGACGGCTCTCATTGGCTGATGATAATAAAATCCTTGATAACCTTATAACCTAAACGGAAAAGGGATGTTCAGGTACTCTTTTGTTTCCTTTTAAGGAACACTTTACTCAAGGTTTCCTTTAAATCCTTCCTTGAGGTTATTTGTATACAGTTTATGAACCTCCCTTGAAGTGATCAGTTCCTTCAAAGAAAAGGAATCCTTCAGATTTCCAAGTTCTTTTGTTTTCTCAAGGTACCTTATGAGGTCTTCAAAAGGAGGGCTCTCATTGGCTGATTTAAACCTTATAACCTAAACGGAAAAGGGATGCTAAGGTACTCTTTTGTTTAAAGAAAGAAGAGTTTTCAAGGAACCCTTTTCTCAAGGTTTCCTTTAAAATCCTTCCTTGAGGTCATTTTGTATTTACGAATCACCCTTGAAATGATCTGTTCCTTCAAATAAAAGGAATCCTTACGTTTTAAGGTGGCTATTGAGTTACCTGAACGGAGGGCTCTGATTGGCTGATATCATAATCCTTGATTTTTGAAAACTCTTAGCATGAAGGACCAGGGTTCAATCCTAGGATGTGCAGAAAATTTTTAATAAAAATAATATTTTCGGAAAAATTATTACCATACAACTGTTGCTCCTGAAAAATGGAAGAAGCCTTCTCCGGGCACATCCTGTAAAAAATGAAGAAAAATTTTTTTATACTCTTCTGATGACGTCATCTGTGTGACTCACTAACCATGTATGGCAACTCCCCAATATTTTGAAGGTTACATTACGGTTTACATTTTGTTATTTTTCTCAAGTTACAAATAAATTTTTGAAATGAATGACCAAGAATTAGAAAGAATTCGATCAAAACGGCTTGCCGAGCTCTCCGGCCAGGTAATTTGTAGAATTGATTTTTTTTTAAATAATTTGCATTTTGAAAAGTCACGTGTCTGTCTGAGATTTATTTTATTACACACCTAGGGTGGAAAATGACCGAAAAATTGCTTAAATAAAAATCTGGCTGAAAATTCCTCTGTTATAGCAACTAGGGGTAACATACAGGCTGCCGGGGCGAAGGCCGCAACTAGGTGTAGCTACCAAAAGAAGTTTTAAATCTTACTTTTGAGGATTTTCATGAAGAAAAAAAACTTGATGAAATTGTCTATTAGATATTAATTAATCTTAAATTGTAGGGTGGTAGACCTGGCGGGGGTTTCAACCCTGAAAACCAGAAGGCGATGGAAGAAAAGCAGAAAGAAGCCGAGCAAAGGAAACAAGATTTGATCTCGACAATTTTAAGCCAGTTTGCTCTCTCTAGACGTAAATATAAGTAATTTATGATTTACTTAATCTATGATTATTTTTAGTTAATACGCTAAAAGCAGGAAAGCCTGAAAAGGGCCGTATGGTCGAACAGATTCTCATCCAGATGTTCGAAAGGGGTCAGATTAGGAGCAAATTGGACGACGACGAATTTAAAAACCTCCTTGAAACTATTAGCTCTCAAACACAAAAAGAAACCAGAATTAAGGTACTTTAAAATTAGTTAAATATCTTAATAAACTTTTTTTTTATAGTTCGACCGAAGAAGACATGCCATGGATTCCGATGATGACCTTGACCTCGACGTCTAGTCTCGCACACATTCTCACTAATTTGTAATTAAAAATAACGACTAATTTGAGGAATGTTTTGTAATATTTTAATAAAAACAATTGTTTCTAATAATATTTATTGCAAAAATTTGTTTTAGAAAATGTAAGAACGCTCAAAATGGTGTTTTTTGCCAGAAAGTTTCTTATAAGGGTGTTTAAACGCTATAAAAAGCGTATCCGAGATGGGAAAATGCAGAAAATCTTGTTAAAAGGGAGTTTATCATAGGGAATACGACCTTGAAACGCTCAAAATAGTGTTTTTTGCCAGAAACTTATCTTATAATATCAAACATATAATATCTATAAGGGTGTTTATATGCTGGAAAAAGGCAGAAAATCTTGTAAAAAGGGTGTTTATTGCGAGGAAAACGACCTTAAAACGCTCAAAATGGTGTTTTTTGCCATAAAGTTATCTTATATGGGTGTTTTACCGCTAAAAAATTCATCTGAGCTGGAAAAAGGCAAAAGGTCTTGTAAAAAGGGTGTTTACTGTGAGGGAAACGACCTTAAAACGCTAAAAATGGTGTTTTTGGGCTGAAACTTTCTTACAAGGTGCTTAAACGCTAAAAAAAAGTGCAGGGTTTTATTTGCCTGAAACTTATCTCATAAGGGTGTTTAAATGCTAAAAAAAAACGCATCTAAGCTGGAAAAAGGCATAAAATCTTGTAAAAAGGGTGTTTATTGTGAGTAAAACGACCTTGAAGCGCTCAATATGGTGTTTCTGGGCTGAAACTTATCCTATAAGGGTGTTTAAACGCTAAAAAAAAGCGCATCTGAGCTGGAAAAAGGCAGACAATCTTGTAAAAAGGGAGTTTATTGTGGGGAAAACGACCTTGAAAAGCTCAAAATGGTGTTTTTGGGCTAAAACTTATCTTATTAGGTGTTTAAACGCTAAAATAAAGCGCATCTGAGCTGGAAAAAGGCAGACAATCTTGTAAAAAGGGTGTTATTGTGGGAAAAAAACGAACTTGAAACGCTCAAAATGGTGTTTTTCTGCTGAAACTTATCTCATATAGGTGTTTAAACGCTAAAAAAGCGAATCTGAGCTGAAAAAAGGCAGAAAATCTTGTAAGAAGAGTGCTTATTGTGAGAAAAACGACCTTGAAACACTCAAAATGGTGTTTTTGGGGTGAAACTTATCTTATAAGGTGTTTAAACGCTAAAAAAGCGCATCTGAGCTAGAAAAAAGGCATAAATCTTGTGAAAAGGGTGTTTATTGTGGGGAAAACAACCTTGAAAAGCTCAAAATGGTGGTTTTGGGCAGAAACTTATCTTATAAGGTGTTTAAACGCTAAAATAAAGCGCATCTAAGCTGGAAAAACGCAGAAATTTTTTAAAAAGGGTGTTTATTGTAGGAGAAACGACCTTGAAACGCTCAAAATGGTGATTATGGGCTGAAACTTATCTCATAAAGGTGTTTAAACGCTAAAAAAAGCGTATCTGAGCTGGGAAAAAGGCAGAATATCTAGTAAAAAGGGTGTTTATTGTGGGAAAAACGACCTTGAAACGCTCAAAATGGTGTTTTTCTGCTGAAACTTATCTCATAAAGGTGTTTAAACGCTAAAAAAGCGTATCTGAGCTGGGAAAAGGCAGAATATCTAGTAAAAAGGGTGTTTATTGTGGGAAAAACGACCTTGAAAAGCTCAAAATGGTGTTTTTAGGCTGAAACTTATCTTACAATGGTGTTTAAACGCTAAAATAAAGCGCATCTCAGCTGGAAAAAGGCAGAAATTTTTTAAAAAGGGTGTTTATTGTGGGAAAAACGACCTTGAAACGCTCATAATGGTGTTTTTCTGCTGAAACTTATCTCATAGAGGTGTTTAAACGCTAAAAAAGCGAATCTGAGCTGGAAAAAGGCAGAAAATCCTGTAAAAAGGGTGTTTGTTGTGAGGAAAACGACCTAAAAACGCTCAAAATGGTGTTTTTAGGCTGAAACTTATCTTACAAGGGTGTTTATCACTTTGCCAGGTGGAACAAATAACCGAAAATCCTGTATAAAGGGTGTTTCTAGGACTAAGACATTGAAATGGTGAAAATGGTGTTTTCAGGGCTGGAAAAAGTACCACACATCCTGGGGAAATGGGTGTTTTTTGACCTTGAAACGCTGAAAAAAGCGTTTATGAGCTGGAATATGGCGGAAAAATCTTGTAGAAAGGGAGTTTTTTGTGAGAAAACGACTTTGAAACGCTCAAAATGGTGTTTCTTGGCTAAAACTAAAGACATTTATAATAGCTTTGTTCCAACCGAGTTTCAAGCTGCGGTTGGAACAAAGATAATATTGGCGAGTGGACAAATACATGGAGGTAAGATGGGGAAAATACCGAAATTCCTGTAAGAAGAGTTCCTCTAGGCGAAAAAAACATCTAAAAAAAGGTGTTTTGAGCAGAAAAGAAAACAGAAAATCCTGTAAAAAACGGTGTTTTTTTGGGGGCCATTTATAATTGAAAAAACGCCTAATTTGAAGAATTTAGTGTAATATTTTAATTGAAACAATTGTTTCAAATTATTTTTTCATAATTTTAAATAAAACCGCCAAAATCTAGCATTGATTGTTTTTCTTTCTTTATTCTATCTTTCAGCTTTGATTAAAAAATGTTAAAATAAGTTTATAAAGATTTTTATAATCTAATTTTAAAGAGAAAATTTAAATGATTAATTTGTTGAATTTTTCAAACTAGGATTTAGAGGGCGGTGTATTTTCCAGCTTTGACTGAACCTCAGCCGGAGTTCCATTTTTGTGCTGATATACTTCTTGGTAATTGATCCTCAGGTATTATAATCAATTTGTTCTAATTATATTTGTGAATAGAATAAGAAAAATGAATGGTTTTGAGATAGATTCGAATAATTGAGTGTGTTGAGATAGCCATAAAAAATGTAAAAAAGGTTGCCGTTACTGTCTCTTATGGGAAGCAGTTTCTGTGTGTAGGTACTGCGATGAACAGGTCGAAAGTGGAGGAGGAGGAGTCGAAAGAAGGCGGTAGCTCGTCGAACGCCTTCAAAAACGACGGAACTTTCATGGAGATGTTCAAGAAGATGCAGGAGGAGAAGGAGGAGAAAGAGAAAGAAAAAGAGGTGAAAGAAGAAGAGAAGAAAGTATTAAAGCAACCGCTTTTCGGTAAGAGGCGCGGTGGGCGGAAGCTTCCGACGGGAAAAGTCAAAAAGCCCAAAATGCCGTCGGAAGCCGACGGGCCGATCACCAAAGACGCCTGGTCCGTCTACCTCGAAGAAGTCCGTCGCTACAAAGAAACCACATGCGAAGAAGACGGTAAAACAAGGCCTCTTGTCAAATAACGTTTATTTATTTGTAATAAAGGAAGTATATTATAATTTGTAGATAACTTGTATAATAATATCTTTTTTTTGTACAGGGTGATCCTGAGTTTCCAGCCGAAGATCTCAAAAAGATATTCCGATCGGAATATCATCTGGAACCAGCATCACCCTCTCAGGCCATTTTATTTTTCCTAGGTCTTTTATTGTGATAATTTAAGATTTTCCTATTTGTAAATGCATTTTTATGGCTATCTTATCGATTTTCTCTTTTTTAAGACGTATTAATAAACAAAAAAGTTTTTAATTAAATCGTTTTTTTCTTGACATTCGAATCTATTTCAAAACGCCGATTGGGAATTATTTAAATGTATTTTTTGTTGTCTTAATTTTGTTTTTAGGATGCCACCGATGGCAGTTATGGCAGCTTCGAAGAAAGAAAGTCAGCCCGAACTTCAAACGGCTCCGTTCGACCCAAGATTTCCCAACCAAAATCAAGCCAAGTATAAAATTCGTTACCAAAAACAAAAACATTACTCCATTTAATAAGTCTGTCAAGAATATCCTTCGGGCCGATTCACCAGTTTTTGTAGAAAGACAAATTTTGCGCCAATTTTTTTCACGTTTTCTTATGGATTTTAGCCAAAAAACATGTATTTTGTTCAGTGTTGGCCATAATCATAATGATGATTATGATTTTAATCATGTATTTATGAGTTGTAATAATGATTATAATTGTCATCAAAAATCTTAAATTTGTAATTACAATCATAATTACATTCCTAATCACAATTTTGTTTATAATAATGTAATGTAATCATACTTTTTTGTCATGATTACGCTTGTAATCATACTTTTTGTCATGATTACGCTTGTAATCATACTTTTTGTCATGATTACGCTTGTAATCATACTTTTTGTCATGATTACGCTTGTTATCATACTTTTTCTTATGATTACGCTTGTAATCATACTTTTTTCTCATGATTACGCTTGTAATCATACTTTTTTCTCATTATTACGATCGTTATAGGATTTTATTGTGTAATTCTGCTCCTAAATACCACTTTTTTTGTAATTACAATATTTTGCAATAGTTGTTATTATTGTATTTCTTTGATATTGAATGTTTTCCACTAAATAATATAAGTGGGCCACTAAACAATGTAAGAAACATCAATATTAGTGAAACAGTTATAAAAACTATTTTAATAATATTTTTAAAAAGTGGTATTTAGGTGCGGAATTACACAAAAAAGTATAATCACGAGTGTAATCATGAAAAAAAAAAGTATGATTAAAAGCGTAATCATGAAAAATAGTATGATTACGAGCAGCGTAATTATAAAAAGTTGTGATTACGAGCGTAATTATAAAAAGTTGTGATTTTGAATGTAAATTACGATTATAATTATAATCACATATTCAATGTTTGTGATTACTATTATAATCGTAATCACATATTCGTTGTTTTGATACATCTAATGGAAATTTTTTGGTGGATAAACAACCACTGTTAAATTTAAATTTGAAGGATAAAAACAGGAAGGAAGAAGAGATTACAAAAATTTGCCCCGAGCAGGACTCGAACCCGCATCTCCAGAACTGATCTCCGTCGTGCTAACCATTACACCATCGAGGACGAGTAATGGTACGCACTACGGGGAGATACCTCAAGGCTGTCATTATCTCAACCGCTCTGGCGCTTATTTTCAAATCTCTTCAACCTTATATTCCTTATTTCTTATAATTTAAATATTCCCGCACGATTTTTATTAATCGATAGATTTTCTCGAAAGTCCTTCAACCAGAGGTATTCCATTCGAGACACCGCGTAATTCAAACTTTAAGTTGCTTAACCTGATTTTTAATCCCTTAAATAGTCTTCCCGACGAGGTGACGTAATGATACATCTAATGGAAATTTTTTTGGTGGATACCTCGAATGGAATACCTCTGGTTGAAGGACTTTCGAGAAAATCTATCGATTAATAAAAATCGTGCGGGAATATTTAAATTATAAGAAATAAGGAATATAAGGTTGAAGAGATTTGAAAAATAAGCGCCAGAGCGGTTGAGATAATGACAGCCTTGAGGTATCTCCCCGTAGTGCGTACCATTACTCGGCCTCGATGGTGTAATGGTTAGCACGACGGAGATCAGTTCTGGAGATGCGGGTTCGAGTCCTGCTCGGGGGCAAATTTTTGTAATCTCTTCTTCCTTCCTGTTTTTATCCTTCAAATTTAAATTAAAATTTATATTCGTTGTTTGTGATTACAATTATAATCATAATCACATATTCAATGTTTGTGATTACAATTCTAATCGTAATAATTACAGATCATGATTATAATCATAACTATGATTATGCCCAATACTGATTTTGTGAATTGCCCTTTAAAGGAGGATTTTTGGTGCAAACAATGCCTATTATTTCTCACAGCTCCTTCTGAAAATACTGTTGGGGGGGGGGGACCTTGTGTTTCTGAGCTGGAAAGTTGAGCAAAAAATTCTGTGAAAAGGGTGTTTTTTGCACCACTATTTTGAAACGCTTGAAAGGAGACTGAAAATCCTGTAAAAAGGGTGTTTCTTGCACCAAAATTTCAATAGCGCCAAATGGCGTTTCTTGGTGGGGCAAAAAAAGGTCTAAAGCCTATAGAATCTCCTAAATAAAAGGCGCTTCTTTTACCTAAATTTTTAAATGCTCAAACTGGCGTTTCTCAGTTAATAAAAACACCGAAAATCCCGTAAAAAGGGTGTTTCTTGCACCAAAATTTCTCAATGGCGTTTCTTGGTGGGGCAAAAAAAAAGGCCTAAAGCCTACAGAATCCACAAATTACCTAAATTTTTAAATGCTCAAACTGGCGTTTCCCAGCTAATAAAAACACCGAAAATCCCGTAAAAAGGGTGTTTCTTGCACCAAAATTTCTCAATGGCGTTTCTTGGTGGGGCAAAAAAAAGGCCTAAAGCCTACAGAATCCACAAAAAAAGGAGCTTCTTTCACCGAAATTTTTAAACGCTCATACTGGCGTTTCTCAGCTAAAAAACACCAAAAATCCTGAAAAAGGGTGTTCCTTGCACCAAAATTTTTCAATAGCGCCAAATGGCGTTTCTAGGTGGGGCAAAAATAGGTCCAAAGCCTATAGAATCCAGAAAAAAGGCACTTCTTTCTCGTAAATTTGTAAACGCTCAAACTGGCGTTTCTTAGCTAAAAAACACCAGAATCTTGCAAAAAGGGTGTTTTTCGCACCAAAATTATTCAAATGGTTAAATTGGTGCTTCTCGAGTTGGAAAAAAGGTCCAAAAGCCTGTGAAAAAAGGCAGTTTATTTCAACAAAATAATTCAACACTCAAAATAGTTTTACTTAGCTTGGGGGAAAAATCGAAAATTCTAAAAAAACTCCCTCAAATATTGTTTTTTAGTTGGCAAAAGGCCAAAAATCCTGTAAAATGTTTCAAAAGTTTTAAACGCTCAAACTGTGTTTCTTTGCTTGAAAAACGCCAAAAATACTGTCACGAGGGTGTTTTTTGGGCAAGAACATTTAAGCGTAAAAAATGGTGTTTCTCAAAGGCCGACTAAATTTTAAAACTGGTGTTTTTGGGACAAAAAGAAACCTTGAACTGCTTAAATGGTGTTTCTTAGATTGAAAAAAAGCCAAAAATCCTGCAAAAAGAGCGAATATCAATCAAAAAAATTGAAACGCTCCAAACGGTGTTTCTCAGCCGGAAAAAGGGCAGAAAAAATTGCAAAATTGGTGTTTCTAGGACAAAAAAAAACCCTAGGAAAGGCTCCTCAGCTGAAAAAAAGGCTGAAAATCAATTATTAATTGCTATAATTTTGTTTTTCAGGTATTGCTACCAAAGCTACATCGATTTCCATAGATGTCGGAAGGTGAAAGGGGAGAGCTACGAGCCGTGCAACTATTTTCAACGCGTTTATCGCTCCATGTGCCCGAATGCATGGACTGATAAGTGGGACGGTCAAATCGACGAAGGGACCTTCCCCGGTAAAATTTAAAGTCTCCGCTAAAAAACCGAGGAGATACTTAAAACATAAAATTCCTAGTATGACGTCGTTATAACCTTTTTTTTTCATTTCACATTGAAATTCTTTGTCATATTTTATGTATAAACTGTATAGTTAAAAAATAAAACTTTTTTTTGTCCTCATTCTCCTTTTTTTTTATGTTATTCCTAGCTGTCCTAGGTGTCTCTTGGCTGAAAAAAAACACCTATAAACGCCCTTAAAGGTGTTTCTTACACAGAACACCCAAAATGTGTTTCACGCCTAAAAAAAGACCGAAAATTCTGCAAAATGGGTGTTTTAGGACAAAAGCCTTTAATTAATTTTAAAAAAAGTTGGCTGAAAAAAAAAACACCTTTAAACGCCGTTAAAGGTGTTTCTTACACAGAACACCCAAAATGTGTTTCTCGCCTAAAATTAAGACCGAAAACTCTGCAAAATGGGTGTTTTAGGATAAAAACCTTTAAAAAAAATGTTTTTTGGCCTCACTCTTTTTTGTATGTTATTCCTAGGTATCTCTTGGCTAAAAAAGACCTTTAAACGCCCTTAAGGTGTTCCTTACACAGATCACCCAAAATGTGTTTCTCGCCTAAAAAAATGACCGAAAATTCTGCAAAATGGGTGTTTTAGGACAAAAACCCTAAAAAAATGTTTTTGGGCTCATTCTACTTGTTTTGTTTGTTATTCCTAGCTGTCCTAGGTGTCTCTTGGCTGAAAAAGTTCTTTAAACGCCCTTAAAGGTGTTTCTTACACAGAACACCCAAAATGTGTTTCTCACCTAAATAAAAGACCGAAAATTCTGCAAAATGGGTGTTTTTAGGACTAAAGCCTTTAATTAATTTTAAAAAAAGTTGGCTGAAAAAAAAAACACCTTTAAACGCCGCTAAAGGTGTTTCTTACGCAGAACACCCAAAATGTGTTTCTCGCCTAAAATTAAGACCGAAAACTCTGCAAAATGGGTGTTTTTAGGATAAAAACCCTAAAAAAAAATGTTTTTGGCCTCACTCTTTTTTGTATGTTATTCCTAGGTATCTCTTGGCTAAAAAAAGACCTTTAAACGCCCTTAAGGTGTTCCTTACACAGATCACCCAAAATGAGTTTCTCGCCTAAAAAAATGACCGAAAATTCTGCAAAATGGGTGTTTTTAGGACAAAAACCCTAAAAAAAATGTTTTTTGGGCTCATTCTACTTGTTTTGTTTGTTATTCCTAGCTGTCCTAGGTGTCTCTTGGCTGAAAAAAGTTCTTTAAACGCCCTTAAAGGTGTTTCTTACACAGAACACCCAAAATGTGTTTCTCACCTAAAAAAAAGACCGAAAATTCTGCAAGATGGGTGTTTTTAGGACAAAAACCCTTAAAAATAATGTTTTTTGGCAAGAAAAATTAGAAAATCCTATTAAAAGGTGGTTTCAAGGACAAAAACCTTGAAAAGCTCAAATGATGTCTCTCGGTGAAAAAATTAGAAAAACAAACCGGAAAACGAGAAATTTGCTTGATTTTGATCAAAAAATGATGAAAAAACTGTCAAAAAAACCAATAAAACTGAGTTTTTTTTAGGACAAAAAGGATGTTTCTGGAAGAAAGAGCGAAGAACTTACCACAGAACCGACGCTTCTATTTTCCCGCCAAATTAACAAGCTACCAACACAATTCAAACAGTGTTGGACTGTAAGTTTAGTAACCTTCTTTACAGGTAACACTTGTTTTTAAAAATATTTAGAAATAACCGTTGTTTATAAAACGTGAAATGAAAATCGCGGTCGAAGGATGCGCCCATGGAAAACTTCAGGATATCTACGATACCATCGAAAAACTAGAAAAGAAAAATGATTTTAAAATCGACCTTCTCATCTGCTGTGGTGATTTCCAGTCGACCAGAAACTACCAAGATTTGGAAAGTATGGCCGTCCCAAATAAGTATAAAGAACTAGGATCATTTCCATGGTAAGTAAATAATCACAGAAGGATTTTACGTCAAATTAGATGTCATTCAAATCGTTTGTCCGTCAAATCTGAAGTCATCTGACGTCATTTTGACGTAAATATCCTTCTGCGCATGCTCCAGGAGTTTCAAACAGTTGGAACAAAGCTAATTTTTAAAAACTTATTTGTACAGTTATTATTCGGGAGAAAAAGTCGCACCAGTTTTAACGATATTCATCGGTGGAAACCATGAAGCGTCGAATTATCTTCAGGAGCTTCCTTATGGCGGATGGGTCGCTCCGAATATCTACTACATGGGATACTCCGGAGTCGTCAATATTGCCGGAATCAGAATCGGCGGAATATCTGGAATTTATAAAAATCAAGATTATCATCGTGGTCGCTTTGAAATATCGCCGTACGACCGGAGCAGCGTACGGAGCGTCTATCATGTTCGAAATTTGGACGTTTTTAGGCTTAAACAAGTATTGTAATACCCTTAAATGATGGTTTTCTACTTTTTTTCTCCAGATTAAAGAACCTATGGATATATTTTTTCGCACGATTGGCCTCTCGGGATTTACAAACATGGAGATTCTGAGTTATTAATTAAGCTTAAGTCCTTTTTGAGTAAGTTCAAAAGATTTTTAAAATTTAAAAACTTGTTTTTCAGGGAAGAAATTCAACAAGATAAACTTGGAAGTCCAGTCAACCAAGAACTTCTTTTAAAATTGAAACCTAAATATTGGTTTTCAGGTCATCTGCATGTTAAATTTGCCGCTATTGTACCTCATATTGTAAGTTAAATTTTTTAACTTCCTAAAAGAAGTTATTGTGATACCCTTCATGTCGGGTTTTGGAAAAAGGGTCTTCCAGACCCCAGAGGGTCAAATCGAATATTGATCTTTACCGATCTAAACTTTGTCTTGGTGCCGGCCGGCCGTCCGTAGCATTTTTTTTCCGGAACACTTTTACGGCCACAGTTTTACCAGATTTTCACCAAATTTCTTTATTCGGTGAACAAGAAACTAACGAGGGCGATTTTTGAATTTCGAAAAAAATGGCGGAGATATGTCTGTTTGAAATTTTAATAAATTCGCTGCGGCTGAACCGTTGGTCTGATTTTCACCAAATTTTCATCAATTACTCCTTATATTTTTAAGAATTTTTGGTGAAAAAATATCTTTTTTTTAAAACATTAATTATCATTTAGTAGGGAGAAATTTTACTCTTCCACCCACTACGAGAGGGACCTTCCTTGGGCAAAAATCCAGTTATTTTACCTTGATACTTTAAAAAAAATTTTTGAAAAAAAAACCCAGAAAATTTTTTGAAAAAAAAAAACAAAAAAAAAACTTCCCACTCCGTTATACTTCCCCTTCTTTGTACTTCCCCCTCCCTTATACTTCCCCTCCCTGAAACTTCCCCCTCCGTTATACTTCCCCTCCTATATTTTACTTCTCTTTAAGAAAGTTTTTGTTGGAGCTCTTCAAACTAGTAATTTTTCCATTGTAAAAAAATAAAAAAATTTTCACTTAAAAAATAATTTTTTCTATAATTTTATCAAAAAATTATTTTAAAAATACGATTCGTTTAAAAAAAATTCCCACTCCGTTATACTTCCCCTTCTTTGTACTTCCCCCCCTTATACTTCCCCTTCTTTGTACTTCCCCCTCCCTTATACTTCCCCCTCCTATATTTTACTTCTCCTTAAGAAAGTTCTCGTTTGAAGCTCTTCAAACTAACACTTTTTTCACTGTAAAAAAATAAAAAAAAATTTCACTTAAAAAAATGATTTTTTCTATAATTTTATCAAAAAATTATTTTTAAAAATACAATTTTTCGTTTTAAAAAATTCCTAAAATTATCTTAAAAATATACGATTTTATGGGATTATGCCCTATTCTGACTTATCCTAAATTTGATTTGGTTCTTTTATAGGAAAATGAAGACTTAGTAGCAGAAACTAAATTTTTAGCACTTGACAAATGTTTACCTAAACGTCAATTTTTACAGGTTAGCAAACATAATTTAAAATTTTACATCAATTCAGTAGCTTTCAACCGCAGTTTGAAACTCCTGGAGCATGCGCAGAAGGACTTAGACGTCAAGTCTGACGTTGCTCAAATCGTTTGTCCATCAAATCTGACAAATCCTTCTGAGCATGCTCCAGGAGTTTCAAACTGTGGTTGGAACAAATCTAACATTTCTTTTAGGTGTTCGATATTGATCATGATTCAAACAAAGAGATCAGCATAGAATATGATTTAGAATGGCTCACCATTTTACATTATACAAATCATTTAATTTCTGTGGAACATTCAAATAATTATCTACCTGGACCTGGAAGCCAAGAAAGGTTTTTATTTATAAATTTAGAAAAATTAAAACAAAAAATTTAGGTGGTTATTCACACCGACGGAATCTGAGAAAGAATTCGTCCTTAAAAAAATGAGCGGAGATTTAAAAGTCCCGCAAAACTTCGAAAGGAATGTTGAATGTTCAGCAAAAAAGGGGACGCCTCGAAAAAATATCTCTCCGCTGATCAACAATCAAACTTCTCGCCTTTGCCAATTATTAGGTAATATAATATAATTGATAGTTGAAAATCTAATATTTTTTAAAGGTATTGATGATCCTATTAGAATTTTAATGGAAAAGAAAGATTTTCGACCTCCATCTTCTGAAACACCAGAAAATTTTGAAAGCAGCACTTTTATCGAGAGTGATCAATCTGACGTTGAAAAATCTCCAAAGTACTTTTTCTTATGTATTTTATCAGGTTTTTGGGGAAGGGTCTTTCAGACCCCGGAGGGTCAAATCGAATATTGATTTTTACCGATCCTAACTTTGTCTGTTGCGCCGGCCGGCCGTCCGTAGCATTTTTTTTTTATCAATTTCCCATTGTTTTTGAAGTGTTGTCTTTTAGGTCAGACGAAAGTCCAAATAAGAGGTCAAGTTTGGTCCTTCCTCCGCCGAAATTTGAGGAATCCGATAGTCAAGTTTCTTCATCTGAAACTCCAGTTGTCCCTGATGATAAATTATTCATCATTGGTAAATTTTTAATTATATAAACTATATAATATAATTGTTTATTTTAGATGATGGGTCTAAAAGGGATAACGAGGAACCAGAACCTTCTCAAAATAAAAAGTTCAAAAGACGAAATCATAGTTTATATTCTAATACTGAATAAAATGTATTTTTATGTTTTTAATTTTATTGTTGTTCTTTGTGCTAACTTTAAGACCAAAAGATTCAGGCCACGCCCACTGACCAATTAAAAGCATGAGAATGAATTAGGCTCCGCCTAGTTCAGAAAAAAAAACCACTTTGATTTTTAGTAGTTTTCCTCGGTTTTTTTAAACAGACATAACCCATTTTGACTGGATTTTCTGTAGTTTTTTTGCTGATTGAAAACAAGATTTTCATTCAGGCTACGCCCACTGACCAATCAAAAGCTCAAGAGTGAATTAGGCTCCGCCTAGTTCAGAAAGACCCTATTTTTGCAAGATTTTAGTAGTTTTCCTTGGTTTTTGAGAGGAAAACCCCATTCTGACTGGATTTTCAGTAGTTTTCCTTTTGCTGACTTGAACCCAAGATTTTCATCCAGGCCACGCCCACTGACCAAACAAAAGCACAGGCATGAATTAGGCTCCGCCTAGTTAAAAAAAACCTTTTTTGCCAGATTTTTAGTTGTTTTTCTTGGTTTTTGACAGAAAAACCCTATTTTGACTGGATTTTCAGTAGGTACTTTTCCTTTCGCTGATATAAATCAAGATTTTTGTCCAGGCCACGCCCACTGACCAATCGAAAGCACAGAAATTAATTAGGCTCCGCCTAGTTCAGAAAAACCCCATTTTTGCCGGATTTTAGTTGTTTTCTTGGTTTTTGAAAGGAAAACCCCATTTTGACTGGATTTTCAGTAGTTTTCCTTTTGCTGACCTGAAGACAAGATTTTCATTCAGGCCACGCCCACTTACCAATCAAAATCTCAACAATGAATAAGGCTCCTCCCAGTTCAGAAAGACCCCATTTTTGCAGAATTTTTAGTAGTTTTCCTTGTTTAATGACAAAGAACACCCATATTGACTTGATTTTCAGTAGTTTTCCTTGGTTTTTACGGAGAAAAACCCATTTTTACAAGATTTTTTTTGTACCTAAATGTGGTATGGATAGCGTCTCAAGGGTGCCCCTTCGTAATTTTAAAAATATCCTACCCAAGTAATTCTTGACGATTATTCATTTTATTAATTTTTGTTTTAATTTATTTAAAACTCAGGTTTAAAGATTAAAATACCTTAAAAAATAAACAAAATTAGAAGAAAAAGATAAATCGATTTTTAAACATCGATTTCTTGAACACCTGGCGGAACCTTTCTGAACTCCAGTAAACAAGTTTCTCTCGACTCGTGTTTATTCCGTGAAAGGTACGTTTTACCATTTATATCCTTTTTTATTTTCTACATCCTTTGATTTTTATTATATTCACTTCCATTTTGATAAATTTGAAGTATTATCTATTATATTTACATTAGGTAAATTGTAGACATTTTTAAATTTTAAGATTTTAATGTAATCTTTTATAACCTTTGTCCAGGATCACCATGGCTATCCGACCGGTTTATAGGCCGAAAATCGTCAAGAAGAGGACGAAGAAGTTCACCAGACATCAGAGCGACCGATATGTCAAGCTTACGGTAAATATTATTCATAAAATTTAAAAAAAATGGGAATCCACAATGATGATATGATTGGGCTCCCTCTACTGAGAGAACCCATATTATTTAAACAAATGCTGAAAACTACCCTTATTTATCTGAGTGGATTAATTAATTTTACTTTTGTGTTAATAGTGTGTTTTTGGGGGGCAAATGTGAATTAAAATGTATAATAACAAAGGGCATGTGGGTTATGGCTATCGGCAGGACAGTCCCCAGGTTGTGTAAAAGCACCCATTTACTGGGTGTTTAAGCGTTAAACATCTTTTTATCAAGTTTTGGGTTGTTCTTGTTTGATCTAGAAACACCCGTTTTATCGGGTTTTTGAGTTTTAGTCACCCTATTAAGGTGGCAGCTTGTGTAACACCCTGTAAATTGGGATTAAGGGTGTTTTCTTCGATTTTCTGTCTAGAAACATCCGTTTTATTGGTTGAAAACTACCCTTATTTATCTGAGTGGATTAATTAGTTGGTTTTTTTTGGGGGGGGGGGGGGGAATAGGATTGAATAAAATAAAGAGCATATGGGTTATGGCTATCGGCAGGATAGTCCCCAGGTTGTGTAAAAGCACCAATTTTACTGGGTGTTTGAGCGTTAAACATCTTTTTGTTAAGTTGTGGGTAGTTCTCAATTGATCTAGAAACCCGTTTATCGTGTTTTTGAGTTTTAGTCACCCTATTAAGTTGGCAGCTCGTGTAACACCCTGGAAATTGGGATTAAGGGTGTTTTTTCGATTTTCTGTCTAGAACCATCCGTTTATTGGTTGAAAATAAAAAACTACCCTTATTTATCCGAGTGGATTAATTAATTTTAACTTTAAGTTTTTTTTGGGGGGGGGGGATAGGATTGAACAAATCAAAGGGCAGATGGGTTATGGCCATCTGCAGGGCAGTCCCCAGGTTGTGTAAAAACATCCATTTTACTGGGTGTTTAAGCGTTAAAATCTTTTTATCAAGTTTTGGGTTGTTCTCGTTTGATACTGAAACACCTTTTTTTTATCAGGTGTTGAGTTTTCGTCATCCTAATAAGGTGGCTGCTCATGTAACACCCTGTAAATTGGGTTCAGGGGTGTTTTCTTCGATTTTCGGTTTAAAACATCCATTTTATTGGTGTTTTGTATGTTATAACACCCTTTTTATAAGTGTAGGGTCTTATAAACACCTTTTTTTGGTGGGATTACTCCTTAACACCTTTTTTTTTTTGGTGGGATTACTCCTTATCACCTTTTTTTTTTGGTGGGATTACTCCTTAACACCTTTTTTTGGTGGGATTACTCCTTAATTTCTATGATAACAGATTGATTTCTATTATACTGGATTTCTGGGATATTTCCCAGCCCTTTTGTGTCAGACGTCTTCCCTCATTAACATTCCTTTTGCTGATTTTTTGGAATTTTTTTGTTATCTAGTTTTAAAAAACTATAATTTTAAGCTATTTTTGGACTTCTTATGCCAGAAATCCTTTTTATTTAAGCGGTTTCTATTTTCTCGTGGGCTAAAAACATTTTTTTAAATTTGATTCTCTCTCGTTTTTACACCAAAATTTGTTCAAAAACCCCTTTTTTGGTTCATTTTTCCTTTCTTTTAGCCCAGAAACATCCTTAAACTCCTAATTTTTGAGCGTTTTGCTCAATTTTCTCGTTATGTTGCTTAGCCTGCTTTATGTATTCTCCAAAATTGATAAAAAGGTGTTTTTCCACAATGATGATACATTTGGGCTCCCTCTACTGAGAGAACCCATTTTTATTTATGCTGAAAACTTCCCTTGAGTATCTGAGTGGAATTTGATAACTTCAAAAAATATACCCGTGGGTTTATTATTTCCAGCTTTAACCCTTTCGAGACTGCAGGCGACTTTAGTTGCCCAGCGGGAACTGCGGGAAGCCTCTCTAAAATACCTTCGCTTCCTGTGGCGACACGCAAAAACTGGCCATCTGTTGGGGAAGAAGTGAACTACGTGATGATTGCATCACTGCTTTCTGCGCTTTGCTGTAGCGCCGAGAATCTGGCGTCAGACGCAGTCTCGAAAGGGTTAAAATCGGAGGCTGTGCACAGTGATGATAAATTTTGGGCTCCCTCTTCTGAGAGAACCCATAATTTAATTTTATGCTGAAAATTCCCAAAAATTTCTGAGTGAGTGGCCTCTACAAAGCTTTTGGTGTTCTCGATGATGTCAACTCGTTCCTACCTTAACAATTTCGGTATCTGTTTTTACAAATCGAGTTTTTCGAGTTGTATTAACTCCTGTGACCGACCACCGAGGCATTTGTCTGAGAGAATTCACCACTTTCGCTGAAAAAATATTTAACTGTCCTCTAATCTATGATTCTCTATGATGTCAACTCATTCCTACCTTAAGGGGATATGAGGGTTTTAAGTTGGTTGCTTTGTACATATTTCGTTGTGAGCAACGGTTTTCGGTTTTTCCTTTATCTTGGAAACCGTCGCTCAAAACGAAAAAATGTCTTAAGTAAAAGTTGTAGCTACGAAAATTTACTACATAAATATCTTATTGGTTTTTTCCGTCAGAGCAATATTTTAGGAGATATGAAGGTTTTAAGTTTCAGACAGGCTCTGTAGGATTATAGTTTTAACCTCATAACTCCTTAAATTGCTCTTACGCAAATAATAAATAAAGAAACTTTTGTAGGAAATCTTTGTACCTACAACTTTTACTTAGGACTTTTTTCGTTTTGAGCGACGGTTTCCGAGATAGAAGGGAAAAACCGAAAACCGTTGTTAACGAAAAATTTGCAAACAACCAACTTAAATACTTCCATACTCCTAAAGTATTGCTCTGACGGAAAAAACCAATAAGATATTTTATGTAGTAAATTTCAGTACCTACAACTTTTACTTATGACTTTTTTCGTTTTGAGCGACGGTTTCCGAGATAGAAGGGAAAAACCAAAAACCGTTGTTAACAATTTCGCTTAGGAAAAAATATTTAACTGTCCTCTAATCTATGATTATCTTCTCTATGATGTCAACTCATTCCTACCTAACAATTCGGTATCTGTTTTTACAATCGAGTTTTCGACTTGTTTTAACTTCAGTGACCGACCACCGAGGCATTTGTCTGAGAGAAGACCCTTTTGTTTTTGATTTTAGTTTCTTTTATGTGAAAAATATTTAATTTTTCTTTCTTTTTCAGAGAAACTGGCGTAAACCTAAGGGTATTGATAACAGAGTTAGAAGGAGGTTCAAGGGCCAATATTGATGCCCTCGATCGGTTATGGAAGTAACAAAAAGACGAAACATATGCTTCCGACTGGTTTTAGAAAGTCCTCGTCCACAATGTCAAGGTAAATTGAAGTTTTGTCCAATGAAAAATGGTTTTTCGATGGTCATTTTTGCCTTAGTTTTTTGTTTAGTGGAAGATTTAGTCCAATAAGAAAAGGCTAAAAATGTTTTTTCGAAGAGAAAGGTCATTTTTGCCTCAGTTTTTTATTTTAAACTTAAAAAGAGCGTGTAAAATAATATTTGTTTCCTTCTTTTAGGAACTTGAAATGCTGATGATGCAAAACAGAAAGTTCTGCGCGGAAATCGCTCACGGAGTTTCGTCGAAAAAGAGGAAGTTGATCGTCGAACGGGCTCAACAGCTTTCAGTCCGAGTCACCAACCCCAACGCTCGCCTCAGGACAGAGGAGAACGAATAATCGATTTTATGTTAATTATAAAAATCTTTATAAAATAAGGACTTCTTATTTTCCCTTCCTCTGCTCAGAAATGGTGCATAACTTAAGGTTAAGGTCATTTTATTCGTTCATTTTTTACTGGAAGACCCTCTTCCAAAATTGGACATTGAGGGTGTTTCAGTGATTTCTCTTTGTGGAGGTTAATGATCAAGGACTCGCAGGGTTCTTGAGGATTGGCTGTAGATCCAACTGATGGGGGATACAGGCTGTACTGGAAGCTCATTGGAAGTTAGTCCTTGGGGTAGCACTAGCAGTGATGAAACATCAGCTCCCGTAGCAAATCTCAACATGCCCTTTATCATTGGAAGTTAGTCCTTGGGATAGCAGTAGTAGTATCAGCAGTAATAGTATGTAACTTAGCCAGAAGTTACAGCATAAGCTGTGTTTACATAATGAAAGGGCATGTTGAGGATTTACTACCGGAGCTGATGTTTCATCACTTCTATCCCAAGGACTAACTTCCAATGAGCTTCCAGTTACAGGCTGTACTGGAAGCTCATTAGAAGTTAGTCCATGGATAGCAGTGAGCATACATCAGCTCCCGTTGCAGTTGAAACTGTAGCCAATCCTTAACATGCCCTTTCAGGGCAAAAGCTCTATATGTGGACATAGCTTATGGTGTAACTGGAAGCTCATTGGAAGTTAGTCCTTGGGATAGCAGTGAGCATACATCAGCTCCCGTGCAGTTGAAACTGACGCCAATCCTCAACATGCCCTTTCAGGGCAAATGCTCTTAAATGTTAAAACAGCTTATGGTGTAACTGGAAGCTCATTGGAAGTTAGTCCGTGGGATAGCAGTGAGCATACAACAGCTCCCGTTGCAGTTGAAACTGAAGCCAATCCTCAACATGCCCTTTCAGGGCAAATGCTCTATATGTTAACACAGCTTATGGTGTAACTGGAAGCTCATTGGAAGTTAGTTTTTGGGATAGCACCAGCTGTGATTAAACATCAGCTCCCGTAGCAGTTGGATCTGTAGCAAATCCTCAGACCTCAACATGCCCTTTCAGAGCAAATGCTCTTGAGTAACACAACCTTTGCTGTAACTCTCATTGGAAGTTAGTCCTTGGGATAGCACTAGCAGTGGTGAAACATCAGCTCTGTATCATATGCTGTAGCTTTTGGCTAAGTTGCAGCATAAGCTGTGTTCACATAATATAAGAGCATTTGCCCTGAATGTGCATGTTGAGGATTTGCTACGGGAGCTGAGTTTCATCACTTCTATCCCAAGGACTAACTTCCAGTTACAGCAAAGGTTGCGTTACTCAAGAGCATTTGCTCTGAATGGGCATGTTGAGGTCTGAGGATTTGCTACAGATCCAACTGCTACGGGAGCTGTAATCAGCTGTGTTCATCATGCTAGTGCTATCCCAAGGACTAACTTCCAATGAGCTTCCAGTTACACCATAAGCTATGTCCACATATAAGAGCTTTTGCCCTGAAAGGGCATGTTAAGGATTGGCTACAGTTTCAACTGCAACGGGAGCTGATGTATGCTCACTGCTATCCCAAGGACTAACTTCCAATGAGCTTCCAGTTACAGCATAAGCTGTATTCACATAATATAAGGGAATGTTGACTTTTGAGGATTGGCTACAAATCCAACTGCTACCAGAGCTGATGTTTCATCATTGCATCCCATGCTCTAACTTCCAATGAGTTCCTGGTTACAGCCTAAGCCAGGTTCGCATTAGAGGATTTGCCCTGAAGGGGCATGTCCACTGCTGAGAATTGGCTATAGTTCCAACTGCTACGGGAGGTGATGTATGTTCACTGCCATCCCAAGCATACCTTCCAATGAGCTCCCAGTTATAGTTTTAGCAGTGTCTACATTAGAGCATTCACCCTCAAAAGTGCATGTTGTTGAGGAATGAGGATTTGCTACAGACCTAGCTGCTACTGGAGCTGATGTTTCATCACTGCTATCTCAATCACTAACTCACAGTTACAGCCTACAACATTTCACATTTGCTACAGCATTTGCTGTTGAAACGCTCGTTCGCAGAATGCTCTAGTCTGGATGCCGCTCTACAGGTCGAATGAAAACTGAAGTGATTATAATTAATAACAAGCTGTTTTTCATAAATTTAGTAAATTTTTAATATAAAATACAACTGAAAATAAAATAAACATCATAAAGACTAAAATTCAAAAAAAGAAAAAAATGACAGCAATAGAATATAGAGTAAGATCACAAATGGTCAATAAGCGATTGAATTTAAAAAAAAATTTATTAGATTAATCAAAACTGATGAGTTCTGCTGTGTTTTCTTCTTTTTTGGTGTCGACCGGTTGTTGCGGTAGGACGTGCGGTAATTGATTCATTGACATAGTTTGTCCGATTAGCGGTGGCGCCATTGGTTGGGGAGGTTGTCCCATTTGTGGTGGCGCCATTGGTTGGGGTGGTCCCATTGTGGGGGCGGTGCCATAGGTTGGGGTTGTCCCATTGGGGGCATGGGTTGCGGAGGCTGTCCTATTTGATGCGGCTGCGACATCGGCGGCATCATCATATGCGTCATGACGGAGCCGGACTCATAGGAGGCGCTTGAGGCATCGGACGCATCATCTGATTCAAAGGTGGCGCCTGATCAATCGGTGGCGCTTGTCCCATCATATGAGGAGGTGAAAGTGGCATTCCCATCGGCCCTTGCATCATCGGAGGTACACCTATATGCTGCGCCATTATCGGATCGACTGGATTATAAGGTGGGAAATTATGCGGAGGATTCGGGAATCTAGGGTCATACCCATATGGCGCATACGGTCCCATCATATATTGCTGTTTTTGCTGCTCTTGTCTCATTTGCATC
This sequence comes from Orius insidiosus, assembly GCA_014119065.1. Classification (NCBI taxonomy): domain Eukaryota; kingdom Metazoa; phylum Arthropoda; class Insecta; order Hemiptera; family Anthocoridae; genus Orius; species Orius insidiosus. Next base: position 149,909 of record JACGAQ010000030.1, on the reverse strand, counting down.
TCCCTTTCTTGCTCCTGCATCTTCTGAAGCGCCAACTGCCTTTGATACTGTAAATATTCTTGTTTTTTCTTCCTCATAATATCAAGTTTCTGCGCCATTTGCATTTGGCGTTGATGCTCTGCAATTTCGGCTTCGCGCCAGTCGCTCCTTGTGTTCATCACGGAGAGCATTGAGTGCTTCACGAGCGTCTTTCACTTGGACGAGCTTATCTTGAAGGCCTTCGAAATAAACACGACTGTCTTCCTGCTGCTGTATGTATTTTAGAAGTTTGGAATGCATGGCGGTGATGTTGAGGAAGAGCGTCTGAACTGAAGAGTCGTTGGTGATTGGGCGGCCGCGGCTTGAATTACTTTTCATACGGTTCGCGAATATCTCAACTTGACTTCTCAAAGCGTTTACAAACTCATCCATCTTCTCATCTTCAACGCCATTTTGGGTTGGCAAACCTGACAAAATGTACGGCTGAGAAGGCGCTGACGCACTCGTATTTTCAACGCTTTGCTGCTGCCAATAACTTCGATTCAAATAACGAGCGAGCTCAGGATCTGCTTCAGGCGAAGTGCTCAACTTAAAACTTGCCGGGGAGAATAAGATTTTGGCCTCGAAGAAATCTTCTAAAAGAAAATAAAAAAATTAATTATTTTTAATTTTTGCTCCGACAAATGGGTGGACTTAGGGTGAAATGATTGGGGTGACTGCAAATAAAGTGACCAAATTTCGAAGAGGCGCGTGGGACAAAAACGGCCCAAAAAGATGTTAAAACGCCCGAACACCTGTTAAAATGGTGTTCCAACACCAGAAAATCGACGAAAACCCGGAAAAAAAAGATGTTTAACACCTGAAATCCTAATAAAATGGGTTTTCTAGATCAGAAAATTAAGAAAATGATCAAAACCTCTGTGAAAAAGGTGTTCACGCCCGGTCAACCTGATTAAACGGGTGTTTCTACACCAGAAATTCAACAGAAACCCGATAAAAGAGATGTTTAACGCCAGGCACCAGATTAAAATGGTGTTTCTACACCAGAAAATCGACGAAAACCGGAAAAAGATGTTTAACACCTGATAAAATAGGTTTTCTAGATCAGAAATTAAGAAAATGACCAAAACCTCTGTGAAAAAGGTGTTCACGCCCGGTCAACCTGATTAAACGGGTGTTTCTACACCAGAAATTCAACAGACACCCAAAAAAGAGATGTTTAAGCCCAGGCACCAGATTAAAATGGTGTTTCTACACCAGAAAATCAACGAAAACCCGAAAAATATATGTTTAACACCTGAAATCCTAATAAAATGGGTTTTCTAGATCAGAAAATTGCCAAAACCTCAGTGAAAAAGATGTTCACACCCGGCCAACCTGATTAAACGGGTGTTTCTACACCAGAAATTCAACAGACACCCGATAAAAGAGATGTTTAACACCCAGGCACCAGATTAAAATGGTGTTTCTACACCAGAAAATCGACGAAAACCAGAAAAGAGATGTTTAACACCTGATAAAATGGGTTTCTATATCAGAAAATTAAGAAAATGACCAAAACCTCTGTGAAAAAGATGTTCACACCCGGTCAACCTGGTTAAACGGGTGTTTCTACACCAGAAATTCAACAGACCCGATAAAAGAGATGTTTAACGCCCAGGCACCAATTAAAATGGTGTTTCTACACCAGAAAATCAACGAAAACCCGGAAAAATAGATGTTTAACACCTGATAAAATGGGTTTCTATTTCAGAAATTAAGAAAATGACCAAAACCTCTGTGAAAAAGATGTTCACACCCGGTCAACCTGTTAAACGGGTGTTTCTACACCAGAAATTCAACAGAAACCCGATAAAAGAGATGTTAACGCCCAGGCAACAGATTAAAATGGTGTTTCTACACCAGAAAATCGACGAAAACCCGGAAAAAAGATGTTTAACACCTGAAATCCTAATAAAATGGGTTTTCTATTTCATAAAATTAAGAAAAGACCAAAACCTCTGTGAAAAAGATGTTCACGCCGGTCAACCTGATTAAACGGGTGTTTCTACACCAGAAATTCAACAGACCCGATAAAAGAGATGTTTAACGCCCAGGCACCAGATTAAAATGGTGTTTCTACACCAGAAAATCGACGAAAACCCAGAAAAAGAGATGTTTAACACCTGAAATAAAATGGGTTTTCTAGATCAGAAAATTAAGAAAATGACCAAAACCTCTGTGAAAAAGATGTTCATGCCCGGTCAACCTGATTAAACGGGTGTTTCTACACCAGAAATTCAATAGACACCGATAAAAGAGATGTTTAACGCCCAGGCACCAGATTAAAATGGTGTTTGTACACCAGAAAATCGACGCAAACCCGAAAAAATAGATGTTAACACCTGAAATCCTAATAAAATGGGTTTTCTAGATCAGAAAATTAAGAAAATGACCAAAACCTCTGTGAAAAAGATGTTCACGCCCGGTCAACCTGATTAAACGGGTGTTTCTACACCAGAAATCAACAGAAACCGATAAAAGAGATGTTTAACGCCCAGGCACCAGATTAAAATGGTGTTCTACACCAGAAAATCGACGAAAACCAGTAAAAGAGATGTTTAACACCTGAAATCCTAATAAAATGGGTTTTCTAGATTAGAAAATTAAGAAAATGACCAAAACCTCTGTGAAAAAGATGTTTACCCCGGTCAACCTGATTAAACGGGTGTTTCTTCACCAGAAATTCAACAGGCACCCGATAAAAGCAATTTAACATGCAGGGACCTGATTAAACGGTGTTTTCTTCTATCTTCTGATTAAAAAACACTCCTTTTATACTTGGGGCAACTCAATTTTATGTTGAAATAAAAAAAACTCACATTTTTTTCTTCGGCTTCTGATTGAGAAAGAGCGATGGCCATCTGAAGTTCTTCTTCTTCTTCAACTCCGCTTCGTCTTCCTGAAGGCTGGACCTAAAACCCCCAAAATAAAAAACACAAAAAAAATTTAAATTTTACTTTTGCTTGTTCAAGCGAAAGAGCCAATGCCTTTTTAAGATCTTCTTCCGCTTTGAGTTCTGCGGCGGATTTCCTCGGCGGCGCCTGACTCTGCTGCGACAACGGACTCGACAGATACTCCGCAGGCAAATCATCAGACTTCGCATTTGGCCTTGAAAAAATTAATAACAACTAAAAACAATTTAAAAAAATACTTTTGAAGTTTATCGAAGCAACCATCACAAACTCTGACTTCTTTCTCAAATCCAAATTTGGGAAGAATACAATTCTTAGATGAACATCGATTACAAAAGACTTGTCCACAATTTCGACAATGATGCTAAAAATGAAGATAAAAACAAAAAGAAAAAGAAAAAAAATTACTTTTCTTTCGAAAACTCCGAAGGAAACTCTGCATCGGTTACAAGTATCACCTTCGCTCCATTCTGGCGCGGTATCCGCGGAAAACATGGCGTCGTTTCTTTTAACGCTGGAAATTTAAAACCGTCTGTTTTCAAAATGTTAACTGTATCCTGAAAAGATAAAAAAAATCAATTAAATGATTACGTAAGAGATAATAGGATTTACTTGAATGGCGCGGTATTTCTGGTTGTTTCGAAAAGCGTGGGCCCATGTTTGAAGAAGTCCAAGAAGTTTATTTCTGACGGTTTCATTCGGGTTTGCTTTAATCAACTCTCTCATCATTTCCATGTAGGCTTTAGTACCGATCTCATCGTGGACGGGCGCTCCGCAGTTTTTGACAATCGATTCCAAAACCTAAAAAAAAAAAGTCAGAGAAAGAAAAATCAGGCTGCCAACTTACACTCAACGAAAACATGACGACATGAGGATTCGGGTTCGTCATCTTCTTTTGATGGAGGCCAATGCATTTTTCGCCCTAAAAAACAAAATTATAAAGTAAGGTCCAAAAACACTCATCTATCAGTTTTTTGGGTGAGAAACGCCATTAGGCCCTTTTTCTCTGTTTTTGAGCACCTTTTAAGGTGTTATCTTAAGTTTTATGACCTTGAAACACCTTTTAGGACGTTTTCCTCATATTATGGAAGAAAAACACCTTAAAGGTGGCAAATAAACACCTTTTGTGGTGTTTATCACCATATCATGACCAGGAAGAAGCTTATTTTAGGCGGGAAACACATTTTTGGGCGTTTGTCACCAACTCAACAAAATCGAGATATGTCTAAAAATTGCTTAAAAACACAAAAATTACGTGAGATCTCCTTGGCGTATAAGATCGCACATTGTCATCACTGAAGGCCAATCAATATCCGTATTATATTGGCTGGTGGCTTTATCTAAAATATAAAAAAAATTGTTTACTTTTGACATTTTAAAAAAATAATAATTACCCAGCAGCTTCTCAAAAGTGCTCCCTTTAGAAAACATCATCGCAGTAGAATTATGACAAGAATTTATATCAGGTATGAATAAAAATTGGCCTTAAAAAAATTGTAATTTCTTGAAACAATCAGGAAAATGATTAGATATCCGGCCAACTCTGAGTCATTTTCAGTGTTGCCAACATTCAACAAATCGATTTTCAAAAGAAATAAGTTTTTCATTCAAAAACCGTCTACAAGTACTTATTTAGGAAACAAAAATGAGCAAGAAAAAAAAATGCAAGAAAATACATTTTTCATAACCAAAATGGGAAATTGATAATGATAGTTGATAACGGAATTTAGTGTCTAAAGAAAACAAAATAATTTTGCTGCGTTTGATAGATTCTGGCATAAAACACCGTTTTATCAATATTATGGCAAAAATAACCTATTTTTTGCAGGATTCTTAGTCTTTTTGAGCCTTTTATTATTTTAAACATTTCCTCAGGTTTTGCCGCAGCATTTTATTCTATTTGTTTATTTTAGAAACGGAAATGTCATTGATAGCTTAATAAGGATATCTATAAGATTTTATTTTCTTTGTTTAAATCTTATATTATTTTAATTGTCAACATTTAATGTAAGTAAATAATTAATAATAATAAATTAAAATAATCGATAGAATATTGTCAACTATATAATTTGATTATAAAAAGAACTTTTGTTATATGACACTTGTTGATATCATACTTTTTTTCCGCCTAGATTTTTGTTCGATGGCTAAAAATGATGAATTACCGAATTATGATTATGAAAAATCCGAACGACTGACAAAATTAAAGTGGAAATCGTACCTGAGAAAAAGGGACTTTTTATCAAGCATGTTGAATATTTGATTTCCAGCCAGGTATAGGCCTTGGTTTTATGTTTATTATTATTATTATTTTATTATAATTATTATTTTTTTCCATAGAGATACGGGACTGAAGTTAATAGAAGATACAACGATTTCGTCACTTTTCATGAGTTTCTTTTGATTCGTTTTCCATATCGTCTTATCCCGAAACTTCCGCCAAAGAAAATCGTTGGAGGTAAAATTCTTTTAAATTTTTAATTAAATATGAATATGAATTCACAGGTGTTCATGTTTATGAATATGGATTCACAGGTATTCATATTTATGAATATGAATTCTCAGGTGTTCATATTTGTGAATATGAATTCCCCAGGTGTTCATATTTATGAATATGAATTCCCCAGGTGTTCATATTTATGAATATGAATTCCCCAGGTGTTCATATTTGTGAATATGAATTCCCCAGGTGTTCATATTTGTGAATATGAATTCCCCAGGTGTTCATATTTATGAATATGAATTCCCCAGGTGTTCATATTTTGAATATGAATTCCCCAGGTGTTCATATTTATGAATATGAATTCCCCAGGTGTTCATATTTGTGAATATGAATTCCCCAGGTGTTCATATTTGTGAATATGAATTCCCCAGGTGTTCATATTTGTGAATATGAATTCCCCAGGTGTTCATATTTGTGAATATGAATTCCCCAGGTGTTCATATTTGTGAATATGAATTCCCCAGGTGTTCATATTGTGAATATGAATTCCCCCAGGTGTTCATATTTGTGAATATGAATTCCCCCTGGTGTTCATATTTGTGAATATGAATTCCCCAGGTGTTCATATTTGTGAATATGAATTCCCCCAGGTGTTCATATTTATGAATATGAATTCCCCCAGGTGTTCATATTTATGAATATGAATTCCCCAGGTGTTCATATTTATGAATATGAATTCCCCAGGTGTTCATATTTATGAATATGAATTCCCCAGGTGTTCATATTTATGAATATGATTTACACAGTTTTCATATTATGAATATGAATTCCACAGGTGTTAATATTTTGTCGCGTTAGTTCTAACACCAGATTAGTCATTTCTTTAATCAATTTTGAGTTAGGCATTGTTTCTGGTGGTAAATTTTGTGGAGAGTCGAATTCCGTTGGTAGTTTAATCCTATTACCAACAGAAAACGCGTAGTTAACGATTTAGCCAACAGGTGATGCATTGATTCCAATCAGAAATCAATCCGTATTTTGGCTCTCCTGAAAACCTAGGAAAAATGACTTATCCGGTGTTAGAACTTACGCGACGATTTATGAATATGAATTCCACGTTTATTCATATTATGAATAAATTCCATGTGTGTTCATATTTAGCAATATGAATTCTACAGGTGTTCATATTTTGTCGCGTTAGTTCTAACACCGGGTAAGTCATTTTTTAATCAATTTTGAGTTAGGCATTGTTTCTGGTGGTAAATTTTGTGGAGAATCGAATTCCGTTGGTAGTTTAATCCTATTACCAACAGAAAACGCGTAGTTAACGATTTAGCCAACAGGTGATGCATTGATTCCAATCAGAAATTAACCCGTATTTTGGCTCTTCTGAAAACCTAGGAAAAATGACTTATCCGGTGTTAGAACTTACACGACGATTTATGAATATGAATTCCACGTTATTCATATTTATGAATACATTCTATGTGTGTTCATATTTTAGGATATGAATTCCACGTATGTTCATATTTATGAATATGAATTCCACGTATGTTCATATTTATGAATATGAATTCCACGTATGTTCATATTTATGAATATGAATTCCACGTATGTTCATATTTATGAATATGAATTCCACGTATGTTCATATTTATGAATATGAATTCCACGTATGTTCATATTTATGAATATGAATTCCACGTATGTTCATATTTATGAATAGAATTCCACGTATGTTCATATTTATGAATATGAATTCCACGTATGTTCATATTTATGAATATGAATTCCACGTATGTTCATATTTATGAATATGAATTCCACGTAAGTTCATATTTATGAATATGAATTTCACGTATGTTCATATTTATGAATATGAATTTCACGTATGTTCATATTTATGAATATGAATTCCAAAGGCGTTGATATTTATGAATATGAATTCACAGGCGTTGATATTTATGAATATAAATTCACAGGTGTTGATATTTATGAATATGAATTCACAGGCTTTGATATTTATTAATATGAATTCTCAGATATTCATATTTGAATATGAATTCACTGGTACTCATATTTACTATTTCAGAAGAAGAAGAAGAAAAAAAATCGGTTTTTGACTGAAAATCCCATTTTTTTCACAATTTTTAAAAAATTTTTTCCTTGAAGTTAGGCAAAGAAACCCTATCTTCTCAAGATTTTTCTTATTTTCCAAAATTAAACCCTAATTTTATGGGGTTTTTAGGAGTTTTTCTTGGTTTTTTGACCGGAAAACCCATTTTTTCAGGATTTTCAGAAGTGTTTTTGTGGCTTTTTGACAGAAAAACCTCATTTTTAGGGATATTTAGGAATTTTTCTCGGTTTTAACTTCCTCAAGAAGTTACTGTGATACCCTCCGACCCCCTGTTACTAGAAAAGGGTCTTCCAGACCCCGTAGGATAAATCTGATAAGTGATCTTTGCCGATCCTGACTTTGTCTGTGGTGCCGGCCGTCCGGCGCCACTTTTTCCGGAACACTTCACGGCCGCAATTTTCATCCGATCTTCACCAAATTTATACACAAGCTTCCTTTCACAGAAATCTTGAAAATGACGAGAGCTTTTTTCGAAATTTTTCAAAATGGCGGAGATATGACTGTTCAAAGATTTAAAATGAGCGCTGTGGGCGTACTGTTGGTCCGATCTTCACCAAATTTTCACTAAACATTCCTTGAATTATTTAAAAATTTTCCATGTTTTAAAATTTTAATTTTCCAAAATTTTTTTTACTTAATAATTTTTCTAGGCAGAAATGTGAGTCACTTCGCCGGCTCGAGGGCGGCCTCTCTTTGGCTAACCGTACTGAATTTCTACCTTGATATAAAATTTTCAAAATAATTTTTTTTTTTTTTTTAACTTCCTCAAGAATTTTTTAACGGAAAATAAAATGGCGATTTATTAGGTACTTAATTTTTATTTTTTTTTTCAAAAAACAGAAAACGAACAACAAAAAATACCTAAAATTTCTAACTTCCTCAAGACTTACTGCGATACCCACCAAATTTATTTCACAACTTTTACAAAAATTTAGTTCTCCTACTTAATACTTCCTCCTCCTGTATCCTTGAGGAAGTTATCGTTGGAAGCTCTTCAAACCGGAACTTTTGATATAGGAATACTTTTGTTTCCTTTATGTATATGTGAAATGTAATGTAAATGTTAGTTTTTCCGGGTGATGCGTCATTTTTGGAAAATCGGCGTAAAAGTCTGGAAAGATGGCTGACGCTCATCTCGTGTCATCCTACGATCTCAAAAGATGACGTCGTCGAATCATTTCTATCACCGAGAATCGTCGATTATCATTCTACCGTCAAAGACTCTTTAAAACAGCGCCGGATGAATTTATGTCTTCCGATTTGGCTTCGCTTGCCAAAGAACTCTCGCCGCCCAATAACAACAACGATTTCGCCGCAAGTCGTGAGCATATTCGACTTATACATTTCGGTGTACAGAAAATTAAAATTATCGCTGATCAAGTTTCAGCAAGATCACATAAGTAAATAAAATATAATAAACTAAATTTAATATTTTAATAAATCTTCAGATATTTGGCTGACATGGAAGATCTTGGTAACGTCCTCAATGACATCTCGTCCGGCCATCAGTCCACAAATGAGAACTGGAACGAGATAAAAAATGGCCTAAAAATATTTCCAGGTAGAATAAAAAAAAAAGGTTTTCTTTTATAGTTTTTTTAGTGAGTTTCAGACTATCAAATCGAAAAAGCGAAATGTGCGAGAAGATGAAGAAATCTGTGAGCGACTTTCGGTCCTCCTCGAGGTCTTAAGTGGCCATCAAGATTTATGCGAAAGGGTCGAAAAAGGAGTTTCGCACGACCACCAAAGTGCCCTTTCGAAAATGATGGCTTTGAAGAAACGTCAGATTCAGGGCGTTTTACGCGGATCAGACGCTGGATCGATTGCTGCGCTCGAAAATCGTATGCTCGAGCAAGAAAGCGTGATCGCTTCGGTCGAATCGCGGACGGCGTTTTCGCTCTACTGCGTCAAAATGGAAACCGAACTCGTCCACTCATATTTGGAATCTTTAGTTTTCATTTTGAAAAGTTTAGTCCATATTCAAGTCTCCTCTCATTTAGATGTAAGTATCATTTTTATCAGATTATTTGGCGTTTTTCTTAATATTCTGGCCAATATCACCATTTAGACAGAAGCCTTTGGCGTTTTGCTTGATTTTTCAGCAAAGAAACCCACTTTTTGTAGAATTCTCGGTCTTTTTCCAGCTCTTTTTTGCAAAAATTTCCAATTTACAGAATTTTCTGGCGTTTTTCACAGTCTTTTGCGCTAGAAACATCCAGTTTGCCGTATTCTTAGTCTTTTTCCTGATTTCCATGGCGTTATGCCAGAAAAACCTCCAGATTCTAGACCTTTTTCCTTGTTTTTCTGCCGAAAATTCCCAATTCACTCAATTTCCTGGCGTTTTTCACAGTCTTTTGCGCTAGAAACATCCAGTTTGCCGTATTCTTAGTCTTTTTTCTGATTTCCATGGCGTTATGCCAGAAAAACCTCCAGATTCTAGACCTTTTTTCCTTGTTTTTCTGCCGAAAATTCCTAATTCACCAAATTTCCTGGAGTTTTTCACAGTCTTTTGCGCTAAAAACATCCAGTTTGCCGTATTCTTAGTCTTTTTCCTTATTTCCATGGCGTTATGCCAGAAAAACCTCCAGATTCTAGACCTTTTTTCCTTGTTTTTCTGCTGAAAATTCCTAATTCACCAAATTTCCTGGCGTTTTTCACAGTCTTTTGCGCTAGAAACATCCAGTTTGCCGTATTCTTAGTCTTTTTCCTTATTTCCATGGCGTTATGCCAGAAAAACCTCCAGATTCTAGACCTTTTTTCCTTGTTTTTCTGCTGAAAATTCCTAATTCACCAAATTTCCTGGCGTTTTTCACAGTCTTTTGCGCTAGAAACATCCATTTTGCCGTATTCTTAGTCTTTTTTCTGATTTCCATGGCGTTATGCCAGAAAAACCTCCAGATTCTAGACCTTTTTTCCTTGTTTTTCTGCCGAAAATTCCTAATTCACCAAATTTCCTGGAGTTTTTCACAGTCTTTTGCGCTAAAAACATCCAGTTTGCCGTATTCTTAGTCTTTTTCCTTATTTCCATGGCGTTATGCCAGAAAAACCTCCAGATTCTAGACCTTTTTTTCCTTGTTTTTCTGCTGAAAATTCCTAATTCACCAAATTTCCTGGCGTTTTTCACAGTCTTTTGCGCTAGAAACATCCAGTTTGCCGTATTCTTAGTCTTTTTCCTTATTTCCATGGCGTTATGCCAGAAAAACCTCCAGATTCTAGACCTTTTTTCCTTGTTTTTCTGCTGAAAATTCCTAATTCACCAAATTTCCTGGCGTTTTTCACAGTCTTTTGCGCTAGAAACATCCAGTTTGCCGTATTCTTAGTCTTTTTCCTTATTTCCATGGCGTTATGCCAGAAAAACCTCCAGATTCTAGACCTTTTTTCCTTGCTTTTCTGCCGAAAACTCCTAATTCACCAAATTTCTGGCGTTTTTCACAGTCTTTTGCGCTAAAAACATCCAGTTTGCCGTATTCTTAGTCTTTTTCCTTATTTCCATGGCGTTATGCCAGAAAAACCTCCAGATTCTAGACCTTTTTTCCTTGTTTTTCTGCTGAAAATTCCTAATTCACCAAATTTCCTGGCGTTTTTCACAGTCTTTTGCGCTAGAAACATCCATTTTGCCGTATTCTTAGTCTTTTTCCTGATTTCCATGGCGTTATGCCAGAAAAACCTCCAGATTCTAGACCTTTTTTCCTCGTTTTTCTGCCGAAAATTCCTAATTCACCAAATTTCCTGGCGTTTTTCACAGTATTTTGCGCTAGAAACATCCATTTTGCCGTATTCTTAGTCTTTTTCCTGATTTCCATGGCGTTATGCCAGAAAAACCTCCAGATTCTAGACCTTTTTTCCTTGCTTTTCTGCCGAAAACTCCTAATTCACCAAATTTCTGGCGTTTTTCACAGTCTTTTGCGCTAAAACATCCAGTTTGCCGTATTCTTAGTCTTTTTCCTTATTTCCATGGCGTTATGCCAGAAAAACCTCCAGATTCTAGACCTTTTTTCCTTGTTTTTCTGCTGAAAATTCCTAATTCACCAAATTTCCTGGCGTTTTTCACAGTCTTTTGCGCTAGAAACATCCATTTTGCCGTATTCTTAGTCTTTTTCCTGATTTCCATGGCGTTATGCCAGAAAAACCTCCAGATTCTAGACCTTTTTTCCTCGTTTTTCTGCCGAAAATTCCTAATTCACCAAATTTCCTGGCGTTTTTCACAGTATTTTGCGCTAGAAACATCCATTTTGCCGTATTCTTAGTCTTTTTCCTGATTTCCATGGCGTTATGCCAGAAAAACCTCCAGATTCTAGACCTTTTTTCCTTGCTTTTCTGCCGAAAACTCCTAATTCACCAAATTTCTGGCGTTTTTCACAGTCTTTTGCGCTAAAACATCCAGTTTGCCGTATTCTTAGTCTTTTTCCTTATTTCCATGGCGTTATGCCAGAAAAACCTCCAGATTCTAGACCTTTTTTCCTTGGTTTTCTGCTGAAAATTCCTAATTCACCAAATTTCCTGGAGTTTTTCACTCCAGTCTTTTCACAGTCTTTTGCGCTAGAAACATCCAGTTTGCCGTATTCTTAGTCTTTTTCCTGATTTCCATGGCGTTATGCCAGAAAAACCTCCAGATTCTAGACCTTTTTTCCTCGTTTTTCTGCCGAAAATTCCTAATTCACCAAATTTCCTGGAGTTTTTCACAGTCTTTTGCGCTAAAAACATCCAGTTTGCCGTATTCTTAGTCTTTTTCCTGATTTCCATGGCGTTATGCCAGAAAAACCTCCAGATTCTAGACCTTTTTTCCTTGCTTTTCTGCCGAAAACTCCTAATTCACCAAATTTCTGGCGTTTTTCACAGTCTTTTGCGCTAAAAACATCCAGTTTGCCGTATTCTTAGTCTTTTTCCTGATTTCCATGGCGTTATGCCAGAAAAACCTCCAGATTCTAGACCTTTTTTCCTTGGTTTTCTGCTGAAAATTCCTAATTCACCAAATTTCCTGGAGTTTTTCACTCCAGTCTTTTCACAGTCTTTTGCGCTAGAAACATCCAGTTTGCCGTATTCTTAGTCTTTTTCCTTATTTCCATGGCGTTATGCCAGAAAAACCTCCAGATTCTAGACCTTTTTTCCTTGTTTTTCTGCTGAAAATTCCTAATTCACCAAATTTCCTGGAGTTTTTCACAGTCTTTTGCGCTAAAAACATCCAGTTTGCCGTATTCTTAGTCTTTTTCCTTATTTCCATGGCGTTATGCCAGAAAAACCTCCAGATTCTAGACCTTTTTTCCTTGTTTTTCTGCTGAAAATTCCTAATTCACTCAATTTCCTGGCGTTTTTCACAGTATTTTGCGCTAGAAACATCCAGTTTGCCGTATTCTTAGTCCTTTTTCTTATTTCCATGGCGTTATGCCAGAAAAACCTCCAGATTCTAGACCATTTTTCCTCGTTTTTCTGCCGAAAATTCCCAATTCACTGAATTTCCCGGCATTTTTCTCAGTATTTTGCACGAGAAATCGCCTTATTTCCCGGATTCTTGATCTTCCAAGCTTTATTTTTGTTATTTATTTATTACTCATTTTTAGCTTGCAGAAGTCTGGAAATCGATCCAATCGACGGTCCAACAGTGTCTTCCGAAAACCAATCAAAATATTTAATAATTTAATAATTAAAAAAAAAACTACTGTGCCTTTATTACATTCCATATTATTTATATACCAAATATTTAGTGAAAATTTTATATTATTAAAGTTCCTTTATATAGAGATTATTATGTATTTTCAAAAAATATATTGTTTGTAATATTATACTTTTTTTTTCTGTTCATCCCTGAACCTGAAGGATCAGAATCTCTTTTAGAATTTGTTGAAGTAGGAAGTATCTCCGTTAGTTTAGTACGGTTTGGTTTCCCTTAGAGCGCTAAGTGTTAAACGTCTATGGTTCTTTCACCCGCGTTCAGGCTTGATTTTTGTTTGAAGGTAAGTTCTTTTCTAATCTTTTTTTGTGTAAAATAGAACAATTTCTTTCCCATTGAAAGCTTAAAACTCCCAATTTTATTAGATTTTTCACTCTTTCGGACTGGAGGCACCGTACTTACCCGATTTTGAGAAGTTTCCCTGAGTTTGTTATGTACCCTGATAACACCCGTTTTGCCGGATTTTTGTATGTTTTACTTGATTTTCTGGACTTCCATTTTACTGTATTTTTCGGCGTTTTGAACTGTGTTTTGTCCATAATACACCCTCTAATATCATTTGAGGCGCTCCGGGTACGAAGGGCGAACTCAACAAAACGTAGTTTCGAGATATTCGCATTTTAAAGTTTTATGTTACGGGCGAACTCAACAAAAAAGTCATGCCCTGGAATGGGAAAAGGAGTGGGGGTTGTGGACTAGGATGTGGAGTTCGCCCTTCGTACCCGGAGCGCCTCATTTTAACAGTTATTGTGATACCCTCGACGTCGGGTTTTTGGGTAAGGGTCTTCCAGAACCCCGGAGGGTCAAATCGAATATTGATCATTACTGATCTCAACTTTGTCTATGGTGCCGGCCGGCCGTCCGTAGCATTTTTCCGGAACACTTCACGGCCACAGTTTTGAACCTATTTTCACCAAATTTTCACCAATTACTCCTTATATTTCTTAAGAATTTTTGGTGTAAAAAAATTGCCACTTTTTTATTATTATTTTTTTTTAGTAGGGAGAAATTTCGTACTTCTACCCTTTATGGGAGGCACATCCGTAGGGCAAAGAGCCCATAATTTCTACCTTGACACTTGGAAAATTTTTCGAAAAAAAGAACTTAAAAAATTTAAAAAAAATACCCGAAGAATTCTTGAAAAAGAAAAAACTTAGAAATGAAAAAAACTTAGAAAATTTTTTGACAAAAAAAAACTGAAAATTTTTCGAAAAAAAAAACTGAAAATTTTTCGGAAAAAAAAACAGAAAATTTTTCAAAGCAAAAAACTCGGAAAATTTTTCAAAAAAAAAAATACAAAACAAAAACTTCCCCCTTCCTTATTCTTCCCCTCCTTTATACTTTACCTCCCTTCGTTATACCTACTTTCGTTCCCTTACACTTCCCCCTCCGTTATACTTCCCCCCCTGTTATACTTCCCCCTCAGTTTTACGTCCCCTCCGTTATGCTTCCCCTCCTATATTAATACTTCTCTTTAAGGAAGTTTTCGTTGGAAGCTCTTCAAACCAGTACTTTTAAAAGTTGCGCTGCGGCCGAACCGTTTGTCCGATTTTAACCAAATCAACAAATGTTTGAGGCGCTCCGGGTACGAAGGGCGAACTCGACATCGGACAAATTTTTTTAACTTCCTTAAAGAAGTTATTGTGATACCCTCGATGTCGGGTTTTTGGGGAAGGGTCCTCCAGTTTTTTTTCATTTTCAGATTCTAGACCTCTTGGTGAATACACCCATATACTTTTATGTTGAGTTCGCCATTTTTTACGAAAAAATTTTTTCCCCTTTAAATACGTAAAAACGAAACTTTAAAATGCGAATATCTCGAATCTACGTTTTGTCGAGTTCGCCCTTCGTACCCGGAGCGCCTCATTTTAACCCATATCCAGATTGTTTTCAAAAGTTTTTTTGGTCCCTAAAAATCAACTTTTTCAACCACATTTTTGGTCGTTTATCCAAATTTCTCTGTGCAGAAACACCCATTTTACTAATGTTGGGGGGGGGGGGAATTTGCGCTTTTTTTACAATCTTTTAGCCGAAAAGAAAAAGGCTTTCTGCTATTTCTTCGTGGGCGAGCGATCAACAAATCTTGTCAAAAACCCACGCCGAGATAAAGAACTTTAGCGATTCTGGCACAAGGCGCTGTGCGATGCTAAACCCTCATGACGTAAACCCCTTGATGGTTTAGTCTAAAATTATATTCTCCACGCATTTTTAAAACTTAATAATTTTAAGTTTTCATTAACGTTATATTTTGATTTTTAAATTAATTATTATTTTAAAAGTAGAATATGAAGAAAAGTTTATTTTTTATAAATATTTTATTTGCAATACTCGACAAAATTAAAATTTGCGATACTACGAAATTTTCATCATTTTCAAACTGCTGTAAATCTCTAAAATTTAGTAAATAACTAATTAATTAGTAAATTACTTATTAGTAAATTACTAATTAATTAATTAAGTAAATATAACTTTAGAGCCACCGTTGAAAAGGTGATACAATTTCCTTTAAGAATCTGAAAGCAAAAATTTTTCTTTTATCGTTTAGTAACTACGGCGAAAAAAAAAAAAAAAATGATCATTTTTAGTAGTTATAATTTTTTTTTAAATTTGAACGATTTTCGGTTAGGCTAATAGTGGAATAAGAACGGATATCGACGGAAACGTGAATAATTTTCAAAGAAACGTCCCCGGCGGCTAATGTCCTCGAAGACCTACTTTTATAAAAAAACGATTTTTTTTCTTCTCCTTCGTGTCATTTCGTGCGGAACTTGTATGACACGGGTCCATGTTATTTTTTAAAAAAGACTACTTTTTATATATATATAAAAGACGGTCAGGGTCTCTGAAAAAAGTGGGCTTTGAATGAGGATATTTGTAGGTTGCCTGTCAGAAAGGGCGGTAGGTTCCCAAAACCCAGGAGGAGTTAATAATGAACATTTAACAATGGTGATAACGTAGAAAAGGAGTTTGTGCGGATCGGGTGGGTCGCTCGGGGGTAGTAGAGGGAACAAACAGTGGGGGGTAGCGCCTGGGCTTTAGGATCAATACAGCCTCTGGTAAAACGTTGGTGGGGGAAGACACCACCCAGCCAGTCTAGCAATGGACTAGCTCGCAACCATGAGGTCTGCCCTCGCTACATGGGCCTTCCTCACAATCGCTATCGCCGCAACACTTATCGCTCCAAGTACACGAACTCCATTCGCACATGCAGCGTAAGTCCCCATAAAAAAATTAAAAAAAAAAATTTCCCCCCAAAATTTTTTTTTTATTTTCAAAAAATTGCCTCAAAAACAATTTGAAAAATAAAATCTTCAAAAATAAGATCCAAAAAAAATTTAGACAAACATATTTTGAAGTTTAGAATACCTAAAAAAGAAGGAGGTTGCACCCTCTTTCCCGATGTCTTTTGTTTTCTCCCCCCAATTAAAACTAAAAAAAAAACTTAAAAAAAATTGAATAATTTAAAACGTTTGGATTTCTCCAATTAGCGTATTTTTCAACGAGTTAGAAACCCAGGGCACCTTTTACCTTAACGACCCCAGGACCATTGTTATAGGCCCCACCCTCGAATCTGCCTTCTTTTTTTACATCTTCCTTTTTACACTCTCAACCCGCCAACGCAAATAATAACCTATTTCCACCTCTAAAATCACATTTTATTTTCATTTTGACCGTTTAAAAATCACATATTTCATTGGGTTCAACATGCAGGGCGTTACCCGTTTATCGTGATATGCGCTTTTGATTTAAATCCTAACACTTTTTATAAACTATTTCCTCCTTGTTTTAAACAAAAATATATTCAAAAATAATTAAAAAACGCAAAATTTAATTTTTTAAAATATTGTTTTTTTTAATTTATTTTATGGTAATTTCTGGACCCCAAATTTCTAAAATTTACAATTTAAAAAAATTATAACATTTTGGCCAAACAAATATTGACATTTATGAGTTTTTTTCTCCAGCGGAAAATGAATGGGTTACAACATAAAGTTGTAAATAAAGCTTTAGGATCTAGATGTACGTTTTTTGGCAGAGGGGCTTATAATTATGTAATTATGATTTTAGTTAATTTTGTTATTTGATTTTTGGGGTTTGTATGCAAACAAGTTAAGCCGGGGCGGTGTTATGCGCTTGCGCGATTTAAGAGTCCAACATTATAATCCCTCTCATTAAATAACCAACGGTCCTGGGACGATGAGGAGGCCTCTCCGGCGGGAAAATAGGGCGGGAAACGGAGCGCGGGAGGGCGGGTAAATAAGCGTCCTTCGCGATATCGACCCTTGTCTATGGAGAATTTATCGATTTATTTAAAAAAGAAAGAAAGAGAATCACTGAAAATCAAATAAAAAAAGTAAAACATCAAACTTATTTTTTTAAAACCTTTCAAAGAAGTGTGAAAACCTACTATTAAGGCTATAAACGGAAGCACACGCGATCAAATGATTTGCCGGAAGTTCGTGAGAAAAAAAAAGAAAAACCAACCAAATCCTAAAATCGGTGTCGGGCACAAATTTTCACCGATCGATATTCAGAAAAAACAAATTTAAAATTGACTTCTGTCATTTAGAAAGTCGGAAATTAGTTTCCAGGGTAAATGGCTCAATAAAGAAAGTGGCAAATATAAAAGTTTTTCTTTTTTTTTGGGAGGTTTGATATGAGAATTTTTTTTATCGCTAGAACTCCCTTGTTTTCCACCCTCTTTCCCACCTTTCACACTCAGACGGTCTTTATGGCTGATAAATTTAAAACTTTGTCCATACTTTTTTTCTTATAATTTTTAACTTCCTCTGGGGAAATTAAAAAAAAATTGATTCCTTTTTATTTTTTTGTGGTTTATTTGGTTAGTCCAAGAAAAACAGTTGGAAAAACTGGACAGAACGATAGTTGGCAACACTGTAAAGAGAGATGAGAAAAACATTAGAGTCAAAATAGTTGGGAACACTGTTAATTAAGGAAATATCGATCGTTGGCAACACTGAAAACAGAGTTGTCAAATTTTGTACGTGGACTTCCATGTTTGTGACTTTCTGAAGTCAGATTTGGGTCTTCACAAATGATATTTGATGTAAAATGTAGTGTAGATTCCAAATTTGGCCTCAAAAAGTCAAAAATGTAAAGAATTTTTTTTTTCGGGGAAAACTGTAGTTTTTGTGTAAAAAGTCTCTAAAAAATCATGACTCCTAGTAGGATTACGATGGGTGGTTTAGAAGTAAAATTTAATGCAGATTCTAAATCCCGTCTCAGAAAGTCAAAAATATCGAGGGAACGCTAGATATTGACGGTTTTTTGGAAGGCGGAAAATCATTTTTGCGATGAAAAAATCACAACTCCTGGACGGATTTAGGCACTGAAAAGAGAGATGTGAAAAACATTTGAGTCAAAATAGTTGGGAACACTGTTAATTATGGAAATATCGATCGTTGGCAACACTGAAAACAGAGTAGTCAAATTTTGTACGTGGACTTCCATGTTGTTTGTGACTCTCTGAGGATTTGGGTCTTCAAAAAATGATATTTGATGCAAAATTTAGTGTAGATTCCAAATTTGCCCTCAAAAAGTCAAAAATGTAAAGGGAAATTGAGATATTGGTGGCTTTTTGGGGGAAAAACCGTAGTTTTTGTATAAAAAGTCTTGAAAAAATCATAACTCCCAGTAGGATTAGGATGGGACACTCTGGTTCTGAAGTAAAATTTAATGCAGATTCTAAATCCCGTCTCAGGAAGTCAAAAAATGTGGTGGGAAGGCAAGATATTGACGGTTTTTTGGAGGGGGAAAAAATCACAACTCCTGGACGGATTTAGACACTGAAAAGAGAGATGTGAAAAACATTTGAGTCAAAACAGTTGGGAACACTGTTAATTAAGAAAATATCGATCGTCAGCAACACTTAAAGCAGAATTGTCAAGTACGTGGACTTCCATGTTGTTTCTCACTTTCTGAGGATTTGGGTGTTCAAAAAATTAGATTTGAAGTAAAATTTAGTACAGATTTCAAATTTGGCCTCAAAAAATCAAAAATGTTAGGGGAAATTGAAATAGACGGTTTTTCCCCAATCCGAAGTTTTTGTTTAAAAAGTCTTTAAAAAATCATAACTCCCAGTAGGATCAAGATGGAACACCCGGACAACTGTTTTTGAAGTAAAATTTAATGCAGATTGTAAATCCTGTCTCAGAAAGTCAAAAATGTCGAGGGAACGCAAGATATTGACGGTTTCGTGGAGGGGAAAAAATCACAACTCCTGGACGGATTTAGACACTGAAAAGAGAGATGTCAAAAACATTTGAGTCAAAACAGTTGGGAACAGTTGTCCGTTTTTGAAGTAAATTTAATGCAGACCTTCTCAGAAAGTCAAAAATGTCGAGGGAAGGCAAGATATTGACGATTTTGTGGAGGGGAAAAAATCACAACTCCTGGACGGATTTAGACACTGAAAAGAGAGATGTCAAAAACATTTGAGTCAAAACAGTTGGGAACAGTTGTCCGTTTTTGAAGTAAAATTTAATGCAGACTCTAAATCCCTTCTCAGAAAGTCAAAAATGTCGAGGGAACGCAAGATATTGACGGTTTTGTGGAGGGGAAAAAATCACAACTCCTGGAAGGATTTAGACACTGAAAAGAGAGATGTCAAAAACATTTGAGTCAAAACAGTTGGGAACAGTTGTCCGTTTTTGAAGTAAAATTTAATGCAGATTCTAAATCCCTTCTCAGAAAGTCAAAAATGTCGAGGGAACGCAAGATATTGACGGTTTTGTGGAGGGGAAAAAATCACAACTCCTGGACGGATTTAGACACTGAAAAGAGAGATGTCAAAAACATTTGAGTCAAAACAGTTGGGAACAGTTGTCCGTTTTTGAAGTAAAATTTAATGCAGACTCTAAATCCCTTCTCAGAAAGTCAAAAATGTCGTGGGAAAGCAAGATATTGACGGTTTTGTGGAGGGGAAAAAATCACAACTCCTGGACGGATTTAGACACTGAAAAGAGAGATGTCAAAAACATTTGAGTCAAAACAGTTGGGAACAGTTGTCCGTTTTTGAAGTAAAATTTAATGCAGACTCTAAATCCCTTCTCAGAAAGTCAAAAATGTCGAGGGAACGCAAGATATTGACGGTTTTGTGGAGGGGAAAAAATCACAACTCCTGGACGGATTTAGACACTGAAAAGAGAGATGTCAACAACATTTGAGTCAAAACAGTTGGGAACAGTTGTGCGTTTTTGAAGTAAAATTTAATGCAGACTCTAAATCCCTTCTCAGAAAGTCAAAAATGTCGAGGGAACGCAATATATTGACGGTTTTGTGGAGGGGAAAAAATCACAACTCCTGGACGGATTTAGACACGGAAAAGAGAGATGTCAAAAACAATTGAGTCAAAACAGTTGTCCGTTTTTGAAGTAAAATTTAATGCAGACTCTTAATCCCATCTCAGAAAGTCAAAAATGTCGAGGAAGGCAAGATATTGACGGTTTTTTGGAGGGGGAAAATCATTTTCGCGATGAATAAAATCACAACTCCTAGACGGATTTAGATTAATTACACATCTGGTTAAACTGATTGAGTGCTAAACTCACCCTAAAACGATCTTAACTTTTTTTTTCTGAAAAAACAAATTTTCTCTGAAACAGTAAATAAGATAATAGAGTGGATCTCGGTTTTTATCATATAGGGTCATCTTGGGGAGCGATTTTATACTTAAACTTTCCCCACGTTGAATCTGGTATCAGATAAGAGTTCCCGACGTTTGTTTTTCTCGTAGGAAAAAAAAGTTAAATAATATATAACGCTTTTAAAACATCAAGAGTGAAAATTACGAGGTACTTGAACCAATATTCTTGAATAACAAAGTGGAGGGAAAGTGGGTCAGAACCTTACAAAAGAGGTCCCACCCAACAACTTTTCCCCGGCCGTCTTCAACAACGATGAGTGTTCGGAGGGGGTGAGGATCTAAAATATGGTGACTGATTGGATTATCCGCGGGCAGACTCTGCAGGGAGACCTTAGAGCAGACACCTAATCAAATATCAATATGGATGCCCCTCCCTACCCCATGAGTATCGCCCCTAATCCAATCGTAGGCTACCGAACTTCGGGTTTCGATGCGTTTTTTCGACCTTTTTCTGACATTTTATGAAAAATGTCATGTGTCATTTTGATAATAGCGAGATGAAATTTATGTCCATGCACTTGTATCCCTGCTTTCCCAATTAGGATCACACAAAGGTGTCAAAAGGGCAAAAGGTTGACTAAAAAAAGATTATTTCTTTCAATTTACCCGCATAATTAAGAAAATATGCCAAATTAGGTCTCAGAAAGCTTAAAATATCTTAGGAAATCGAGGTGAAGACGGGTTTTCAGGGACAGTATTTAAAAAAAAATCACAACTCCTAGAAGGATTGAGATAGAGCATCCAGAATACTCGGTTATGATGCACCATCTAATGCAGAATCAAAAAATGGCCTCAAAAAGTAAAAAAACTCAAGGAAATTCGAGATATTTACGATTTTTTGGGGACAAAAAAGTGGTTTTTTCTGGAAAATAAATCTTTTAAAAATCATAACTCCTAAAAGGATTGAGACCCGGACTTTACTCAGTTTAATATGCTTTTTAAACCACTCTTTGATAGGTCTATACACTAAAAACAGATAATTTTAATTTATTGTTATCACTACTAATTGGGTTATTATCGGTCATTATTATCTTAATTAGTGTTAGGTAAATATTTATCAAATGTCCAGTTACGTGACCTCACGGATAGCGTTTGTATTAATATGTTTTTGAAGTGTCTGATATAATTAAAAGTTGAGGAATCCTACGAAAGATGGTTGAAATCTTCAGCAGGAGAGGCGGCTTTTGATGGGAATAGAGTAGTTCGACAGATGAAAATTTTCCCCCGAAACATATGAGGTTGAAATGTCCGGTGCTTCCATTATCGTGGCGGTCTGCCGGGCGGCTTCAACGATACAACTTCCGATCAACATCCGAAGCCGTTCTACGAGAACCTTCCCGCCAATTGTGCGATATAATCAAAGCCAAAAACCGAAGAAAAAAAAATATCTACACAAGAATCAGCCTACAACCCAAAAGTCCACGATTCCGTAATAAAAAGGCACTTTATAGCCGAGCAAAAACAAGAAAATCCTTAATAAAACGTCTGTCGGTGCTAAAAAAAAAGTAAAAATGACCGGAGTGTTGATATGTATGACAGAACGGGTCGATACTATCCTTCCCGCACCAAATCCTCTCCCTTCCCATTCACCGTAAAAGCACTGAAAATATCGACGTTTCGTCGGCTCGCGTGATTTTATATCTGTTTATGCAATAAGGGAAGTCTATAATTTAACCTATTAAACATTTTAAGAACTTGTAAATCACCGCATCCTCACAAAAATCTAAATTGCAACTTAGAATTTCGTTTTAAATTACAGGGTGGTCCAATTTAGCACTCATAAGAAAATTCTGGCGATTCCATTGGTTTTTCGATTAAGAAACCACCTTCAGGGGAAGAGTTTTCTTCAGTTTCCCATAAAACCGTCAATACCTCGATTTCCAAGGACATTTTAAGGACAGTTATGGATTCTGCATTAGATGTTGCATCATAACCGAGTATTCTGGATGCTCTATCTCAATCCTTCTAGGAGTTGTGATTTTTTTAAATACGTCGTTTTCCTGAAAAACCGTCAATACCTTGGTTTCCCAAAACATTTTTAGCTTTCTAAGGCCAGTTTTGGATTCTACATTAGATGTTGCATCAAAACCGAGTATTCTGGATGCTCTATTTCAATCCGTCTAGGAGTTATGATTTTTTAATCTGCATTGTTTCCCCAAACCTTCAATACCTCAATTTCCCTGGACATTTTAAGGCCAGTTTTGGATTCTGCATTAAATGCTGCATCAAAACCGAGTATTCTTGATGCTCTATCTCAATCCGTCTAGGAGTCATGATTTTTTTAATCTACCTTTTTTCCCCAAAGAATCGTCAATAACTCGTTTTCCCAGGACATTTTAAGGCCAGTTTTGGATTCTGCATTAAATGCTGCATCAAAACCGAGTATTCCGGATGCTTGATCTCAATCCGTCAAGGAGTTATGATTTTTTTAAAATACGTCGTTTTCCTGAAAAACCGTCAATTTTTCCCTAAACATTTTAAGCTTTCCAAGGCCAGTTTTGGATTTCACATAAAATGCTGCGTCGAAACCGAGTATTCTGGGTGCTCTATCTCAATCCGTCTAGGAGTTATGATTTTTTAATCTGCGTTGTTTCCCCAAAAACCTTTAATACCGCGATTTTCTGGACATTTTAAGCTTTCTAAGCCCTGTTTTGGATTCTGCATTAAATGTTGCGTCAAAACCGAGTATTCTGGGTGTTCTATCACAATTTCTTTTAAATCCAAAGGCCCTCTTTTAGCCGCTTTTTCCCGTTTTCTTCTTTTTTGGTTCAGTAAACCCAATTTTATCCCATTCTTTTTTTTTTTGCCCATTTTCCACAATTATTCCTTAGGGAAACCCATTTTTAGCGTCTTTTCTGGCGATTCCATCGGTTTTTTGATCAAGAAACCACTTTTAAACAGGATTTTGTGGATTTTTCCTCAGTTTTTCGCCTTCAAAAGCCCCCTTTTAACCGGTTCCTGAGAGTTTTCCACCGTTTTTTAATCAAATAAACTATCCTAGAACAAAAATTATTGTTTCCTTTTGGAGAATTTGTGGAGGGGGCCCTCTTTTCACCCTGTTTGGCCCAGATTTTTTTTATGGTTTCTCCACATAAAAATCGACATTTTTACACTGCTCAACAGAGGATAATTTTGTTATTTTATGGGGATATCAATTTTATTTTGAATTCTGGCATCTTTTCCCAATGGATGCATAATTGTTGCAGTTCGACCCGTCGGAATAATTGTAGAGAGGAGTGCTCCTTAGGGGCTTTACGTCCCTCGAAATAATTTAATGATCATTTTTGAAAAGTTCGCACGAATAAAAGGAATCAATGAAGCAAAAGCCTTTGCAAAACCTTAATAAGCCTTTAATAGACCAACAAGTTGCCTTCAACTCGAATCCCTCCTTCATCGCACTCCAAACAACAACCCCCTCGACCTCCCCCACGGGACCCTTTTGAAAAAAGCCCTAAGGGGTATCGACTTATCTGTTTTTCCTTCTCAACCTTTTATCAAATAAAAAAAGGGGGAGCTAATAAATTATCTCGATTCTTTATTGTGCCCTTTATTTAGGGGTAGTAAGGAAAAGAAAGTTTACATAATTCATTCCTCCCCTCTTTTCATTCTCCATCAGCATTCATCTGCGGTGATTTAACCTTTTCCTAATTCAATTTCGCTTAAACGGTTCAAAAAGCTGTTGTTAAACGGTGTTTATTTTTGACGTTCACCGGGAAAACTAGTGAAGATGCTGGTAATCTCACAAAGTTATCACCCGGGGGTTATTTTAATTAGCCGAGGAAGACGTCAACTGCGGCGGGCGGGGATTGCAAATTTCTCCCGCGAATCTCGGCGAGGGGTCGTTTTAGATTAAACCTTTTAACCGGAGGTTAATTCGTTTATCTTCCGCCGAACCACGCCCAAGAATATGTCGTCGGAGTTCGGCTTACCCCCGGGCGGTAATTGCGAGTTTGTTAAAAGCTGTTACAATAGTATTGGAACCAACACGTCACCGTGAAAACAAGTTCGACCTAGTTTCACCAACTACGATAATGCGACGGGAAATTTATCGGGGTTGAAGCTTCTCCCGGAGTTTATTTTTAGACAAAACAATTCAATTTTTTGGCGGCTTAAAGAAAAACGTCGTTTTTGTTATAAAAACATCATAACTCCTAGACGGATTGCACACCCTCAATAATCGGTTTTGACGCAAAATGTAATGCAGAATCCAAAACTTGCCTTAGAAAGCTTAAAATGTCCAGGTAAATCGAGGTACTGGAGGTTTTTGTGGAAACAACGCAGATTAAAAAATCATAACTCCTAGGCGGATTGAGATAGAGCACCCAGAAAACTCGATTTTGATGCAAAATACAAAACTGGCCTTAGAATGCTTAAAATTTCTTGGGAAATCAAGGTATTGACGGTTTTTCAGGAAAGCGACGTATTTAAAAAAATCATAACTCCTAGACGGATTGCACCCGAAATAATCGGTTTTGACGCAAAATTTAATGCAAAATCCAAAACTGCCTTAGAAGCTTAAAATGTCTTGGGAAATCAAGGTATTCACGGTTTTTAAGGGAAAATGACGTATTTAAAAAAATCAAAACTCCTAGACGGATTGAGATAGGACACTCACAAAAATAGTTTTGAAAATCATTAGTCGTAGATGCGAAATTTGGTCTCAGAAGGTCAAAAATGTCAATAGAAGTCGAGATATTGATGGTTTTTATAGGAAAAAAAGTGGTTTTTGAGAAAAAAAAAATCATAACTCCTGGACGGATTGAGAAAGATGCAGGAAATTGCATGTTTTATCAGTTTTTAGGGCATTTTACCCTATTTTTGACATAGACCACCCCATATTTTGAAGTGACGATGAAAAACTACTAAACCTTCATGACAGTTAAGTCATGAAGGTTCAGCCTATCGCGCCTGAAAACTGTTGATTTCTTATTTTATCTTTCAATGTCCGTTTTTATAGGAAAAAACGTGGTTTTTGAGAAAAAAAATCATAACTCCTGGACGGATTGAGAAAGATGCGGATATTGCAAGTTTTATCCTGTTTTTAGTGCATTTTCCCTTATTTTTAGCCAAGACCACCCCATATTTTGAAGTGACGATGAAAGACTACTAAACCTACATGACAGTTAAGTCATGAAGGTTTAGCCTATCAGAGCGCCTGAAAACTGTTGATTTCTGATTTTATCTTTCAATGTCCGTTTTATAGGAAAAATGTGGTTTTTGACAAAAAAAATCATGACTCCTGGACGGATTGAGAAAGATGCAGGAAATTGCAAGTTTTATCCTGTTTTTAGTGCATTTTACCCTTATTTTTAGCCAAGACCACCCCATATTTTGAAATTACGATGAAAAACTACTAAACCTACATGACAGTTAAGTCATGAAGGTTTAGCCTATCAGAGCGCCTGAAAACTGTTGATTTCTGATTTTATCTTTCAATGACGGTTTTTTTTTAGGAAAAAACGTGGTTTTTGAGAAAAAAATCATAATTCCTGGACGGATTGAGAAAGATGCAGGAAATTACAAGTTTTATCCTGTTTTTAGTGCATTTTACCCATATTTTTAGCCAAGACCACCCCATATTTTGAAGTGACGATGAAAACCTACTAAACCTACATGACAGTTAAGTCATGAAGGTTTAGCCTATAAGAGCGCCTGAAAACTGTTGATTTCTGACTTTATCTTTCAATGACGGTTTTTTAAAAAAATGTGGTTTTTGATAAAAAAAAAATCATAACTCCTGGACGGATTGAGAAAGATGCAGGAAATTGCAAGTTTTATCCTGTTTTTAGTGCGTTTTACCCTTATTTTTAGCCAAGACCACCCCATATTTTAAAGTGACGATGAAAAACTACTAAACCTACATGACAGTTAAGTCATGATGGTTTAGCCTATCAGAGCGCCTGAAAACTGTTGATTTCTGACTTTATCTTTCAATGACGGTTTTTTAAAAAAAACATGGTTTTGGATAAAAATCATAACTCCTGGACGGATTGAGAAAGATGACAGGAAATTGCATGTTTTATTCAGTTTTTAGTGCATTTTACCCTTATTTATAACCTAGACAGCCCCATGTTTCGAAGTGACGATGAAAAACTACTAAACCTACAAGACAGTTAAGTCTTGAAGGCTTAGCCTTTCGAAGCGCCTGAAAACTGTTGATTTTTGATTTTATCTTTCAATGACCACACTAGAATTCAATTTTTTTTTCTACCTGAATCCCCTTATGGGACAAGCCATGAATGAAACGTGTAGAAGTCAAAAGGTGAAGGGAGGAGAAACCACGTTGAAGATATTGATTGGCAACTGTTGGCTTATCCATCAATATTTACTCGGTACACACGAGGATGAAAAAAAAAAAAATGTTGCTTTTTTTTCCTCTTTCTCCCTCCCCCCCAATGTACACATGACACCAGTTATTGCGACATTTTCTTCTCCCTTATTGATTCCTCCATTATATTGTGGAAAGAGAGATATAGAGAGGAAAATAAAAATGGGACCGATTTCTACCTTTATGGCGGAAATATAATAGATCGTGACGTCATACAATGGTGAGTTGTAACCAATTGTGACGTCATACAAGGCACACCTGTTTCTTAGTCAATTAAATGAAATTTCTAGGAAGCTAGGCGTAGCTAAAATGGCTAAACATCATTTTAAGGCCATTGTTCCTTAGAAACATCATTTTAAGATCATTGTTCCTTAGAAACACCATTAAAAAGGCGTTTAAACCAATTAAAAAGGCGTTTAAACACCATTAAAGGCGTTAAACACCATTAAAAAGGCGTTTAAAACATAGCAAAATACATCATTTTAAACATACAAAACAACAGCTAAACATCATTTAAGGTCATTGTACCTTAGAAACGCCATTAAAAAGGCGTTTAAACACATAACAACATACATCATTTTAAACATACAAAACAGCACATCATTTTAAGGTCATTGTACCTTAGAAACACCATTAAAAAGGCGCTTAAACGCCATTAAAAAGGCGTTTAAACACCATTAAAAAGGCGTTTAAACACCAAAAGGCCTAAAAACCGGGATCAATCAAAACGCTACAAAAAACCGGAAAATAACTTCTACGTAGATTTTTTCACCCTGAAACCTCAGGAAAATGCCATAAAACATATTTAGGTCCTTTTTCCACTAAACACTTTTAAACTAGGATTTTAAGGGGCGAAGACCGCAAAAAACGTCTAAAAACACGCAGAATATTTTCACGACCGGAATCCTTAAATGTTAGACCAATTTTAAAGTTTAGGCGCTGAGTAGGCTTTCCGGAAATTGGGAGATTATCAAAATGTTTGGTTTAAAAAATAAATAAAGAATTCAGGGTATTTTTAATAAAAAGAATCGGAGGTGCAATAACTTAAAAGAAAATGAGTTTCATCTCGCGGTATCCCATAGGAGACGTTCATCCATAAAAAAAGAAGAAAAGTGTTTTGGGGGGGAGGGTGGAAAATAAAAAAGGAATGCGGATAAAAGAAGGTGGGAGCGAGAGGGTAAAACGGAATTGTCTGCTAATGAAACCCGGTGCCGGACCTGAAACCAATCAACGGACGGCCAATGTTCGACTCCGTTTCGAGATAGGGGCTTCCCCCCCACAACCACGTGGTGGTGAGGGGGGGGATCAACGGTTTCCACTCCACGCTCTATTTCAATGCCCGCCATCCCGCCCTACGACCACCCCTTTCGGACCCCCCAAACGTTTATTGAACGTTAATTTATACGAATATTGGATTCGAGAGAACACTCACGGTTAATATTGAAAACTGACTTTTCACTATCCTAACCTCTCGATAAAACTACTCACTTTTAAGGCGGACCACAAAATTCGACCTAATGTTAGACAGCGAGGGAAGATGCCTAAAATTATTATTTTTATTTTTAAAAAAGAAAGAAGAATAGATTTAACCAATGAGCGAGATGCCTTCTTCCTCATTCATCTTCTTTTCACTTGTAACAAAGCCTACTTGCTGGCTGTCACAAGGGGGGGGGCTCTCGCCATATTGCCATGGCGCCCTTTACAGAGCCAACTCCAGAGGAGTGGCCTTACTAATTTATCCACGGATTTTGTTGAAGAATATTTATTTGGAATTTAATACTTTCCTATATTTAAGCACTAAAAATTGTCCAAAATTTTTTTACAAAAGCTAGTCTCGTTAATTTGGGAATTCTAGGCGGACTTGGGAGCAGTTTTTCCGAAAAAGTTTTCCTTTGGAAAATGGAAAGCTTAATTTTCGACTAAAACATTTTTTCAAAAATAACCGCTAGCCATTTTGTAGGTTTGACATGCTCTTTTCAAAAATATTATAAAAATCCGATGAATAGTTTCGTCGTAATCCTTTTACAAAGATTTGGAGGAAAATGGCGGGAGTGAAAGAAACTTTCAAGGTCAGATACCTTATTAAATTAGGAATTTTCCTTTGAAAAATTGTAAGTTTTTTTTTGTTTAAAAAATATACTTTTTTTTAATTTTTGAAGTGTCAAGGTAGAAATAATGGCATTTTTGCCCAAGGATGTCCCTCTAAAAGTGGTGGAAGTGTAACATTTCTCCCTGCTAAAAAAAAATTTTTTTTTCACCAAAAATTTGGTTAAAATCTGACCGAAGTTTTGGCCGCCTTTATGGAAGATAAAAGAAACACAAATTCTAGGTTTTCCATTGTCAAAAAGCCTCCAGAATAAAATTAAAATTGTAAAAGATTTTTTTTTTCCTTATGAGAAAAAGATAACGTCGGATGTGGGAAACTCAGTCTAAACGTTAGAGGGAGGCCACTAAGGTAAATAAAGGACGAGGAGGAGAGTCCGAAAAGCGTAGAGTCTAAAACAAAAGGGTAGAGAGCGGAAGGAAACTTGAATTAGGGATGGCTCCGGGTTAATGGCGGACTCTTTGAATAAATAACAATTGTCGTTGAGGCCAGAGAAAATAGAAAAACGCAGAAATAAAAATGAGCCCCGAAAAAAAATTCTTCACAATGTACAAATTACTGTGCATATTCTACTTTTGAAGTTGATTTCGCTTTCTGTATCCAATGGAAAAGACATTAGTGAAAGAGACGAATGGAAGATCAAAGGGAGCTTTTTTTCTCTCTCTCTCTTTCCCAGCTTTCATCCGTTTTTTTCCCCCTCCTGGATAAAATATTCAACAAGTTATGGGAGACCGAATCCCGATACAAAACCGCAAAGTCTCCTTAGAAATTTCATAACCTTTGGTAAAAAAACGTTTTTAAAATGATCCGAAGGGCGCCTTTTTTTTTCTCCCTTCTTTTCCTTCCCCTTTTGGATTATCCTTAAAACAAGGACGTAAGATCCCCGACCCCATTCTTTTTCGTCCCTCTTATCTTTTCCCGGAAACGCCGCTTTCGAAAGGAACAGGAAACCAAAACAGAGGGAGGTGAACGAATCTGTAGATTACCCTTTTATCGTACTTTGATAACAAAAAATACTCCTTTTCCATCGATCAATGAAGTTAAAAAGCAAAACTACTCCTTAAGAGGGCAGAATACATTTCGGTGTTGTTTCTAACTTAAAGAAGTTATTGTGATACCCTCCGGTTTTAGGGTAAAGTCGAATATGGATCTACACCGATCTCAACTTTGTCTTGGTGCCGGCCGGCCGTAGTTTTTCCGGAACACTTTACGATCACAGTTTTCACCAATTTTCACCAAATTATCTTTAGCCAATAATTTAACGAGGGCGATTTTTGAATTTCGAAAAAATGGCGGAGATATGGCTGTTTAAATTTTAAAAAATTCGCTGCGGCCGACCGTTGGTCGATTTTCACCAAATTTTCACCAATTACTCCTTATATTTTTTAAGAATTTTTGTGTAAAAAAATTGCCACTTTTAATATTATTTTTTTTTGTAGGGAGAAATTTCATACTTCTACCCATTACGAGAGGCAACATCCCTAGGCCAAAGAGCCCATTATTTCTACCTGGACACTTAGAAAAAAAAGCGCAAATTTAAAAAAGAAAACCCGAAAAATTTTCAAAAAAAACTATACTTCCCTTCCTTATACTTCCCCTTCCTTATACTTCCCCTCCCTTATACTTCCCCCTTCTTTATACTTTCCCTCCCTTCGTTATACTTTCGTTCCCTTATTTCGAAAAAAAAAGGAAAACCTGGAAAATTTTTCGAAAAAAAAATTAAAAAAAGGAAAACCTGGAAAATTGAAAATTTTCTCGAAAAACAAAAAAACTTAAAAATTTTTCACAAAAAAAAATTTAAAAAAACTAGGAAAATTATTTAAAAAATAAAAACTTTCCCCTTCCCAATTCTTCCCCTCCTTTATACTTTCCCTCCATTCGTTATACTTTCGTTCCCTTCTACTTCCCCCTCCGTTATACTTCTCCTCCGTTTTACGTCCCCTCCCTTATACTTCCCCCTCTGTTATACATCCCCTCCCATATACTTCCCCCTCCATTTTACGTCCCCCCCGTTATACTTCCCCCTCTGTTATACTTCCCCTCCGTTATACTTCCCTCTCTGTTGTACTTCCCCCTCCGTTATACTTCCCCCTCTGTTATACTTCCCCTCCGTTATACTTTCCCTCCTATATTGTTACTTCTCTTT
Organism: Orius insidiosus; assembly: GCA_014119065.1. Classification (NCBI taxonomy): domain Eukaryota; kingdom Metazoa; phylum Arthropoda; class Insecta; order Hemiptera; family Anthocoridae; genus Orius; species Orius insidiosus. The sequence continues at coordinate 118,484 of JACGAQ010000030.1, read as the reverse complement.
AAGGAAGTTTTCGTTGGAAGCTCTTCAAACCAGTACTTTATAGAGAAATTGAAATTCCAATTAGGAAAATGAAAAAATCCGGTGTATGTTTCACAGTCTCATCCGACCCGTTCCCTCATGTAACCTGAGACTCCTCGTGTCTAATTTCCGAGCGTTCATTACTCGTCAATTTCATGCCGTTAAGGGTGACGGTGATTGAATAAACAGAGACACGTTAAACTTACGTCCCCTTTTAATTCGATTTTCCTTCCAGGACGGGCGGAGGTAGCATGCTCGGCGATGTCAACATCTCAGCCATTCTCGACTCCTTCAGCGTCAGTTACGACAAAAGAGTAAGACCAAACTACGGTGGTAAGTGAATTTATTTTAAAAATTATTTTAATTAATTTTTTTTTTCCTTCAAACAAAACTTCTCTAATGAAAAAGGCTCTCTCGTATTTGCTATCTCCTCCATACTTCAATCGATGAGTGGTTGAAAGGCTTTGAGTAGGAAAACATTTCTGTAAGTGGGCTTTGAGGAAGTTTCGAGTGCTGAATCATTACTCATAATTCAATACGGTTTAAATAACTTTTTTTGTATTCAGAAATTTAAGGTAAATAAATTATCTCTTTTTTTATGTTTTATTAAAGGGGCAGTAAAAAAAAGGGGGCGCTGATGAGGATAGAAGCTCATAAAAAACGCAGTAAAACCTTCTACATTCTTTACACGTGTACAATAAAATACATCATAATTTTTAAGTTCTAGTGGGTGAATCTTTTTTTTTAAGGTTTTCTAAATAAAATACTCGATTTTTGAGCTCTCAGGACACCCACTTTCTCGTAAAAAAGGGTCCTTTTCGCATTGATTTGAGTAAGTTTTACCGTAGAAATGGAAGTTTTCTTCGGTCCTGTTTATCCGAATTTTGGGCCTTAAGGCCAAAATTTCACACTTTTATCGGATTTTGCACAGTTTTCACCCCTTTTTGACCAAAGAACCCCCTTTAAAAACTATTCTTTGCGCTTTTGGCCAAAAATTTCATTTTATACCATTTTTGAGAGTTTTGCTCGGTTTTTTGGCCTTGAAACCCATTTTTACAGTATTTTTAAATCATTTTCCCGTTTTTTTAATGAGAGTTCTTTTTAAAGGAATTTTGGGGACCTCATTAATGAATGGCCAAAAAGGGTGATTGGTGGAGCAAGTTTTACCGGACTTATGGGACTTTTCTTCGGCCTTTGGCTGAGAAATTCCATGTTCTCCGAATTTTGGGCCTTGAGGCCAAATTTCACATTAAATTTTTGGCCTTGAGGCCAAATTTCACATTGATTTTGGGCCTTGAGGCCAAATTTCACATTGAATTTCGGGCCTTGAGGCCAAAATTTCACATTGAATTTCGGGCCTTGAGGCAAAATTTCACATTGAATTTGGGCCTTGAGGCCAAATTTCACATTGAATTTTGGGCCTTGAGGCCAAAATTTCACATTTTTACCGGATTTTACACAGTTTTCACCCTTTTTTTGACCCAGGAACCCCATATTAAAACTATTCTTCGCTCTTTGTCCAAAAAATTTCATTTTCATACCATTTTTGAGAGTTTTTCTCGGCTTTTTGGCCTCGAAACCCCATTTTTAAATATTTTAAATAATTTCTCCCGTTTTTTTTCGTAATGAGCGTTCTTTTCAAAGGAATTTTTGGGACCTCATTAATTAATGGCCAAAAAGGGTGATATTGGTGAGAAAAACTGCCTTCTGAAAAACCTGTGGAAAAAGTTAACCGGTGTTTATTGGCTGCAAAAGGCCTGAATATTGGCTTAACTGCACAGGGATTAAAAAAAAAGTAATTTACAATATGTGCACAAATAGGATCTTCAGCGCGGAAAAGGGACCTTTTTTTCAACGGAATTTTCGCTTATGAAAGATAAATATTTTATCAGGAAAAAGCGTGGGTAATTTAACATTTTTATTTTTGATGTTTGCCCCTTTACGTTGCGGGCATTTTAAAAGAAAAATATTTCGAGGTCAATCTGAAATAGTAGTTTTTTTTTACCCCTAAAGAATTTATTATCACGCTGTAGTAATAATAAATAAAAAAAACGGTGTCAGGCGAGGTAGCGTGAAAATTTCCGTTTCATGTTATTTAAAAGCAATGTTACCACAAAAAAAGCAAACACGAGGATTTGGGACGAAAAAATTAAAACTTTTTTTTTTTTTCGAGGAAAAGGAGTCTTTTTAAATAATTGAAAAGGAAGGTTAGGACGTAATATAGGTACTACGTGTGGGGTCAGTGAAAACTCGTTTAGTTCAAACTTTTAGATGGTCGGTTTACATGAAAAATTAAATAGTTTGAAAATTGTTTATGTTAAATAATTAGATTATGGGGTTTTAGAGTTTGGTAACTTTAGGTGTCAGTCTTGTTTAATCCTTGTCCAACTATGTTTGGAGAATAGGTCTTAAACTCTGACGAGTTTTGAATGTGGAGGTGAGTGAAATACGAGAAGTTTTGTGATATTAAGGCCCGGTGATTGGTTAACGCCGACGTGGGGAGAAGAGAAAAAGTGAAACTAGATAAAAAAGGGGGCCCTGTTGGAAGAGACTTGGGTGGGGCCCGCGGATCGATCGCCAAGTCGAAAGCGCCTCCCTCCTCCCGTCCAACTTTCGAACAGAGAAACCTCCACCTCTATCCACCCTCTGAACCAAGGGCATACACACGGACCGACCTATATCCCACGAAAAACGCCCGCCACCCCCCCGACGCTCTTATTTTTCCCCCAGATTCTCCCGGCAATATATAACCTAAATGGATTTAATTCTTGTAGCCCAGGGATTTTTGTACTTTATCTCTCTCTGAGCCTCCCTTCTAACTGAATCACAACAGTCTTTACCACAGAATTCAATATTTAAATTCAAACGTCTTTCCCACAAAACTCTGACCTGAAAACACAAAAATGAACTACACTATTCAATTAAAATTAAAAGTCGGGCGCGCAAGTTAGACTTAAAACACGCATAACATCCGAGACATGATGGTTTAGCATTTCAGAACGCCTTAAAATTACTTTTTTCGATTCCGGAAAATTTTTCACTATACAGAATTCTTCACAAAACCCAACTAGAGGCCTTAAAGGCCTAAAAATTTCAAACTAAAAATGTGAAAGTTGGCGTCTAAATTAAAGTCGGGCGCGCGAGTTAGACTTTAAGCACGCATAACATCTGAGTCATGATGGTTTAGCATTTCAGAACGCCTTAAAATTACTTTTTTCGGTTTTTAATCCGGAAAATTTTTCAGTACAAAAGAATTCATCACACAACCAACTAGAGGCCTTAAAGACCTCAAAAAAATTTTTAAAACTAAAAATTTATCGAAAGTTGGCGTCCCAATTAAGTCGGGCGCGCGAGTTAGACTTAAAACACGCATAACATCCGAGTCATGATGGTTTAGCATTTCAGAACGCCTTAAATTTTTCGGTTTTCCTTCCGGAAAATTTTCACTATAAAGAATTCTTCACACAACTTTAAACTAAAGGCCTTAAAACATCAAAAAAAATTTTAAACTAAAATTTATCGAAAGTTGGCGTCCCAATTAAAATTAAAAGTCGGGCGCGCGACTTAAAACACGCATAACATCTGAGTCATGATGGTTTAGCATTTCACAACGCCTTGAAATTACTGTTTTTTCGGTTTTCCTTCCAGAAACTCGTCTTATGACGTCATTTTTGTTTACAGTCTACTCTATATATTAAAATTTTCCACTTGAAAAAATTTTACTTTACCTCCCCACGTGCGTTAATCATTCAAAAAAGTGTATTTTTATTTTTATTTTTAAATAGCAGGTTAAAGAGATGTAAAAGTTTAAGAAGGGGTTAGGATGTGCAAGAGAAAAATGTTTCAGGGCCACCAGTGGAAGTGGGAGTTACTATGTATGTACTGAGCATCAGTTCTCTATCCGAAGTTCAAATGGTACTCTCAAAGAAACTGAAAATTTTTCCTTATTCTCTCTATTTGAGTGTACCCGGGCATGTAAACCCAAAATCCTAGTAGCGCCCTCCTGGGGTCCATTGCTGAATTCTGTTTTTCTCTCTTTTATTGTTTTTTATTTTTTATTGTTTTTATTTTTTTTATTTTTATATGGCCAGACGTAGACCGGATTGTTGTTCACAGGTCCTGCGGTTGAGGTGGGAATCACCATGTATGTACTCAGTATATCATCACTCTCTGAAGTTAAAATGGTACCTAATGGTTCTTTATTTAAAAAAAACCTTTTTGAAAAAACCAAAAAACAAGGGAACACAAGTTGAACACTTGTAGACTTTGAAGTCTTCGGAAAACACGACACCGCGCATGACAAAAAAAAATTTTTTTTTGAAAGCTTAGACACAAAACTCGGGGTTCATTTCGGCACTCCTTCACCTCACAAGTGCTAAGGTTCAGGAAATGGACCCCAAGTTGTCCCATTTTTTTCTATTTTTCTTATTTTTGATTTTTTGTTTTTTCTTTTCCCCCCGTGCCCGAGGTAGACATTGAAAAAGCGCGTTCTAGGGGCAGCATGGCAGGGAAAAATCGAGAAAAAAGAATTAAAAAAAGATGCTTGCATCTAGACTCTGTAGGAGAGTTGAGAAAAATAGTTTCTTGTTTGTAAAAAAAAATAAAGGAGAATAAACGTTTATGGATGTTAGCAAGCAAGATAGCTCAAAATAAGCATTTTGTTTTTGTTTTTTTTCCTTTTTTTTTAGAATCTAAGCTTTAACGCTCTAATTTACAGGTGGAGGCTTTAAGGGATTAATAATTTTTTTTATTTTTAAATGGGTTTTTTGTACAGTGGTGTTGGTTGCAGGTCCACCAGTGGAAGTCGGGGTCACAATGTACGTCCTCAGTATCAGTTCTGTATCAGAAGTCCTAATGGTACTTAACACCAAAAAACCTATTTAAAAAAGACAAAATAATTTAAAAGAAAAAGACAACCCTTTGTTGTTTTCGGTGTTGTACCACGATAAGGGATCTTCCGAATCTTTTTTTTTTGTCCTCACGACCATTTTTCACAGCACATGTAATACCTCAAAAACTCACTTAATTCCCAGTTTCAATGACAGCCACAAAAAGCACTACCATCCATCAGCCAAAATTTGCCTCATTTTCAAACTGCTTGCCTTAAATTTTAAGTGATTTGGCTTCTAAAGTACAAGGTGAAGCGATTTCCTTTCAAATTCCGGATTCTAAAAATGTTTATCCATGGCAGAGTAGGTCCAATCGCAGTTTGAAACTGGTTTGAAGCTCCTGGAGCATGCTCAGAAGGATTTGTACGTCAACTTTGACGTCAGATGACTTCAGACGGACAATCGATTTGAACGAAGTCAAATTTGACGTCCAAATCCTTCTGCGCATGCTCCAGGAGTTTCAAACCACTTTTAATCATACAATTATAACGGAAATATGATATATCATTGCTTTGTTCCCATCGCAGTTTGAAACTCCTGGAGCATGCGCAGAAGGATTTGTACGAGTACGTCAACTTTGAAGTCAGATGAATTCAGATTTGACGGACAACCGATTTGAACGAAGTCAAATTTGACGTCCAAATCCTTCTACGCATGCTCCAGGAGTTTCAAACTACGGTTGGAACAAAGCTATTATATCATATTTTCGTTATGATTGTATGATTGAAACTGGTTTGAAACTCCTGGAGCATGCGCAGAAGGATTTGTAGGTCAACTTTGAAGTCAGATGACTTCAGATTTGACAGATAATTTGACGTTACGAAGTCAAAGTTGACGCCAGATGACCTCAGATTTGACGGACAATTTGACGGCACGAAGTCAAATTAGACGTTCAAATCCTTCTGCGCATGCTCCAGGAGTTTTAAACTGCGATTGGAACAGATCCGATTTTTTGATAAAATTAAATGATAATATAATAGCTTCCAATCGCAGTTTGAAACTCCTGGAGCATGCGCAGAAGGATTTGAACGTCAAATTTGACTTCGTTCAAATCACTTTCCGTCAAATCTGAAGTCATCTGACGTCAAAGTTGACGTACATATCATTTCTGCGCAGGAGTGTCAGACTGCGATTGGAACTATTATACGAGTATTATCATATTTTCGTTATGATTGTATCAAAAAATCGGATCTGTTCCAATTGCAGTTTGAAACTCCTGGAGCATGCGCAGAAGGATTTGTACGTCAACTTTGACGTCAGATGACTTCAGATTTGACTGACAATTTGACGGTACGAAGTCAAATTAGACGTTCAAATCCTTCTGCGCATGCTCCAGAAGTTTTTAAACTGCGATTGGAGCAGATCCGATTTTTGATAAAATCATAACGAAAATATGATAATAAAATAGCTTCCAATCGCAGTTTAAAACTCCTGGAGCATGCGCAGAAGGATTTGAACGTCAAATTGGACTTCGTTCAAATCATTGTCCGTCAAATCTAAAGTCGTCTGACGTCAAAGTTGACGTATAAATCCTTCTGCGCAGGAGTGTCAAACTGCCTTTGGAACATAGCTATTATATTATCATATTTTCGTTATGATTGTAACAAAAAATCGGATCTGTTCCAATCGCAGTTTGAAACTCCTAGAGCATGCGCAGAAGGATTTGTACGTCAACTTTGACGTCAGACGACTTCAGATTTGACGGACAATTTGACGATACGAAGTCAAATTTGACGGCAGATGACTTCAGATTTGACAGACAATTTGACGGTACGAAGTCAAATTTGACGTCAGATGACTTCAGATTTGACAGACAATTTGACGGTACGAAGTCAAATTAGACGTTCAAATCCTTCTGCGCATGCTCCAGGAGTTTTAAGCTGAGATTGGGACGGATCCGATTTTTTGATAAAATCATAACGAAAATATAAAAATAATATATGTAATAGCTTCCACTCGCAGTTTGAAAGTCCTGGAGCATGCGCAGAAGGATTTGAACGTCAAATTTGACTTCGTTCAAATCACTGTCCGTCAAATCTGAAGTCATCTGACGTCAAAGTTGACGTACAAATCCTTCTGCGCAGGAGTGTCAAACTGCGATTGGAACATAGCTATTATATTATCATATTTTCGTTATGATTATATCAAAAAATCGGATCTGTTCCAATCGCAGTTTGAAACTCCTGGAGCATGCGCAGAAGGATTTGTACGTCAACTTTGACGTCAGATGACTTCAGATTTGACGGAAAATTTGACGATACGAAGTCAAATTTGACGTCCAAATCCTTCTGCGCATGCTCCAGGAGTTTCAAACTGCGATTGGAACAAAGCTATTATATTTTCGTTATGATTGTATCAAAAAATCGGATTTTTTTTACCGATATAAACAAAATTGAGAATAAAAAAAACAGTTTGAAAATGCAAATTTTGGGGTGTATTTCGTTGAAAAATTCTGTGTTAGATTGACTGGACTTTTTCACTTTTTAAATATGACTTTTCACTCTTAAACATTTTCAAAATTACTGACGAAATTCATTCGGAATTTTCAATTTTAAAAAAAATTTCATTTTATTCATCATTCATTTTGGAAGATTCCTGGTCCTGGACGAGTTTTTATTTTACAGCTGGTTTGCCAATGTTTTGTGAAAGGAACCTTACAGCGTTCTATAAGACCTATGCATGGCCCCCTCCTCCTGGCTTGTGATTCTATCAAAAAAATCAAAACTCGATGTACAGAGATTTTTAAAATGATATACTACTGCACTTTTAGCTTCACAGGTTGGGAGGGGGCAATCGAGACCCGGCCAAAAGACAGAACACAGTTAAATGTTTAATACAAATTATTTTTATTTATTTTATTTTATTATTTATTTTTTTTTTTTTTTTGTAGTCGTTGTTGTCTTCTTCTGACTCTTGAGTGTGTACATTCAGTTCTCCCGACTCACTGGAACACCTTTTCCTCTTTTTTTTTAGTTTGGAATGTCGATGTTAAAGCTTTTTTTTTAATTCTTTTTCGTTCGGTGAACTGGGTGAACTTAAAAGCAGGTGAACAGCCCTGTACAAAAATCACTTTGGTTCGTGATTTTGAAAACAAAAAAAACCCCGCGATTCCTGGATTTAAAAAAGGGTTTAGCTGAGAAATCGGCTTTTTTTATTTTGGCATTCACTTTTGCATCGCTTGGCTGTAAAATTGCATGGTAGACTCGACGTGTGCTGGGGCGCTTCATACTGCGCCAAAACACGTTTGCATATTTCACAATCACACAAATTAAAAACCTAATAAAGATAATGGAGTGTAATTTGTTTATTTTTAAATTACTCAAATTATTGAGGCCGAAATCGACCCACTTACGTAATTATGGAGTGTGTTTTTTTTAATCAAATTACCTTTTTTTTCTCTGTCAAAAATTAAAAAAGCACGTTTGTACCTAATGGTCTCTTTTACAGCAGAACTGAGGTTTACTGGGGGGTAATGACGTCACAAGTACACATAATGAGTGGGCACTGCGCACATCACGACGTCACAGTAGTGATTGTTGATTAATTTAAGATTAATGGGGTCTTTTTTTTGTGTAAAAAGGAGATGATTTACTCATCAGGGGTGAGGAAGGACTTTCTTAATGTGCCGTCGTAATGGCGCCTCTAAAAGTGGTCTAGTCGTGTTTTTAAGGCATTAAGAACTAGGCCCTGGTTAGAAGAGTGTCCACGGATCATTAGCCCCCCCCCCCCCCCCCGAGTCCTCAAACTCCTTCACCGCCCTTTTTCTCTTTGGACCGCGTCCAATATTCTCGGAAAACCCTGGGAGATCAACAAATCCATTTTCTTCCTAGAACCACGTTTTCTAACAAAAAAAATATTGTCGATATTTTTTTCTCTCTTTCTAAACAATATCGTGGTTACTCAGTTTCTTCCGTGGTCAAATGACATCAGAAACTAAGGAAGATTGTTTTATTTTGAGGGAGAGATCTTGTTCATACTTCACCTTGAACAATTCCCTTATACTTCCCCTCCTTTATACTTCCCCCTTCTTAATACTTCCCCCCTCCCTTATACTTTTCCCTCCTTAATACTTCCCCCCTCCCTTATACTTTTCCCTCCTTAATACTTCCCCCCTCCCTTATACTTTTCCCTCCTTAATACTTCCCCCCTCCCTTATACTTTTCCCTCCTTAATACTTCCCCCCTCCCTTATACCTTTCCCTCCTTAATACTTCCCCCCTCCCTTATACTTTTCCCTCCTTAATACTTCCCCCATATACTTGCCGTTTATTGCGAGGGAAAGAGAATGAAAAAAGGATATTCTACGACCGGTTTCGGCGTAATACGCCTCATCAGGTGGACTATTTCCTTATTTTTAACTCTCTTCTTTCCACTCCAAAAAAGGGTTAAGAAGAGAGTAAAAAATAAGGAAATAGTCCATCTGATGAGGCGTATTACGCCGAAACCGGTCGTGGATTATCCGTTTTTTTCATTCTCTCTCCCTCGCTAAAATGCTGTTTTTGTTTTTAAAAAAATCATAACTCCTAGACGGATTAAAATCCAGACCAAGACTTCATATAAAATTTAAGCCCCCCCCCCCCCCTCGAATTATCAAATGTATCAAATGCCCGATATTCATACGGAAAAACGTGGTTTGGGGGGGGGGGATTATCTTTAAAAAATCATAACTCCTAGACGAATTGAGGTAGTGGGATTTGATGGGGGAAAAAATGGAGATTCTAAATCTGGTCTAGGAAAATCGAGATTTTTCAGCTTTTTTCGGGAGAAAACGTAGTTTTTGTTTTAAAAAAAAATCATAACTCCTAGACGGATTAAAATCCAGACCAAGACTTCATATAAAATTTAACTCAAGTTCCGAATCCCCCCCCCCCCCCCAATTATCAAATGTTCAGGGTGCCCGATATTCATACGGAAAACGTGGTTTTAAGGGGGGGGGGGGGGATAATATTTAAAAAATCATAACTCCTAGACGGATTAAAATCCAGACCAAGACTTCATATAAAATTTAACCCCCCCCTCCCTCGAATTATCAAATGTTCAGGATGCCCGATATTCATACGGAAAAACGTGGTTTGGGGGGGGGGGGGAGGATTATCTTTAAAAAATCATAACTCCTAGACGAATTGAGGTAGTGGGATTTGATGGGGGAAAAATGGAGATTCTAAATCTGGTCTAGGAAAATCGAGATTTTTCTGCTTTTTTTGGGAGAAAACGTAGTTTTTGTTTTTAAAAAAATCATAACTCCTAGACGGATTAAAATCCAGACCAAGACTTCATATAAAATTTAACTCAGGTTCCTAATCCCCCCCCCCCAAAGTATCAAATGTTCAGGGTGCCCGATATTCATACGGAAAAACGTGGTTTTAAGGGGGGGGGGGGTAATCTTGAAAAAATCATAACTCCTGGATGAATTGACGTAGTAGGTTTTGATGGGGGAAAATATGGAGATCTGGTCTTGGAAAGTCAAAAATGTAATAGTCGATACATTTGAGGTTTTTCTTTTAAGCGTAGTTTTTGTGGGGGGGGGGAAATCATAACTCCTAGACGGATTAAGGATGCATTTAACCTAATTTTTTATAGAAATTTGGCCTTCCCTGTTTTATTATTAACGGAAAAACACAAATTCCAAAGAGAGGCCCTTTATTCTAAACTTAATACGCATAAATAAATTTCCTGGAACGTCATTTAACATAAAAAAAAGTCGATATTCTAAAAGCCTTCATACAAGCTTAATTATTTTGGGTAATTCATTTATTCCGTTCAAAGAAGCGTGTACTACCCTATCATTTAATTAGTGTCCCCTTAGAAGTTAATAACCCCCCTCGTTTTAAACGCTTTTTCAAGCCAAAAAGGTCACTTAATTTTTTTCTCTCCTAGAACACGAAATCAGGTAAAAAAATCACGCCAAAATCTACTATATCAACCTTTAAACCTATTAAATCCTTTATCAAAAACACTTGAACGTGTTATATGCAATTTTTAGATTTTAGAAAAGTGAGTATATTTTTTTATGAATAAAAATACGTAGCGCCCCAGTACAAGCTCCTACAGAGTGTGCATGGCATGCGGTGCTTAAAAAAACCTCCATACCAAAAAAAAAAATGTAATGCAGCTTTCGCATCTTGGTATTAAATAATTAAAAAAGGACAAAATACACAATGAAAAAAATGTTTATTTTGCCCTTCTTTTTGTTTTGGAGAAAATTAAATAATAATTTTATTTTTTTTCCTTTTTTCTTCTTTTGCGAAAAGGACTTCACCTTGGATTTCTACTTCCGGCAATTCTGGACGGATCCGAGGCTCGCGTTCAGAAAGCAGAAAGGGGTCGAGACCCTTTCCGTCGGCTCGGAGTTCATCAAAAATATCTGGGTGCCGGACACGTTTTTCGTGAATGAGAAACAATCCTACTTCCACATAGCGACGACGAGCAATGAGTTATCAGAATACACCATTCTGGAAGCATAACGAGAAGTATAAGGTAAGATTCAAATTTTACGTATAAAATTTAACTCAGGATTTTCCAAATCCCCCCCCCCCCTCCGGAAGTATCAAATTTTCAGGGTGCCCGATATATTTCATACGGAAAAACGTGGTTTTAGGGAGGGGGGGGGGGGCCTTAGTCTTTAAAAATCATAACTCCTAGACGAAATGACGTAGTAGGTTTTGATGGGGAAAAAATTGGAGATTCTAAATCTGGTCTAGGAAAATCAAAATTTTTCAGCTTTTTTTGGTGGGAAAACGTAGTTTTTGTTTTAAAAAAATCATAACTCCTAGACAGATTAAAACCAAGACCATGACTTCATATAAAATTTAACGCAGGTTCCAAAAATTTTTTTCCCTCGAAGTATCAAATGTTCAGGGTGCCCAAGATCCATACGGAAAAACGTGGGGGGGGGGGGGGTAATCTTTAAAAAATCATAACTCCTAGACGAATTGACGACGTAGGTTTTGATGAGGAAAAAAATGGAGTTGAATTTTAGTTGCTGGGATGAATTTACTTGACCGTGATCTTAGAAAATAGGAAAAGCTTTACCCTAATTTGACCGGTTTTCTTTGCTTTTGAGCCGAGAAACACCGATTTCTATGGATTCTTCACTTTTTGGGCGCAATTCCTCTTTTTAATGGATGACTGCATACGTGTCGTCATAATGCATTTGACCATAAAATAGCAGAAATCACGGGTATTTACTATAAAACTGCAACTCAACATAAAGAAACTGGTCGAAAACGTTCACCTTAATGCATTTGAACATTATACATCTCACCATAAAGAAGAGATTTAACACTTGTCGTTTCAACATAATGCAGTTGAACATAAAGGAAACTTTCATTTTAAAGAACTTGTCGCTTCGCCATAAAACTGTTTCTGTCTTTTGGGCATAATTGATCTCACCTTAATGCATTTGAACGTAATACATCTCACCATAAAGAAGAGAATTAACACTTGTCGACTTAAAATTTGTCGTTTCAACATAACGCAGTTGAACATAAAGAAAACTTTCATTTTTAAGAACTTGTCGTTTCACCATAAAACTGTTTCTGTCTTTTGGGCCTATTGGATCTCACCATTAACGTTCACCTTAATGCATTTGAACATAATGCATCTCACCATAAAGAAGAGATTTAACACTTGTCGACATAAAATTTGTCGTTTCAACATAACGCAGATGAACATAAAGAAAACTTTCATTTAAAGGACTTGTGTCGCCATAAAACTGTTTCTGAGGTTTAGGCATAATCTCATCATAAACTAGGGACAGCCAATGAGCAAGCCTACTTTTGCCGTTTAAAACGCGATTATGGCGAAACGACAAAAACCTTAAACTTGACAGTTCACCATAATGGAATTCGCACGTCCTCGCGAGAGGAAAAAAATTATCCCCTGTCATAAAACGAGCTGATCCCATTGGCTACCTGCTTGCTTTTCTTAGTTTATGGTGAGATGCTTTATGTTGAATTGCATTATACTGAACTGTCAAGTTTTAAGGTTCTTGTCGTATCGCCATAATCGCGTTTTAAATGGCGGAAGTCTCTTCGCTGTCCCTAGTTTATGGTGATATTATGCCCAAACGACATAAACAGTTTTATGGCGAAACAACAAGTTTAAAGAGAGGCTTTTATGGTGACTTGCACTTTTTTGTCGACTTGCATTTATTGAAAAAGTCGTTTGTGGCGAAACGCTTTATGTTGAAATGCGTTATGCACAAAATTTTTGAACATTTGAGAGCTTTATGTTCAATTGCATTATGTGGTGAACTACAGATTTTTTATGTTCGCTTTATGGTGAAATGCGTTATGTTGAACGGTGTTCTGCCGTTTTTCTCGATCACAAAAGAACCGTTTTACCGTCTCTCTGGCAGTAAAAGGTTCTTGGTGTAGGTGAGCAATTTTGTTTCAGGACCCCGGGGATACCGCTACTCACCTTACCGCCAATTAACGTTTGAGCGAAACTAACCAACGTTAAATCTTCGGTTACATATCGAGTTTTCGAGCGAATAATTTCCGACGTTTTTTAAAAGGTTTTAACGGTTGAGTGTTCTGAAGCGACCAATTTTCCCTTATCAAAAAAGAATTTATCGTTAAATTAGCATTTTTTCTTTACACAATGAAAGGGTTTCAATTAATTACGGTTTACGAGGTAAAAAAAATGGTCGGCGGGGGGGAAATTAAGGTCGGATAATGAATTCTTAAAAAACTCCAGTCGAGCGTAGTTTTCTCCTTTGCTAAGTGCAAAAAGTTGTGAAGTTGTTGAAAAATACAAAAGGTTTTTCGCAAAAAGGGAGGGGGTGGGAAAAATACTAAAGACGGTAATTCAATATCTCTTGGGTTTCTCCAGCCTTTTCCAGATGTTCGTCCGTTTATAGAAATAATTAATGCCTGAAGAAAAGCCCTGGAGGGGGATTAGATATATAATTAGCTAAGTTAAATTGGGAAGTGGTGGGGGGTTGGAGTGGGAGGGTCTCTGTTCCACTTTCCATTTGTTGTCTTATGGATTTACTTGGATTGCCATGTTCTAACTTTACTAAGACCCAGATGAGATACTGTAATATACGTCACCGCAAACTTTTTACAGGGAAAAAAAACGTAAAAATTCCTAATTTAAATAATAAATAATCGAATTGTTCTCTTGTTTATCCGCATGAATATTTTATTTCGTGTTTTACCTCTGGAAAACATTTTAATGAGGCCATTAATATCAAAGTTGCCTTTTTTAACTTAACCTAAGGAACAATTTTGCAACCTCTTTTTTCACATGAGTATTGATTCCGTTTAGATATTATGACGTCACACTTATGACGTAGTGGCCACGGAGAAACCATGAGTAACAACGCCCAATTAGCAACTAAGGGCGCGACATCAGCGCTCACTGTCATAAGATGATGAACTATGAGCGATCCTAGTGTCCAAAGTCATAACTACGTCCAGTGCTAGCTCAAATGACGGTTATCTTCAGAAAAAAAGCGACATCAGCGCTCACTGTCATAAGATGTTGAACTATGAGCGATCCTAGTGTCTATAGTGAAAACTACGTCCGTATATCTTCAGAAGAAATGTTTTAAGTGGACTTTTTGTACGCTAAAGTTCTTGTTTAACATGATTATTGATTGTTTTGGTAACTGAGGAATAATTGGTTGCCGTATCACGAAAATCTTTTTTTCGTTCTGGCGTCTTCAAGAGATTGCGTCTCGGCGACATCAGCGCTTACTGTCATAAGCTGTTGAACTATGAGCGATCCTAGTGTCTACTAACGGCGCGACATCAGCGCTTACTGTCATAAGATGTTCAACTATGAGCGATCCTAGTGTCTAAAGTCATAACTACGTCCATTCTTTGCTCAAATGACGTATGTCTTTAGAAAAAATGCGTTTTAAGTGGACTTTTGTTCGCTAAAGTTCTAACTATGAGCGATCCTTGTGTCTACTAACGGCGCGACATCAGCGCTTTCTGTCATAAGCTGTTGAACTATGAGCGATCCTAGTGTCTAAAGTCAGAACTTCGTCCGTATATCTTCAGAAAAAAAGCGTTTTAAGTGGACTTTTTGTACGCTAAAGTTCTTGTTTAACATGATTATTGATTGTTTTGGTAACTGAGGAATAATTGGTTGCTGTATCACGAAAATCTTTTTTTCATTCTGGCGTGTTTCGTGACTCGCGTAGCCCGGTTTGAAGAGAAATGAAATTACCTACTTTTGAGTCTAATCGTTCTAATTTTTCCGTTTTCCCCAGATTTATGGTATTGTCCTAACAGTTCGTGTTTGAGAAAAAAAAAATGTCAGAATGCGAAATTATATTGATGGTTGTATCATTGGGTCGGCTCTTTCTAGTCCGTCGTTTCGCGTGTGGTAGTCGATGTATTCCATGAAGCTGAGAACGTTGGGAGGGAGCTCTCCGTGGTTGTTTCTGATGGTTGAGAGGAACTGGACGCCGGGGAAGGCGGATTCGTGGTTGACGCTTTCAGGACCGTTCGATGCTACATGGATGATTAGCGACAGCGCCTCAGCCATCCCACGTACCAAATTATCATCCGACGAAGGATACAGCGTATCCTTCCAATTTTCATATTCATATTCCTCATCCGTCTCGCAGTTCACATATTTCCCTCCAAAACCAGCATAACCTTCCGGATTCGCCATGTTCAAACCGGAAGCTTCAGAAAGCTAAAAGCGAAAGTAATTTAAATAGACTATTTTACTAAAAGTTATTTATTTATGTAGAAACTACCCCGCCATTTTTAACAATTGACCTAGTTGGAAATGGTCCAACTCCCCGTTTTTTCCGCCCTTTGGTATAATACTTACATCATTTCTTTTATGATAAACAACCTTGTGTTTTTTAATCGATGATGTCGTGTTGTATGTTGGCTTTTGACGTGTTTTTTTCACGTGTATGGGGTTCCCAGGGCGCGGCTGCGGTTTCCATCTTTTACTTTCTTTCTGCCTTGAAGAATTTGAAGTGTCGGTCATTTTTTAAAAAATTTCCTAACTTTTCACATGATTTTTTTTAATAATAGGACGCCATTTTACACATAAGACGCTACACTACTGCACTCTGTGAGGATATTAAAGAACCTATTTAACAGAGATTTTAACTTCCTAAAAAATTATTGTGATACCCTCCACGTCGGGTTTTTGGGGAAGGGTCTTCCAGACCCCGTAGGGTCAATTCGAATATTGATCTTTACCGATCTCAACTTTGTCAGTGGTGCCGGCCGGCCGTAGCATTTTTTTTCCGGAACACTTTACGGCCACAGTTTTCATCCGATTTTCACCAAATTTCTTTAGTCCGTGAACAAGAAACTAAGGAGGGCGATTTTTGAATTTCGAAAAAATGGCGGAGCTATGTCTGTTTGAAATTTTAAAAAATTCGCTGCGGCCGAACCGTTGCGTTGGTCCGATTTTCACCAAATTTTCACCAATTACTGAATTTTGGTGCAAAAAAATTGCCACGTTTTAATAATTATTTTCTTAGTAGGGAGAAATTTCATACTTCTACCCATTACGAGAGGCACATCCCTAGGCCAAAGAGACCATTATTTCTACCTTGGCAATTTTCGAAAAAAAAAAAAAAAAAAAAAAAAAAAAAACTTAGATTTTTTAGAAAAAAGCGCAAATTTAAAAAAGAAAACCCGGAAAATTTTTCGGAAAAAACTCAGAAAATTTTTCAAAACAACAAAATTGGAAAAATTTTCGAAAAAAAAAAAAGAAAACTTGGAAAATTTTTCGAAACAAAAAAAACTTCCCCATCCCTTATACTTCCCCTCCCTTTTACTTCCCCTTCCTTATACTTCCCCTCCCTTGTACTTCCCCTCCCTTATACTTCCCCTCCCTTATACTTCCCTCTCCCTTATACTTCCCCCTCCCTTATACTTCCCCTCCGTCATACTTCCCCCTCCGTTGTACGTCCCCTCCGTCATACTTCCCCCTCCTATTGTTACTTCTCTTTAAGGAAGTTTTCGTTGGAAGCTCTTTAAACCAGTACTTTTTTTCGTTTGACTTTTTTAGAAGTGATTTAATTAACAGTTGAAGAAGCGCTGACGTCGGACGTCAATCAAAATTAATGATCGAAATCGTGTCCGGGCGGAGTCAAAAAAGAGCCCGGGACGGATTTTGATTTATTCCGAATAAATTATCCAGACACCCCCCGGAAATACTTTTTCATTAAACAGGATAAGAGGGAGATAAAAAAAAAACTTTTTTAATAAACCACGTAAATTTTGGACTTATTGACTTTTATTCAATTGTTTTGTTTAAACCTCATGTAATCCCTCATGTATAAAAATAACTTTTATATTCACCAGTGGGTCATTTACTTTCCGAAATCCACCCCTCTCCATTCCAGGGCTCGAAAAATGAAATATGAGCAATGAATGCTCACTTCCTTTTTTGCTAACGGAGTGGAAATACGGGGTTGAAAAGATCCAAAAGGAAAGAGAGAGAGAAAAAAAAGGGAGAAGAGACGAAGAATTATTTTTCTTTGAAATACCTTCCGAGAAGTCCTTTGAAAAAATTTTTAAATCAAGACTTTTTTTTATTGGAAACATTTTTTTTGGCGTGACTGCGTTCATTTTCATGTCAAACTTCCATTTTTTCAACCATAATTATACAATCAGTGTGGAGAAATCTTCAGATGACGTGTTCGTGTAAAATGTCTAGATCAAGAGACTTAAAAGGAGACCTCCGAAGTAGCCTTTTAGTGCGGGAAAAATAAAATGTCAAGAATAATTTTCAAAAGTAGCATTGTGATCTGTCCCGTTTTCTTCGTGTTTTCTCCTTTTAGAATTTATTGGACGGTTTCCTCTACATATTTGAATATAAAGCTTTGAATTCGGTAAGGTAGGCGGGGGTAATATTTCTGTCGGCTTGGCACTTTATATAAAGGTGTACTCTCTACTTTTCCTTCGTTTAATTTTATCATATCTCTCCGGTATTTCTTAGGTCGTTTCAGGATAGCCTGAAATAAATCTTAACTCCTTCCCTACAAGCCCGGAGTGACAAACTTCGTTACTTGGACGGAATACTAAACTTCCCTTCTCCTCCGTCTCTAATTACCGTTGAGACCCCCTCAGGAAAAATTTAAAATCCCAATTTTTAACGCCAAAGAATCTAAATTATTGCCATCAAGTCAATTTTCAAATTGCAACGAAGGTTGTGATAGAGTAACAGTCGCGAAGGTAATTAAACTAGCCGATTGGACCTTCCAACTCAAACCGTTCTATCGATTTGAAATCGATTTCAAACCCAGGTTGGGACAGCCAACTGAAAGAATGGTTTGGTTTGAGGAGTGGTCGGGACGCTCAAATAATTCTGCGCATGCTCAGGGAATCACAAACCAGTTTGAAACTGCGGTTGGAACAAACCTAATGTCTCGACTACGTTATTCCCGAGTATTGACGTCACTATTATAGAAGTAAAGATTTTCTCGAATTCGTAATACCCTCGGCGGATGTTTTTCCGATTTTGGTCAATGAATAAATGTCTTAATTCGAAAATTCCCAAATAATGACGTAGCAGAAACGTCACTATTGGAGAACTTAAGATTTTCTTTTATTCTTTTTGAATTGTTGAATTAAGACATTTCGCCGCGTTAGTTCTAACACCGGATAAGTCATTTTTATCAATTTTGAGTTAGGCATAGTTACTGATGGTAAATTTTGTGGAGAATCGAATTCCGTTGGTAGTTTAACCCTATTACCAACATAAAACGCGTAGTTCACGATTTAGCCAACAGATAATACATTGATTCCAATCCGTATTTTGCTCTCCTGAAAACCAAGGAAAAATGACTTATCCGGTGTTACAACTAACTCGACGAAATGTCTTAATTCAAAAATTCCCAAATAATGACGTAGGAGAAACGTCACTACTGGAGAACTTTAGATTTTCTTTTTTCTTTCAGATTGACAATTACTGCGTCGTGCCCAATGAACCTCCAGTACTTCCCGATGGACCGACAACTTTGCCATATCGAAATCGAAAGCTGTGAGTATTAATAATTTAAAACACGCTTTTCAGCACTATCCTTCATTTTAAATAAAAGAAAAAAAATTAAGATTTTTAGAATAAGTTATCGTTTCTTCCTTCTTGTAAATAGCTTTTGGAGAAAATAAAAGAAGGCTTCCAAAAAGGAAGTTTTGTGGCTGTACGCACGCTAAGGCCAACACAGCTTATCACTAAGTATTAAATTTTGAGGAAGAAGGAAGAAATGTATATTCTTTGTGGTGTGTGATTGCGCGCGTGTGTGTGTCTTTCTCTATTTCTCTCTCTCTGTCTGTCTGTACCCAGAGCCGTCCTTTTTGTTTTTGTTTTTATTTTTCTGTTTCCCTTCCCATATTCGAAAAGCACATCGATATCGTGCATGAGGAAGAGGGGACAGAAAACGGCCAGTTATTATATCACTGTCTGTTCACTTTTCAATTTATTTTTTATGTTCTTCGGCCCGCGTAAAAGCCGGAGCCTTTTATCAAGAAATTGTCCACAGCCTCGCTAAATATGGCCGTTATTTAATCCGCAAAACAAGCCACGACTTGCGTATGGATTTTATGTCACCGATTAAAAAATTCGACTTTGAAAAAAACCAAAAAAAATAACACCAACTGCTGTTTTTGGGTTTGTCCTATTAAAAAAACACTAGCTTTATTCAAAACTAGTTTTTATTGTTTTGTTTTTCATTTTTGCACGTCAGAATTTGACAATAAACAATAGTGTTTTGAAATTTTCAACAATGAGGAAGCACGTCACAACGGAAAAATGTCGTAGTTCTAACCTCTTCCGCCAGGATCGCTCTTGGAGTAGAAGGTTAACCCCTCGAGGTTAACCTGCTTGCTACTGGAAGGACTCAACATGTAGCCTTCATCACAAAACCATAAGTTTTATGACGTCATCATTGGAACCTTTTATCCAAACTAAAAAAAAAATTGTTTATTGTCAATTAGCTTTTGTTTTGCCATTTTTTTTGTTTAAAAAAAAAATACATAAAAATGTATATGGCCTTGAAACACTGGCTCAAGCATGTTTTTTATGTATTGTCCCACATTTAATGCAATTTTTTTTAATCACCCCTTGCATGGTGTTTTTAAAAGCATTATAAAACAGAATTACCCTGTATATAATATTTTTTAAATAATTTTGAGACCATTGAGGGCATAAAGTATTATGAAATAAAATAATATTTTATGCTCTTCGACATAAAACCAGAATGCAAAAAAAAGAGAAATAATTTTAAAAAGATGGTTTTTTGTCGTTTTTTTGAACAAAGCTAGAAAATCCTTTGTGGACTTCAAATGTCTACTATTTTGTTGTCTTGTCTGTCAAGTGCAGTTGGCTACACTATGCGTGATATTCGGTACAAATGGAACGCGGGCCCAAAATCAGTGGGTATTGCCAACGAAGTGCAGTTACCACAATTCAGGGTCCTTGGGCACAGACAGAGGGCGACCGAAATAAACCTGTCTACAGGTACTAAAAAGAACTGGGGAATACAAAAATAAACCTCAGATTTCCAAAAATGCATGTCCTATCACAAGAAAAAAAAATATTCCTGCTCTTCCATTGTGTATGTGTGCTGAGTGTGGTAAGGGCTGTAGGTGGGGCATGGCGAGAGTCGAATGGATATTGTATTGCTTGTCCTATAGTTGGGTATACAATGCGAGACATCCGCTATAAGTGGAACGAGGGCCCTAACTCGGTTGGCGTCTCCAATGAAGTCTCACTCCCCCAGTTTAAAGTGCTGGGTCACCGGCAAAGAGCTATGGAGATTAGTCTGACAACAGGTAATCTCCGACCAACCCCAATTTATTTTTATTTCTTTTATTTATCTAATCTCTTGTTTTGGTTATAAATTGGTAAAGTCTCAATCCGCCAATGAGAAAAGGGGGCTTCAGGAAGCAGAAAAAAAAGGCCAAACAGGATTTCAAAAGATTGAGACTTTACCGAACATAAAAAAAGTCTAATAAAATCCATTTAGTACTCCAAAACCCAAATAAAATTTTCCTCTAACTTGCCAATGTCCCATAGATAGCCCTAAGCTAAATTAGCTCACTTTGAATCACAGCTTTTACGTCCAAAACTACCTTTTTTGTTATCACATTTTTTAAAATTTCAATTTTTAAAAAAGTTCAATTTTACAATTGGACCTAAATTATGGGAATACATGGCCATAATTAGATATAGAAAGAAAAAAAAATTATGTTCAAATTTTGTCCAAAACTAGAGAATGTCAAAATTTGCATGCTTTTAATTTTAATGAAAATTGAAATAATGTATATAATGGCACTTTTTGTGTACCGTGTGTCTTTTTAAAGGTTTTTTCCTTTTAAAAAGATATTTTGGTGAAATTCAAAGCTTGCTTTTACTTTTTTTGTTGAAAGAGCTTTCAAGACTTAATTTTTGGGTCCGAACCGGTTTTTATTGGATACGAATTGACAAGTGATCCAAATTGCATAAAGTAGTAGCTTGTAGATGTTTTTAAAATAAAAATGTGTCGTCTTTTAGTGTTATTTTGTAATTTTATTTCAAATTGATCTCAGGGCACAAAAGGGAGATTTCTTTTCTTCCAAAAATATTAGTAATATATTTTATTTATTATTAACAAATAACCACCAAGGGGAGGATTGAAAACACGCGCCATGTACCCCTTCTGACGTGGCGACATCTGTCCGCCGAACTACCCCTTTTAAATGGGTTGAGGCAATTAAAGTTGTCGATTTGTTCATTACCACTTCTCGAGCAAATTGAGAACGTTTTGTAAACAAATAACCACCAAGGGAAGGATTGAAAACACGCGCCATGTACCCCTTCTGACGTGACGACGTCTGTCCGCAGAACTACCCCTTTCGAAATGGGTTGAGTCAATTAAAGTTGTCGATTTGTTCATTACCACTTCTCGAGCAAATTGAGAACGTTTTGTAAAGAAATAACCACCAAGGGAGCATTGAAAACACGCGCCATGTACCCCTTCTGACGTGGCGACATCTTTCCGCCGAACTACCCCTTTTAAAATGGGTTGAGGCAATTAAAGTTGTCGATTTGTTCATTACCACTTCTCGAGCAAATTGAGAACGTTTTGTAAAGAAATAACCACCAAGGGGAGCATTGAAAACACGCGCCTCGTACCCCTTCTGACGTGGCAACATCTCCACCGAACTACCCCTTCTAAAATGGGTTGAGTCAATTAAAGTTGTCGATTTGTTCATTACCACTTCTCAGGCGGAGTGAGAACGTTTTGTAAACAAATAACCACCAAGGGGAGCATCGAAAACACGCGCCTCGTGCCCCTTCTGAAGTGGCGACATCCGCCGAACTACCCCTTCTAAAATGGGTTGAGTCAATTAAAATTGTTCATTTATTGATTACCACTTCTCGAGCAAATTGAGAACGTTTTGTAAACAATAACCACCAAGGGGAGCATTGAAAACACGCGCCATGTACCTTATTTATTGCTTATGAAATGAAAAAAATATCACGTTGATGAAGAAAAGAAATCTTCCTAAACATACAGAAGAGCGTGTATTCGATCCTTTTTTTCACGATTTTTTTTCTAATATCAATTTAAATTTTTGATAGCTTTTAAAATAGTTTAAAGAGGGTTCGGACTTATAGGTATACTTTTTTTTTCTTTTCTTAAGGCTTTGAGGATCTCATAAATCTTAAGCCTTCTTGAATCTCTAGCCTACTCGAACTTGAAGTGCTCGATAGCGCATGAAAAACAATTTATTCCGGGAGGGAGAAGAGAACGGCGGTTTTAGCGGGATTAAAAACCTGCGAGACAAACTTAAAAAAAAATTCGAAGGAAAAGGTTTAGATCGTTTTTTTCAAGTGCTCTAAATGGGCTCAGACATGCAATCTAAACGAGATAAGCCCTCGTTTATTCATAAGTCTTCGAAAGCAGGCTCTTTCAACAAAAAAAAACCGAATATTTTTTCACACGATGATTTTTCAATCACACAATTTTTTTATGGATTCAAATCGTTGGTTTTAGTAAAATTTTTTGTCGGAAATCGCGAACTTGAGTGAGAGTCTGTGCTCTCTTACCTAAAAGGCTAGTAGCCTACGTCCCCTGGAGTTCGAGCTAAGATCTTCCAGGCATTAGCGTTTCTAACCCCCCTGTAAGCTTGATAAGATACTTCCGCTCCGGAGGTCACGAGCTCCCGCGACGGCCCTGTAATTTTCTCAAGATTACGTCACTCTTAGCAGAGGACATCCCTTGCTGCTGTCAATAGTCCATTCTAGGCCCCCGGCAGCATCAAAGTAGGGAATCCCTGGCAGCCAATGTCTTTTAATGGACCTCTGACCAGCCTCTGGAGGCTAAATAAAAGCCTGGGGCTCGACGGGAGCACAATAGACCCTAGGGTCGATCATCCCTTGCTGCTGTCAATAGTTCATTCTAGGCGCCCGGCAGCATCAAAGTAGTGAATCCCTGGCAGCGGATGCCTTTTATTGGATCTTCCAGGCATGAGCGTTTCTAACCCCCATGTAATCTTGATGGTAGATAAGATACTTTCGTTCCGGAGGTCACGAGCTCCCGCGACGACCCTGTAATTTTCTCAAGATTACGTCACTCTTAGCAGGACATCCCTTGCTACTGTCAATAGTCCATTCTAGGCGCCCGGCAGCATCAAAGTAGGGAATCACTGGCAGCCGATGCCTTTTATTGGACCTCTAACCACCTCTGGAGGCTAAATAAAAGCCTGGGGCTCGACGGGAGCACAATAGACCCTAGGGTCGATCATCCCTTCCTGCTGTCAACAGGCGCCCGGCAGCATCAAAGTAGGAAACCCTGGAAGCCGATGCCTTTTGACCTCTTACTCTGGAGGCTAAATAAAAGCCTGGGGCTTGACGGGAGCAATGCACAATAGACCCTAGGGTCGATCATCCCTTGCTGCTGTCAATAGTTCATTCTAGGCGCCCGGCAGCATCAAAGTAGTGAATCCCTGGCAGCGGATGCCTTTTATTGGATCTTCCAGGCATGAGCGTTTCTAACCCCCATGTAATCTTGATGGTAGGATAAGATACTTTCGTTCCGGAGGTCACGAGCTCCCGCGACGACCCTGTAATTTTCTCAAGATTACGTCACTCTTAGCAGAGGACATCCCTTGCTACTGTCAATAGTCCATTCTAGGCGCCCGGCAGCATCAAAGTAGGGAATCACTGGCAGCCGATGCCTTTTATTGGACCTCTAACCAGCCTCTGGAGGCTAAATAAAAGCCTGGGGCTCGACGGGAGCACAATAGACCCTAGGGTCGATCATCCCTTCCTGCTGTCAACAGGCGCCCGGCAGCATCAAAGTAGGGAAACCCTGGAAGCCGATGCCTTTTGACCTCTTACTCTGGAGGCTAAATAAAAGCCTGGGGCTTGACGGGAGCAATGCACAATAGACCCTAGGGCCGATCATCCCTTGCTGCTGTCAATAGTTCATTCTAGGTGCCCGGCAGCATCAAAGTAGGGAATCCCTGGCAGCGGATGCCTTTTATTGGATCTTCCAGGCATGAGCGTTTCTAACCCCCATGTAATCTTGATGGTAGGATAAGATACTTTCGTTCCGGAGGTCACGAGCTCCCGCGACGACCCTGTAATTTTCTCAAGATTACGTCACTCTTAGCAGAGGACATCCCTTGCTACTGTCAATAGTCCATTCTAGGCGCCCGGCAGCATCAAAGTAGGGATTCCCTGGCAGCCGATGCCTTTTGACCTCTTACTCTGGAGGCTAATAAAAGCCTGGTGCTTGACGGGAGCAATGTACAATAGACCGTAGGGTCGACGTGCACAATGAACTGGAGACAACAAAATTTTACTGAAACTAACGATTTTTTTAAAATTAAAGACTAATTTTTTTGAGATAACGAAGGGTGTTTTTATCTGGTGAGTATGGTGGTTTAGAAATGGGGGAGTTGTCTTTTTTGTGACAGGAAACTATTCGAGGCTCGCCTGCGAGATTCAGTTCGTGAGATCCATGGGTTACTACCTGATCCAGATTTACATCCCGTCGGGCCTCATCGTCATCATCAGTTGGGTGTCGTTCTGGCTCAATCGTAACGCGACGCCCGCCCGTGTCGCCTTGGGCGTCACCACTGTGCTCACAATGACAACGCTCATGTCGTCGACAAACGCCGCGCTTCCCAAGATCTCATACGTCAAATCTATCGACGTCTATCTGGGAACATGTTTCGTCATGGTCTTCGCATCCTTACTCGGTAAGTCTATTTGCCAGGTCGATTTAGAAAAAGAGGGCGGCGTCGAATCTAAAAATAACCTTCTGAAGCGGGCATATTATGAAAAATTAATTGAGTTTATACGAGAGTTGGATGTAAAGGTCGAAAAAGAGGCCGGCGGGCGGGGGGTGAATGAAGGGCTGAATAAGCTTTTCACGAGATGGCAATAACGTTTTGTATAACGCCTTGATAAAGTAAGCTTTAATGTTTAATACCGAGAGGCCTTCCCATAGGTGGAACTAATAATGTTCCATCATCAAAAAGTTCCAAGGACTCGAATGAATTAAAAACACGAGGGGGAAACTTCGCCAACTTCCCTGTCAACGGAATCATTGAACGTCGGAGGACGTTAGATAAAATTAATTTTTTTGTCGACTCTTCCGCTCGGAAAATTGTCTTTCGATAACATCTGAACTGCTTAAAACTCCTTAAAATTAACTTCTCGGATTAGACGTTGGAGCCATCTTGACGGCCTGACGAGCCTTACAGTTCCTGTCAGCTGCCTCATGGTTTCCTTCAATTTTATTCGACGTTCCGCCCCGCCAAGCAAAACCTAGACTTCCACTAACGTTAGCTTATGCCAACCTCTCGATATTGGTCTTCCTACGAGTAGTTTACATCCCGTAGGGCCTCATCATCATTAGGGATGGGCGATATATAAAATATATCGATATATCGGAACAAATATATCGGTGGCACCAATATATCGGAAGAAAAATATCGATATATAGATATATCGGAAAAAAGTTTTATCTAGGAACGCGGCAGCGTTCCGCACCGCCAAGCGAAACCTCCACCTTCATTATTATAGGACTTGAAAAAAAGGCAATTTTTGGTCAAAACTGCCTTAAATCCGTTGTTTCTTAGACAAAACTGTGAAAAATACCTTAAAAAGGCAATTTTTGGTTAAAAATGCCCTAAATGAGTTGCTTCTAAGACAAAAACTGGGAAAAATGACTTTAAAAAAGGCAATTTTTGGTCAAAAATGCCTTTAAAAACAATTTTTGGTAAAAATACACCAAAAATAAGCAATTTTTGGTCAAAAATGCCTTTAATCAGTTGTTTCTAATACAAAAACGGTAAAAAATGCCTTAAAAAAGGAAATTTTGGTCAAAATACCTTAAATCCGTTGTGTCTTAGAAAGTATGTCCGTTGTGCCTTTAAAAGGGCAATTTTTGATCAAAAATGCCTTAAGTTCGTTGTTTCTTAGAATACTGTGAAAAATTCCTTAAAAAAGGCAATTTTTGGTTTAAAAAATGCCTTATAAAACAATTTTTGGTCAAAAATAGGCAAATTTTGGTCAAAAATGCCTTAAATATGTTGTTTCTTAGACAAAAACTGTGAAAAATACCTTAAAAAGGGCAATTTTTGGTTTAAAATAGGTAATTTTTGGTTAAAAAAGGTAATTTTTGGTTAAAAATAGGCAATTTTTGGTTTTAAAAAAAGCCTTAAAAAAACAATTTTTTGTTAAAAAATACCTTAAAATAGGCAATTTTTGGTCAAAAATGCCTTAATTCAGTTGTTTCTTAGACAAAAACTGTGAAAAATGCCTTAAAAAGGCAATTTTTGGTCCTAAATGCCTTAAAAAAGGCAATTTTTGGTCCTAAATGCCTTAAAAAAAGGCAATTTTTGGTCAATTTTTTGTAAAAATGCCGCATGCGACTGTCTTTTAAAATTTGCGTACATGCATAATTTATGCACTAACGTTCAAAATAAGCATTTATTTTAAAAAAACATACGATAAATATCGGGGGAAAAACCGATTGATCAAACGATATATCGAATCCTCCGATATATCATAAGACCGATATATCGGCAGACATATATCGATATATATCGCCCATCCCTAATCATCATTTGGGGTGTCGTTCTCTCAATCGTAACGGGACGCCGCGCCCGCCCTACAACGCCATTTTGTAAGCTCATCCCACGAGTCTCTGGGTCGTCTTACAATTCTTAACCATTTATAGAGACTCTCTGCAAGTTTAAAATGATACAATATTTTTGCATTCTCTTTTCAGAATACGCCACCGTCGGTTATATGGCGAAAAGAATACAGATGAGAAAAAACAGATTCGACGCTATCCAAAAACTAGCGGAAGAGAAGAAAAAAGAAGCGCATCCACCAGTCGGCGGGCCAGACCACGCCCCCAAACAGACTGTAAGCATCTCCTCGCTATTTTATCAAAAAACGAAAACATTTCGCAAACCGAACTTATAAATAAAAAACAAAAATTAGCACAATTAGAATGTGGTTTGGCATGGGGTAAGGACACCCGACCAATCCATTTAAATTGAGGGTCTTTACACAAAAAAAAAACACGTTTTTTTAAAATAACCTAATTATAACAGGATCACAAACTCAAAAGATATCTGAAAGAGGAAAATTTAAAAAATAAAAACGCAGCTTTTTTCATTGGTTCACGAAATTCACTCAATTTTGCACTTTTTGCTTGCCCTTTTCGTTCTTTAGAGGGACCCGTCGATCATCTCGACCTACGCTTCGACTCTTCCACCGTCGAAACCTGTCCACCAAGAAAGACGTCAACAAATGCAACAGACGGTAAGTAGAGCAGACCAAAATACTCCTGATTTTTTGAATCCCGCCGGGTTTTTTGTCCGTTTTTTTCGGCGTCTAGTGTACCTAAAAAAAATTTCGGGCTCCCGAACGCGTTGAGTTTGACTTATAAATAAACCAACCCAGAAGTGATTTCAAAATTTGTGTTTGTGTCGTCGATTCTTCATCCAAGAAATTTTGTAAGTGAAAAAAAAATTTTTTTAACTTTTTTTTCCGTCTTTCCATGTTTCCCAATTAGTTCCTCCAATTAGTGGAGATCGTAGATTCTGGTCATGTCTTTTTTAAATAATATTTTTTTAAATTTTTTATCGCCTATAGTGGTTATGGCTCCAAAAAAAGCACTTTTTTTAAATAAAAAGGGTGGGAGGGTTCATTTTTTGCCCCAACATTTTCCCCTTGTTTCGCTCACATTTCTTAATTTTGTTGCACCTGGCCAGAGAGATCCGATGAGCTTCTACTCTGCCACGCTCCCTCATCCGAAAAGAAATCCAGAAAGAAGGCAGCAAATGCAGCAGACGGTAAGATTCGTCAAGAAAAACTGTTAAAAAAACTGGATACGAAAAATAACTACACAGGAGTAGTCCCCATTTTTTCTCATTTTTATTTTGCCTGGGTTGATGTTTTTTCATATTTCAAACTCATTAGGGAATTACGGGTTATAGTGACTTAACCTTGTCTTTCATCTTCATCAGCCATCGTGTTACTATTCATATTTCATATAACTGCCTTGCCCAAAAAACTTTTTTAATTTTGAAATCTCAGCGATTTTGAGGGTCACAACAATTCATAAAAATATGAAAAGTTGCGATTTTCATTTTCGAAATGAGAAAAAAGTGTTGTCTACGCAGATCGGCATGTTTGGGAATAAAGTCGTACTGAGGGATTTTCGAGAAAAATGGTATTTTTGCATTTTTTAAAAATAATTTTTGAGCATGAATACACAGGCACTAGATTGCTTTAATCTATGCACGGGCGCTTATAGAAAGGAATGATTTTTACAAAGGAATAATAATAAATGAAAAAATCGAAAAGACAGGTTTTAAGTGATTTTTTGATTGGTGGCAGGAGGTGAGGTACTTGGCCCATTTCAAAGGAGGAACGTTGGAGAATACGATAAACGGTCGTACCGACGAGGAGATCATCTGCCCGTCCTCGCTCCCACGCTACATGCTCCACCCCGCCGCCAAAAATTACAACAAGCTGTACGGAATCACGCCGAGTGATATAGACAAGTACAGCCGTATCGTCTTCCCCGTATGCTTCGTTTGCTTTAACCTCATGTACTGGATTATCTATCTTCATATAAGTGACGTTGTCGCGGACGATCTTGTCCGCGTCGCTGAAGACTAAAAGAGGCCCTTGACAGGGTCTCCACCTGAATTTTGATTTTGAACTCCGCCAACGGAAATCACGTTCCGACCTAACCTAGTAGTATCCTACTTACACTAGTTATCATTTTCGTCGATAGGTCGCGCCATCGTTTTTCACCTTAGCGCTCTCGTGTTTTTCCAACATGTTCAAAATTGAATTTCAGCAGGTTTTTATAACCTTTATGATTATTTTTAAATTTTCTAATGGCAATAAAGTAGATTTCTTTTTTCAAAAGCACTTCAGTCCATATGGACTTTCTAGAGCATAATGTTAAGCCTTATTTGGATCAATTAGTTCGTAAACTGGTTTTTTATACAATAAAATATAAGTGGGGAAAAAAATTAATTCTAAAGTAGAGCATAGGTTTATCAACGATCGCGGCCAAAAAACAAAGCAGGATCGAAGCTTTCTTTTAAAAAAAGGTGGATACAGAAATAAGGAGCGAATTTCAATTTTTCTAAGGATAAGATCCGCCTGCAGCGTAGGCTGCTTCACGTTCCGTCCGCCAGAAAAACAGAAAGCGACCTAAAAATTGTTAAAATCAGTATTTCATTTGTTTTTTATTCTAAAAACTTGTTTTCAATTAGCAGCAATAAAATGTACGCAAAAAATGTAAAAACACCTTTTTTATAGTAACAAAACACCCTTGTGTTTGGCCAAAAACACTTGCATTTCGACAAAAAAATGTTTTTATCTAACGACCGTAAAATAGAACCAGTATTTTCTTTTCTTATTTAATATAAACTGTGATAAATCAATTAGGAACTTTAAAAATTCATTTTTCCTTTTAAAATATTTCAGAGACCAAAATTCATGATAATAATTATTTTATTATATCGCTGGAATGAATGTAATTTAGTGTGAAAGTAATAAAATTGTTTAAAAAATAATATAACCCCTCCCCGAAAAACGCGTTTAAAACGTGGTTGTGAATTTAGATTTTTAGAGCTTTAAACACGATTTAAAATTGCTTTTTAATTTTAAGTTTATAAAATTTTTTACCGGCCAGTAGATTTTTATTTCTTTTTGTAAAACTGGGAGTTAGACATTAAAATTAAAGTTTTGAGGAACTTTGAAATGGTGGTTGCCTAGGTGATCTTTTAGTTCATGTAATTAGCCACTAGATCGCATTAATGTTGACATTCATGAGCTCTTTCGGCGAATCTTACATAAGTTTAAAAGTTCCGAAATTTTATTCTTTTTATTTTATAAAATGGATTTTTTATCGGCCCATTAGTAGATTCTTATTTCTTTTTGTAAAACTATAAGTTAGACGGACCTTTGAAAAAAATGGTGGTTGCCTGGGTGATCTTTTAGTTCATGTAGTAAGCCACTAGATCGCATTAATGTTGACATTCATGAGCTCTTTCGGCGAATCATACATAAGTTTGACAGTTCCGAAATTTTATAACCGAAAATTCTTTTTATTTTATAAAATGGATTTTTTATCGGCCAGCAGATTTTTATTTCTTTTTGTAAAACTGGGAGTTAGACATTAAAATTAAAGTTTTGAGGAACTTCGAAAAAAATGGTGGTTGCCTAGGTAATCTTTTAGTTCATGTAATTAGCCACTAGATCGCATTAATGTTGACATTCTTGAGCTCTTTCGGCTAATCTTACATAAGTTTGACAGTTCCGAAATTTTATAACCGGAAAATTCTTTTTATTTTATAAAATGGATTTTTTATCGGCCAGTAGATTTTTATTTCTTTTTGTAAATAGACATTAAAATTAAAGTTTTGAGGAACTTCGAAAAAAAATGGTGGTTGCCTAGGTAATCTTTTAGTTCATGTAATTAGCCACTAGATCGCATTAATGTTGACATTCATCTTTCGTCCAATCTTACAAAAGTTTGGAAGTTCCGAAATTTTATAACCTCAAAATAAAAATAAAAATAAGGCGATCTGGCACTAAAAAATGTTATTTTTATGTCTAAAACCCTACTTTTTTATTTTTTATTATTGATAAAAATATTCTATCATCCGAATTTTTTTTTCCTATTTTATTTTATACCACGCATTGCACGAACCCTAAAATGTTGATAAAGGCCATGCATATGAACCAAAGCATAAATAAAACGAGACTAATGTTTTTATTTTGTTTTAATTTTATTTTTTTGTATGAAAAAAAAAATCTATGAATAAAAGAATACGAATAAATTTTTGTCCATCATATTCCTAATTTTTTTCCAGATAAATAAAAAAGGTAATTTTTATTGCATTTTCTTATTAATTTATGAAAAGCTAGCATCCCTCTATAGGTACACTAGATCGCTTTATTTAGCACTTAGATAAGGTAGTAGCACGATGGCTAATTTTGCAAGATAGATAATTCCAGGTTCGGAGTGGTGAAAAAAGAATTTTTTAAAATTTTATCGTTGTTTGAAATTGTGTGAAATAAAGGGTAGAAATTTTTTGATTGGTGGCAGGAGGTGAGGTACAAATTGCACGACCCGAAGGCCCACTTCAAAGGCGGAAAATTGGAGAATACGATAAACGGTCGGGCAGAAGACGAGCTGGCGGGTCGATCGTCGCTTCTCGTACCGATGACGACGCACCGCCTTCAGCCCGCGAAAAACTACAACAAACTCTACGGGATCACCGCGAGCGGTATTGACAAATACAGCCGGATCGTTTTCCCAGTCTGTTTCGTCTGTTTCAACCTAATGTACTGGATCATTTACTTGCACATAAGCGACGTCGTCGCCGACGACCTCGTATTCTTAGAAAAAGACAAATAGAACAAAAATTCTAAACTAGAAATTAACTGTTTTTTGTACCATGTGACCAAAGATCGACCATTATTCGATTTTGAAAAAATCGTCCCGTTTTTTAAAAAAATACGAATAGCTCAAATAACCCAAAATCTTTTCTTTGTCATTAGTGACGTCACAGTTCGACTGTGAGCACAAAAGAGTGAGAAATCAGCCCTTTTCGGTTTATCATAATTTTTCCCCATAAAAACTCGTCAATTATATCTTCGTTTTATTCCGCCGGAGGACAGAATGCCGATGTAGACGACAATTTTCTTAACTCTGTGGGTCAGTGATAAAGGACTCTGACGTCCGCAAAGAGGTCCTCAAAAAACCCTCTTTATCAAATTTTCAGGCGTTTTTTCTGCCATTTTGGCAAAAAAAAATCATTTTTCTGGTCAAAAACCCCATTTTCTTCGGCTGCGGCTCAAATTTACGCGAAAAATCACTAATCTACCTTAAAAAATCCGTCAAAATCGGCGATTACGGTCCTTCTCTCAAAAAAATTTGAAAATTTTACCATCAATCAGAAATATATCTTCGTGTTTTCCATATCTATGCATTTATTTATCGTGTCTATATGTGAAAGGAAAATTAGTCCATGATTAGATAAAAATTAGAAAAAAAGGCACATTTTTAATTAGAAAAATGCACCTTAGAAATTAGAAAATGTTCATTTCGGTGCCACATTTAGACGTAAAAATGTAAATAAAAACGTGATAAGTAAAATCGAAAAAAAAAATTTTTGCTCTCCCACCGTTATTTTGCAAAAAAAATAGTCACCCGAGCCAAATTTACGTTTTTCACTCAACATTTTTTAAGAGACAACTTTACGTTGTGAAAGACTGGTTGGATTCAAACATTCTAAAAGAACATTTTTAAAATATTCTAAAAATGTAGGTGGGAAAAGTATCATTGGGGACCACGATTCCCTAAAAACCTATTTAACCCAAAAATGTGATACGTAAAAAACAAAATTATTTAAAAATCGTATTTATAATTCGGTGTTTATACTCTCAATATTAGTGTAGTCGATGTAATAAGGGAGAATGTGGGAGGCAAGCTAGGATAGGATAGGCAGGTTGATTGGTGAAGATGGTCAAAATTAGGGGAAGGGGTGACCTTGAGCAGTGGACCAATGAGAATCGTCGCCTGAGAGGCCTTTCCCCCACCTCGACCTCTCTGCCTTCTTTTCCTCCTTCCTATCCTCTCCTAGCTTGCCTCTGGCGTTTAAACCCCAAGTCTGAACGACTTAAAATGTTTTAATGGGCAATTATAAAGATGTCAATATTTTCGCTTTTTGCGATTCTGATTTAAATGTACGAATATACAATAAAATGTTTAGTACAAAATTTATTTTAATTTCTTTTTCATTTTTAATTGTGACTTGTCTGGTTTTAAAATTAGAGAAGAAACCGCCATGTCAACGAGTGAACCAAAACCGGACATGTTGCAACTTGTTTTTTCCTGTCCTTTCCTGACCTTTTAGAGGGGATGTGCCAGATGTTCATATTCATTGCAGTTTTTTTAAACAAAGTGCTTTTTTTCACAATCATTTTATTTTTTGAGGTAAGTCATTTTATAAATAATCGATGTTTTGTTTATTCATTTTTTTTAAATTCACTTGTGGCACAAAATCATCATTTTTATTCTTTTATTCATTCTTTTATTTTGGCACTGTAACCTCTTGGTGTGGGTTTCGAAGGTTGAGTTTAAAAAGTGGGGGGGATAACGGCTAGTGACGTCACAAAAGTTACGGAAATTTCGGGAGGGATCCCTAGGTTTATAAATACCTACAACCCCGATTTCAGCTCTTAGGCCCCAAGAAACCTCTCGATCTGGCTTTTTGGCAACGAGAAAACATTTTTACCCGATTTTAAAGGTTTTACCCATTTTTTTAGCTGAGGAACCCCTTTTTTAAGCGTTTTCTATTGGCAAATTTTTTGCGCCTTTTCTACAAAAAAACTTTTTAACGTAAAATGGCTAAAAATTTTTAGGGTTTTAATAGCCGCCTTTATCCCCCGGAAAGGCCCTGACACTAGCGCTCATTATTCTGGGGTGGAGCTTCTTGAAACTAAACCTAACCAATCCTTGATAACCTATAAATGATTTCTTTTAAGCAAGAATTCGTACCATTTTTATGTGCTTTTTCCGGCAAACCTTCCTCGCATTTACTCAACCAGTGTTAACCTAGCTGTATACCAAGCGTTGCTTTTTTTTATCACTAATTTTTTGGGGGTTATTCTAAGTTCTGAATTTTTGTTGATTGGTGGCAGGAGGTGAGGTATAAGCTGCACGACCCGAAGGCACACTTCAAAGGCGGAAAACTCGAAAACACGATTAACGGGAAAGCCGAGGACGAACTCCCTCCATTGCCTCCGCACATCCTCAAGCCCTCGAACAACATTTACGGGATCACGCCGAGCGGTATCGACATGTACAGCCGGATCGTTTTTCCCGTCTGTTTCATCTGCTTCAACCTCATGTATTGGATCATCTACCTTCACATAAGCGACGTCGTCGCCGACGACCTCGTCTTCTTGGACAAAGACAAGTAGGCTCATTTTTTTTCGATGAAAAAAAAATTTATGAATATAATTATTCAAAAAATGCTCATTATAAACATTTTTATATTAGATAGTCCATTATTTTCTCTTCTTTTTTTTTCTTTAACCGTATCGGAATTTTTCCATAAAAAAGTACAAAAGAATAATTTATAATTAACATAGTTTTATGTGAATTTGGCGTCTAAAGTTGCTTAAAAAGGACGTCGATGACGTCACAAGCCTAATAAGACCTTGAGAATGACCTTGACAAGAGAGGGGAGTAAGAACTTTTGGGCGCCAAATTTAAATAAGTTTCTCTAGCCCTTTATTAAATAATGTATTCATAACATTTTATTTTTTTCAAAATATACAATATTAAAACTTCTTAAGATGGCCGATACGGTTCCCAAAATCATCACCCCCCCCCCTTAATTTTTTAGTGATGATGCCTAGTTTAACCAAAAAAACACAGAGAGTGACACAATATGTTACTAAAATTAAAAATAAATTCTAAAGTAGGTTGTAGGTCTATTTTATAAATGTGGCAGTTTTAAACATTACGAAGGCACTTTTCATAAAAATAAAAACACAATAAACAAAGCACCATTTTTACACTTAAAAATTTCATGGTACGGATCTCCATCCGGAATTCTGTTATTTAAGCAATATTTAGTCAAAAAAATGTTTAATTTGACTCAAATTTAGAAAAAATACAAGGCGACACGTTTAAAATATTTGAACCTATCGCCTTGTAGCGTTCCTATAAAAAAAAGCTTAATTTTCTCAATAAATACTCAAAACCTAAAGGTTTAATTTATTATATTATAAAATATAGAATTTGATTATTATAGATTGAAATGTGATGAATACTACTGTACAAAATAAAAATTAAAAATTACGGAAATTATGTATAGAAAATAGGTATAAAAGCAATATTGTATGGTAGTCTATACAAAAAAGAACTTAGGTCCAATTTTATTTTTATTTTTGTTTATAAAAAAGCCATAGAATGAAAAGCTAGATATAAAGGGAAAGCTTGAAGGAAAGTCGAAATTCACTGCCGACTTAAATTTAAAATATAAAAAAAAGCCAGATTTCAAGCTTTTCAAATTGCCACTTAAAGAAAAACATAAAAGATGTAAATAACATAAAAGCATGCTAGTAAAAATGTAGAT
The DNA here is from genome assembly GCA_014119065.1 of Orius insidiosus. Taxonomy (NCBI): domain Eukaryota; kingdom Metazoa; phylum Arthropoda; class Insecta; order Hemiptera; family Anthocoridae; genus Orius; species Orius insidiosus. Next base: position 82,952 of record JACGAQ010000030.1, on the reverse strand, counting down.
AGTTTTTAATGTTGTTTGTAAATAATTTGTAAAAAATATGGACTTAAAAAAAAATTCGAGGAATTTTTTCGTTATATTTTATAAGAAAAGTAATGGAGAGATTAGGAATCGCAAAAGAAAAGGGAAAAAAATGTAAAGTTTTCTTTCTTTCTTTTTAATTTTTATTATTTTAAATAAATTTTAACCTTAAATTAATTTTGTTTCATTATAAAATGTAACCTCACATAACCTCATGTGACCTCCATGGGGTATGGATGGCATAGACAAAAGGCAAGGCAGTTAATTTTCATTTCATTTCATTTTTTAAATGGGATTTTTGGCTCTCTTTTCAGGTGGAAGGACTTTTTGGACAGTTTTTGAGATACATGGATCGCTCACAAAGTAAAGCGGTTTTTAAAAAATATGGTTTTTTAGAACTTTTGACTATACCAAGGTGGAACAGGCGCCATTGTTGCGACACTAGCGCGATCTATATTGAAAGAAGAATTTCTTTAGTGAGAGGTTTCTCCGATCTAAGGGAGTTCCTCTGACCAAAGACGTCTGTGATTGGTGAAGGGTTTTTTGAGGAGGATCTTTACTTTGTGATCGACACTTGTAATTTTGGTTGGTTTCTTTTTTGTTTCACCTTTTTTTTCCATTCAGTGATTTTTCTTTGATACGACAGGAGGTGAGGTACAACCCGAAGGCGCAATACAAAGGCGGAACACTGGAAAACACTATCAACGGGAAAGAAGAAGAAGGCCTTTTATTCAAAGGGAGAAAGAAAAATTACAACCACATTTACGGTATCACACCCAGCGGAATCGACATGTACAGCAGAATCGTTTTCCCAGTCTGTTTCGTCTGTTTCAACCTCATGTATTGGATCATTTACCTGCACATAAGTGACGTCGTAGCCGATGATCTCGTCTTCTTAGAAAAGGACAAGTAGGCGCTCACTTTGTAGAACTCATTTTTTTTCCACAATGAGTACAATATTATAAAAAAAATAATTCTAAAGTAGTCACTAGGTATTTACTATTTTGTAAACTGTGGCCAAACATGGTAGCAACACAAAGTGCATCTTTAAAAAAAAAAATATTTTATTCATCTCACAAAGCACACGTAGACGTTTCAATATCCAAAAAATAAGGTCTTTGCATAAAAAAATGCTGTGATATAATTTTTTTTCGTAGCTTAATTTCAGAAAGGTAAGATAGTAGGCAAGAAAAGTCAGATTCTGTACTCTTACGACTTTTTCCTTTTTTTCGTACATAACCTAAATTCAATAACCTATTTCAACTTTTTTTTTAACCACAACACCGTTGTAAGGGAGTTATCAGTTTGTGACGTCAGCCTACTCCGATGGCGTCACATGAGTGGATCTTTTGTTAGAGAGATAAACCGTCCATCTTTATTTTCGCCCTCCTACGAAAAAGTCAAGTGTACACATTTTGACAAACTCCTAATCCTTTTTAAATGTACAAAAACATAATTTAAAAAAATAGGTCCAAACATAACAATATTTAGATTGCACTGATTGCCTACTTTTTCTCCCCTTTTAGATGTGAGGTCTCCAGTGTCATAAACCTTATATTCTAGCCATGTAAATAAATATAAATGACGAAAAACTAACTGTGGTTGTGAAAGACTGTGTGGTTTTTTGTTTTCAATTAGTGCATTTTAATATAACCTCCAAGATAGGTTACGTAGTCTAACTACGTGTGAATGTGAATAATATATTTAAAAAATGGTTGTATAATTTAAAAAATTTAGATATGTTATAATAAGTGACGCACTTATAATAAAATTTTTAATAAGCACGTAAAAAATTTGTCTTTGAAAAATTTGACTTTTTTAAAATTCTTTTTAATTTTCTGTCTTTCATTAAAAAATGTCTTCCCAGTGCTTTGTTCGTCTTCCATTATTTTTTAAGTCAAATTTTTCAAAATAAAATTTTTTTTCCTAAATATTGATATTATTCATCCCATTTTTTTTTCTTCATATTTTTTTGAGAAATTAGTCAAATTAATTTTTTGCTCAAATAAAGGTCCAATATTTACGTTTTATAATTTTTTTAAACATCGCACGTTTTTTTGTAGTAATTTTTTATTTTAGAACAAAAATTAGGTTTAGATCGATGTTAGCGTTTTAAGAAAATTATCATTAAAAACTACATTTTTTTATTTATTTCATCATTGTATCATTGCTCAAAAGTCGCAAATTTTGGATCTACATTCTAAAATATGAAAAATCGCTTTTTAAAACGTGAAAAAATAAACGAGAGAAAAAACGTTTTCACATCCAGCCAATTCTGACTTTTTTTCCTTTTTTTATTTAAATTTTGACGTTTTTCTTTGTAAATGCATGTTTAGACAACGTAGTGTCTATAATGTAAATAAAAATGTAAAGACGATTTTTCGTTTAAAATACTATAAAAATGCCAAAGCTCTATTATTAGTAAACTTCATTATATAAAAAATAATCCAGTAAACTTTAGTGAAGGAAAAAAAACATTAGATTACCTAGATGGGATTATAATACGTTTTATTTCAATAAAGATATACGTTTAAAAGAATTGTTAATTTTGTCCTTTACAATTTGAACAGGTTAGGAGAACCTGCTGAAATGAAACCTCGAGTGATCAACAGGAATTCAAGTGTTGCCAACTTAAGTACGTACTTTGGCAGAGGCAAACATTATAGAAAATCCATCAGAGTTGCAACCACATAGGCCATTTTAGAAGGGATTTTTGAGCGAATTCAAGTGGAATGGCTAATTTTGTTTATTACATATTTACTTTTAACTTCCTTAAAGAAGTTATTGTGATACCCTCCACGTCGGGTTTTTAGGGAAGGGTCTTCCAGATACCGGAGGGTAAATTCGAATATGGATCTATACCGATCTCAACTTTGTCTGTGGTGCCGGCCGGCCGTCCGTACATTTTTTTCCGGAACACTTTACGACCACAGTTTTCATCCGATTTTCACCAAATTTTCACACAAAGCCGGTGAAGAAGAAACAACGATTTTTGAATTTCGAAAAAATGGCGGAGATATGGCTGTTTGAAATTTTAAAAAATTCGCTGCGGCCAACCGTTAATCAGATTTTCACCAAATTTTCACCAATTACTCCTTATATTTTTTAAGAATTTTTGGTGTAAATAAATTGCCACTTTTTAATTTTTTTTTTTAGTAGGGAGAAATTTCATACTTCTACCCATTACGAGAGGCACATCTGTAGGCCAAAGAGCCCATTATTTCTACCTTGACACTTAGAAAAAATTTCGAAAAAAGGAACTTAAAAATTTTTCAAAAAAAGCGCAAATTTAAAAAAGAAAACCCGGAAAATTTTTCGAAAAAAGAAACTTAGACAATTTTTCGAAAAAAAAAGAAAGAAAACTTGGAAAAGTTTCGAAAAAAAAAATTTTTTTTTTCAAAAAAAAAGCTAAAATTTAAAAAGGAAAACCCGGAAAATTTTTCAAAAAAAAAATCGGAAAATTTTTGAAAAAAAAAAAACTCGGAAATATAAAAAAAACTTAGAAAATTTCTTGAAAAAACTTGGAAAATTTTTCGAAAAAAAAAAAAAGAAAAATCTTTCCCCTCCGTTATACTTGCACTTCCTTGTACTTCCTCTCCCTCATACATCTCCCTTCGTTATACTTTCGTTCCCTTATACTTCCCCCTTTGTTTTACTTCCCCTGACTTATACAATCCCTCCCAATTCCCATATACTTCCCCCTCCGTTGTACGTCCCCTCCGTTATACTTCCCCTCCTATATTGTTACTTCTCTTTAAGGAAGTTTTCGTTGAAAGCTCTTCAAACCAGTACTTTCAATAATGCTGATTTTGCAACTTTCTTTCTGGCAATTTCCAGTTTCTTATCATGGCGAAATAATTGGGTTCATAAATAGAAAACTTTCTAAAAAAATTGAGAAGCAAAATATAAAAAGTTAATATTTAATATTTACATAATTATTTAAAATGGCGTATATGAAAATGAAGTCAGAGCTTTATCTACAAGTTCAATTCTGTGTTTTAATCTGATCGCTTCATCCGATTCAGACTCTTTCATATTTTTTAACAAAAAGTGATGAATAAACAGCCGGATACTTTCTTTAAAAGTGTAAAGTTTTTTAGAATTTGCGATTTTCGCAAAGATGGAGACCATCACTTCTTCATCGTTATGAAGGAGAAGCGTCAATAGCGTCTGACGAAGGAGCCGAATACAGAATTTGTCCATATCTGTAAACTCAAGAACCTGAGGAAAAAAAATATGTTAAAAAAATAAAATAAAGCTAAAAAATATACCTTTAAAACTGAAATCGGAAGTGATTTTTCAAGAAAAGATGAGATAAAAATTTGGCCAAATTTGCTATTTGATTTTTTTCAATGATTTCAGTTCTTTAAATCTGTCCCATAATGAATACTGTAAAGTCATCTAAAAAACAAAAATTATTGAACTTTTTTGTCTTAATTCTTAAAGTAAATTTTGAATTTTTTGTGATTATACGAACCTTGTGCCTGCGATCTGATATACAGAGTTGGTCAGCGATGAAGGAATAATAAGGATTGTAGTCGTTTTCGCGTAGGAGGCAATGAATTAAAACATGGACGATATCTTGCTCAGGTTGACCTTTAAGGCCTAAACGGAGAAGCTTCTCAAAAGCATCAAGATAATCTTCAGCGGTCATCAAAATGCAGAAGATATTCTTCCGGTTAGCTGTATTCATCCTTTGCTGCCGAGCAAGCTTAAGAACTTCTTCAGAGAAACTTTCCGTTTTCTGTTTTTCTCCTGTTTTACAGGTGCGCCACTCCACGCTGAGACGAACCCACCATCTTCCTCTTTCATCAGCTTTTAAAAGATCTTCTAACGTTATCTTAAGTTCTGTTATATAATTTCCTTTTCTGATCATCGTTTTTATTATTTTTTTCAAATGTTCACTATGCGAAGGATCATATTGTGGAAGTTTGGCCATATTGTTTTTTATCGTCAACAGAACGTCCAACATAAATCTCACACGAGGGCTAAAAGAAAATTATAAAATTTTATTTAAAATCATTTCTTAACTCACTCTTCTTTCAATTCTTTGGCTTCATTAGCTAATTTTTGAACTTTCAATATAAAATCTTTAAGCGCCAGCGGGTTGTCTTTTCTCAAAGCAAATCCTACGCTTCTTAAAACGACCAAAATCAAGTCGACATCTTTCTCACGGAATTTCTCGCATAATAAATTCAACAAATCATAAATTAGGACACAGTCAAAAATCTGAAAAAAATTATAAATAAATGAGAAAAATGGAAAAAAACTATTACTTTAAAGGTGTACATATGGCAGATCAAAAGGATTAAATTGTCAAGTTCCTTATTTTCAACTGTCGGCTCTTTTTTGTGCAATTGGCAGAACCGCTCGCCCAAATTTTGTAGCATGAAAGCACCTAAAAGATAAAGAAAATGAAAGAGGTAGAAAAAGTCGAAGGTAAAAAAATGGAAGTCTTCACCCAGCCTAGCAACACGGAATGGGCGTGAACAGCCCAAATTTCTCCCAGCTAGGGTTGTTGCGATACTTCTGATATATCGGAATATCGTTATTTTCCTTCCGATATATCGGATCATCCGATATTTTCCTTCCGATATATCGGATACATCCATCCGGTATTTTCCTTCCGATACATCGGTTCATCCGGTATTTTCCTTCCGATACGTCGGTTCATCCGGTATTTTCCTTCCGATACGTCGGTTCATCCGGTATTTTCCTTCCAATACATCGGTTCATCCGGTATTTTCCTTCCGATACATCGGTTCATCCGGTATTTTCCTTCCGATACATCGGTTCATCCGGTATTTTCCTTCCGATACATCGGTTCATCCGGTATTTTCCTTCCGATACATCGGTTCATCCGGTATTTTCCTTCCGATACATCGGTTCATCCGGTATTTTCCTTCCGATACATCGGTTCATCCGGTATTTTCCTTCCGATACATCGGTTCATCCGGTATTTTCCTTCCGATACATCGGTTCATCCGGTATTTTCCTTCCGATATATCGGTTCATCCGATATTTCCTTCCCATATATCGGTTCATCCGATATTTTCCTTCCGATATATCGGTTCATCCGATTTTCCTTCCGATATATCGGTTCATCCGATATTTTCCTTCCGATATATCGGTTCAACCGATATTTTCCTTCCGATACATCGGTTCAACGATATTTTCCTTCCGATACATCGGTTCATCCGATATTTTCCTTCCGATATATCGGTTCTTCCGATATTTTCCTCCGATATATCGGTTCATCCGATATTTTCCTCCCGATATATCGGTTCATCCGATATTTCCTTCCGATATATCGGTTCATCCGATTTTCCTTCCGATATATGGGTTCATCCGATATTTTCCTTCCGATATATGGGTTCATCCGATATATTTCATCCGATATATCGGTTCATCCGATATTTTCCTTCCGATATGTCGGTTCATCCGATATTTTATCCGATTCGATATATCGGTTCATCCAATATTTTAACCGATACGATATTTTCGTAAAAATCGTATCGGATAAAATATCGGAAGGAAGGCCATATCGAATCAACCCTATTCCCCGCTATCAAGAAAAAAAAAATCAAAACCGGAAGAATTTTGAGATAATTTGGTGAAAATCGATAAAAACTGATAAGTCCAGCGCCTCAGAAAGGTCAATTTTCCTCTACTGGGTCTGGAAGACCTTCCCCCAAAAACCAGACATGGAAGGTATTTCAATATTTACTTTTTACACACCAAGAGTACAAAAATGGCCAATCTTACCAACTTCAGAGCCTACGTTTCCATGCAGGATGGCCAACAGCATCGCATGTTCCATAATAAGTCGTTCTGGAGTATGCACATGTTGAACCAAAGATTCAAAAATAAATTAAGAATAATATTGTTCATGTCGCTCCTACTGTTCTTCATGTAAAGCTCATCAATCTAAACAAAAATTTAATTTTAAAAAGTCAAGTTTTTCAAAACATACTTGATTTGAAATTCCGTGCATGTTGTTTTCTGCGAGTCGATTTAGAAGACCTTTTAATAACTTCCTGAGTCTTTCAAGCTCTTCTTTTCGTTTGGAATCTTCACCAATGGGTTTCTCACGAAGATGTGGAGGAACGTATTTTGTTTCAACGACATTTCCTTTTTTGTCGCGTGTCCTACCATAGATATCTTCCCAAACTTCCGGCTTTTCTTCACTTTCTTCTTTTTCTACACTTTCTTCTTTTCTTCTTCTTCGTCTACATCATCTACATCATTTCATCCTCAGATTCGTTGGCCATTTCTTCATCGGAAAGTTCTTCTGAGTCTTCAAGTTCTTCGGAGTCTTCTCCAAGTCCGAAATCGCTTTCAGAATCTTCTTTTGGTTTTTCATCCTTTTTACTTTTTTTTCCTGTTATAGAGCAAGATCTTCTTCAAACTCAGACTCTGAATCTTGCAAATTCATTTCAGCGTTGACTGCAGCTTGGATTTTTTCAGAATCGCATACATCGAGGATATCTACCAAAATAAAAGGTTAAAAATACAAACTTAGAAATAAATACTTACAATCTAGTCCAGCCTCGGCGAATGATTTGGGTACTTTTTTACTTTTTCTTTTGTTCAATTTAAGCTGCTTTTCGAGAGTTTTTAAATTTCTGTCTTCTTCTTCATTGGCTTCCAGAAGCTGTCGCTTTCTTTCTTCTTTCATCTCTTTTTCCAGTTTGGCTCTTTTGAGACGTTCTCTGACAATATCTTGATTTAAAACGTTTTCAACTTTGACATTTTTTTGTTTTTCTTTAGGCTTTTTCTTCATTTTGGGTTCGGGAGGTTCAAACTCTTCAGGGGCCTCTTTGGGGGTCTTCTTTCTTGAGAAATATTCGGCTTTTTTCTTTTTCTTTTCCTTACGTTCGAGCTGACGCCTTTCTTTCCTTGAAAGTTCTGCTTTTGGGTTTTTCTTCGCCTTGAATGGCCCTGATTTACCTTTTTTGTTCAACATTCTGTTTGTTTTGACAATCAACAACTCCAGAGATCACGTGCTGGTTTACTGATAACTGTTATCATAGTAACCAATGTTGCCAGAGATCCCCCCCCCCTTAAATCTTAATTTTAAGAATAATTTTTTTGACATTTTCTACAATATTTGTAGTTCCCAATACGTTTTAAATAATAAAAAAATGTAGTGAAATAAAAATTCCCTACAGTTGGTAACACTGTTGTGTTTTCGTGATGTCATTAAGGACCATTATTCAGCATGACTTTGCACTTTTTGCCCATCAAAAGTTCCGTTTGTTTTCCCAAGTTGGTTCTCTTCGAAAGGGTTTTATTCGGGGGAAATCTTTTAAAATAGGAAAATGCCACAGGAAAATCTACGTCGAGGGGAGCGTCATCGTGGAAACATGGTTTGTATATAAATAGGTTATTTTATGGTTATATTTATGTTTGACATGAATGTCAACGGTGTTTTTCAATGGAACAAATGGGCTTTTGCTGCAGAATACTTGATCAGAGAACCTTTGCCGATGTTTAGGGCTCTTAAGTAACGGCTGTACAGCCAGAAAAGTGACTGCAAAGTCATTACTTTGCAGAGATTGTCTCTTATTACTATCAGCATAGTAGCTAATAGCTTGCTACCATCAGCCCAGTAGCTAACAGCTTAGCTACCATCAGCATTAGCTAACAGCTTATCCCTCATATCCGAGTCAATCTAAGCCTAAAAGGGCAAATAAAAGAAAATTTTGAATTTTTGTGGTTTTTGCTTGTATCTCCTGAACGGTACGCCGTAGCCAAAACATGCTTTAGTTCAAAAAGAAAGATGACTAAATTTCCTACAAATTTGATTCAATAAAATTTTTTGTACGACCTACCGCGCCGGAGCTACAAGTCTGCAAAGAAGAGTGAAAATACCGACAAAAAGGTCTTGGGGCTTTACAGCATGACTTTTCGCTGTTTTTCGCGTTTATCTCCCGAACGGTACGTCCTAGGCAAAAAATATATTAGGTAAAAAAGAAAGTTGACTAAATTTCCTACAAATTTGACTCATTAACATTTTTTGTGCGACCAACCGTTCCCGAGATACGAGGCGTCGAAAAAACCGACAATAAAGGCCTTGGGGTCCCACATCTAGATAGCCTGAAACATTTATGAAATCTCAAGTCTATTTTCATTTTAGGTGCCTCTTTCTCCAGGGCCGATACTTGACATCAGCGACGATGAGCTAGTAAGCATTTCCGTCCGCGATTTGAACCGCCAGCTAAAACTCCGCGGCCTCACCCGCGAAGACATCGTAAAAATGAAACAGAGACGACGCACCCTCAAAAACCGCGGTTACGCCGCCAGGTACTTTTTTAACCATTACCAACCGACATAATCTCCTTTTTTAGCTGTCGCATAAAAAGGATCGAACAAAAAGACGAGCTCGAAACTGAAAAATCGCAGGAATACAAAGATATGGAGTTAATGCAAGAAAGCAACAACGCCATGAGAGATGAACTCGACGCTCTTTACATCAAATACGAAGCCCTTAAAAAATTCGCAATTTCAAAAAAATTCCCATTCCTCATGAGCTAGAATCAGTTCATAACTAAATATATACCTACTTTTAAATTATAAGCTTATTTTAAATAAATTATTTTTTTACTGTTGTTTTATACTGACTTGCTAATTACTTATCAATGAAATTCAAATTTTGGCCTAATGAAATTAACAACTTTCAAAAACAACATTAATGAAATAAACATTTTGAGTACAAAGTTGTGCTATTCAAAAGATCACTGCCTTCTATATTAGTGATTTTAACTAAATGTAACGGTGGGAAATGTAATCAAATTGATTTCCCTCCTTTTCTTGTGGTTAATCAGAGGTGATCTATAAGGCAGTGATCAGTTCTTTATATGCACCATCTCTTCTGCAAGCTACAGAATTGGTAAGCCACAAAAACTGACTTTTTTTCTCTGAAAGACCTTGAAAAACTGCTAACAAACCCTTTAAAACGCAACTAAATTGGGTTTAATGGCTGAAAGTTCTCAGAAAAGTTTTATATCCCCTCCCCCCAATTTTAAATTGATGGACAGATTGAATAATACGCAGAAATGTGGAAATGATATTATATTCGGAAAAATGTACAATAAAGGAGATCAATAAAAGAAGAGATTTTCAATCGACGATTATCACGTCGGCGGTGGATTCGACTGTCCGTTGGTGGTCGCCATTCGATTCGAACAAGCTTCCGCTTGCTCCTGTAACAATTTCGTCCTCCTACGCGTATAATGCTGCCAAAGAAGAACCTGCTGATCGTCGATAAATTTGGTACATTGGGCATTCGCCAGTTCTTTACGGAAATGTTCATACTGGAGCTGATCGAGGAAATAAAGACACATCGGGTACTTGAGGCAATGGGCGTACTGAGGCTCTTTCCAATACAGAAGATATTTGAGATAATTGATAAAAGCTTGATCTTTAAAATAGCCTCTTTGAGCGAGGAAATTTAAATAGTTCGGATTACCGAGGCACTGGACGAATTCGAGCTCCACTTGAAAACGTATACGGTCATCTGATGTATCTGTCATTTTTTGTCGAAAACATACATAAAAATAAATAAAAAACTTTGAGGCAGTTTGATGCCCTATAATTTGTAACCTGCGTTTAAAACCTCTCCTTTTGTGCCAGAAATAAGTGGTAGTCTGGGGAACTACTTTAGTTTTCTTTGTTGCCAATAGATAGACCTACTAATGTCTATTTTTCTTGCATCCTGGACCGTATTTTGGCTTTTCCAGAAGGTCCTTAAATTCATAAATACCGTGGATAGCTCCCAAAATTGGTATTTCTCAGCCAAAACGGCAAATCTAGTTAAAATTCTCAAAATAATATAAAATTTATGTTATTATGGCATTAATGCCATGGAAAATATAGCTCTTCTCACAAAAATTTCAAAATGGCGGCTTTTTTGCCAATAAAGCGAGAAAAAGGCTAAATAATTCAGTGAAATAGATCTTTCCTCATTGTTGAATGTGATTTTTCGGGCATAGAACTGAAAAAAATCCGGTTAAAAGGGTTTCTCTTGTCAAAAAAAATCGAGGAAAACGAGCAAAAATGTTGTCAAACTGGGGTTCCCAGGCCTAAAAGACGAGAAAGACGCCTAAGATCGCTGAAAATCCGGTGAAAAGGGTGTTTTTCAGTCGGTGGGGACATTTTTAATCATAAATTATTCCCCATTTCTTCAGTTTTGCACCAAAAAAGATTTTTCTGGCGTTTTCCATTGTCTTTTCTGTTCAAATTTGATGGTTTTTAAGGCCTATCCGCCAAAAAACACAATTTTTTCCGTTTTTTCGGGCATCATCCTCAACCTTCGAGGGCACCCTGGAATTTCTGGCGTTTTTCACTCAACATTTATATTTTATCAAATTTTTAATCCATTTTCATGGGTTTCTTGCAAGTCCTTTGTCCTTTGTCCTTGATTACAACAAACATGAGATAAATATAACGGAGCGGGAAGTATAATATGGGAGGGGAAGTATAACGGAGGGGAAGTATATGGGAGGGGAAGTATAACGGAGGGGGAAGTATATGGGAGGGGAAATATAACGGAGGGGGAAGTATAAGGGAACGAAAGTATAACGGAGGGGGAAGTATAAGGGAACGAAAGTATAACGGAGGGTAAGTTTTTTTTAATTTCCCGAGCTTCTTTTTTTTTTCAAAAAAATTTCCGAGTTTTTTTTTTTTTTTTTTTTTTTTTGAAAAATTTTATAAGATCTTTTTTTTCGAAAATTTTTGTTAGTGTCAAGGTAGAAATACTGGGCTCTTTGGCCTACGGATGTGCCTCTCGTAATGGGTAGAACTATGAAATTTCTCCCTACCATAAAAAATTATAATTAAAAAGTGGCAATTTTTTTACACCAAAAATTCGTAAAAAATATAAGGAGTCTTTGGTGAAAATTTGGTGAAAATCGGACCAACCGCATCGAATTTTTTAAAATTTCAGACGGACATCTCTCCGCCATTTTTTCGAAATTCAAAAATCGCCCTTCTTAGTTTCTTGTTCACCGACTAAAGAAAATTTGGTGAAAATCGGTTGAAAATTGTTGCCGTTCCAGAAAAAAATGCTACGGACGGCCGGCCGGCACCACAGACAAAGTTGAGTAAAGATCAATATTCGATTTGACCCACCGGGGTCTGGAAGACCCTTCCCCAAAAACCCGACGTCGAGGGTATCACAATAACTTCTTTAAGGAAGTTGAAAAACTTGGATTTTCAAATAAAAACTTTTTATAACACATTTTTTATTATATTATGCTACTACTATACAATTTTTCATAAACTTTTTAACAATTTAAATAAAATAATTCATTTAAAGTTCTTTAAAATACTCTATGCGAAAGGAAACACAAGAAATAACAGAAGAAAAAACGTAAATATTTTAACAATTTTTAAAAACTATTATAAAACTATTCGAACTATCGTACAAAACAAGTTTTATTTTTTTAAATGAATAACATCCATTCTCGCATTCGTAAATATTGATGCATAATTGCTTTAATTTTAATGTACAAAAGAACACTGAGCATTAGGTAGCGTGGGCAAAAGAGGGCTCTATTAGATGATGAATTACGATATTTTTTAATGAAAAAAGTTTTTAGAAAGCGTAATTTCATAATTTTTGGATCTTAAAACTAATAATATTCGAGGTATGCATATTTTGGCGATTTTTTTTTTATTCTCAATTTGGTTGAATTCTAAAAGTGACGCGCGAGTATTAAAAGTAAATAATTTGTTTAAAAAGCAAAAGCGCTTTATTTTCTCAAAAATTTCGCCTACAGATTATAAAGAAGCCTAAAAACATTGACCAATTAAAATAGTTAAAAAAAAATAAATTGTAAATAATAACTTGATAAAAGAAAAAAGTGATACAAAAAATTTAAGTGGAAAAAAAGTGATTTTTAAAAATTTTTTTTAATTATAAGAAGCATCGGCCTACTTAATGGGATTTGTACATTCGTAGGCCTTAGTGGAAACAACATTTAACTACTTTATATTATTTAAAATTAAGGGGGGGAAAATACATAGTTAAAATTAAAAAATAAACATACTTTGTGCGGCATCACCCTCTCCCTATTTACAGTTAAAAATTCTAGAAGCGATCGCCATCTTGAAAACGAAAATGTCGTTGAGCAAGGGAGGTTACATCAAGGTTCCATTGCCCAATGGCTGCCTTTTCAGACGACGAATCTAATGAGCAGAAAAATTTAGATTAAAAAAACCGCACAAAGCATATTTTTTCCCGGCAGCGGGATCGATTATATTTCGTTGGCAAGTTTACATAGTTTACAATATTCCACTTTTTTATGTGGAGGTGTTTTATTTATGGGAGAGGAGGTAGACATATAAGCACACACAGATTTTTCGATGTTTTCTAAAATAAAGAAAATTAGGCTGCGCTAAGGTTAGAAGAATGAAGAACTAAAAGGTTGGACGGTTTTTAAAAATTAAATTTTTTCAAAATCGTTTCAGGGTAGGTTATGAAGGGGTTATAGTTCTCTTATCTTCTAACCTAAAACACACAAAAACAGTATCACAGTATATCATAAAATTCAGAAAACAGTGCGAATGAAGCAAAAGCGATTAAATTTAGGCAAAAAGGTGATTTTTTTTTCTTAAATAAAGCACGCTAAAAGCGCCCGAGTCCCACCCAGCGTCCCGTTGATATGTGTCTAGGATTTAAAAAATTAAAATAAGTACCCTTATTTTCCTTTTATTGTCTTCGAACGGGATATTCGGCCTTTTTCCCCCTTATTTGTCGAAAACACGAAAGGTACTTTAGAGATTGTCCCCCATTTTTAAATATAACAATAAAGGAGAAAGAAAAAAATGATTATCGTTTTTATGAGCCTGTATCAGTCAAATTTTTTCACATTTTTTTTAAATTTCAGTCGTTTTTTTTAGGATCAAATTGCGATTTCTTTTTGTTCCTCTCAAATATGAACGTAAATCGAAGATAGGTTAGGTCAAACTGCATGGACGTTTTCATGTCCCTACTTGCCCGAAGATAGGTTAGGTTTCAAACTGCATAGGATTGACGTTTTCATGTCCATACTTGCCCGAAGATTTGCAATGAGGTAGGACAAAAAATGACCAAAAGATCGCATTTCGAACTAAAAAATAACCATTTAGTGACTCGCCGCATTGGGGCGCTGTGTGAGGCACAGTCTAGCATTTTATACTGTGATCGAACACAGCCATATTAAAAATTTACAAGGGTACTAAACCACTTACTAAAACCAAAACTTGTTTATGTACATTTAACCTGTATATCATTGTCTATACATGGGATTTTTTTTTTAAATTTATATATTTTTTATATAAAAAATGTACGAAAATTCGACAACGCAATTGGACAAGATTGAAGCAGCACGAAGAGGTTATAATTGAACCTGGATTTGAGTTTCGCGTACTGCGTTGATTGTCGCGGAGTTCTACAAGGGGGATTTACAACAGGAAAACATATATTGAGCTTTAACACCTCCCATATCTACATAAGGCGAAATATATAATTTTTCTGAAATGGTGTTTAAGTTATTCATCTTCCATGCCGATGAGCTCCATTTGCATTCTGGCGCGGTGGCGGCAGCAGAGAGTGAAGCCTAAGATTCGTAGCATGAGTCTGAACTGGGGGCTGAGCATGATGAGAATGATTGCTTTCCAGACGGAGTTTAAAACTCCCATCCAAAAAACGGCGAAGTGTATATGCGGGATGACGCTGATACGATTGCCGGTCGTCCCTTCGTAGGCTCGTACGACGATAAACGGCGCCCAAGATATACAGAACATCATAATCAAGATAAAACTCATAATATGACTCGGGTTCGCTAGGTTTTCAGAAAGCGCCGTTGCGTATTCTTTATCGTGCATCGGTGCTCCAGATTTGACCCTTCGCATCATCGCGAATATGTATCCGTAGGTATACGTAATCGTGATCACGCTCGGCCCTAACACCAGAACCGCCAGAGTCGCCGAATATGCGGCCATATCTCGCCAGTCCAAAAGGCAAACAGCGCATCGCTGTCAAACTGGGGCTGGTTGAAGCCGAGTAGAGGAGGACAACACATCATCGCCGCCGATATCCATGTCAGCGCCATCCAACACTGACATCTTATCTTCGTCTGAACCGTATCATACCTAAAATACTCATTTAAAAACACACAAAACAACGAAATTCTTTTACCTCAGAGGTTTCCTTACAGCGAGGTACCTGTCGACTGATATCCACATGAAAGTATAGACAGAGACTGCCCATAGTGTCACCTCGAGGTAACCGACCAACCGGCAAACTAAATCGCCGTAAACCCATCTTTGGACGAGCGCAGGGTAAACGGAGAGTGGAACGACTAGAAGTCCGCATAGCAGATCTGCCACTGCTAAAGATAGCAAGTAGCAGTTTATAACCTCACCTGGACCTAAAAAGCATAACCTATGTTTAAACCGTCTTTTAGAAGATTGATGAAAGTGCCTTAGTATGGTACAAGCCTTCATGCGCCTTTTAATCCTTAATTACTATTTAATTAACTTAATTACCTTGATCTAAGCCTCCCTCAAGGGCTTTGAGACCTACTTGACGGTTCTCAGTTCCCTTAACTTACTAGGCGCATAATACTCTTTCTCAAGTGTGCCAACATAAATTTTGATTTTTGATAAATTAATCATCCATCTTTTTTCATTGCAGAATGCGTGAACACACCCCCGGGGCTGTACAAGCAGCCTTTATTAGTTTTTGTATTCTTAATAAAATTATGAGCGTTCAGTCTTTAGATTTCGACCTCCTTATGAACTTTGGAACAACTTTCAAACTAATTAAACCTCAAAACTTGTAAGACTTTGAATTTTGGGGTTACGTGATTTTAGAATATTACCTATGGAGGTTAAAAGCACGCCATGAAAGCATTAGAAATTCGTTTACATGTTTCATCAGGGCGCTATATTTTAGTGGGATTTTTGGGGTTAATTGGCTTTATACCTCTCGAGTTGACAAATGCCGCGATGATCGTGAGGTTGGCGAGTACGATGACAACCGCTAAAATGCCGAGGGCTGCCGCTTGTGTGATAGGCTCCAGTGTGAAGACTCGTTTTCCCCATCGCTATCTAGCCATCACAGGTCGACAACCACCTAAAATAAAATTTAAAAATAAACTTGTTATATTTCTCCATAATAATTATTTAGGACAGTGTCCAAGAAGCTAGAAATCTTTGAATTGATTATTTATTTTGACGTAAAAAAGTTAAGGTCGCCCTCGTTGGTTGCAGGTGTCGGTTTGGGAAGCTGCCTTTTATTGATTCACAGACCAGCCAGGACTTGAATGAGCTCCTCTCCAAGCCCCCAGTATCCCTCCCAAACTACCCCACTTTTTTTATTCAAACTTTATTTCATTCTTTAAAATTACAAAAATCTAGTTTTAACCAATTTTTCAACATCTGCGTGACTCTTGAGATGCAAATGAGGTTTGAGCGTTTTAGGTCTCCCCGTTCAGGCTTCTCGATATTCGTGACTTCAATTCACCAAAAAAAAAACTAAGAGACGTCTCCTCAAAGTCCCAAAATAGAATCGATACTTGAAAGGTTGGCCAAACTGATAAACATGACGTAATCTTCTTGCTTATCATACCAAATTTTTATCACCTTGTTTACGCGATTAGCGCATACATGCAGTAAAGACGTAAATCATAGATAAGGAAAATGGCGAGCAGGTATGGAACTAGCCGTGAGTAAACGTAAAGGCGATTTGTGTCACGCAACGACCTTTTAACAATCTAATTCATCTTTCCGGAGTTAAATAAATAAAACATTTAACTTCCGCAGAAAATAGCAAAATGATTTATCCACCGCCTAATTTAGTAGGCTGTGGAATTCCCACCAATGAAAAATAGTTCTACCTATTCGAGTACTTAGAAGTGTGTAAATCCCGGAAGCCGATATAATGCTAAAAATTGATTTTTAATTAACGGAATAATGGCGAAAACGTCGTAAAAATAGTATTGAGATCTTAAAATCGTGGAGGGGGGGAATGTTGCAATTTGTTGCAGCCGCCTTATCCACTCAAATCTTCTCAATAACCCCCTAATCCCGTCATCGATCAATATATCCCCAAGAAGAGAGGTTAAAAACGTCAAAAGGCGTCCTCAAAATCCGAATCTTTCGCTCATAAATCTTTAATATTTTTTCTCGACAAATAACTAAAGAAATGATTTATTGGTTTATGGGATCAAGATGGCAGAGTGTAAATTGAGACATGTGATTGGGTCTTTGTGGGGTGGAGAAATCTGTTAAGTGAAACGACCACAAAAGGTTATATTGTAGAGGTTTTTATCTAATTTTGAAGATAGGTCCGGCCAATTAGCTAACGTAAACTATGAATAAATAAGTTCTAATTAGAGGATGGGAGTTTAATATACGCGCTTTTAGCTCAATTGCGATAACGGGAGTTATAAAGTTCAAAAATGTATAACGTCGAATGGAGTCCTCCGCTTTGGGGAACGGTTATTATCGCGAAATTGGAATCTCTCGTAAAGTGGGGTGGGGAATCTCCGGGAGTCGGATTTTATCAACGACATGAACACTCATGATATCAATACTTGCCGGAGATAGATGACCGTTCCACTACCCAACGCAGATCGATTTACCGAGATGATTACAAAATTTACCTACCTCATTTCGTTATAAAAAATTAAAATTTATTTTGTTCCACAGGTTTCAAAGCGCTGGGCGAAAAGCGATTCTGCAGAAAAGTGTGGCTCAACTTTCTGGTGAGTTATCGATTATTATTGGGAAGTTTAGACCGAAAAATATGCTGAAAAGCGCACTTCAGCATGGGGGTAGTGGTATGACTGGTTTCACTGTGCTAGGTACAGCGTGAAGAGTAGAAAAAACCAGCTTGCTAAGTCCATATTTTAAGGCAACCTATACTGCAAATGTTTAGATTGAAAGTGAGGAGCGTAAATTAAAAAGCCCGAAATTTCACAGTGTCTTGAGTATCGAGCGAAAAGTGTGATTGATGTTTTCTCTTTATTCTTTTTTTTCGGTCGTCTTTCTTTTCTCCGATCTCGCCCTTTCCATTGTACTTGAGAAAAGGGCTTTCGGGATTGAGAATATAAAAGGGCTTTTTGCACTAGGACACGTAGGTTAAGGTGAAAGTTATTCCAGACGTACGCCCTTTTCCATCAGGGCCTTTTTCCCTCCTCCCCACCCTTTCGACAAACTCTTCGACCACTTTTTACTTTCGTCGAGTGATTAATGCACGTCTCGTCCAAGTGTCCTTAAGCCCTCAAAAACAAGGGACATCGAACCTTTTATCAACGCCGATGTTTACCACTTCACAAAAGCGCTAGCAACAAGTGAACCTTTCTTAAGCTAAATTTCAAATCTGATGTTCTAAAGCTGCGGAAGATGTTAAGGATTAGAGTGATTGACTACGCACTAAAAAGAGATAACGTCTTAAAGCCCTTCTGGCGATAACAGGAGGGAGAAGAAAAAAGTTAGGTCCCCTGCGCGATTTGAACCTACGACCTTTGGGTTTCTACCCCAACACTCCACCTACTGAGCTATGGAAGCAGAAAGCCTTTGAGCTATATTTTTATCCCACATGTTTTCCCCTTTTCCCCTTATTTTTATTGCCCAATACTCCACCAACTGACTACTGAGCTATCGATCCAGCCTTTGAGCTGGATTCTTATCCCTCATGTTTTCCAAACTACTTATTTCTCTTTTCCCCAATACTCCACTAACTGAGCTACGGAAGCTCAGTTGATGTTGGGCTAGAAGCCCAAAGGTCGTAGGTTCGAATCCCACCTGGGGGCCTAAAATTTTTCTACTCTTTTCTTCTCCCTTGGTAAACATTTTATTTTCCTCATGCGCTATCACGGTGACTAAATGAAGGTTACTTTCACACTAGGGATTATCGGATTATTTTCATGCGCAATCCCGGTGCAACCGTAAATTTGCAGCCCTTCTAGCGATCAAGGAAAATAAGAGAAGAAAAAATTTAGGTACTCTGGGCGATTTGAACCTACGACCTTAGGGTTTCTAGCCCAACACTCCACCAAATAGCTACTGAGCTATCGAAGCAGAAATGCCTTTGAGCTATATTGTTATCCCACTTATTTTCCCCTTTTCCCCTTATTTTTATTGCCCAATACTTCACCAACTGACTACTGAGCTATCGATACAGCCTTTGAGCTGGATTCTTATCCCTCATGTTTTCCAAACTACTTATTTCTCTTTTCCCCAATACTCCACTAACTGAGCTGTGGAAGCTCAGTTGATGTTGGGCTAGAAGCCCAAAGGTCGTGGGTTCGAATCCCACCTGGGGGCCTAAAATTTTTCTACCCTTTTCTTCTCCCTTGGTAAACGGTAAATCGGTAAACATTTATTTTCCTCATGCGCTATCACGGTGACTAAATGAAGGTTACTTTCACATTAGGGATTATCGAATTATTTTCATGCGCAATCCCGGTGCAGCCGTAAAATTTGCAGCCCTTCTGGCGATCAAGGAAAATAAGAGAAGAAAAAGTTAGTACTCTGTGCGATTTGAACCTACGACCTTAGGGTTTCTAGCCCAACACTCCACCACTACTGAGCTATGGAAGCAGAAATGCCTTTGAGCTATATTTTTATCCCACATGTTTTCCCCTTCTCCCCTTATTTTTATTGCCCAATACTCCACCAACTGACTACTGAGCAATCGATCCAGCCTTTGAGCTGGATTCTTATCCCCCATGTTTTCCAAACTACTTATTTCTCTTTTCCCCAATACTCCACTAACTGAGCTATGGAAGCTCAGTTGATGTTGGGCTAGAAGCCAAAGGTCGTAGGTTCAAATCCCACCTGGGGACCTAAAATTTTTCCAACTTTTTCTTCTCCCTCGGTAAACATTTTATTTTCCTCATGCGCTATCACGGTGACAAAATGAAGGGTTACTTTCACATTAGGGATTATCGAATTATTTTCATGCGCAATCCCGGTGCAGCCGTAAAATTTGCAGCCCTTCTGGCGATCAAGGAAAATAAGAGAAGAAAAAATTAGGCACTCTGTGCGATTTGAACCTACGACCTTTGGGTTTCTAGCCCAACACTCCACCTACTGAGCTATGGAAGCAGAAAGCCTTTGAGCTATATTTTTATCCCACTTGTTTTCCCCTTTTCCCCTTATTTTTATTGCTCAATACTCCACCAACTGACTACTGAGGTATCGATCCAGCCTTTGAGCTGGATTCTTATCCCTCATTTTTCGCAAACTATGTACTTATTTATCTTTTCCCCACTACTCCACTAACTGAGCTACGGAAGCTCAGTTGATGTTGGGCTAGACGCCCAAAGGTCGTAGGTTCGAATCCCACCTGGGGCCTAAAATTTTTCTACCCTTTTCTTCTCCCTTGGTAAACGGTAAATCGGTAAACATTTATTTTCCTCATGCGCTAAGGAAAATAAGAGAAGAAAAAATTTAGGTACTCTGTGCGATTTGAACCTACGACCTTAGAGTTTCTAGCCCAACACTCCACCAAATAGCTACTGAGCTATCGATGCAGAAATACCCTTTGAGCTATGTATATTCTTATCCCACTTGTTTTCCCCTTTTCCCCTTATTTTTATTGCCCAATACTCCACCAACTGACTACTGAGCTATCGATCCAGCCTTTGAGCTGGATTCTTATCCCTCATGTTTTCCAAACTACTTATTTCTCTTTTCCCCAATACTCCACTAACTGAGCTATGGAAGCTCAGTTGATGTTGGGCTAGAAACCCAAAGGTCGTAGGTTCGAATCCCACCTGGAGGACTAAAATTTTTGGTAAACGCAAACCGTCTAGATATGGTTAGACATGTGTAGGGAAAGAAAAATTCGCTGCATTGCCGCTTCGGGCGCCAATTTTCGATCAGTTTTTATCTTCACCAACCACATTAGCCTAAATTATGAAAAATTTAACTTTCTAAATTAGTTGGTATTAAGAGGAAGTGCCATAAAGGAGGTTTGGTGAGGGCTTAATTTGGAGGGGGAGCCAGAAAGTTGTTAACTTCGGTAACTGCGGTTTCGGAATTGGAAATCACCGTTGGCTTTAGGCCAAAAAGGATCAGAAATTTAAAGCGTCTCTAATTTCTCCCTTCTATAAAAACCGCCTTCAAATAAATCGATAATATCGACTTGACACTGTTTAATAGAATAAAAAATTTAATTGATTATTGATGGACTTATAAATATTTGTGAGGAAATGAACTCTTCGAGGACGACCAGCGGGGAAGAAAAGAACAAAAAAGTCGAACGGAAACTCTTTAATTTTTGATTGTAAAGAAAAAAGACTCCGATTGAAAACGTTTTTGTTTAAAATGAAAAATCGATTGTGGGGATACAGAAAAGTTTTATTTTTTTCAATTTCACCGTCGGATTGGACAAAAACAAACTAATTTTTCCAATCGTGAAAAAGTCAACACATAAATCAACAACGGGTTTGTTTAGAACTCGGCGCCGAGGGTTGTTTTTCATCAATCGGAGGCCGGAGTATAAAACTCAGATTTGAAAGTAATTTCATGACCAAACTGGAACGTGTTGCTACACGGTTAAGGTTATATTTTGAGCAAAAAAGCTTTCATGGCCTCCTTGATCCTTCAACTGTATGTGTTTATTTTAGAAATTTTGAATTGTCAAAGTTGAAAATGGGCCTGTCTAAAGTCCGAGTTTCCTTTTCATAAACTTGGTAAGCTGACAAGTATTATCGTTTATGCGATAACGCATCTAAGCGGCCAAGAATAGAAACATTGTTTTCACCCTATTCAGGTTCATAAAATTTATAAAACCTAAATAAACGTCAGCCAATGAGATTTCCCCCCTAGAATCTCAGAATAACGTGAAATTATCCAGATACCTTTTTGTAAACTAAACTTTCAATCAAGAATCTGATGAACCAAATAAGCCATTGGCGACAGAAAGTAAAGAAAGCTGGCTATTTTGACCCCAAAACAATAACTTCATTCTGAGATGTTCTTACTACAGAGGTCCGGGGTTCGAATCTCCTCCTGGGCACGTTTTCTACCTTCGTTACTAAGTTGAATGACACTAAAATTGTTTCGTGCTGTTAATTGGGTTAACGGACGATTAATTGTGATAAAATTTAACGGCATTAAAATCTACATGAAGATAAAATGAACATTAAAAGTCACATAAATGAAAGAACACATTGTTTTTTAATTCAATAAAACGGTAAATTTACACCCAGAAAAAAATTCAAAAATTTTTTGTAAGGCTTTTCAAGGGGGTGGAACAAGTGTGCCTTTCGTCATAAATGCAATCGTCATAAAATGGAGGGAAAGGTTGAACTCGTCCTAACTGACCAATTTTATCAAAATTCCTGTGAATTTTGAAAGGCTTTTCAAGTGGGTGGAACAAGTTGTGTGCCTTTCGCCATAAAAGCAAATCGTCATAAAATGGAGGGAAAGGTTGAACTCGTCCTAATTAACTGAACAGGCATTTTATCAAAATTCCTGTGAATTTTGAAAGGTTTTTCGAGGAGTTGGAACAAGCTGTGTGCCTTTCGCCATAAATGCAAATCGTCATAAAATGGGGGGAAAGGTTGAACTCGTCCTAATTAACAAAACAGGCATTTTATCTACATTCGTGAATTTTGAAAGGCTTTTCAAGTGGGTGGAACAAGTTGTGTGCCTTTCGCCATAAAAGCAAATCGTCATAAAATGGAGGGAAAGGACGAACTCGACCTAATTAACTGAACAGGCATTTTCAAAATTCCTGAGAATTTTGAAAGGCTTTTCAAGGGGGTGGAAGAAGTTGTGTGCCTTTCGCCATAAATGCAAATCGTCATAAAATGGAGGGAAAGGTTGGTTGAACTCGTCCTAATTAACTGAACAGGCATTTTATCTAAATTCGTGAATTTTGAAAGGCTTTTCAAGGGGGTGGAACAAGTTTTGTGCCTTTCGACATAAATGCAAATCGTCATAAAATGGAGGGAAAGGATGAACTCGTCCTAATTAATTGAACAGGCATTTTCAAAATTCCTGAGAATTTTGAAAGGCTTTTCAAGGGGGTGGAACAAGTTGTGTGCCTTTCGCCATAAAAGCAAATCGTCATAAAATGGAGGGAAAGGACGAACTCGACCTAATTAACTGAACAGGCATTTTCAAAATTCCTGAGAATTTTGAAAGGCTTTTCAAGGGGGTGGAAGAAGTTGTGTGCCTTTCGTCATAAAAGCAAATCGTCATAAAATGGAGGGAAAGGATGAACTCGTCCTAATTATCAGGCATTTTATCAAAATTCCATTATGATGAATTTGAAAAAAACTTCCTCCATTTTGTGACGATATTATGTCATATTGAAATTATGACGGGATGGCGAAAGGTGTGCTAAAAAATAACACGTTGAGTTGGTTTTTACGGATAAAAATTAATTTTTTTCCCTTTAAAAATCTCGAATCCCGAGCTTGTGAAACCCCCATTCCCGGGATTCAGGGGACCCCCCAACGCATGCCCGATGGCCCGGGGACCGAACACACAAACAAACTTTTAGAAAGATTAAAACGGCTGCTTTTAAAAACGGAAATAATTTTTTATCTCTTCAAAAATTAGTTTTGGATCCTTTTTTTTAAGGAATATTTTAACAGATGGAGAAAAATAAAAGCGGAAGTTAGAAACGGAAACAAGATTTTTTTTTAGATAGCACAAAGCGAAATTAGATTATTTTTTATGATTAAGAAAATAATGAGAAATGAGGGTAATAATATGTGATTTTACGTACCGCGTTTGATGTGCGTTGTGCCGTCCGGGTTCGAGTTCTGTTCTCCTCGCTTTCGGGCGGTCGATTTGAGCGGAGCAGAGACCTCGTTTTCGTTCGTCGGTGTAGGTCGGAGGGGGTGGTTTCGGCCTTCGGCGAACATTCCGAAACGAGGTAAAGGGGTTGAAAAGCACGGCGAGGGGTGGCTTAGGACGGATTGCGCATGGCCGCCCCGGGCGGACGAACCTCCATAAATATTACATCTCGTAGAGCGCATTTCTTTTTTTCTCTCTCTCCCTCAAAATTGTTATATTTACAACAACTCGCAAAATATTTCACTTTAAAGAAACATTACGAACTAACCCCTTTAACATAACCTTAAATTTTCGTCTTCACTTTGAGAATGCAAGACAAATCTTGAAACTATTCTACATAAAACATTCATAAACTAAATTCTCGTTAAAGTTCGCTTATCAATTCCCCAAAAACTGTCCGATTTTTTTTAAAATTTTGATTTAATGACCCTAAGGCATCAAAATAAAAAAGCTTTTCTGTTGTGTCTACAATGGAATCAAACGGCAGTTTTCTCGAAGCGTCCATGTCTTAAATGTTAAATTTTTAAGCTGCTGACATGGAATTTAATGGTAACTGCATCTCCGTTTCCGTGTGTAAAGGTTAGGTTCTTCTAACCTTGAAAATTTCAAGATCGGCCCACAGAGAGCGTTTTGTCAACAGGGGCATACTATGAAAACCCAGTTTTTCACCTTTGACCAGGGTTGTTGCGATACTTCCGGGGCAACACACGGATAACTGTTAACATCCGATGCGATATATCACGATATTTCGGAATTAGCATGATATTCTCCTTCCGATATTTTGGTTCATCCGATATTTTCCTTCCGATATATCGGTTCATCCGATATTTTCCTTCCGATATATCGGTTCATCCGATATTTTCCTTCCGATATATCGGTTCATCCGATATTTTCCTTCCGATATATCGGTTCATCCGATATTTTCCTTGCAATATATCGGTTCATCCGATATATCAGTTCATCCGATATATCAGTTCATCCGATATTTTCCTTCCGATATATCTGTTCATCCGATATTTTCCTTCCGATATATCGGTTCATCCGATATTTTATCCAATACGATATTCCTTACCGATATATCGCGATATTTTTACCATATGAATTCGAAAGAAAAATGGGGCAACACACTGATAACTGTTAACATCCGATGCGATATATCACGATATTTCGGAATTATCGCGATATTCTCCTTCCGATATTTGCGATATTTTCCTTCCAATATATCGGTTCATCCGATATTTCCCTTCCGATATATCGGTTCATCCGATATTTTCCTTCCGATATATCGGTTCATCCGATATTTTCCTTCCGATATATCGGTTCATCCGATATTTTATCAATCAAAATCAACCCTACCCTTGACCTTCGTCATTCTTCAGCTGTAGCCTCAAGCAACAGACATGCAAAACTTATTTTTGAAACGAAAATTGCAAAATTAATGCCCAAGAGACAGAAGAGCTGCGCTCATTTGCTTCCCCCAGAGAATAATTCAAGGTCGCCTGATAAGAGCTCGCTTTAAGGAAAACAAAGAAAACAAAAACTTCTTTTTCAACTAGCATATAATCTGACAATAAAATTAAAAGCATTTTCTTTCATAAACAATAAACAAAAATAATATTTTATATTAGTAACAAGCATATCTAATTTAAAATTGAGCATAAATTTGTGTTAGTAAAATCAAAACAATTCTATAATTAAAAGGCACATAACGGTCTTTTTTAAAAAGAAAACAAAAACCCTGCAAAACAAATTTAATACTTAAAAAGAAGACAGGTACTCTGAAAAATTTCAGTTGTCAAACCTGCAGCTTATCCCATAAAGTGAAAAAAAGATGTGAAATTTAAAGATCGAAAATTTTGATAAATAGGTACAATAAGCTGATGGTCGCCAATGGTGTTATTTACAGCAACTCAACTTACGGGTTAGTCTAAAATAATAATATATGTTGGCAAAACTGGAATAAAAAACGTAAGCACTCCATCGGGAACCACACAATAGAACCTCCTACGCCAGAGCTGCCAACATTTTTGATTACGTGCTTTTATTCTCTATATCTAAAATTGACAACCCTTGATTTGAACAATGTAAACTTAACATTTAAGTGCCAATTTTAAGTGGAGATAAAAATAAAATACAAACTTAAAATATGAGGTTAATTTGGTTAGTTGAACTAATTCTTGATTTTAAGCTGGTGCTGTATTTTCCGTTAGTTTGAAAAGAAGCTGGTATCTATCAGAGCCATCTGGAGGAAAAAAAATTAAATTAAGTTTTTTATGATAGAATGCATACCTTGTGCCATATTGATAGCGTAGGCTGAATGATCGGTCATATGAGCGACTAATTGATCGGTCATAAGTAGTTTGATACCGTTAGGTCCGAGGACGTATGCGGATGAAATCTGAGATGAGACGAGTCCTAACACGTATGAAATTTTACTCAAAAGCTCCGATCTAGTGAGTAAATTTAGATAGACAACTTGATAGACCCTTTCTCTGAGGTCTACACATATGTACAACGTCAACTTGGGCAAAATACACCTGAAAAAGGTTTTTTAAGTTAATCAAACGATATAATCTTGATTTATCATACTTTGCGTGGAGAGCGTTGTGGAGTCGAATTCCGTCAGGAAGGCCGCATAATTGAATCAAATTTTCTTTCGAGAGGCGAAGTAAATCGGCCCCTGAATACGAAGAAAGCGTCTGCATATGCGGACCGTATCTGTTACTTTGGAGCCACATCGCTGTCTGCTGAGGGCCCCACGAAGAACAGACACCGTTGTTTTCTTGTGATTCCACACCGCTGTAGACCTTCTAAAAAAAATTTCTTTAAAGACTAGAAAACACTATCAAGGTCATTATTATTTTATTATAAACGCACTTAAGATAAACCAGAAAACCGGTTTGTACAGAAATAAACCCAGATTTCCAGGAAGGACGAATTATTGAGTAATCTATCTTCAATTTTTTTTTCCTTAAAACTCATCCTACAATATTACCTAACAAACCTCCAAAGACCTTTTTTGAACGATTTTTTGACTAGTTATATTGGTCAGACTGATAAAAACAAAATGGCCGAATAGAAGAGAATTTTCTAATCATGTTTATCCTCCCAGTCTGGCCACTGAAATCAGTTTGACTAATTTTCTATCCTCCAAAACCATTTTGCCAATTTAAGTCCATATGAGGAAGAAACTACAATATTACCGGTTAACAAACTATCCAAAGACCTTTTTTAAACGATTTTTTGACTACTAGTTATATTGGTCAGACTGATAAATACAAAAACAAAATGGCCGAATAGAAGAGAATTTTTTAATCATGTTTATCCTCCCAGTCTGGCCACTGAAATCAGTTTGACTAATTTTTTATCCTCCAAAACCATTTTTGCCAAATTAAGTCCATATGAGGAAGAAACTACAATATTACCGGTTAACAAACATCCTTTATTAAACGATTTTTTGACTACTAGTTATATTGGTCAGACTGATAAATACAAAAACAAAATGGCCGAATAGAAGAGAATTTTTTAATCATGTTTATCCTCCCAGTCTGGCCACTGAAATCAGTTTGACTAATTTTCTATCCTCCAAAACCATTTTGCCAATTAAGTCCATATGAGGAAGAAACTACAATATTACCGGTTAACAAACATCCTTTATTAAACAATTTTTTGACTACTAGTTATATTGGTCAGACTGATAAATACAAAACAAAATGGACGAATAGAAGAGAATTTTTTAATCATGTTTATCCTCCCAGTCTGGCCACTGAAATCAGTTTGACTAATTTTCATCCTCCAAAACCAATTTTGCCAATTTAAGTCCATATGAGGAAGAAAAACTAAATAGATTTACGAGCTTGTTTATGGAGGCGATGATAAATCCTTAATAGGCTTAAATTGGAGGGAAAAAATTAAATTGGAGGCGTTGATTAGGATTTTGTTTTTCGCGAAATGAGAAGCGGGAATTAAAAATAATAGAATCTGGATGTTCTAAATGCAGTTTTCTTGGAAGTGTTGCAATATTTAGTTCAATGGCGTATTACTAGGTGGGAAATTACATAAGTTTATAAATAGTAAAGGTTATTTATACCTGTTTGGGACTGCTTGGCGGCGTCGGTGGGTCGTGAGGTGGAGATCCTTCGTCTTTGGCAGAGAAGGCTTGAGGGACGAATCTTTTCCTGGAGAAAACATTTTCGATTAGTTTACGTTCGTGTTTGTATCCGAAGGCGCTGAGTTTCTGCCTATAAAAGGGTTTTTTGTATTTCCCTTTGAGTCTTTTAAACGCGAAACGTCTTTTCAAGAGGCTGAACTTAAAATCTCTTTTCTGTTTCTCGAGTCCGTGGTAAAAAACTGCGTTCACTTCCAAATCGCCTAACGTCATCGTCAGGGTATGCACTATCACAAGCATTATGGGGATATTCACATTTTAAGTTTATGTATTGACTAGAAAAGGAACGATTGTAAGGAGAAGGCTACGTAGAGCCCAACTCCGGAGGCATTAAATCACTTCTTTTTGAAACCAAAGAGTTTAGACTCAGCATAAATTTGTCGTCAGCTGGAACTTTTGGATTTACGCAGCGTTTGGGAAGAAGCAGAAGACGACTCCATTCCCTTGAATTTGAATGAGCGGAACATCCGCGGACCGCCACTTTACCGGAGTAGGCCCTCCCGCGTTTCATTCGCTATTGATCGTCCTGAAGAACCCCTGTCGAAGGGAAAAGTGGGGTCATAAAGGAAGAGAAGAACGAAAAAAAAAAGAAAGAAAAGCGATGAATGTAGTTACGATCCGACTTGTACGAGAAGACGCATTAAACTGGTCGTATCCGGCCCTCACTGGCTTTAACGGGTCGCCATCTTGGAAACCGAAACCCCCCCTCCACATTTTGATATCGGTTCCCACTCGCGCGTTTTTTTTTTTCTCTCCCCGTTCCTATCAAAAAATGCAACTTTCTTCTCTACTCAAGTAGCGTTTAAAAAACTTAAATCATACTCTCCAAACCTTACACTAAAAAATAATAAACAACTTTTCCCACAAACTTTCTTTGTTCTTATCAATTTTCTGGCAGGATAAAACATGCACTAAACTTGAAAAGAACACAAAGGTGTCCAAAAATTCACATTTTTAAGGTTAAAAGAATTCCTAGACATAGTTTTTCCTAATTTTTCGAGCAGAAGGTAAGGTTTTGGCAAAATTTGACTACAAAATGTAGTATACCACCAAATCTTCCACTAAAAAAAAAATGATAAAAAACAACTTTTCCCATGAACTTTCTTTGTTCTTATCAATTTTCTGGCAGGATGAAACATGCACTAAACTTGAAAAGAACACAAAGGTGGCCAAAAATTCCACATTTGTAAGGTTAAAAGAATTCCTAGACATAGTTTTTCCTTAATTTTTCGAGCAGAAGGTAAGGTTTTGGCAAAATTTGATTACAAATGTAGTATACCACCAAATCTTCCACTAAAAAAAAATAATAATAAACAACTTTTCCCGCGAACTTTCTTTGTTCTTATCAATTTTCTGGCAGGATAAAACATGCACTAAACTTGAAAAGAACACAAAGGTGGCCAAAAATTCCACATTTTTAAGTTTTTCCTTAATTTTCGAGCGGAAGGTAAGGTTTTGGCAAAATTTGACAACAAATGTAGTAGGTATACCACCAAATCTTCCACTAAAAAATAATAATAATAAACAACTTTTCCCGCGAACTTTCTTTGTTCTTATCAATTTTCTGGCAGGATAAAACATGCACTAAACTTGAAAAGAACACAGAGGTGTCCAAAATTCCACATTTGTAAGGTTAAAAGAATTCCTAGACATAGCTTTTCCTTAATTTTTCGAGCAGAACGTAAGGTTTTGGCAAAATTTGACTACAATGTAGTATACCACCAAACCTTCCACTAAAAAAATAATAATAATAAACAACTTTTCCCACGAACTTTCTTTGTTCTTATCAATTTTCTGGCAGGATAAAACATGCACTAAACTTGAAAAGAACACAAAGCTGGCCAAAAATTCCACATTTTTAAGATTAAAAGAATTCCTAGACATAGTTTTTCCTTAATTTTTCGAGCAGAACGTAAGGTTTTGGCAAAATTTGATTACAAATGTAGTATACCACCAAATCTTCCACTAAAAAAAAAAATAATAATAAACAACTTTTCCCACGAACTTTCTTTGTTCTTATCAATTTTCTGGCAGGATAAAACATGCACTAAAATTGAAAAGAACACAAAGGTGTCCAAAAATTCCACATTTGTAAGGTTAAAAGAATTCCTAGATATAGTTTATCCTTAATTTTTCGAGCAGAAGGTAAGGTTTTGGCAAAATTTGATTACAAATGTAGTATCCACCAAATCTTCCACTAAAAAAAAAAATAATAATAAAAACTTTTCCCGCGAACTTCTTTGTTCTTATCAAATTTCTGGCAGGATAAAACATGCACTAAACTTGAAAAGAACACAAAGGTGGCCAAAAATTCCACATTTTTAAGGTTATAAGAATTCCTAGAAATAGTTTTTCCTTATTTTTTCGAGCAGAACGTAAGGTTTTGGCAAAATTTGACTACAAATGCGGTATACCATCAAACCTTCCACTAAAAAAATAATAATAAAACAACTTTTCCCACGAACTTTCTTTGTTCTTATCAATTTTCTGGCAGGATAAACATGCACTAAAATTGAAAAGAACACAAAGGTGTCCAAAAATTCCACATTTGTAAGGTTAAAGAATTCCTAGACACAGTTTTTCTTTAATTTTTCGAGCAGAAGGTAAGGTTTTGGCAAATTTTGACTACAAATGTAAATGATAAAGTGATGAATTTTACAGTTTTACCCAAAATTCTTTCACATATTTCCAGGGGGAATTGTTAAATCTGTTGAAATTTACCGCGGAAAATATTAATTATAGACGTACTTTGTCTATGAAAACGCATGACCTTTTATCCTAGGAGAAGCCTCCGCTCTAAAAATAAGTTCTCATTTTTTGTCGTCTTTTCTTTCTTCATTACAAAATGCGTTGTATTTATGTTTTTTTTTTAATTTTAAAAATAGACGTATAATGTCAATATTGTGTGTTTATCTTTCTGACATTGGTAACCTTAAAAACCGGAAATATCCGGAAAGGTTTGAGCCTACGATTTTCCATTGTGAAAACAATAAATTTTTTATGTCGCGATTAAAATAATTAGGTGCAAATTGCGAAATTATATTCATAAGTTGAGCAATTAGAGATGGAGATTTGGTGTAGTGGATAGGCGTAGGGCGAGTTTTGGGGGAAAAAACACGGGGAAATGAGGGTGTTTATTGTAGAAATTCAAAAATCGCCCTTGTAAGTTTCTTGTTCACCGATTTGGTGAAAACTGCGGGCGTAAAGTGTTCCGGAAAAACTACGTCCGGCCGGCACCACAGACAAAGTTGAGATCGGTAAAGACCCATATTCGAATTTCTCCTACGGGGTCTGGAAGAACCTGCCCCAAAAACCCGACGTCGAGGGTATCACAATAACTTCTTTAAGGAGGTTAAAACGTGGAAAATTCCAAAAAATCCGGTTTTAAAACAAGTGGTTGGCAAACAAAACGTAAGAAAAACACCCTGGATTCCGTAAAAAGAGGAGTTTCGCACAAAAAAATATGATTTTCTCGGCAAAAAGAACGAGAAAAACGCCCCAAAATTCTAAAACGGGAGTTCCTGGTACAAAAAATAGAGATTTGGGGACAAAAAAAGGCATTTTCTCGGCAGAAAGAACAAGGAAATGCCTGAAAGAACTACAAAAAGGGTGTTCCTTGAACATATGTACATAGACCAATAAACACGCTAAAAACAGGTGTTTTCGGGGCAAAACACCGTAGAAAACACCCAAAAACTGGATTGAGTGCGAGTTTGGCAAAAAAATAACCGTATGAAAACCCAGAAATTCAAGTAAAAAGGTTATTTTGGAAGACAGAGAAAAAAACCCGCCAGAAAGTGGGTTTTTTTTGGCAGAAAGAACGAGAATAACAACGCTAAAAACGGTGTTTTTACACCAAAAAACTGGATTTTATCGTAGGAAAGACCGATTATAACGCTTACAATGGCGTTCTTAAAAGGAAATTAAAAAAAAAACACCAAAAAACGGTTGAACAGTGTGGATTTTGGCAAAAGAAACCGTAAGAAAACACCAGAAATTCAAGTAAAAAAGGTTATTTTGGAAGAGAGAAAAAAAACGAAAGTGGGTTTGTCGGCAGAAAAACGAGAATAAACACGCTAAAAACGGGTGTTTTACACCCAAAAACGTGTGATTTTACACCCAAAACGTGTGTTTTTACACCCAAAAACGTGTGATTTTACACCCAAAAACGTGTGTTTTTACACCCAAAAACGTTGTTTTTACACCCAAAGACGGGTGTTTTTACACTCAAAAACAGGATTCTATCGTTGGAAAGACCGAAATTCTAAAAAACACCCAAAAACCGGTTGAACAGTGCGAGTTTGGCAAAAAGAAACGTAAGAAAACACCAGAAATCCAAGTAAAAAGGTTTGCTTGGAAGACAGAAATAAAACGCTAAAAAAAGGGGTTTGTCGGCAGAAAGAACGAGGGAAAGCTCGAAAATCGACAAAACGATTGGCCCAAAACTGGTGTTTTAGAACAAGAGGCCGTGGAAAACGCCCAAATCCGATAAAGCTGGTAAAAGACTGTAAAACGGTTTTTTTTTAAATTTCATAAAACTGCATTAGGAAGGATTGAAACTTAAAAAAAAATTGGATTGCAGTTGTGACGTGATTGTATACGTGACCTAACTCACGTCCAAGAAAAATATTAAAAAAACTTCTTTCATTGCAAAACTTTCTTTCACATCAAAAAGATGTTCCTTAAAACATTCAGGACCCTTCAGACCTTTTCCTTCACAAACTCCAACTTAATTTTTTCCTGAAAGTACGAAATCGGCACAAGGTGATGATAAATTTCGTTCCATTACTGAGTTTGAACTGGATATTACCGGCGTTGAAAAGCTTTTATGGCAGGAGAAAATGACGTCATTTTAAAGGTCCTATTCGCATTTTAGGGGGGAGAGAAAAAGAGGAATTGGTTTTCAGCAAACTGACAATCACGCAAAAATCATAGAAAAACTATATTTTTAGACAAAAAATATCTGATTTTAAGGGGCCCTTTTCTTTTTTCTGTCTTTTTACTTATTCATTTTTTCATTTGAAAATGCCATTGTTTGCGATCATTTTCTCTATTACGTTCAGTAATTACCTATGAGAAAGGAGGTTTATCCAATGCTAATTTTTAACTGGCGAAACTGTGAATTCTATACTGTTAATTAATAACAAGGAAAAAGCTTCTAATCCAGTTGTAATAAGTTAGAGCCAGTATTTATCTGTGTATTGCAGATATTTGTATTAAGTTTTGTTTTTATCTGTGTATTGCAGATAATTGTATTAAGTTTTAGTTTGGTTTTTAAATTGGGTGGGCCAAAATTCGAGGAAAACGTGAGAAAATATGTTAAAAAAATTTTTGGAGTTTTCAATGAGGGAATCGTCAAAATTTTAGAAAAAAAAAAAGCGTTTTCTACGCCAATAGAAAATTGAAAAACGAGTAATGGGTTTTTTGGACAAAATACGAACGAAAAAAAAATTTATTATAGATATAGGTAGGTACCTACGTCTAAAAACATTGTGTACCTAATAAAAATTAAGACTAATTTCAACATGTATAAAGGAATACTGAAAATATTATAAATTTGATTTATCGGCTTAAAAAATGTAATTATAAACTTGTTAATTGAACTTAAAAAATCGTCGCTTTCATCATCAGTTTCGTCGTCGGAGTAGTCATCTTGATCCGAAGAAGTTTATCTAGACTTTCTAATGTCCTTAAATAAAAAGCACAAATCATTATTGGTGAGAAAAGGAAAATCAGGGTACTTACAATGACGCATTTGCTTTCAGTATCACACGTTGTTCAAATTTTTCGTTACTCAAACGATTTGATTTAGGTGCATTAGTCATGGTAGCATATGAAAATAAACGCTCCACTTGTGCACTAGAAGGAAGTGGTGTTTTTTTCTTTGAAAATCTGTTCTATACTTGGATACTTTTTCAGTATGTCTAATCCGGCCTCTTTCACTTAAGTATTTGTCCATTATCGTTGAGCTTGGATTAAAATATCATCTTCAGGCATAGGAGGTAATGAGTCGCTTTCGTCCCCGAAATCATAAAAGTCCTCTAGAGGAGAGTCGATCTCCATCGGTGTACTAACTGAGTTCTCCCAGCTTCTTTTATCAAATATTGGTAATTATTGTTTAAATTAATGAGTAACTCTTCTTGTTCATATTTTTGTATACATGGAAAAACTTGTTTTTGAACTTCGGGTATGATAGTGAAGCGATCGCAGCATTTTTTCCTTCGAAAGTTTCGAAATTTAATATTTTTGAAAACCGTTGCTGAATGCTCGCAATATATGAGTCGCAGATTGGCTTACAAAACTTTAAATCTGTATTTGCGATGGATCTTAATTTTTTTAACAATGCCACCAGCGTAGGCAATAAAATCCCATAATACGCCGTTTTTTTCGGCTTGAAGCAGGTTTAGGGCTTCGGCAACAGGGGAGGAACAATGTACGTACTTCTCTAAATAATTTAATCATTTTCGGTCAGTGTTCAGTGCCAAGGGCCTCAACGAGCCTCCCCATGTGCGTTTTATTCCTACTATTTGTTTCAAAGAGTCGTGAAGACTGTTCCATCTCGTCTCATTTGGAGGAGAAAGGGCTTTGTCGAGAATGTCTTCAATGATTTCCGCGGTTCTTGGCCTTTTTGCCAGTTTCCAGATGACACTACATTTTTTAATGCCTCCTTGTGTAAACTAGAGAGAACTCTGTCAGCGTTAATTGTTCTCATTATGTCGGCTGACGATGTCAATGCAAAGTGTGGCCCCACACCGAAGATGGTATGGTAACCTTTCTGTCACACTTCCTCTAAGTCCACCCATGATTCGTCATCAGAAGCTTCCCCATCTACGTCATAACCTTCAGTGACCTCAACTCCGAAAACTTCGAACGCTTTAACGAAGTTCGCACCGTTATCTGTTACGGTCGCAATTTTCAGTCGTAAGCTCGAATTTATCGTGAATGTTTCTTAGCAAATCTGATATTCGATCGTGGGTATGTGAGCCCCTAAATCTTTGCAAGCCAGGGCTGATTTTCTAACGTTACTTCGATCGAGCCAATGACAGTTCACCATGACCTGACAAAATATTTTTATTAATTTTCCAAAGTATGGGGCTTATATGCCAGGCAGCAGAATTTAATAATTACTCACTTCAGTAAGAACTGTACATTCGTAAGAGCACTGATATTTTTCTTGCTCGACAAGTGGCCTCTTTTGAATCTTTTCTGTCTTGTTTATGCTTACGATCAGCTCCCTTTAACTAAAAATAGAGATATAAAGATTGCAAAAGAAAAGAAAAAACGTACTTTAAAGACTTTGACTTGACAAGAAGCAGCGTGGAGACGGCGAGCTGACTTTCGCCGTCGAGATAAGTTCGACTTGAATGCGAAATGGGACGCCTTTTTCGCCGCCGTGTTTTTTCGGGGTGAACTCAGTGCTTATGCAGTTGACCTAAAAAAGAAACTAAGATTACAAAGAAAAAAGACATCAAACGCATACCTTGATGTAAACGCCGACTTCTTTCGTTGGATCCCATAGAAATTCGACGGTGTTAAGCCTTTCGTGGGAGACGTCGAAAACGCCAT
Source organism: Orius insidiosus (assembly GCA_014119065.1). Lineage (NCBI taxonomy): Eukaryota > Metazoa > Arthropoda > Insecta > Hemiptera > Anthocoridae > Orius > Orius insidiosus. Next base: position 47,386 of record JACGAQ010000030.1, on the reverse strand, counting down.
AAGAAAGAGGAAGGTCCACTTCGAGAATTGAGTCGCCAGGATGGGTAGCTTCCCAGGCTGACATCTGCTCCCTTTCGACAACTTGGAGCCTCCTCTCGTGAAAACAAGCCTAACGACACTCTAAAATAAAAACAAATTAGCAACTCTCATCGCAGAAAAAACCAGAAAAAAAAATCAAAAAATTGTATTCTGGGACAAAACGCCTGAAAATCTAATAAAAAGGTGTTTGTCGCCCTAACACCAAGGGAAAAGCCCAAAAAAGGGTGTTTTCGACAGAAAAAACCAAGGAAATTGGCTAAAAACCTTTGAAACAGGTGTTTATGGTACTGAAGACGTTTATGGTACTGAAGAGCTCAACAGGAAGACGAAGGAAAACGCCTGAAAATCTAATAAAAAGGGTGTTTGTCGCCCTAAACAACAAGGGAAAATCCCAAAAAAGGGTGTTTTCGACAGAAAAACTAAGGAAATTGGCTAAAAACCTTTGGAACAGGTGTTTATGGTACTGAAGAGCTCAACAGGATGACGAAGGAAAACGCCCAAAAATCTAATAAAAAGGGTGTTTGTCGCCCTAAACACCAAGGGAAAAGCCCAAAAAAAGGGTGTTTTCGACAGAAAAACTAAGGAAATTGGCTAAAAACCTTTGGAACAGGTGTTAATGGTACTGAAGAGCTCAACAGGAAGACGAAGGAAAACGCCTGGAAATTAAATAAAAAGGGTGTTTTCACACTAAACACGCACGGAAAGCCCAAAAAAGGGAAATTTAGGCAGAGAAACTAAGAAAAAAGGCTAAAAACCTTAGAACAAGTGTTTTTAGTACTGAGGACCGTAAAAAACGCCTATTAAGGTTATGTCTTGACAGATAAACCCAGAAAATCCAATAAAATGGGCACTTCTCAAACTAAAGATCACAGAAAACGCTAAAGAACGTATTTGCTGACAAAAATACCAATAAAAAAGTTATCATTTGTCGACATTATCAACAGAAGGACAAGGAAAACGCCTAAAAATCTAAAAAAAGGGTGTTTTTTCGCACTAAACACCTAGGTAAAAGCCCAAAAAAAGGGTATTTTCGGTTATGTCTTGACAGATAAACCCAGAAAATCCAATAAAATGGGCACTTCTCAAACTAAAGATCACAGAAAACGCTAAAGAACGTATTTGCTGACAAAAATACCAATAAAAAAGTTATCATTGTCGACATTATCAACAGAAGGACAAGGAAAACGCCTAAAAATCTAAAAAAAGGGTGTTTTTTTCGCACTAAACACCTAGGTAAAAGCCCAAAAAGGGTATTTTCGGTTATGTCTTGACAGATAAACCCAGAAAATCCAATAAAATGGGCACTTCTCAAACTAAAGATCACAGAAAACGCTAAAGAACGTATTTGCTGACAAAAATACCAATAAAAAGTTATCATTTGTCGACATTATCAACAGAAAGACAAGGAAAACGCCTAAAATCTAAAAAAAGGGTGTTTTTCGCACTAAACACCTAGGTAAAAGCCCAAAAAAGGGTATTTTCGACAGAAAAACTAAGGAAATAGGCTAAAAACCTTTGGAACAGGTGTTTATGGTACCGAAGACCGTGAAAAACGCCAAAAATGGATATGTTTTGTCAGACAAACCCATAAAAACGCCTAAAAACCCAATAAAACGGGCGTTTTCTCAATATAAAAAACCGTTTAAAGGGTTTTCTCGAACTTAAGATCATCGAAAACGCACGAAATGGATATTTCTCGGCAGAAAAACCAAGAAAAACGCCCAAAAGAACGTATTTGCTGACAAAAAGACCAAAAAAAAGTGAGTATTTGTCGACATTATCAACAGAAAGACAAAGAAAACGCTTGAAAATCTAATAAAAAGGGTGTTTTTTGCACGAAACACCTAGGGGAAAAGCAAAAAAAAAAAGGGTATTTTCAACAGAAAAACTAAGGGATAGGCTAAAACCTTTGGAATAGGTGTTTATGGTACTGAAGACCGTAAAAAACACCAAAATGGATATTTTTTGTCAGACAAACCCATAAAACGCCTAAAAACCCAATAAAACGGGTGTTTCTAAATATAAAGACCGTTTAAAAGGGTTTTCTCGAACTTAAGATCATCGAAAACGCACGAAATGGATATTTCTCAGCAGAAAAACCAAGAAAAACGCCCAAAAGAGAGTTGTCAGAGGCAACTCATCATCAGCAGTCAGAGGCAGCATCATCAGATTTGATGATGATTTTCCCAAAATAAGAGGGATGGCCATAAATAGCCAAGATAACCTTGTAAAAATGGCTGCAAATCGACGGATGTTCAATGATCACAAAAATGCACAGATATACAAGGTGTTCCAAATTAGGTTAAATAAATAAATCTTACTTTCAAAATTTTCCCACGATATTCTGATAGATCGCCAAGTTTTTTAAGCTTGATTTCATACGGCTGCCCTTGATTTAAATAAGTCAACGTTTCCTCGCTCACTTTAGTCGCAATCGATGTGGCCGCGGCCAAAACGTATTGAAAACTAAAAAAAAAAATAATAAAAACCCTTAACAAGTCATCGTTTTTTTAAAATTTTACCGGCAATCTTCGGCGCATGGCGCAGTCGAAGTCGCAGGCGCCGAAAGAACCATCGCGTTGTTCGAATCGTCACTTTGGTTCGGTGATTCTTCACCCATTTTAAACTCTTTGGGAACCGTTTGGGCATTTTCATCTTCTACAAAATTAATAAATAATAATAAAATAATTATTTTTACCTGTATTGTCACAGTTCTGGAGTTGTCTTTGCCGAGGAGAAACTTGATTTGCAATATCACCGTTTGGTCTAAAAAAAGATATAGAAAAAATTTTTTTTTTTTTTAATTTTTTACCCATCATGTCCATTATATGGATACAAAAGTTCTTGTTTGAAGGCAGATAATGATGGTAAAGATAAAAGAGCAGCCTCACTGAAAAAAAAAATTATTATTATTTATTATTTATTGTTAATTTTATTACCTGTTGGAAAAAGCAGAAGAAGATAAATCGACGTTAAGACCTGCAAGACTGCAACTGCCATCTAAATCGACCGTTAACTCTTCGACCTGGTCCCAAGGGCTTACTTGTCCTAGAATTTCAAACCATAAATATTGCGAGAAAAAAAATAATGGAAATTTTCCCTTTAAGATAATCAGACTTAAAAAGCAAATGTTTAGAAATAGTAAAATTTTAAATACGCTCTTATCAGTTAGAGTGGTTTTTTTCTTCTTTTTTGAAGAAAATTCAAAGGAAAATCGAACCTGAACTGTTTTGTCTGTACAGCTCCATTTTGTATCTGAAATGATAGTGTTTGAACCCAGATAACCTAATTGTCTAATGCTTTAAACCCCATAAAACTAAACACCTAATTGTTTATTACCATTGATTTTTCTCATTTTGTTTGGTGTGGCATCATCAGGCCATTGTTTCTTTTCGAGTCCATCCTGTTCGCTTCAAAGTTCCAAGGATCGACCAATGAAATGGGCATATCCTCCGGGCCGAGGAGAAGGTCCATATCCAATCAGCTCTTCCCTATCAGTCCTTTTGCTGGGATTCAGCTTGCAGGTCACGAAATTTTAATAAATTCAAAATATATATAAAAAAAAGAGGTAGAAAAAAAATCCACAAAACACGAAGGCACACGAGTTCCTGAGATTTCCGTGCGATCGAGATATAGTCTCGAACACACAGGGAGGCGTTTAGAAGGTGATAGGGGGGTCTTTGGAGTTTTTCTCAGGCAATGCGGAATGTGGTACTTGGAGGAAAGCCATATCTTGATATTGGAGTTGCTCGATCACGACGACTGATTGATGCGGACGGCTTTTTTTACCACGACCACGAAACACTCTAGTCCTACCACGAAGTCTATGCATGTCACGCCAACCGACACATAAAGACGGTAACACTTTACACGATTTAACTTCGACTCCCACTTTTCCGACCGGCAAAGACACCGTTAATGTTTTTTCTCGCGGACGATCCTCTCCTTCCTGATGGCACCACACGCAACTTTTCGACTTTTCGCTGTGTGGGCCTCAGCAACGTAACCTGCAACACAAAAAATCAATTTTATCACATTTTTAACCTCACAATTCTAACCTCCGCAACAATTTAAACGTCAATTTTTTTCAACTACTCAAAATGTAGTTCTTGACCAGATGGAACACAAGATTTAACTCATCAGAAAAACAAAATTTATCGATTAAAAAAAAATTAAAAATAAAGAAGATAAGATATCGAAAAGAATGATAAAGAAGGTTTTCTTTGAAGGAAAAAAAAAGAGGATAATAATTAAAATTTACTGTACATAGGCACTTGGATAGAATAGGCAGCACAAATTACGAAATACAGTAAAGTTTATGGCAGAATCCCCCCCCCCCCAATCATTCTCACAATGGGTAGAACCAAATATTTGAAGAAAAAGTTAAGAGGTTTTCAAAAGCGTCGGCTCAGCAAAGTGTCAGCCCAGCAAAATCGTCAGCCCAGCAAAATCGTCGGCCAACCAAAAGCCTGAAAAGGCGTTTTTTGCTGGATAAACACCATTTTAGCTAATTTTCAAGCTTTTTTCCTGATTTCCTGAAGCCCCCTCCCCACTTAAACCCCCAGTTTTTGTGGCTTATTCTATGATTTTTCAGCCTTTTTGTGTGCATAGGCACTTGGATAGAATAGGCAGCACAAATTACAAAATACAGTAAGCTTATGCCAGATTTCCCCCCCCCCCCCAATCGTTCTTACACTAGGTAGAACCAAATATTCCAAGGAAAAGTTAAGAGGTTTTCAAAAGCGTCGGCCCAGCAAAAGCTTCGGCCCAGCGAAAGCCTGAAAAGGCGTTTTTTTGCTGTATAAACACCATTTTAGCTAATTTTCGAGCTTTTTTTTCCTCATAAGCCCCCTCCCCACTTTTGTTGCTTATTCTATGATTTTTCAGCTTTTTAAGGCTTTTTAATGATTTTAGTTTATCCATCAGGGAATTTTGATAGAAGGCCAGCCTGAAAAACGTCTATCAAGAGTATCAAATTTCTTTAAAAACTATCATTTTCATCAGTTAACTGTCGTCACCTGATTACAGATTATTATAAAGCCAATAAATCAAGCTGATTGAGTGCAACAAGGGTCACGGACAAACATTGCATTTGAGAAACTAGTTTTAACTTATAACGCTGGCGGTTCGCAGGATAAAAGGCGACAATTAAAAATTTTGGAGGGAAAAAAAAAAATCGACGATTAGTTTAACGATCAATTAAAAAATAGAACAATCGAGAACGAGAGACCCCAGGTCAAGTCGACAGTGGGAACAAATGGTCGCAATTTAACAATTGACAAAAATGGCAGCTTTTTATTGAAAAAGATAATACAGTTTTATTCTAGATGTGAAGAATCGAATAAAAGATTTTTATAAACTTCAAAATGGTGGTTTAAAGCTTTTATGGAATGAAGTTTAAATGAAGAACCTAGAGCTCCATTTTTGTTAGGTAATGAGTAAAAGACTTTTTTTATTCTACTATGTACAAGGGCCATGGCGCACATAAAACATGGCTCTTTATAAAGATAAGCGTGGTAATTAGTACATAAATAGTCTTTGGAAGAACTTTTTCCGCAAGGAGGTCCCCAAGCGCCGCCGCCATGAGATTGCGCCACTTTGTCGATGGCAACCATCGTAGAATGCTTTAAAGGATGTTCGGATATCAAATCGCCAGATTCGCTTACTATGGCGTCTCGTTCTGGATCGACGATTACAGTGCCATGGCAGGCCAAAGCGACTTTCATCCATTTTTCATGAACAGCAATCTCTCCGTAATCATTATTGAGGAGCTTCTCCAAATATTTGTCTTCATGAAAATTACATGGCCAAAGTTTATTCGCTTTTTCAAACTGTCGCCGAGTCTTTGGCGCTTCAGAAGCGACTTGAGCTTTGTCGTACTTCTCAATAAGAGAAACATCAAATCCAACATTCTTAAGAAAATTTTCAACATCAACTTCACATAGGCAAAGAATGATCTCTGAGCCATTTCTGACTCTTTTCAGATGCTGCAGGCTCGGAATAGGATGGACAGAATTCAATTTCTGTATCACTTTACTAATATTTTTCTTATTAATTTTCCCAATGTGAACTTCCACCGATGATATTTCTTTAGTAAGCGAATCGTCAAGGACGCATTCCATCGAAAACTTCATTCTCTTCTTTTCCGGTTCCGTCGACCTAACAAACATCAAACATAAAATGGAGCTCAAGTTCATTATTCTCTTTGGAGATTCTAATATTTATACTATGATAACGATTATGAGAAAGTGATATCTTAATAGCCATTTTTGTCTTATCTTAGTTGCTTAAATAATGAAAAAATATGTACAGTTATTTTATTGAATAAGAAGTTAAAAGATGAAAGTTCGACAGATTGGCGAAACGATTAGAATGGAAGTTTGATGAAGGTGGAGATGTAAAAACTGCAGAAAACAAACGAAAACGGAGGGTATCACAATAACTTCTTAAGTTAAAACTGGTGTCCGAGAAAACCGAGAAAACGCCGAAAAATATAAAGGAAAGGGAGTTTTTTGGCGAAAAAACCAGGAAAACATTTTTATGGGTATTCTAGGGACAAAAGAGCGTAAAAAAGGATATTTTTGACCAAGTAATAATAGAATTCGGGAAAACTGGTGTTTTTTGACAGAAAGGAACGAAGAAACGCCTAAAAATGGTTTTTAAAAGTCAAAACACCTATCTAACACTCTAAAATCCTGTGCAACGGTTAATTCAAAAGGCTGTGGAAAACTCGAAAAACGATAATTGTAGGCCAGAATCCCATGGAAAACGTCCAACAAGTAGAAAAACGGGTGTTTCTTGACAAAACGGAACGAAGAAACGCCTAAAAATGGTTTTTTAAATGCCAAAACACTCTAAAATCCTGTGCAGCGGTTAATTCAAAAGGCTGTGGAAAACTACCAACAACGATAATTCTAGGCCAGAATGCCATGGAAAACGCCCTACAAGTAGGAAAAGCGGGTGTTTCTTGACAGAAAGGAACGAAGAAACGCCTAAAAATGGTTTTTTTTTAAGCCAAAACACCAAGGTAAACACTCTAAAATAATGTGCAACGGATAATTCAAAAAGCTGTGGAAAACTCCCCAAACTATAATTGTAAGCCAGAATGCCATGAAAAACGCCCAACAAGTAGGAAAAACGGGTGTTTCTTGGCAGAAAGGAACGAAGTAACGCCTAAAAATTGGGTTTTTAAAAGCCAAAACACCATGGTAAACCCCTCTAAAATCCTGTGCAACGGTTAATTCAAAAGGCTGTGGAAAACTCCCAAAAACGTAATACTAGGCCAGAATGCCATGGAAAACGCCTAACAAGTAGGAAAAACGGGTGTTTCTTGGCAGAAAGGAACGAAGAAACGCCTAAAAATGGGTTTTTATAAAGCCAAAACACCTTGGTAAACACTTTAAAATCCTGTGCAACGGTTAATTCAAAAGGCTGTGGAAAACTCCCAAAAACGAAAATTCTAAGCCAGAATGCCATGGAAAGCGCCTAACACTAGGATAAACGGATGTTTCTTGACAGAAAGAACGAAGAAACGCCTAAAAATGGTGTTTTTTTTAGCCAAAACACCAGCCAAAAACGATAATTCTAGGCCAGAATGCCATGGAAAACGCCCAACAAGTCGGAAAAACGGGTGTTTCTTGGCAGAAAGGAACGAAGAAACGCCTAAAAATGTTTTTTTTTAAGCCAAAACACCATGCTAACACTCTAAACTCCTGCGCAACGGTTAATTCAAAAGGCTGTGGAAAACAACCAAAAACGATGATTCTAGGCCAGAATGGCATGGAAAACGCCCAAAAGTAGGAAAAACGGGTGTTTCTTGGCAGAAAGGAACGAAGAAAAGCCTAAAAATGGGTTTTTTTAAAGCCAAAACACCTTGCTAACACTCTAAAATCCTGTGCAACGGTTAATTCAAAAGGCTGTGGAAAACTCTCAAAACGATAATTCTAGGCCAAAATGCCATCGAAAACGCCCAAAAAGTAGGGAAAACGGGTGTTTTTTGACAGAAAGGAACGAAGAAACGCCTAAAAATGGTTTTTTTAAAGCCAAAACACCTTGGTAAACACTTTAAATCCTGTGCAACTGTTAATTCAAAAGGCTGGGGAAAACTCACAAAAACGATAATTTAAGGCCAGAATGCCATGGAAAACGCCTAATAAGGCGGAAAAACGGGTGTTTCTTGACAGAAAGGAACGAAGAAACGCCTAAAAATGGGTTTTTAAAAGCCAAAACAACCTTAGCCAAAAAACTCTAAAATCCTGTGCAACGGTTAATTCAGAAGGCTGTGGAAAACTCCCAGAAACTATAATTCTAGGCCCGAATGCCATGAAAACGCCCAACAAGTAGGAAAAACGGGTGTTTCTTGACAGAAAGGAACGAAAAAACGCCTAAAAATGTGTTGTTTTTTTTAAAAGCCAAAACACCTTGCCAACACTCTAAAATCCTGTGCAACGGTTAATTCAAAAGACAGTGGAAAACTCCCAAAAACGATAATTCTAGGCCAGAATGCCATGGAAAACGCCTAACAAGTAGGAAAAACGGGTGTTTCTTGACAGTAAGGAATGAAGAAACGCCTAAAAATGTTTTTTTTTTTTTTTTTTTTTTTTAGCCAAAACACCCTGAGCCAAAACACTCTAAAATCCTGTGCAACGGTTAATTCAGAAGGCAGTGGAAAACTCCCAAAAACGATAATTCTAGGCCAAAATGCCATGGAAAACGCCCAAAAAGTAGGAAAAACGGGTTTTTCTTGGCAGAAAGGAACGAAGAAACGCCTAAAAAGGTTATTTTAAAGCCATAACACTTTGCTAACCCTCTAAAATCCTGTGCAACGGTTAATTCAAAAGGCTGTGGAAAACTCCCCAGAACTATAATTCTATGCCAGAATGCCATGGAAAACGCCCAACAACTAGGAAAAACGGGTGTTTCTTGACAGAAAGGAACGAAGAAACGCCTAAAAATGGGTTTTTTAAAAGTCAAAACACCATGGTAAACCACTCAAAATCCCGTGCAACGGTTAATTCAAAAGGCCGTGGAAAAGTCCCAAAAACTATAATTCTAGGCCAGAATGCCATGGAAAACGCCTAACAAGTAGGAAAAACGGGTTTTTCTTGACAGAAAGGAACGAAGAAACGCCTAAGAATGTTTTTTTTTTTTTTTTTTTTTTTTTTTTTTTTAAGCCAAAACACCTTGGTGAACACTCTAAAATCCTGTGCAACGGTTAATTCAAAAGGCTGTGGAAAACTCCCAGAAACTATAATTCTAGGCCAGAATGGCATGGAAAACGCCTAACAAGTCGGAAAAACGGCTGTTTCTAGTCAGAAAGGAACGAAGAAACGCCTAAAAATGGGTTTTTATAAAGCCAAAACACCTTGGTAAACACCCTAAAATCCTGTGCGGCGGTTAATTCAAAAGGCTGTGGAAAACTCCTAAAACCTATAATTCTAAGCCAGAATGCCATGAAAAACGCCCAATAAGGAAGAAAAACGGGTGTTTCTTAGACGGAAATGCCATAGGGGGTTATTATTGGCCCGAAAAACACGAAAATCCGGCAAAAAGTTTACTTTTAGGGTAAATATTGTAGAAAATGCTAAAAATGGTGATTCTTAGCCAAGAGATCCGCAAAAACATGAGAAAAGAGCATAAAAAAAGGATATTTTAACCATGTAATAAAACAAACCGCATACAAATTCGGGAAAACGGGTGTTTCTTGACAGAAAGGAACGAAGAAACGCCTAAAAATGGGTTTTTATAAAGCCAAAACACCTTGCTAACACTCTAAAATCAACGGTTAATTCAAAAGGCTGTGGAAAACTCCCAAAAACGATAATTCTAGGCCAGAATGACGTTTTTTAGAAGCCCATTTAACCCATTTTTTGGGTTTATAAGTGTAGCCGTTCATAGAAAAACATTCCGACAATTTTCAAACGTTTACTGTTTCAACGAGTCACTAATTTATTCATAAGTACATAATAGATTACCATAAATTCTCCGAAAAATCAAAATGAATCTTTTAAAAAAACGTTTTCTCTGATGAAAGTACAAAAAAAAAATTAGGTTTGAAGATCATAAAAATTTTATGACGTGTGGGCACGTGTTTCTTCCCGCTTAAAATTTGATTCGTGGTAATTACGTAATAGGCGTCAAAAACCGCCTATCAGCGTAAACGAGAAGGCGATATAATAAAAAAAAAACTTACAGTTGCTGTCACTTAGGGCGGAAGTATCCCACAGAACACATTTTCGTTTCGTTTGTAATCCTCACTATTTGAAATTGGGGAGAAAGGTCGGAAGATAACTGTTTGGGGACAGAGATATCACTGGGGGGACAATGAAGAAGTTATACACCACTAATTAATGTGATGTATTCGGCCATTTTCGTGATGTACCGGGAAGAGCGAGCCACCGCGTGCGACACACAACGAATTACGGACTCGTTTGAAAAAATAAAAAAAGAGTTTAGCTCGCCTCTTCTTTTCAATATTTGATTACTCTAAATGACGCCTCATTTACACTCGAACACTCTCGAAACTATTCGAATGGGTTTCTGTTAGAATTTCGAAGGGAGAAGTAAAAGGTGCAAAAGTGAGGGAAAGGGCAAATCCGATTTAATTTTAACAGGGGATTAAATAGATTATTAGCCCCAAAATAGACATTTTTAATTTCTAAATGGCTAATTAGGACTTCTGTCGCAAAACTTAAAAATTAGAAAGGACAAAAATTTAAGGAGAACGAGGGTAAAAACGCACATTTATGTAGTAAAAATGACCAAAAGCCTAAGAAAACAACCAAAAATTCGCCAGTAATGGCGAAAAATGCCAATAGTGCAAAAATGGGATCTTTCTTTCGATGAATTAATATTCTCTCTGAAAGTTGAAGAGTTCCTAACGAAAATTTTCTTTAAGAGAAGTAAAAATATAGGAGGGGAGTATTAAAGAGGGGAAGTATAACGGAGGGGGGAGTGTAAAGAAGGGGAAGTATAACGGAGGGAAAGTATAAAATAGACTGTAATAATAGGCACAAGGGGGGAAAGTATTGGTTTGAAGAGCTTCCAACGAAAACTTCATTAAAGGAAAGTAACAATTTGGAGGGGGAAGTATAACGGAGCCCCAAGGGAACGAAAGTATAACGGAGGGGATGTATAAGGGATGGAAAGTATAACGAAGGGAGGGAAAGTATAAAGGAGAGGGAAGTATAAGGGAGGGGAAGTATAACGAAGGGGAAGTTTTTTGTTTTCTTATTTTTCGAAAAAATTTTAAGTTTTTCAAGAAATGTTCTAAGGTTTTTTTGAAAAATTTTCCGAGTTTTTTTTTTTCTGAAAAATTGTCAAAGTTCTTTTTTTCTTCGAAATTTTTTTTAAGTGTCAAGGTAGAAATAATGGGCTCTTTGGCCAAGGGATGTGCCTCTCGTAACGGGTAGAAGTAAGAAATTTATACCTACTAAAAAAATTATAATTTAAAAAGTGGCAATTTTTTAAACCAAAAATTCGTAAAAAATATAAGGAGTAATTTGGTGAAAATCGGCCGCAGCGATTTTTTTTAAATTTCAAACAGACATAGGTATCTCCGCCATTTTTTCGAAATTCAAAAATCGCCCTCGATAGTTTCTTCTTCACCGACTAAAGAAATTTGTGTGAAAATTTGGTGAAAATCGGATGAAAACTGTGGCCGTAAAGTATTCCGGAAAAAAAATGCAACGGCCGGCCGGCACCACAGACAAAGTTGAGATCGGTATATCGAGATTGATATCGAATTTACCCTACGGGGTCTGGAAGACCCTTCCCCAAAAACCCGACGTGGAGGGTATCACAATAACTTCTTTAAGGAAGTTGAAAAAAAACCAATGAAAACTTCCTTAATTAAAGAGAAGTAAAATATAGGAGGGGGAAGTATTAAAGAGGGGAAGTATAACGGAGGGGGAAGTATAAAGAAGGGGAAGTACAACGGAGGAAAAGTATAAAATAGACTGTAATAGTAGGCACAAGAGGGGAAAAAAGGATTACTTTTTTTGGTGTACTTATCTTATGGAGTCGATAAGTAGGCTGTATCAGAGTTTCTCTAACAATTACTTCTTTCTTCCAATCAGAGGAGATTTTAAGTGAGATAAAAAAAAATTTCACCAAGAAACGAAAATACCTTCAGAAGAAGTTGGTAATCCTACTTAGTACAACATAACATATATTGCAGTATTTTTTTTCGAAATTAATATGAATTTGATGTTTTTGCATTTGTCATCAACTTCAAAATTTGATTGGTCCAAATCACTTCACGAGTTTACGTCGTGGATTTAACTTAGATAAGTAAAACTTAAAGAAACAGCGCTTACTACAGGAAAAACCGGTTTTTGTATTTACGAAGAAATTTTACATACGATTTCTCTGTTTTGTAGAACGACGTTTTAGGTCTAATCGTCGGTTAACGACCCAACATTTGGGTGACTGAACTTCTGAATAAGCACTTTTTAATATAAAACTAGATGAACCCACAAAATCTTAACTAACAAGGAAAGGTGATAAATGCCTTCTTTATAGTGGCTCAAAGAAAATTGACCGAGATTTCGCGGTTTTTTTTCGATTCTACACAATGCCTTCTGAATCTTAATCTGTCCGACAATCATCGTCCACAAGGAAAGAATGACGATATTCAATTAAGTTGGCCAGCCTGAATGCCACGTCATACTACCAATCAAGAAATAGAGATTATTACTAGACAACGTGCACTAATTTACTGATTTGGCTATAAAAACTGATGTTGCGTCAAATAAAAAAAATGGAGCTTTATCAATTTTGACTTGGAGGCTCAATAACTCTTTTTATAAAAATAAATTGAATGTAGGTATTACTTGCTCTCATTCATCGTCCACAAGGAAAGAATGACGATATTCAATTAAGTTGGCCAGCCTGAATGCCACGTCATACTTCCAATCAAGAAATAGAGATTATTACTAGTCAACATGTACTAATTTAGTGATTTGGCTATAAAAATGTTGCGCCAAACAAAAAATGGAGCTTTAGCAATTTGACTTAAAGGCTCAATAACTCTCTTTATAAAAATAAAATTGAATGTAGGTACTACTTGCTCTCATTCATCGTCCACAAGGAAAGAATGACGATATTCAATTAAGTTGGCCAGCCTGAATGCCACGTCATACTACCAATCAAGAAATAGAGATTATTACTAGTCAACATGATCTAATTTAGTGATTTGGCTATAAACATGTTGCGTCAAATAAAAATGGAGCTTTAGCAATTTTGACTTAATGGCGTAATAACCTGTTTTTTGAGACAAATCTCATGAAATAAAGGAAGTCGAAAAAAGATAGGGAAAAAAAGTTCGCAGCAATAAATGAGCGTTTTTAATTTTTGTGTCCCTCTCCACCACGATTTATGGCAATTGACCTCACTTAAATTAAAGTGTCAAACTTGACAATAGTTGTTTACATTCTCGGAACAGTTTCTTATTCATCGACATAATTTTTTATCATAAAAAAGGGGATGATAGAAATAATTCAGAAGTTGTAATACTCGAGGGATCTATTTAAATTAAATCTTCATGAGAAACCTTTTAAGTTTATTAAATGTCGAGATTTTATAAAAAGATCGACTTTCGTCCTCTCAAGGTCATCACGTGAGCATTAACTGGGCACCTGGAGTTTCAACGTAAATGCATTCTTGTTTTAGGTTAGGAACTAGGTGAACTCACTAATTCAATAAACATTTAGGTATTATTGAGTAAAATAATCAAAGGATGGCATAGTGGCTAATTTCTTTCTTACAAATTACAATACCTAAAAACTGAGGGGAAAAATCTTAGAAATGTGAAAAAACAAGATGGCGGCACTGTTGCATAGACAGCAAGCCCGCCATCTTGTTTTTCTGTAGGAATCCGATATTTTATCAATTCTATTTGGAAATATTTTCAAAAATTAGTTTCATAGTTTAAAAAAAAATCTTTTAAACACCATTGTTATGGTTTTTTGAAGTGAGAAAAAGAAGACTTAGAAACAAGATGAAACTTTGAAAACGACATGTCCGCCATCTTGTTTTTCTGTAGGAATCTATTTTATTTTGCCCGTTGGATAGTAAAAAATGGCTTTTAAACACACTTTTTACGGTGGAAATGAAAATTATTTTAGGCACCTGGAGTTTCAACATAAATGCATTCTTGGTTTTAGGTTAGGAACTAAGTGAACTCACTAATTCAATAAACATGTTGGTATTATTGAGTAAAATAATCAAAGGATGGCATAGTGGCTAATTTCTTTCTTACAAATTACAATACCTAAAAACTGAGGGGAAAAATCTTAGAAATTTGAAAAAACAAGATGGCGGCACTGTTGAATAGACAGCAAGCCCGCCATCTTGTTTTTCTGTAGGAATCCGATATTTATCTATTCTATTTAGAATATTTTCTAAAATTAGTTTCTAGTTTAAAAAAAAATTAACGTTTAAACACCATTTTTATGGTTTTTTGAAGTGAGAAAAAGAAAACTGTGAAAAAGACAAGTCTCTTGTCTCGAAATTGAAGAAACAAGATGGCGACACTGTTGCATAGACAGCAAGTCCGCCATCTTGTTTTTCTGTAGGAATCCGATATTTATCTATTCTATTTGGAAATATTTTCTAAAATTAGTTTCATAGTTAAAAAAAACTATTAAACACCATTTTTATGGTTTTTTGAAGTGAGAAAAAGAAAACTGTGAAAAAGACGTGTCTTTTGTCTCGAAATTGAAGAAACAAGATGGCGGCACTGTTGCATAGACAGCAAGTCCGCCATCTTGTTTTTCTGTAGGAATCCGATATTTATCAATTCTATATGGAAATATTTTCTAAAATTATTTTCATAGTTTAAAAAAAAAAAAAAAAAAAAAAAAAACTTTAAAACACCATTTTTATGGTTTTTTGAAGTGAGAAAAAGAAAACTGTGAAAAAGACGTGTCTTTTGTCTCAAAATTGAAGAAACAAGATGACGACACTGTTGCATAGACAGCAAGCCCGCCATCTTGTTTTTCTGTAGGAATCCGATATTTATCTATTCTATATGGAAATATTTTCTAAAATTATTTTCATAGTTTAAAAAAAAAAAACAAAAACGTTAAAACACCATTTTTATGGTTTTTTGAAGTGAGAAAAAGAAAACTGTGAAAAAGACGTGTCTTTTGTCTCAAAATTGAAGAAACAAGATGACGACACTGTTGCATAGACAGCAAGTCCGCCATCTTGTTTTTCTGTAGGAATCCGATATTTATCAATTCTATTTGGCAATATTTTCTAAAATAGTTAAAAAAACCTTTCAAACACCATTTTTATGGTTTTTTGAAGTAAGAAAAGAAAACTGTGAAAAAGACGTGTCTTTTGTCTCAAAATTGAAGAAACAAGATGGCGGCACTGTTGCAAGACAGCAAGTCCGCCATCTTGTTTTTCTGTAGGAATCCGACATTTATCTATTTCATTTAATTAGATAGTAAAAAATGGCTTTTAAACACACTTTTTACGGTGGAAATAAAAATTTACTTACTCTTCCTTGGCGATCATTACAGCGAGAATATGGCGCACTCAAAACTTATCAAGGGAAAAACTCAGTTCACATTGAAAGTCAAGAAAATCTTTAAGGAATTTTCCAGAGATGAAAATTCACCTAGAAAGAAAATTGGAAAACACCATTAAAAAAATATCGATTTAATAGTTATGACGTCAATCTGGGAATAGAGCTATTGATTGGAATTTGCCAAATATAAACGGATTTCGGAAGCTTAAATTTTGAAAGGAAACTAGAGATTGATAATAAGCATGATTTCTACTAGTGATTCTTTTTGCACCTAGATTTTTACCCAAGGTAAAAAGAAGTGGAATTTTCATTGACCTTGCCACGCAGCGAGAAAAATTGTTTTTTATATTGGAAATAAATTTAAATAAAGGATTAACAAACGGGTTTTATTGTTTACATTATTTTGAATACTGCAATTGCAATAATTCAGTGTTGCCAACTTCAGCTTCGTTTCTAAAGAGGGATAAAAAAATTGATTTAGGTGTAGACCAGTCAAAAGTTGATCTCAGAACCCGTTTTTACAGTTTCATTCTCTCTCGGTACGGTTTGTCCTTGGCTTAAAGGAAGCTGAGAGGACGAAATTCGGGCAGCGCATTTTTTTCATCCCCACCTCACTATTACATCTAATCAACTTAAATTGACTTAAGTTATGAGTTAAAGAATTATAGTTTGAAGGATTGGCAACACTGCTCAAAAAGAAGTTGTATCAAACTACGATTATCGAAGACTCAATACTTACAAAAACTGCTTGTGATGTAAAGTCCAATAGGACACGGGGGGGGGGGGGACACAGTGTTGCTAACTTTACAAGATTAATTCGTAATTATTGATACAACTTCCTTATGAGCAGTGATGCCACAGTTAACTTAAATACAATTACCAACTAAGTATAGTTTGAAGTAATAATTGGCAACACTGCTCAAAAGGATATCTACAATTTTCAAATTAAAACCAGTATTATGGCAACAATGCCTACCACGAAATCATAGAACCCAAAAAGATAGGTGAATTTTGCAATTGGCAGCACTGAAAGATGCATATCATAATAGAGATGAAACTAACGTGGCCAAGCTGCCAACTGAAAATGCTGTAAGCGCTTTTTTCGCCAATAATGCCAACTTGACGTGAAGGAAAAGTTATGAACACTTCCTTAACGACTAACCTATTTAAAACAATCATAAAAAGATCGATTTTTGAATGAAAAATAGGTCAGGGGAAAACCAAACAGAAAATAATAAACTTAAAGTCAATTAGTTTGATAAGAAAATACATTTTTTTAAACAAATAAACAAGTTTATATGTAAATGTAAATTAGGTCCTTGGCGGAAATCAAA
This sequence comes from Orius insidiosus, assembly GCA_014119065.1. Classification (NCBI taxonomy): domain Eukaryota; kingdom Metazoa; phylum Arthropoda; class Insecta; order Hemiptera; family Anthocoridae; genus Orius; species Orius insidiosus. The sequence continues at coordinate 30,475 of JACGAQ010000030.1, read as the reverse complement.
CTCATCATGAAAAACCAATAAAAAGTCAAGTAAATTTATAAAATTCTAAATTTAAATTCTTACCTTATATTTGAATGTTTTCTTCGGCACTTACAGAACACAAAAAACGTTGAACAAGGAGTGTTTTTGATAAATAACTTATTCCCAAGAGAAAATTCCTATTAAACGGTGACGTCAGTAGGTTATAACCTGATATCTGATTTTTTTTTTTTGGGTCGAAAAGTGGGAGAGAAAATTAAAAGGTAAACAAGTCAACAAACGCTCTCTAGTGGAAATAAATGTAGTTGGCAAAACTGTATAGTGAACAGTGCTTGTACGATAAAATTATCTTTTAACTTTTTTAACGATTTTTTTTCCTTGCGGAATACTATTTGTATTACCTATGTAAATATGGATTCAAAACTTTATTTCGGAGAAAACAGATTGGTCCATTTGGACCTAAAAAGGGCACCTTTGAGGGTCGATTATTATGAAAAGGTAATTTGTTATTGGAAATGAGAGCTTTGTTCCAACCACAATTTGAAACTTCTGGAGCATGCTTAGAAGGATTTTCACGTCAAATTTGACGTCAGATGGCTTCACATTTGAGGAACTATTTGAACGACGTCAAATTTGACGTCCAAATCCTCTAGTTTCTAAGATAATGATTAAAATTTTGTGTAGTTATTTCCATTATTGAAAAGCTGGGGAGCTACTGGAATACTAATAGAATGGGAAGACACATTTCCGTACAGTGGAGATTTGGCGGAAATCGGTTCAACGAATTCGCTGTCGCAGGCTTACTCGGAGGAAGAGGTCGACAGAATTTACAGTTTGGCGGAAAACTCGTCGCTGTCGATCGTTCCGCTCGTTCAGACCTTCGGACACCTTGAGGTACCTCCATAATGGAAAGAAATAATTTTTTGTTTAAGATTTTTGACATTTTAATGTACGGTCTGTGCATTCTTTTTTCCTAAAGTTTGTTTTAAGGCATGAGAAATGGTCGAGTTTACGAGAGGTGAATAATTTTCCGAGTTCGATGTGTCCGAGTCATCCGGAAGCTGTTCAACTAGTCACGAAAATGATCGATCAGGTTATTTCAAAATCGCCAAAACGCCCAACTCATTTTCACATCGGCGCCGATGAAGTAATTTTTTTCCTTCAAAAATTGGAAGATGGTGATTATTTTGTTTTAGGTGTGGCATATGGGTTTATGCTCTTTATGCTGCGATCAAGACAGACATTTTTTACTTTTAAACCATTTAGTACTCGTATTGAGATTTTTTAAAGAGAAATATCCCGAAATACGGCCCATAATGTGGGACGATATGCTTCGTGCTATTCCAGGAAATCTGCTCAAAGAATACGCTCTCGGCGACCTCTGCGACATTATGGTCTGGTTCTACGAATCTGCAAACTTTTACATCCCAGAAGGTAAAAAATCATTTTTTGATTTTTTGATTTTCCTTTTTAGACCTATGGGGAAAATATGGGCAAGTTTTTGGTAAAGTATGGGTCGCATCTTCATATAAAGGGTCGACAGGGCCTTGCCAAATATTGCCAACTTTACACCATCATATTTCAAATCATGAACAATGGTTGGCATTAGTGATAAAACAAAATTGCTGTTTGATCCTTGGAATAGCTCTTACAGGTTGGTCAAGGTAACTATGAAAAAAAAAAAGTTTTTTGAAAAACTTACTGTCAATCTTAGATATGATCATTATGCGACTTTGTGCGAATTGATGCCGACTGCAATTCCTTCGCTCGCGTTATGTTTGAGCGTCTGCATAGATGGAAGTTATGATAATTCGCTTTTTAAAAGGGTTTCTTCATCTCTCGGTTATAAAGAAGAAGTTCAACCTTCAATGAATCCATATCCTAGGTAAAAAAAATAAAAAGAGCTATTAACAAGTTTTTTTTAGACCTCAAGCGGTAGCTGCTGAACTTGACTTTCCTGGATGGAAAGCGGCCACTGGAATCGAATGGTTTGCTAATTTAAAAGGGAAACATCAGGCACTTCTTTCTGAGAAGTAATTTTTTAAACACCCTTTTTTTATGGTCATAAAAACGAAAAATTCAATTTCTTGGTTTTCTGGGTTTATTGGGCTGAAAAACAACCCTTTTAGCCGGTTTTCTTGGTCTTACTTCCAAAAAAGTCCATTTTTGGTCTTAAACCCACATTTATGTTAAACACAAATTTTTTTCTTACATTTTTTTAATCTTTTTTAGCCGGTTTTCTCGGTTCTACTTCCAAAAAAGTCCATTTTTGGTCTAAAACATCCAATTTATGTTTAGCACTAATTTTTTTTATTACATTTTTGTGATCTTTTTAGAGTAGGGGGGTTTTTATGGTCGTAAAAATGAAAAAATCCATTTTCAATTTCTTGGTTTATTGGCTGAAAAACAACCCTTTTAGCCGGTTTTCTTGGTTTATTGGCTGAAAAACAACCCTTTTAGCCGGTTTTCTTGGTTTGTTGGCTGAAAAACAACCCTTTTAGCCGGTTTTCTTGGTTTATCAGCTGAAAAACAACTCTTTTAGCCGGTCCTACTTCCGGTTTTCTCGGTCCTACTTCCATAAAATTCCATTTTTGGTATGAAACCCCCAATTTATGTTAAACACAAATTTTTTCTTTCATTTTTGGAATCTTTTTTAGAGTGGGGGGTTTTTTATGGTCGTAAAAACGAAAAATTCCTTTTTCAATTTCTTGGTTTATTGGCTGAAAAACAACCTTTTTAGCCGGTTTTCTCGGTTCTACTTCTAAAAAAAGTCCAGTTTTGGTCTTAAACCCCCAATTTATGTTTAACACAAATTTTTTTTTTATTACATTTTTGTGATCTTTTTTAGAGTGGGGGGTTTTTTATGGTCGTAAAAACGAAAAAGTCCATTTTTAATTTCTTGGTTTATTGGCTGAAAAACAACCCTTTTAGCCGGTTTATTGGTTGAAAAACAACCCTTTTAGCCGTTTTATTGGCTAAAAACAACCCTTTTAGCCGGTTTATTGGCTGAAAACAACCCTTTTAGCCGGTTTTCTTGGTTTATTGGCTGAAAAACAACCCTTTTAGCCGGCTTTCTTGGTTTATTGGCTGAAAAACAACCCTTTTAGCCGGTCCTACTTCCGGTTTTCTCGGTCCTACTTCCGGTTTTCTCGGTCCTACTTCCATAAAATTCCATTTTAGTGGAAGTAAATAATTGGTATCCCCAATTTATATTTAACACAAATTTTTTTCTTAAATTTTTGGAATCTTTTTTAGAGTGGGGGTTTTTTATGGTCGTAAAAACGTTTTATTTTAATTTCTTGGTTTTCTTGGTTTATTGGCTGAAAAACACCCCTTTTAGCTGGTTTTCTCGTTCTTACTTCCAAAAAGTACCATTTCGGTCTTAAACCCCCAACACAAATTTTTTCTTACATTATTGCAATCTTTTTCAGAGTGGGTGCTTGGTTAAATTCATGGCAGCTAAAAAATAACTTCACAAATCCAATGCAAATCCAGGGACTTGTGAATGGTCTATTTGAGTAAGTAATTTAAAAAATTTATGTTTTTCATACTTTTCTTTAAAAAGGTTGACTGAAGAATGGAAAGCATTAGAAGCGTATATGACGAAACATCTTTCTGAAGCGTATTATGATGCTACAATTGACGAATGGTTATCAACGAATGTTCATCCGCTGAAAACCGAAGCGAAACTTCTTTACAAATCTGGTCAGCAGCAGTTGAACTTAAATAAATAAAATTTCTTTTTTCTATAATAAAACGTTTAATATCTTTCCCTACATAATTGCACATCTATAATACCCTTTATATTTATTAAAAAATGTACATAATTGATTTTTTATCACTTGAAAAAGACGGAGTGATAAGGAGATATGGAAGATTAAAAGGAATCATGCAAGAAGAGATTGAAGCCGAGAGACGACCGCTTTCATAAGTTGTTCTCGGTCGGATTTTACGTCGATACTTAAATTGGTGTCTTTTTGTTTGAAAAGGAGGCAAACCTGTCCAGGGCCGGAGGTGCAACGGCAGTAAAGAGATGCCGTCGAATCGACCCTTTCGATCAAAGTCAGGCCACCTTCTCCGCACGCTTTCGACAATGACTAAAAAAAAATTTAAAAATTTTTTTTATATTTTTGAATTTTTTAAATTTTTTTTTATATTTTTGAATACCTGTTGGAAATCTGAAGATGGTTTTAACTGCAAAGAAGTCGTGTAACTCAATTCTTCAGATTGAAGAAGTTCTGAATACGGCTGAGTAGGGTGCCCGGTTAAAAAGACGCTGACGGGTACGCAGATCCAAACGTCCAATTTATCTTCAATGCTATCATTCGATTTTTGAACAATATAAGAAATTGTAGCTCTCAACCGATTATTCGCTGTAATATCAGCGACTCGGAGAGTCAAAACAGTTTCGCTGCTACACCCACCGGCTAGCGTCAACCCCAATTTTCGCCTAACTTCCGTACATCCCATCTAAGATAATTTATCAGAAAAATTAAAAAAAAAAAATTTTTTTACCTCATTTATGAGCTGTACATCATCAGTATGAGAAACGTTAATTTCAATATCTTTAATAATATCGGTTCCTTTATTTTTAATAACAAGATAAGCCACTGCCTGACTTTCCAAACCTCCCAACGGCCTTATATGATAATCCTTAAAATTTGTATTAAAATTTTGTTGTTGTACAATGTTGTTGTGAACTTACGATATTAACAGTCTTATTGCTGGCAAGTTTGTTAAGAATGGGACCACCGGAAATAACGTGCATTTCTTTGGAAGGCGTACTTATGCCTAAGGCTTCCTCGTAGCCATCTTTTAAAGGCACTAAATCGACTTTAGGTTCTTCATCTTTCTTCTTTTTACCTGGCAATAGAAATGTGGTTAAAAACTTTTTAGTGTAGAAGACAGAAGTTTTAGGACCAAATCGCCTGAAAATCAGGTTTACAAAAGGGTTTTACAAATGAAAAAATAAAGTTGTCGAATGCTGTTTTCAAACTGAAAGTATCGGTTTGAAGAGCTTCTAACGAAAACTTCTAATAAGAGAAGTAACAATATAGGAGGGGGAAGTATAATGGAGGGGACGTACAACGGAGGGGAAGTATATGGGAGGGGAAGTATAATGGAGGGGGAAGTAAAAGGGAACAAAAGTATAGAGAAGGGGAATGTATAAGGGAAGGAAAGTATAAGGAGGGGAAGTATAAGGAAAGTATAAAGGAGGGGGAAGTATAAAGAAAGTATAAAGAAGGGGGAAGTATAAGGAATGGGAAGTATAAGGGAGGGGAAGTATAAAGGAGGGAGAAAGTATAAGGGAAGGGAAGTATAACGGAGGAGAAGTTTTTTTTTTTTGGAAAATTTACCGAGTTTTTTGTTTTTTCGAAAAATTTTTCGAGTTTTTTTTTTTACGAGAAATTTCAAGTTTTTTTCAATGAATTTGCTAAGTTTTTTTTTGGAAAATTTTCCGAGTTTTTTTTTAATTTTCCGAGATTTTTTGTTTTTTCAAAAATTTTCCGAGTTTTTTTTTCTTTGAAAATTTTTTTAGTTCTTTCTTTTTTTTTTTTTTGAAAATTTTTCAAAGCGTCAAGGTAGAAATAATGGGCTCTTTGGCTTAGGGATGTGCCTCTCGTAATGGGTAGAAGTATGAAATTTCTCCCTACTAAAAAATAATAATTAATAAGTGGGTATTTTCTTACACCATAAGTTTGTAAAAAATATAAGGAGTCTTTGGTAAAAAATCGGCCGCAGCGAATTTTTTAAAATTTTGTGAAAATTTGGTGAAAATCGGTTCAAAACTGAGGCCGTAAAGTGTTCCGGAAAATGCTATGGACGGCGTAACGGCGAAACGGACGTCCGGCCGGCCGGAACCACAGACAAAGTTGAGATCAGTAAAGATCAATATTCGATTTGACCCTCCGGGGTCTTGAAAACCCTTCCCCAAAAACCCGACGTCGAGGGTATCACAATAACTTCTTTAAGGAAGTTGAAACTGAGGAAAAACCACGAAGATAGCAAGAAAACCCAATAAAAACGCTCAAAAATCATTTTAACATGGTAAATAAGGGCATTCTTCACCAAAATTGTAGGAATACTACCAAAAATTTGGTAAAAGGATGTTTTTTTTAACCAGAAAATTTGTATTGAAGGGTTTTTATTGGCTGAAGTTGTGGGGGGGGGGGGGTTAAAAAAACAGCGGAAATCGCCTTAAGTTCGCTAACTTTTTTTAGGTTTTTTCTCTTCCTTAGGGCTCCTTTTTTCTTTCTTTTTCTTTTTCTTAATACTCTCCTCTTTTTCTTGAACTTCTTCATAATCAGCCAGAAGTAAGTCGTTAACCTAAAAAAAATTAAAATAAAGAAAAATAAAAATAAAAAAGAACCTTTTTTGATTTTTTCTCTTTGTCTTTTTTTGATTTTTTAGTCTTATCGACAGGAGGTAAAAGAAGATCTGATTTGGGTCTAATTTGTCTTATTTCCTCAACAGGTCTAAAAAAAATTAGTTTTGATTAATTTTTTAAAATAATTAATTACTCGTCTAGATTAATATCTAATGCTCGATGTGGGTCGTTGATATCGCGTCCAGATTCGTTTTGATCGTCATCTCCTGAATCTTGCGCGCCATCTGGCATTTCACCTCCGCCATAAACTTCGACCGTTCTTTCCTCGTCTTCTTTCACATCGTCATTTTTAACCTTTTTCTTCTTTTTCTTTTTCTCTTTCGACTTTTTGTTCAGATATTTTTCAGAAGAGGCGAGTCCTGGAATGATAAGCGGGACAGAAAGATCGATGGATTCGACCGGAATTTTGAAACGTTGTTTTCGTGTTTCCTTTCAAATAATTCGGATTCATCGCCTGTTCTTGTTTTCTCGCTTCTCTTATCTATAAAGAAGTTTTAAAATTTAAATTTTAAATTGTGGTTTTTTACTCTGTCCATTTCTTCGGGGGTCAATTCAGGCACTTCTTTTTCTCGCCGTCAACACTGAAAATTCCTGTAATTTTTGTGTCCGATTGTTCTTCTTCGTCTTCTGATGATGAAGAACTGGACGGAGGTTCATTTATCCAAGAGTCTAAATCCAAACTATTTAAATAATTAGCCATAGATAAACGATGTTTAAAAAAAAAATACCCTTCAGGCACTTGAACTTTTCTTTGAGCTTTCGGAGCGACTGGATTCATTTCTCCAACGAATAAGTCTTTAACCGCATCAACGATTTGGGTTTCGCCTTTTTCAAGACTCGACTTGATAAATTTGACCAATTCCAAAGCCGAACATGCCCTCTCTTGAACCTCAAGGTCGCCAGAATTGACGAACTGAGGTAATTTTTCAATAACCATATCGCAAATCTAAAAATAAAAATTAATAACGAAAAAAAATTTTTTTTAACTTTACTTGAATAGATTCATCGGTTTCAAGAGAAGAAAGAATTTTTGAAAAAACTTTGAGAATGTTGTGAACATAAATCGCTTGGATGTGAGCAGGAAGTCCCGTGATTCGTCCATTGAGGAGAAATTCTAATGTTGCTTTTGGATTTTCAAGATGGCTAAAAAAAATATGTTATTTTATAAATCAAAAGTTTTCTTTTACTTTGAGAATTCTCCACAAATCCAGGCAGCGGCATACAGAACGTCAGCCATTTTTGCAGGCGGCTGAGCGAGAAGATGGCTGTTTTCTAACAGCAGGCACATCTGAGAGACGGTGAACGGTCGAATTGCTTGAACCCGAACGGCGACGTCGACCATTTGGGAGGCGACGAGTTTACCATGCTGGGTACCCTCCATACGAGTCAGTTCGACCAAAACGCTCACATACCATTCGAAATTTGTTATATACTGATAATTATTTTGAGAACAAATATCGATTATTTTAGATAAAAGTTCATCTCTGTACGTCGTCCCTTCCGCTTTATCCATATGGACCATCAATTTTTTTACAATTTCCATTAATGTCTTTTTTGAAACCTAAAACAACAAATATGGGTCAAATGGCTGAAACCTCATTTTTCTAGGGCCCTATGTCTATCCATCTAGGAGTTATGATTTTTTGAAGATTCTTTTATTTTTTAAACATTGAAAAATGGATTTTTCTTCCCACCAAAAAAATTTTCTTTTATAAACCAAAAATCTGGTCTAAAAACAAAAATGAGAAGGAAAATCAAGATATTAGGCGATTTTCTGGGAAAAAGGGGTTTTTTGTATTATGATATATTTATAAAAATAATCATAACTCCTAGACGGATTGAGAGAGGAATCCTGGACAAATCAGTTTTTTGAAGTAAAATTTAACGCAGATTTTAAATTTGGTATCAGAAAGCCAAAAATGAGAAAGAAAATCAAGATACTTAGCAATTTTTTGGGAAAAAGGGGTTTTTGTTTAATGAAATATTTATAAAATAATCATAACTCCTAGACGGATTGAAGAGGAAACCTGGACAAATCATTTTTTGAAGTAAAATTTAACGCAGATTCTAAATCTGGTTTCAGAAAGCCAAAATGAGAAAGAAAATCAAGATACTTAGCAATTTTTGGGAAAAGGGGTTTTTGTTTAATGAAATATTTATAAAATAATCATAACTCCTAGACGGATTGAAGAGGAAACCTGGACAAATCATTTTTTGAAGTAAAATTTAACGCAGATTCTAAATCTGGTTTCAGAAAGCCAAAAATGAGAAAGAAAATCAAGATATTTAGCGATTTTCTGGGAAAAAAGGGTTTTTTTTATTATGATATATTTATAAAAATAATCATAACTCCTAGACGGATTGAGAGAGGAAACCTGGACAAATCATTTTTGAAGTAAAATTTAATCGCAGATTTCTGAATCTGGTCTCAGAAAGCCAAAAATGAGAAAGAACATCAAGATTTTTAGCGATTTTCTGGGAGAAAAGGGTACTTTGTACTATGAAATATTTATAAAAATAATCATAACTCCTAGACGGAGTGAACAGGAAACCTGGACAAATCATTTTTGGAAGTAAAATTTAACGCAGATTTTAAATTTGGTCTAAGAAAGCCAAAAATGAGAAAGAAAATCAAGATACTTAACAATTTTTCTTTGGAAAAAGGGTTTTTGTTTAATGAAATATTTATAAAATAATCATAACTCCTAGACTGATTGAAGAGGAAACCTGGACAAATCATTTTTTTTTAAAGTAAAATTTAACGCAGATTCCAATTCTGATCTCAGAAAATCAAAAATATTACAGGAAATCAAGTATTAAAAATTATAAGTAATAAATTAAAAATTTTATAAGAAAAAAATCATGACTCCTTGACAGATTTAGAAAAAACTGGACCACCCTGTAAATCAGCGATTCTCAACGGCGGTACCGCCCCCCTGGGGCGCTGCGAAGTTACTATGGGGCTTTATGCAAAATTTGGGTCATAAGGGGCAATGGCTAAGTGGCAAGCCATCTAATGTAATATGATATATCTAAAGGATAATAATAACCGGCCCGTTAAGTAAAGGGCAAAAACTTAACCGCCCGTTAAAAAATTAACCGCCCGTTGAGTAAAGGGCGAAAATTTAACCTGCCCGTTAAATAAAGGGAAAATTTAACCGGCCCGTTAAGTAAAGGGAAAATTTAACCAGCCCATTAAGTAAAGGGAAAATTTAACCGGCCCGTTAAGTAAAGGGCAAAAACTTAACCGCCCGTTATAAAATTAACCGGCCTGTTAAGCAAAGGGCGAAAACTTAACTGCCCGTTAAAAAAATTAACCCGCCCGTTAAGTAAAGGGCGAAAATTTAACCGCCCGTTAAGTAAAGGGCGAAAATTTAACCGGCTTGTTAAATAAAGGGAAAATTTAACCGGCCCGTTAAGTAAAGGGCAAAAACTTAACTGCTCGTTAAAAAATTTAACCGGCCCGTTAAGTAAAGGGCAAAAACTTAACTGCTCGTTAAAATTTAACCGGCCCGTACAGTAAAGGGCAAAACCTTAACCGCCCGTTAAAAAATTAACTGACCCTTAAATACCGACTGTAAAATTTACAGTTTTTTATTATTTTAATAAATATTATTTAATAATCCATACCATTCCATAAAGTAAGTCGAGAGCTCTCAAACGTATCGATTCATCTTTATCATCCAAACAAGCCATAATCAAATCTTTATGCGACTGAACAGACTTAGGATGAGTTTTCAAAATCTTCGACATAGCAAGCAATCCCAAATATTTCACTAAAAAACATCATTTTATAACCCCAAAAAATTAATAAAATTTATTACAATTTTGATCACTGTCTTCAATCAAAATTCGAAGTTTTTGCACACAAAGCTGAATTGAAGCACTATGGTTGGGCATCCCAGACGAAATAGAAATCAAAACTTAAAAAAAAAATTATTTTTTTTATTTATAAATTTTTTTACTTTACCTGCGATTACTGTATTAATACACTCATATAAAAGCGACATGGCCGAAGTGCTATAAAGGTTTAAAAATTAAAACATTTTATAATTTAATATTTTTAATAAGGATTTCGCGATAAAGCAGCTGCATAAATAAATAAAAAATAAAAAAATTTAGAAAAATTCAAATTGCGATTCACAATTTGATTGCCAAAATTAAAAACCAATTCGTGCATCTATTAAGCTTTTAAAATCTAAATTTTGCAAGTGCTTTCTTTAAAAAAAGCTTTTGTTTTTGCTTCTACAAGGCCACACAAAAAATAAAATTACTAAAAATAAGAAGCTGTGGTGCTTGTGGGAAAGGGTTTTTATGGAACGGTTTTTTTGTGGTAAAGAAAGGAGAAAAGGAAAAGGAAAATACCTCAGTTAAGCCGCTTTAAGCTGCAGCAAAGCTTCTTTTTTTTCTTCGAAATTATTTCGGTATTGTAGAAGCATTTTTTTTTTTCTTTTTGGAGAAATCTATTTTTTTTACCTGTGGATGAGGTTGGTGAGCGGCTCGATAAGTTTCTTACCGAGTCTCGGCTCGAGAGGAGTCAACGCACCAAACTGGAAAAATTTACAGCACAAGCCATTTACAAAAAAAAATAAAACAAAAAAACTCATTCCGTAAAAATTAATAAAAATACGCCCCTCCTTATTATTTTGTACACACTCAACTTTGATCATTCAAAGATTTCTAAAAACTAAATTTTTTTTTTCTCCCCTAAAATATTAATCTACATCAAAGTTGGGTACTCTACTTTCAGGTTAAGGAGAGGCAGACAGGCTTTACCATTTTTTTTTTCACTCTTAAAATCTTGACCAGCCTGACTTTTTACCTTGAAATAAGCTCGATGAGCGGCTGGGTTAACAATCGGCCCAATTTCGGTTCGGTGAGTGTGAGCGACCCGAACTGAAACAGAGTCGTGCACAAAAAAGGAAAGAACGCGATAAAACACCCCCAAACGACATAAAAAATAAAAAATTAACTCACAAGTTTGATTATTTTAATCAACATCCAGTTATTAGTCGACGTCGTCATTAGCTTAAAAAGACTGGAGCGAGGCTAAGGTAGTTTTTCGGATTTTTACGAGCCAGTTCGCACACGACGTTTACCGCAGCCGATTGAACACCTAAAAATTCAATGCTACCAACCTAAATACTTAAAAGAAAATACAAACCTGAATCTGGATCTTCCAGCTTTTCTTTCAAACGGGGAAAAGCAGGTCGTAAAGCTTCTGGATATCTTAAAAAGACTTTATACATCATAAGGACAGCTTTTTTACGAAGATATGGCTTTGTCGAAGTTAACTGCAATTAAAAATCAAATTAATTAGATTTAAAAATTTGAAAATTAAAAAAAAGGGGGGGTAATGACCAAAAACTTCATAAAATGGGGATTCTGGGCCAGAAATCGGAGAAATATTAGGACAAATGCAGGTTTGCCACAAAAAAAAACTGGTTTCCTAATTGCTAAGTGCCAGAGTTTAGTGTATTCATAAGGCTTTGACTTATTCATAAAATAAAATACCAAAGTCATTATATCGTTGATAAATCACGAGCTAAGTCGGCACTGATGAAACACGAAAGCGCAGAAAGAGCAAGCCCGGCATCATATTGATTTTGAGAATTCAAATCTTTTCTGACCATATTTGTCGTCAACATCAAAAGCTGAAAAAAAAAAGAAGATTAAACCCTAAAGTTGATATCAAACTTACTTCAGTGTCGGCATGAAAGCTTTGACTAGAAGCCAAATATCCGATACGTTTATAAGTAAATTTTGGTGAACTCATAACTTCGATCACGTTGAATCCTGCCCAACTCATATCGTAACCAAGCATTTGAAGCTAAAATATAGTCAGTATATATGCATTAAGTTTAACAAAACTTACATAAGTCAACTTAGCAACTGCGGTAGCTTTCACAGCCAAATTTTCTTGCCGCAGCTCCTGCTTGATCTCTTCTATACATTGCGCGATGTACTTCGCCTACACAAAACAGTCATACCAACGTTTAATATCCATTATTGCCAACAAAAAAGCAGCTTTTAAGTTCAATGGTGAAGAAAAAGATAAGATAAGGGAGCAATATGTTTGACCTTTAGGCTTAGAGAATGAAATTACGTGAAATTTGTTAATTTTAATTTTTTTTTACCTCATTATCTTTATTGTTTCTTATTCCTCGGACGAGATCCGTTAGATTTTTGTCAAACATCCTTTCCAGATTGCCTTTGACTTTTTTCAAAGCCATTTTCTCTCTGGACGAAATTCGATAAGATTGTAAAGAGAAAAAAATAAGATGAGTTTTGTTTAAATTTTATGGAAATTATAGAAAAGAAAAATATTTTTTAAGGCAAAATGTTAAGATGTTCGGTCAAGACATTTTTATGGGACGTATCCGATAACCTGATGGGTGTGATAACATGGAAATAACCTATTTGTCTTTTATCCCCTCCACTAAGCTTCTTCTCCAATAAAAACGTTTCCCGCTAAAATCCTGTTCAAAATTATATAATAGCACAAAATGTGTAGCATGTAGCACATGAGGTAATTAGCCACAGATCTTGCAGCAGTTTAGCCAAAGATCTTGCTGCCGTTTAACCGAAAATCTTACAGTTGTTTGGCAAAGGTCTTCAAGCACAGCCGAAGTTCTTGCAGCTGTTCATCCAAAGTTATTGCAGCTGTTCTGAAGATCTTCCGCAACCTTCGACAACCAAATGAGGTAATTTTATTTCTGGGTGAAAAAAAGTCTTACAAATTTCGTTGAATCTTTAAATTAACTATAAAACACAATATTTACCGAATTTTAGGCGATTTTTCTCGTCGTTTAGCATGTTCAGTATATTCTCGGGCGCCTTCGTCGGTTTTTCGGCCTAAAAATCCCAATTACTACATTTTTGCTCGTTTCCCTCGATTTTTCAGCCGAGAATAGCTTTGTTCCAAACGCAGTTTGAAACTCCTGGAGCATGCGCAGGATTTTACGTCATATTTGACGTCTTTAAATCGTTTGTCCGACAAATCTGAAGTCATATGATGTGCAGATCCTTCTGCGCATGCTCCAGGAGTTTCAAATCAGTTTCAAACTTTGGTTGGAACAAAGCTAATATCTTCAAGTTTACTCTGTTGCCCCTGGAAATCAGGGTTGTGAAATTATCTTTCCGTGATGGTTGCCATAGAAATAAATAAACAAATTGATGTTTTAGTTATTTTTAATTTCTTAGTTGTTTTTCTGTTTTTTTAAGATGTCTTCAGTTAATTCAAGAGTTTCCCCGGGGGTTTATTCCATACGAGAAAAGTAGAATACTCTCCAGAAACTCAGGCGTTCCTCAAGGGTATTTCAATAATTTACGTTTTATAATTTAAATTGTTTATAGAACTCATCCGGGAAAGTAAGCTGTCGATGTTTCAAAGGAGAAAATTGGAAGAATCCGTTTCTAAAGGGGATCCTCTTCCTTTGCCGCCCACGAAAACCGGCCGGCGATGCTGCAGCGGACTTCCGAAACGCGAAGTCGAGGAAAACGTCAAATTTTACGAATGTCCTAGAAGAAGGAAAGCGGAATCGATTAAAGAATCTGGAGCTTACGAAAGAGAACCATTCGTCCCAAACTATTCAACAAGTAAAGTTGCTGTATATACAATTTTGCATTTTATACTTTAGGAAATCATGATATCGAAAAGAAACGACTTCAAGATCTTATGGCGTTCGGAAAACCATAAAGAAGACAAAAGCAAAGCTTTAGCCCGCCTAAAAGCCAAAGAGCGCATCAAAGACGACATCGACTTAGTCATCGAAAAAGATCAAAGATACACAGAAAGTAATTTTATATTCAGGCCATTTTTCAGCCATTCAATTTTCATTTGTAGCACTAAAAGAGATCAAAGAGAGGCTCGACTTTTTAAGTTTTATGGAAGAAAAAGGCCAAAAAGGTGATTACGACCATATAATAAAACAAGAAATCGCCGCGAAAATGAGAACGTTGGAAGAAATGGACCAAGGATTCAGGACAGAACAGAGGAAAGAATATCAACAGATAAGAGACCGTGCAGCATTTAAAATATTTGGAAATTTGTCCTAATAAAATTGATTTAATCGCTATTTTCACTTCCATAAAGAAGTTATTGTGATACCCTCGATGTCGGGTTTTTGGGGAAGGGTCTTCCAAACCCCGGAGGGTCAAATCGACTATTGTACTTACCGATCTCAACTTTGTCTGCGGTGCCGGCCGGCCGTACCATTTTTTCGGAAAGCTTCACGGCCACAATTTTCAACCGATTTTCACCTAATTTTCTTTAGTCAGTGAACAAGAAACTGACGAGGGCGATTTTTGAATGTCGAAAAAATGGCGGAGATTTGTCTGTTTGAAATTTTTAAAAATTCGCTGCGGCCAATGGTTCGAAAACATTGGATCGATTTTCACCAATTACTCCTTATATTTTTTACGAATTTTTGGTGTTAAAAAATTATCATTTAAAGAAAAAATTAATTATCATTTTAGTAGGGAGAAATTCCATACTTCCAAGCGTTATGAGAGGGACCTCCCTTGGGCCAAAATCCCATTATTTCTACCTTGATACTTAAAAAAAAATTTCAAAAAAAACTTGGAAAATTTTTCGAAACAAAAAAAAAACACAAAATTTTTGAAAAAAAAAACTTCCCCCTTCGTCCCCTTTGTTATACTTCCCCCCTTTATACTTCCTTCACTTATACTTCCCCTCCGTTATACTTTCTTTCCTTTTATTTCCCCCTTCGTTATACTTCCCCTCCGTTATATTTCCTTCCCTTATACGTCACCCTTCGTTATACTTCCCCTCCTTATACATTCCCTCCGTTATACTTCCTTCCCTTATACTTCCCCCTTCGTTATACTTCCCCCTCCGATATACTTCCCCTCCTTATACTTCCCCTCCCTTGTACTTCCCCTCCCTTATACTTCCCCTCCTTTTTACTTCCTTCCCGCTCCGTTATACTTCCCCTCCTTTTTACTTCCTTCCCTTACTCTTCCCGCTCCGTTATACTTCCCCTTCTTTATACTTCCCCACCGCTATACTTCCTTCACTTATACTTCCCCTTCGTTATACTTCCCCTCCGTTATACTTTCCCTCATTTTTACTTCCTTTCCTTATATTTCCCCCTTCGTTATACTTCCCCTTCGTTATATTTCCTTCCCTTATACGTCACCCTTCGTTATACTTTCCCTCCTTTATACATCCCCTCCGTTATACTTCCTTCCCTTATACTTCCCCCTTCTTTATACTTCCCTCTCTTATATTTTTACTTTTCTTTAGGGAAGTTTTGGTTGGAAGCTCTTCAAATAAAGCGGCTAACTTTCTCCAAGTTTTTAAAGCTCCCATTGGTGTTACACAAAAAACAATAAAAACACCAATGGGAGCTTTAAAAACTTGGAGAAAGTTAACCGCTTTATTAAAAGAATCTCCCTTCTCCTAAGGAATGTATGATATCCTCTCATTTAATAAAGCGAGGACGTAATCATTAAACGAGAGACAAATAGCTTAAAATGCTTAAAATGACCACAGATTTTTTTTCAAGAGTCAAATGAAACAAGCTCATTGATGTCCTACAAATAGTAACGGGTATCTCTGACACTAATGAACAAACAAACGTTTTTAGAAAAAAAAAATTTCGTGAGGGAAAGATTTCTTATCAAAAAGGTAATTATGGAAACAAACAGTGTAAAGAACGAAATTATTGACCAAACTGTTTTTACAAGGTTTTTTTTAATTCTATTTCCCATCCCCTCTCTTTTTTCAGCAGTTTTTAGGCTGAATCTACTATGAGTGGAGAAGATCCTAAGGAATTAGTCCCACTAACTTCGTAAGTAAAAAATTTGTTAGCAAAACAAATGATTGAATGTCCTTAGTGAGGGTAAAAGATCAGTGGAAGATGGTGAAGAATATGACCCACATTTATACAGAAAAGTTGAGCAGCCGACATCGTAAGTTTAAATTTTGAATCTTCAGAAAATGGGCAAAAAACCTTTTTTAGAAATTTTGAAACACTGGTTCATCTGCTGAAAGGATGTCTTGGAACTGGGATTTTAGCGATGCCGGAAGCATTCAGGTTTTCCGGTCTTATCCCCGGAACTATCGGGACAATAGTGATCGGTGCCATTTGTACATATTTAATTCACGTTTTGGTTCGTCTAAATTTCAGTTAATTTATTATCATTTTTATTTAGATAAGATCGCAGTATTTGCTGTGTAAAAAGATGAAAGTTCCAGCACTGAACTATCCAGAATCGATGAAAATTGCCTTGGAAAATGGGCCAGAGCTTCTCAGATTTCTTGTGCCAATAGCAGCGTAAGATTTGATGGAGCTTCTGCGCAAGCAGAAGTCCTTAAGAACTGCGCAGAAGGGTAATTCATTTTATTGTAGACCTCTTGTGGATTTATTTTTAACGATATATCAACTTGGAGTGTGCTGCGTTTACATCGTTTTTGTCGCAAGCAGTATAAAAGCTGTAAGTAGTTTTTCCCAAAATTGTGCACTAAATTCTTTTGGCAGATTGGAGATGTATATTGGATGGAACTAGACGTGCGGATATGGATGTTGATAATTCTGATACCGTTGATAGCAATCAATTTGATAGAGAACCTAAAACTTCTGGCGCCATTTTCATCCTTGGCGAACGTCATTACGTTTATTGGAGTCGCCATAATTTTATATTACATTTTCTACCCAGAATTCCCATCACCATCAACAGTGGAAGCTTTCGGACAAGCCAGAAACTTCGCATTGTTCTTCGGGACGGTCCTATTTGCGTTAAACGCCGTCGCCATTGTAACTCGCCTCCTTGACTTATCTATTAACATTTCTTTTAGGTTATAGCACTAGAAAGCAAAATGAAAACACCAAAAGATTTTGGTGGTTACTTCGGCGTTTTGAATCAAGGAATGGGCATCGTCACCATCATGTACATGTTCGTCGGTTTCGTCGGTTATGTCAAATATGGCGACAACGTTAAAGACAACGTCACATTAAATATTCCGATGGATAGTTTGTATGTTAAAGAAGTTATGAAATGTATCAACATGTCATTACAGGTTGGCACAGGGAATTATAATTGCGTTTGCTATAGCGATTTACTTTTCGTACACCCTGCAATGTTATGTACCAGTTCAAATTATTTGGAATACATGGATGAAGCAGCATATTGATGAGTCGAATCATAATTGGATGCAGATCGCATTGAGGATAGTGGTAGTTTTGGGAACAAGTAAGATTGGCCACTGTAGAATTTGGTGACAGCATGATTTCCAGTGGCTTTGGCAGCAGCTGTGCCTCGCCTGGGTCTTTTCATCTCGCTTTTTGGAGCTTTCTGCCTTTCTTTCACCGGACTTATATTCCCAGCGGTGATGGAAATCTGCACTCTTTGGCCCGACCAGCTTGGCCAACATAACTGGATCATCTGGAAAAACGTGGGATGTATCATTTTCGGCATCGTCGGCCTCATTTGCGGAACTGGAGTCTCCATGACTGAAATAATCAAGTTCTTTTATAGCTAAAAGCATAAAATAAATGATATTATGTACATTTCTTTTTAATGAACTGAAGAAAGTGAAGGGCTTTAAAAAATGCGAGTCAAGGGCCAATTGGTGAAGTGCCAAAAGGCTTACTCGCTCTTCTATTTCGAGGAAGGTTTTCAGTTATAAACGAACGACCTGAGGAGCTAAGTAACTAAACAGAGCGTGAACAAACAAGTCGATAAATACGGGGTAAGTTTGGCCCATTTGTTTTATCAGAAAAAAACACTCGAGAACTACTAGACCGATTTGCTTTTAGAATGCCATCTATAAATCAAAAAGTTTTCGACACTGCCCCAAAAATAAAACTTTAAGACGTGATTTACGATCTCACGTCCGCATTTCAAAAGAAAAATTAACACGTCTTGAAATAACGGTTAATTTACTGTTTTTGAATATGAAAGACGGGTGGACCTAATTTTAAACGATTAAATTGCCTAATGATTTTTGACTTTTTGGGACACCTTTTTGAGTTAGGTCATGTTGCCAGAATGTGATACAAATTAAAGTCGCCTCATCCTATTTAATAAAGCGAGGACATAATAATTATTAAACAAGAGACAAACACTATAATGCTTAACGACTCTAAATAGATACGGTCAATTGGTCTCCACAGATTTTTTTTCAAACCCCCTTCTTTTTCAAAAATGATTTATGCTCCGATTTTTCCCTAATCAGATACGTTGCGTAATAGAAACAAGAAGCGTATCTTTTTAGGGGAAGTAGATATTTTTTCAAGGCCTTCTAAATAGCATAAATTCTACATAAAAAGAAGAAACAACTATTTTTTTTTTTTTTTGAAGACAACTTCAGAAAGTTTGTTGACCCCCACTTCCTTCTTTGGAAACGGGGGGACTCTCCTGTGGGAGGGAACGAAACACATTTGAAACGATTAATTGACGAGGGTCCACTATAGGAGGCACATAACTTCCTTTTGATATGTAAGTATAAATATTAATTTAAATGTCTGGGTAGGCTTTATAAAAAGAAAAGAGTAAAAGTTTTGATCTCTCCATATAGTGAAATAAAGTATTTAATCAGGATGCTCTGAGGATCTTTTTTAAATAACTCATGAAAACCGGCTTTCGGGAAATAAGGTTTTTAGGAACCGTCTATGGGCCAGTCACCAAATTTTGAGGAAGTTTCTATGGGGGGAAAACTGGTTTTTATATGCATTTTCTGCTTCGCGAATTCTGGAATGTCTTATTTCTCACCCGATTAACTTCATAGATTTTTACACCGAAATACAATTTTATTGTCAAGTTTTAACAAAAAGGCCCGAAAAATTTTTATTTTTAATCTGAAAAATTTAGAAGGCAGTGAAAAATACGGGTTTTTGTCCGGTCGAGAAGGCCGCTGAAAAAGACTTCGACCAAATCATAGAAATCACCTTCTACTACCTGGATAAATTCAAAAATATGAAAAATAATGAAACTAAATAAAGATTTAAATGTCGTCGCGTTAGTTCTCACACCGCTATCTCATTTTTCCTAGGTTTTCAGGAGAGCAAAATTAAGGATTAATTTCTCATCACCTGTTGGCTAAAACGTGAACTACGCGTTTTCTGTTGGTAATAGGGTTAAACTACCAACGGAATTCGATTCTCCACAAAATTTACCATCAGTAACAATGCCAAACTCAAAATTGATAAAAATGAGATAGCCGGTGTTAGAACTAACGCGACAATATATGTTTGTTGGTCCCCTTTTTTGAGGAAGTTTCTGTAGGGGGGGGGGTGAATTTTTTTTTCTGCATAGACAGAATGCGTCGCGAATTCTGGAATGTCTTATTTATCACCCGATTAACTTTATAGATTTTTACACCTAAATACAATTTTATTGTCAAGTTTTAACTAATTTAAGGCCCGAAAAATGTTCATTTTTTGTCTGAAAATTTAGAAGGCAGTGAAAAAAACGAGTTGTCCGGTCAAGGAGGCCGTTGAAAAACTTAGGACCAAGTCATCGAAATCATCTTCTACTTCCTGGATAAATTCAAAAATATGAAAAATAATGAAACTAAATAAAGATTTGTATTTTTGCTGTTTACCTTTTTTGTGGAAGTTTCTGTGGGGGAAAACTGGTTTTTATATGCATTTTCTGCTTCGCGAATTCTGGAATGTCTTACACCCGATTAACTTCATAGAATTTTACACCGAAATACAATTTTATTGTCAAGTTTTAACAAAAAGGCCATTAAGCACGACAAATTTTTATTTTTAATCGGAAAAATTTAGAAGGCAGTGAAAAAAACGTTTTTGTCCGGTCCAGAAGGCCGTTGAAAAAAGACTTCGACCAAATCATCGAAATCATCTTCTACTTCCTGGATAAATTCAAAAATAAGAAAAATAATGAAACTAAATAAAGATTTATATTTTTGCTGGTCCCCTTTTTTGAGGAAGTTTGGGGGGGGAGGGGGGGGGGCGTGAATTTTTCTGCATAGCCAGATTGCGTCGCGAATTCTGTGTCTTATTTATCACCCGATTAACTTTATAGATTTTTACACCGAAATTATTATTGTCGACTAATTTAGGGCCATTAAGCTCGGAAAATGTCCAATTTTTGTCTGAAAATTTAGAAGGCAGTGAAAAAAAAGAGTTGTCCGGTCCAGGAGGCCGTTGAAAAAGACTTCGATCAAATCATCGAAATCATCTTCTACTATCTGGATAAATTCAAAAATTGAAAATAATGAAACTTAATATTTATAAATATTTTTCCTGGTCCCTTTTTTTGAGGAAGTTTCTTGGGGGGGGGGGGGGGGGTGAATTTTTTTCTGCATAGCCAGGTCGTAGATGATTTCGATGATTAGGTCGAAGTCTTTTTCAACGGCCTCCTGGACCGGACAACTCATTTTTTTCAATGCCTTCTAAATCTTCAGTGTAGCCAGAATGTTTCAATGTAGCCAGAATGCCTCGCGAATTCCGGAATGTCTTATTTATCACCCTATTAGCTTCATAGATTTTTACACCGAAATACAATATTATTGTCGAGTTAACTAATTTATGTCCATTTTTGACCGGCAGTGAAAAAAACGAGTTGTCCGGTCCAGGAGGCCGTTGAAAAAGACTTCAACCAAATCATCGAAATCATCTACGACCTGGATAAATTCAAAAATATGAAAGATTTTGATTTGATTTTAAAATTGAAAGATAAATTGGTCCCCTTTTTTTGAGAAGTAGGATGGATGAATTTTTTTCAGCATCGCCAAAATGCGTCGCGAATTCTGGAATGTCTTATTTATCACCCGATTGACTACAGTGATTAACTACACCGAAAAAACAATTTTATTGTCCAATTTAAAAAAAAATTCAAGGTCATGTCCAAATATATAAAAATAAAAAAGCGGGATGCCATTGAAAAAGCTCGTCCGACCAAATAAGGCCAAAAAATCATCCAAATCTACGACCTTTTTATTTATTGATCAGTCAGAAATCGACATTCTTAAAATAACCGACTTTAGCTCTAAGAAAAAGGCCCGTCCGCCCACGCGGAGGCGAACAAACGGCCAAAACAAACAAAAAAAACCAAAAATGAAATTCAAGATAAAGTGAGGACTCAAATAAATTTTTCTTCTGCCTCAATGATTATTTTAACATAAACAATATTAAAAAACGAGACATCTTTATCAGATTACTCTTAATCATTTGATTACATAATCGATGTACAGAATCACCCTGATTTTTTTCAGGGTGGGAAATAAAGGGGGGGTTTACTATCGAACCGTTACGAACGCAAGCGCATCTTCAGTTTTGAAATCCAATCCTTCCAGTGACCCGAAAATGCCTCTAATGCACGATTAAACTTGAAAATAACGACGGAAAAAACGAATCTTTCAGTGGATAAAATTTTTTTACTTTTCTAGAAAGCTGAGCTTCGAGCTTGCTTGGCCCAAAACTTGAAAAATGACAACAAGAGAAGACCCTAAAGAGTTGATCCCACTGACTACTCCGTAAGTGAATTATATTTAATTAAAATTAATTAACTGTGCTTATAGAGAAGGAAAAAAGACTACCATAGTTGAAGATGGTGAAGAATACGATCCTCATGTCCATAGAAGAGTTGAACATCCAACACGTAAGTTGAAAAAGTTTTCTTCTTTTCTTTAAATTTCTATTTCTTCAGAAATTTCGAGACATTGGTCCATCTGCTGAAAGGATGTCTTGGAACTGGAATTTTGGCGATGCCGGAAGCCTTCAAATTTTCCGGCCTTGTACCTGGAACTATCGGAACGATAATAATTGGCATCATTTGTACATATTTACTTCACGTTTTGGTTCGTCCATATTATATATGTCGGGGATTGGGATATTTTTTTGGTTAGGGAGAAGAGGGTAACACTGTAAGTGTCTTCTTAAGGTGCATCCTCTCGCTGTGCGTAGACTTGCCCTTATGTGAGGGGTGAGGGCAATCTTCGGATAGAGACCGGTGACTGAGGGTAGTCAGGTCTGTGCTCTCGGTGAAGGCGGCGAAAGAGGGCTGGAATTTGAGAAATGCGAGCAGAGATATTTGCATTTACGAGCAAGTCTACGCACAGCGAGAGGATGCACCTTAAGAAGACACTTACAGTGTTACCCTCTTCTCCCTTAAACCAAAAAAAAAAAAATTCCAATCCCCGACATATAAATAAATTTTCATTATTTCTTTCTTTTAGATTCGCTCCCAGTATATACTGTGTAAAAAATTAAAAGTTCCATTGTTGAGCTTCCCTGAATCCATGAAAATCGCATTAGAACAAGGGCCAGACTGTCTGAAGTTTCTCGTACCGATAGCCGCGTAAGGTTTGAAACAATGTAAAATTGATGCTTACAAAATTTAAAAATAATCTTTGCTTTTGTAATTTTTTTGTCATGATTTTTTAGTCCTCTCGTGGATATATTTTTGACAATATACCAACTCGGGATATGTTGCGTCTACATCGTTTTTGTTGCCACAAGTGTTAAAGCTGTAAGTGTTCAGTAGTCCAATAGGGTGGCCGCCATTTTGTATCAGAAACTAATAAAATGATTGGATAGATTGCAGATGTATATTGGACGGAACTAGATGTGCGAATATGGATGTTGATCATTCTGATACCTTTGATAGCGATCAATATGATACGTAACCTTAAACTTCTGGCGCCATTTTCATCCTTGGCGAACGTCATAACGTTCGTCGGCGTCGCAATAATTTTATACTACATTTTCTACCCTGAATTCCCATCGCCATCAACAGTGGACGCATTTGGAAAAGCTCGAAATTTCGCTTTGTTCTTCGGGACGGTCCTTTTCGCCTTGAACGCCGTGGGGATCGTAAGTCCTTCCATCACGTTTTATAGGTTATAACCTTTTTTTTAGGTTATAGCCTTGGAAAATAATATGAAAACGCCCAAAGATTTCGGTGGATATTTCGGAGTACTGAATCAAGGGATGGGACTTGTCACGCTTATGTACATGTTCGTAGGTTTCGTCGGATACGTCAAATATGCTGATAATGTCAAAGACAACGTCACTTTAAATATCCCAATGTCTAGTTTGTAAGTGAAATCCCCTTTTCATTCACAAGTGCTTATCCTTCTTTTCAGACTGGCACAGGGTATCATCATTGCTTTCGCAATAGCAATATACATCTCATATGCCCTCCAGTGCTACGTGCCAGTTCAGATAATCTGGAATACATGGATGAAGCAGCACATCGACGAAGCTAAGCACACGTCAATGCAAATCGTATTAAGAATAGTAGTCGTTTTAGGAACAAGTAAGACAATTAGATCAATTTCCGTTTTACCATTATAATTCTAGTGGCGTTGGCGGCGGCTGTACCGCGTCTAGGTCTCTTCATTTCGCTTTTCGGCGCCTTCTGTCTCTCCGTCCTCGGCCTCATATTTCCAGCAGTGATGGAAATCTGCACGCTTTGGCCCGACCAGCTTGGCCGATACAACTGGATCGTTTATAAAGACATCGGATACATCATTTTCGGTTTCATCGGTCTCATCTGCGGGACTGGAATATCTATGATCGAAATAATCAATTTCTTTTTTAGCTAGAAAATTAGATTTTTTTTTTACTCTCAACATATCGCTACAGTGCCACAAATGTGTTCTTTGTAAGAACGTAATTTCTTTTGTAATCGCTCAAAATCTTCTAACAACGAACTTTTTAATTTAAAATGCCATTGAAAAATAGTTCTCAGCATAAATTAACCTTTAGTAATTTTAGATATAACCTATTCTATGCCATGCATAGAAGGTTACAGCTACATCAAGTAGCCTTCAAATGTACATAATAAAAATTGTAAAAAGACAGTTTTATTGTTTTCATTTTTATCAGGTGAATAAAATTAGAATTTAGTTTATCTTTGGCCTACTGAAGGGTCCAAAATGAGTGTGGATTCTCGGGACAAAGAAAAAAAACGAAAGGAGAGCTCTGTAGATGATGAATATGACCCACATTTGCATAGAGAAGTCCTGCATCCGACAAAGTAAGAGTCGGTTTTTTTTTTTTTTTTTTTTTTTTTTTTTTTTTTTTTTTTTTTTTTTTTTTTTTTTGGGCGTCGCGGTGGCCGCGCGTGTTAAGGCGTTAATCCCAAACATTGCGATACGGCGTTCATCAATGGGGTCCAGGGTTCAAAGCAGGCGGTCCCCAAATTGAACCCAATGTACCTAAATGAACTTTTCCGACGGAAAACACCACTGACGCGAGGGTGATATAACCTGAGTAGTTGAAAACCCTCGTAAATAAATTTAAAAAAAAAGAGTCGGTTTTTTCTGACCACTAAATTTTATTTGTAGTAATATTGAGACGCTTGTGCATTTGGTCAAAGGATGTATAGGGACGGGTCTTCTGACAATGCCGAACGCCTTCAAAAATTCCGGGTTAGTCTTAGGCACGATAGGTACAATAGCAATGGGAATAATAAGCACGTACTGCGTCCACATTTTGGTATCATCTTATGCTTAAAAGATCAAAACGATATTAATTTATAGATCAAAAGTCAGTACATATTGTGTAAAAAAATGGAAGTCCCTATATTATCGTATCCGATGTCGTTTAAATACGGGCTGATGAACGGGCCGTCGTTTTTGAAATGTTTAGTCCCTATAGCGGCACCGTTGGTCGATTTTTTCGTCGTTCTTTATCAACTCGGGATATGCTGTGTATACATTGTGTTCGTCGCAGATAGCATAAAACAGGCAAGTGACGTAGACGGAAGATAAAAATGAAATTTTTAGATATTTGCAGCTTACGATATGGATGTCAACAGTAAATATATAATGTGTGTCGTGGCTATTCCGATTATGGGTTTGGTCATGATAAGGAATTTGAAACTTTTGGCTCCTTTTTCGACGTTGGCGAATATCATAACTTTAGCAGCGATTACGATTATTCTGTACTACGTTTTCTCACCTCCGTTTCCAGTATGGGATACCGTGGTGATGGTCAGCGATCCTCAGAAACTTCCCATGTTCTACGGAACGATTCTTTTCGCACTTCAAGCTATCGGATTGGTAACATCTTTTGTTTAAATTTCATTTTTAAAATCTTCCATAGATGATGGCGCTTGAAAACAATATGGAGAATCCAAAAAAATTTTTAGGCTATTTTGGAGTCTTGAATATTGGAATGTCTATAGTCACGTTGTTATATTTGTTCTTTGGTTTTGTCGGATATATAAAATATGGAGAGAAATTACAAGGAAGCATCACAATGAACATACCAGTTGATGGAGCGTACGCATCACAGTTAACCATTGATAACCACATAACCTCCTCTTGTTTTCATGTCTAAACATGTATTTTCCTTTACAGTCTTGGACAAACTGTATCATTGGATATGCGGTTGCAATTTTTATATCGTACGCATTACAATTTTATGTTCCTTTCTCAATATTATGGGAAACATATATCAAAGATAGATTAAATGAATCGATACATTGGATAGCATACGTATAAGCGCTTTGCTTGTCGTCGTAACTCGTAAGCATTGCTAAAACTCCGATACTCAAAACTCTCCTCTAGTTCTAGCTGCTATGGGTGTACCATATTTAGACCTCTTCATATCGCTTTTTGGCGCACTCTGTCTTCCACTTATCGGCTTCGCGATTCCAGCCATTATCGAAGTCGTCACTCTTTACCCGGAGAGAGAAGATCATAAATACTACACTTTGATCGTCATCAAAGATGTCGCTTTAGTCATATTTAGCATAATAAGCACAATAATAGCAACCACAATTACGATCATAGCAATCGTCAACAAACTAAAAGAAGATTATGGTTTCTAGGAATACAAAAATAATTACTTCTATTAATTTACTTCAAAAAATGAAAATAATCCATCAAGGCTTAAAATATGAACACGTCCATCATAAGTATCAATCAGTTCAAATAACGGAGGATCTTCTATCGATTTATTGCCAATAACTAAAATAAAAGGAAAACCAATTCTTTTAGCGTAGATTATCCGTTTTCCTATTGTCAATTCAGTTCTATCATCAATAATAATGTCGTCTGTAAAATATGAATTTAACTTTTCATAAATTTCATATTGAAAATTTTCTGCGCTCGATTCTTTACTCCCAGCCTGAAAATTCAAAAGTTTTAAATAAAATGAAGATTAATAATTTACTTTTGGAGGTATTATGATGATTTTAAAAGGACAAATATTTCGCGGCCATCGTATTTCTTCTTCGCTGGATAGAACTTCGACAGAGCCGGCGATATTCTTGATAAGCCGAGACCATAACTTCCCATAAAAAGAGGCTTCGTTTTTTCAATTTTATCTTTAAAAACGGCTTTAAGAGGCTTGGTATATTTTGTAGACAATAAAAATGTGTGTCCGACCTAAAATTAAAATATTACCAACAAAACAAAAAGTTTTTATCCTAACCTCAAGACTGCTAAATGATTTAAGTGAGCCACATTGGCAAGTGGGTTCATTTAAAGAGTATTTATCACACTTAGAACACCATTTCAGGATGTCTTCGCCTTCATCGCACTTTAAATGATATTCGTGTGACATTTCGCCGCCGATTTCGCCCGGATCGGCAGCGACTCTGATCCCGCAGAGTCCTACATCTTCGAATATTTTTTCGTACGCTTCAGTCAAAACATTGTAAGTTTTTATGGAGTTTTCTTCGTCGACGTCAAATGAGTAGAGATCTTTCATGACGAATTCTCTCGCTCGGATTAAACCGCATCGAGGTTTCATTTCATCCCTGAATTTTGTGTTTATCTGATATAAATAGAGCGGGAACGATTTATAATTGAGAAAAGGAATCGAAGACATTAAGTCTGCCAGAGATTCTTCATTTGTCTAGAAACAACAATAGTCAATTCTTTTAGAGCCAGCTGGACATTTCTTACAGGGCTTATAATGAAAGAATTTCCATGACGGTCGATCGTTTTAAATATTTCTTCTCCTGCAGCGTCCCATCTTCCTTAAAACAAAATGTGAACCAAATAAATTTGCAGTAAAATTACCAGACTTTTTCCACAGTTCGCTATTTATAAAAATGGGACATCGGATTTCTTGAGCGCCGATTTGACACATGCGGGTTCGCACAAGTCGCTTCAATTTATCGAGCGCTCGCATTCCAAGAGGTAGCAAGTGATATATTCCTGTATTTGATTGCCTGATAATTCCCAAATTAAGCATAAGCTGGAAATGAAAATTTTTCACTTAAAAAACTGCAGAAACCGTGCATTAACTTCTGAAGTAAAAAACTTACTCTGGTACTTTTGGACAGAGCGTAATCTTTGGTTTTGACCATATTCTTCGGCGGGTGGTCAACGGCTGAAATAATTTACTAACCCGGTTTATGTGATTTGATTGAACATTTTTTCTTGATTAAAAGTTTATTCAATCCGTTACGCTATCAGTACTTATCAACTGGCAAACAGTGCTGCCAATAACAACAATTTCTCTTTTTTAAAGATCTGTGGCAACTTTCGAGTAGATTGTGATACTCTTCTGAGATGGTTCTTTTAGATGTTTTTTTGTCAATCATGAAGAGAAAAAAAATTATTTCACAAAGTCAAGGTTGCCAACATCTTGTCTGGAGTTCAAAAGGCAGAAATAGACTTCATTTACATCAATGCATCAACAATTTTATTTTATCTAAAAAATTGAAAAATTTTAAAAAAAAAAAAATTATTTGATTTGTATAAATTGTAACATTATAAAATCTTAAGACATCAACTTTTTTTTTAAGTAAAAAAAATGGAGTCCAATGAGCAAATTATAAAATTAAGTAGATGAACCAATAGGAAAAAAAGCATGAGATCTTTATTAAGTCTTAATTGTTAGTGAGTCTTCTATCGATGTTTTCCGTCCCGGTATAAATGGGAAGCCAGAATTTCTGAATGGACTGCCCGAAATTCGACAACGCCTTCTTGATCGAGGAAAAGTAGCCAGGTCGCTTTTGTGCACCTTCAGTCTGAGTCTGCATAAAAAAGAAGATAAAATGGAAAAAAAGTCATTTTCTTTTACCTCAACACTGGAAGACATTATTTTATTACGTTTCCACGGACTGTGGAAAGGGAGACAAATATCGTCAATCTCGTCCTGAAAAATTGTTAATTTTAATTTTAAGTAGATTTGTAGTTTGCACAGTGCAAGAAAAACTGAAGAAAACGACCAAAAGATTGTCAAATCGGTGTACTTAATTACACTGGAAAAGTAAAAGAAGAAATAAACGAACTTGTCTTTGTTTTCGTTTTCTTGGAGTCAAAGTATCAGTCATAACATTGAGTTCTTTCTTGCGTAAAACTTGACGAGCGCTTGTCCTTTTAGTGAGCGTCATTCTATCCTGCTGCTCCTGCGCTATAGCCTGCTGGATGGACGAGACCCAACTTTCCGATGCATACGGCTCATTTGAATACAATATCAGAGTAAAAGTATGGCATGTAATATTAAAAACTTTATCGCTCAGAACATGCTGTACGCTGCATTTTCTCAAAGGAAGAACGCACGAGCATCTCAAAGAATTCGACTCGCCCAACGGAGCGCCTGTCATTTTACAATACATTATGACGTCATTCATCAAAACGAAATAACGTTTTTGAGCTTTTTTCCCTTTTTTTGAAACTTTCATAAGGACGCCTTCTTTTATTAGTTTTCTCCCAGGGTGCACCAGCGTGGGACGTCCTCCGCATAAACTTTTCTGAAGTTCTATTATCCTTTGCATATTTTCCTGCTCGCAGACAAGACTGTTTATATGCTCAGTGGCAGTTTCAACTTCCTTTATGGCTTCTAAAAATTATTTTAAAAAAATAAGCAATTAGCTAAAATGTTCAACTAACCGAGAATGATATTATGTTGAGGATTTGTCTGAGGAGTGTGGCTTAAAACTTCTTTTAAAAGAAGCCTGTAGCGAGGAATCCTCTGAATAGGAGCGATCAGCAGCGACGCCAGTTTTGTCCCAACTTCTGGCCTGTTCTCCTGCCTTTTGATAAAAGCGTCTAATTTCGGGTTGACCTTCGCAAGTTCCTGCAATGTCGTCAAACTCTGTCTATAATCGTAGGCGTAAACAGAATAAAGTTTGAAAAATGGCGCCATCGTTTTAAAAGCCAAAGACATTCTCTCCATTCTTTTTCAATTCGTTCAAAAGTTCGCCGTTCACGTTATACAGCGACTCCAAATTTTCAAACATCCCCTTGAGCGTATCAGGAACTTTCATGTTTGACTCCAACATGGGCTTCTTAAAATACTAAAAAAAATAATAATAATAGCTTTGTTCCAACCACATTTTGAAACTGATTTGAAACAAATCATTCTGCGCATGCTCCAGGAGTTTCAAACTGCGGTTGGAACAAATAATACCAAAAGCAGTACAATACCTTCAGTGTAGTTTCCAGTTGATTCAAATATGAAACTTCTGAGCTAAAAATCTCATCAATCGCTTTCGACTTAAGCTGAGCTTCTCGACTATCATTTATTTGCTTATTCAAGTCTGTAATAACTGAAAAACAAAATTAAAAGTTAGTTAAAGTTAAAAATGCAACCTCTCGTTTTAGTTCGTGCAGTGAGGACGTTTCTTTCCAATATCAAAGCTTTAAGCTCGAGCTTAAAGTAGGCGTACTGGGCGGATTCATTTTTCAAATACGGCACTTATAAAGCATTAAATAGTATAAAAAAGAAATAGTTGAAAAAAATGGGAGGGGTGGGGTACGGGATGCACAAAACAAATCAGTGCTTTAAATTTTAGTTCAAAATCTATCCGCTATAATTTGAATCAAACAATAACCGGTAACTAGTTCAATCGGTTAATTCATTTTTCGTCGTTATTGAAGCAAAACTTTATAATTTTAACACTGAATTAAAATTATGCTAAGCAAATCCATCCCTGCACCTATTTCAGAACCAGCAATCACTTCTAGAATAATATTCTATATTTTAATTTTTAACCGTTAACCGGTTACCTTATAATTGATAACCGATTATTAAAAAAAAATCACTCTCTTTTGCATTTCTCAAAACATTGATTTTAACGGAAAAAATATGACAAAAAATTTCCCTTTCTTCAATAATTTCAATTTGTCTTAAAATACTCTTTTTAATAAAATAAGCTTGAAAACATGAAAATTGCGTTTTAAAAAGTATTTCAATGAACTGG